>JASDDO010000004.1:99304100-100504100 GCA_030015575.1 Agapanthus africanus | reverse complement strand
TTTCAAATTTTGTATCATTGAATATGTTTCCTTCTTTGTCGAAGCGATGTAATTTTTCTTTATTATTAAGTCTCCTGAATTAAAGGAAACTCCGTCGACATGTTTCCCTCTTCCTCGGTTCCAAGACCCCTGGGTTCGTTTTTGTGAAAATACACAAACGCACAAAGGGAATAAAATAGAGACAAAAACACGTCGTAAAGGAGGAACTTTATTCATCAAAGCTATTATGGGCTCCCCTATTAGTGTATATGCCCTAGAGGCCATTACTGTATCATACTAGTATGTATATTACTTGATGGAAGCTTGGGATATTCACTTTGTATTGACAATCTTGCTCAAAATAGTAGTATGTTACTTGGTTTGTTTCTGCTTTAATGTGTGCATGTGTTTCTTTTAGCATATCGCCTTTACACATTAGTGGAGCCCTTAGGATCTTTGCTTGATTACCAGCATTATGATGGCAGTCACACTCGTGGGGGCTGGGTAATCTATAAGCACATCTTTATGTAGGTCCCTAGTCGCAGGACTATCGAGACAGGGCATCGATACTACGGAGTAGACTAGCGTATGCGCTTCTTATCCCAGCTTGGGAGACGGTCTGTCCCACAGCCGTCAGTACATCGTACTTGAGATAGTATGCGGGTGCTCGTTAGGTTACGAGTACACTGGACAGGACTCGTCGGGAACTGTTGGTTGGTATTATACCTATCGTCAATTATCAGTTCCCAGGTGATATGAGTACAGCTTAGTCCGTTGACTTGACACTGTCACTTCGCCTCGAGTGTGTTCCCACTGTACTTTGATTACTACCCTACCACGGCTCAAGGAGTCGTGCAAACAGATAGTTTTTAGGTGCAGTCCCGAAGCACTTGGAGGCAGTGACAGTTAGACAGGATTCATCTCTCCCGGTATTGGGGGTTGATATCGCGCTGTGTCTAGGAGAGCCATTACACAAAGTCCCTGGCCAGGGCAAGCGAGATAGACTGGTAGGTTTCCGGTGTTATCTCATGTGTTCTGGGCTACACTCCGACACGACTTGTACCGCTAGTAAGGGACTGACGTTTACCGCCCCCCTAGGCCCGCCATGCGATGTTCTTAGACGAACGGACCGGACTGTATAGAGACTGTCACATTCAGGCTCAGTAGGAGTTCAGATGGGTTTACCTCGTCAGTCTTCTTATCGGCATCTACCTAGGGACCGTTACGTACAGCTAGTGCCGCTTGCGGTCTGTGGTTAAACCCACTGCCAGCGTAGTGTCAAGTCTTTAGAACCCCACACAGAGGGTTATTTGCCTTTAGGCAAAATGAGTAGAGGTCGCATGGTTTTGCGACGAGGTTCGTTCACATCTGCGCACTTGTGAACGTTTGGTGTCCGGACAGCTTATAATAGTGGGCTTTGGTTTAAGCCGTATCCTAGTATATGATTAGGTATTAGTTTTATCTTATTGTATTCGTGTTCCTCGGAACACGGATACGGGTGTGTATGCACAGTTGACTGAGGCAGAGGCAGAGGACTTTCATTAGGGTTGATGACAATTGTCATTTTCTTAACCCTAATGTTTATGTGTGAAATATGATTTATTAATATTAGTTAATTATAATTGTGCATGGTTAGGGTTGTTGACCATTTGACTATACTTGACTTGTTGACCTAGGTTGACAAGTTGACCATCATCATTCCATATGAAAGATGCTCTTTGATCCTTATAAAAGCATTTAATGTGAAATGATAATGGTCATTTCTTGATTAACCATCACAATTATCTTTAGCTAATTATCTATTTTTTCATAATTCACATATATGTGAGAAGGTTGGATTATTCTTCTCATTCTATCATTCTCATTCTCTCTCCTCCTCTTCCTCTCTCTCTAGCTCTCCCCTCTCATGAGTTGAGAACCATTTGAGCTTGAGATAAAACCCTCAAAAATTCTCTCTACTCTTTCTAAGGTCCTAGGTTTAGCACACCAAGCACCTTAGTTACTTCTAGTTTGAGGTTGGAGCCTAAGGTAGAGGCCCTCGGGTGGATCTTTCTTCGGCAAGAGAAGGCGACAAGGAGAACCCGTTCTTTCACTCCAAGGAGCAAGAAGAGAAGGACTTGAAGACCTAGGTATAACCCTCCTTCCAAGTAGCTAACTCTTTTAGCTTGTTTGTTAGTTTTGTTTAGCAAAGATCCCTCCTTTAGCATAGTCCATGTTGCCTATTGTTTTAAAAATCTAATTTTTCATAACGTTTCCGCCTCCCCGCAAACACCGGGGTGGGCAACGTGGACTTACAGTGGTATCAGAGCCTAGCTAAACACAAACTAACTAGTTAGCAAAGTATCTAGAATTTCGATCGAAAAAAATCGCAAAACACATTTTCAAAAACCCTAGTTTCTGCCGATTTTTATTTCTGCTTTAAAAATAATAAATCATACATTAAAAATCATCTCAGGGTTTTTACAGGACACACAAGAAAAACGAACCAGCGAGTCGACCAACTCACCGCGGAACCACGACAAGAGCATGCTCTTGCCGTGGATCCGCGGCCGAGTTGACTCGGCCGTGGGTCGTTTTTCCTGCAGTGTTCTTCTGTTGCTGTTTTAGGATTTTTAGGATGGTTTGTTTCTGCCCAGATTTTCCAGAGAACAAGTTAGTTTTTTGGGTGGTCAAAAATCCGTATTATTGATCGAACTTCTTTACACTTTGACTAATGGGTTATATCTGTGATCTGATATATGTATTGAACGTCTGCTAATCGCTATACGTCGATTAGTAGGGGTTACATATATCTGTGATCTGTAATGTTGATGGTTTGTGTATATGAATTCGTTGGATTGTCGCGGATGAATAGCCGGGGGGTTGTGAGATGAGAGTTTTCTTATTCTTTCAATTCTTGTAATATGTAAATTGATGTAATATTATTTGTATGGCCGCATAACCGGGTCGGAGTTGTAGCCGTCATTGTATAATTTCTTTTACTGTTTTTGCTCCTAGGATAGACCCAAGGAGGGGTGCACAAACTACCGGGTATCTCGAAGTGCTGAGTGGCCTACTCACGGTGTTGAGGGAGGTTGCTTCGCTTCGGGTACTTGGCGGGTAGTTTGCCGCACCCGTAGGGGTCTAGGGTGGGGTTTGGCTATTCACCGCGACCGTGTAATCCGCTCTTAGTTACAGGCTCGTAAGAAATGCGGATTCCTAGTATATCCAATGTATTCATCTGTGATCTGGAATGGCTATCATTGCATGTGACGAATGTTTATATATATCTATATGATATCTATTTAGGCGTTGCTTATGTTTTGCATCCGCGCTAGTCCAGCCCCCGCTCTGTCGTTAGTTAAGTAACCTAACGGGTGATGACGGGACCCCGTGGCGAATGCGGATGGCATAAGCGTACGTCATATTTTCGTTGTTTTCTGCAATGGTAGGATTAAATGATGGGACGCATTGGAATTAATGAAAGAAAAAATAAACCAAGTAAAAGTCGATGGAACACTTTCAAAACCACTCGGTTTTTTTCAAAACCAACTTTTAAATACGGAGCTTGAACCACTCCTTTTGAAAGCTATCTCGTTCCATCGATTATATCAAGTTCACTACGTTCACGGTTTCGCCAAAACCATTCGTAGCCCTCCGTCGTTTCACATGAATGGTCAATAAGTATTCAAGCTATGTTTGTTGGCCAAAGACAAGGCATAGTGATTGGTAGCTATTGGGTATTCATGTGCAGCATAGATAGATGTGTTGGTTTGGGGCAGTCGTTCTACCATGTTGGCCAAAGTCAAGGGTATGTGCGGGTGGGCTCAAATTAACCTGAAGAATGACGGGTAGAACTTGACATGTGACTTATGATTTGTTGGCCAAAGTCAAGGTCATAAGAGCATGGGGAAAAAATCCACATCGGGAGTTTCAAAAGAAACTGAAACTTGCTAGCACTGCATACCATTTGGAGTGTGATAATTCTGGTAGGATTCCTTCAGTTTTGTCACGCGATGATATTTGGATCCCGATCCTACTGTGAGTATATGCTACTCCTCCGGAACTTTCTCACTTAACGATCAATGCTATAAACCAAGTAGGTGTCTAGAAAGGTGTTAGCGGGGCTACGCCCACAGGGAAAAGAGGTTATTTAATTAAGGAACTTCGCGAAAGCGTTGGAAAACCTCCCTCAAAGTACCGACACTGGCCTGGCTGAACGGTTAAGCAAGAATTGTACGGTGAGATTGATCCCGACTAGTTCTTCCTTTATGGTTTGAGGAGGGATTCGAGAGACAGTGGGAGCCATCCTGTTTAGACAAATTAAAAACCACTCTAAACTTGGAAGAGTATCATGCTAAAGTGTTTCTTCTCTCTCTCCTAATTGCAGCAACCAATTATCATGGCTGGACTTAAGTTACTTCTAGATAAAAACATACTGACAGGGCCAAACTACAAAGATTGGCTCAGGAATGTCAAAATGGCAATCACTTATGACAAGTTGAGGTATCTTCTTACCACCAAAGCTCCTCCTGTCCCAGGTCCCAAAACCAGTGTCGTGGATAGGGAAATCTGCAAGACCTGGGAAATCGACTGTGCGAAGGCCAAGTGCCTCGTGCTTGCCTCTATGGACAATGAACATCAGAGGAGGCACGAGAATATGGACCTCGAATCCATATTTCTCCATACAAAAGAACTGTATGGGGAGCAATCCCGTATCGCTAGATACGAAGTATCGAAGAAGCTGTTTTCGGAGAGATTGGCCGTCGGATCATCGGTAGCGGAACACGTGCTTAAGATGATTGGCTACATAGAGGAGCTCACGGACCTTGGGACCACGTTGGAGAATGAGCTCTATACGGACTTGATTCTCCAGTCCCATCCTTCCACTTACACCCGGTTCATCCTGAATTTCAACTTGCAAGAAAAGAAAGTTGAACTTTCAGAACTCCTTAACATGCTGAGGAGTGCAGAAGGCACCCTACAGAAAGGTAGGGAAACATCCACTTTGTTTGTAGGAGGATCTTCCTCTTCTAGGTCCAAGGCGAAAGCCAAGGGAAAGAAGAAGAAAACCCCCGCCAAACCAAGGGGCGGTGTTAGTAAAGTGGATACGAAGGGAAAAGCAAAAGCAACAAAGGTAGCGGGGAAGCTTGTGGATAAAGAAGAGTGATTTTACTGTCATAAGAGTGGACACTAGAAGAAAGATTGTAGGGCTTGGAAGGCCAAAACACAGGATCTGAAGCAGGTTGCGGCTTCAGCTTCAGGTGTGTATGTTATTGAAAACTGTCTATCAATAAACTATACGTCCTGGGTATTGGATACCGAGTAAGGATCTCATATCTGTAATTCTTTGCAGGCATTGAGAAAGTGTAGGATTTTGAAAGCAGGTGACATAACCCTCAAAGTTGCAAACGGAACTAGCATAGATGCTGAGGCGGTGGAGGACTATCACCTGGGAATGTCAGATGGACATGTTTTGGTTTTACGTAATTGCTTTTTTGTACCCAATGAAACTTGTAATATCATTTCTGTATCTTTAATTTCTAAAGAAGGTTATGAATTTGCGTTTGTAAGTAATGTTGTAAACATTCACCTTAATCAAGTTCTGATTGGGTCAGGTGTATTGAGCAATGGTATATACGTATTAAACCAACCACAGATTTTCAATGTCCAGAATACACACAAAAGAAAGTCTCCGGAAACAAATCAGACTTTCTTATGGCATTGTAGACTGGGTCACATCAATGAGAGAAGGTTGACGAAGTTACATACAGAAGGATATTTAGATCCGTTCGAATATCAATCATATGCAACTTGTCAATCATGTCTCAAAGGAAAGATGACAAAGACTCCGTTCACTGGACACGGAGTGAGAGCGAGCGAGCTCTTGGGACTCGTACACAGCGACATGTGCGGTCCAATGTCTACGCATGCACGAAGCGGTTATTCTTACTTCATTACTTTTACGGATGACTATTCAAGGTACGGATATGTCTTCTTAATGAAACATAAATCCGAAGCCTTTAGAAAATTCCAGGAATATAAGAATGAAGTAGGAAAAAAACAGGCAAAAGTATCAAGACACTAAGATCTGATCGAGGTGGTGAATACTTGAATGCCGAGTTCCTGGATTACTTAAAAGAGAATGGAATTCTCTCTCAGCTTACTCCTTCATACACTCTGCAACATAACGGTGTATCGGAGAGACGGAACCGCACCCTATTTGATATGGTACATTCCATGATGAGTAACGCTGAGTTACCACGACCATTCTGGGGATATGCACTAGAATCAGCTGCATAACTTTTGAACCGAGTTCCAACTAAGACTGTGCCTACTACACCATATCAGATGTGGTGTAGGAAGAGACCCTATCTTAATCACATTAAGACATGGGGATATCCAGCTTTTGTCAAAAAGCAGCATGCGGACAAACTCGAGGCACGCTCAGTACAGTGCAAGTTTGTGGGTTATCCAAAGAACTCCAAGGGATATTTCTTCTATTGCGAAGAGGAACAAAAGGTTTTTGTTTCTCGTCATGCCCACTTCTTGGAAACTGAGTTTTTGGGAAATCAGATAAGTGGGAGCGCAATATAACTGGAAGAAATTCCAGAACCACGAGCTATTACTGAAAGCTTAGTAGAACCAGAGGGTTCGAAAGATCATGACATTCCTGTGCCGCTCCGCAGAAGTAGTAGGCAGTCTCATGCGCCCGAGAGATACTACAGTTTTCTCATAGACGGAGATAGAGAGGATTGCATCATTGATAGTGATGAGCCGACTAGCTTCCAGCAGGCCATTCAGAGCATTGACTCGGTAAAATGGCTGGATGCAATGCGGACCGAAATGGAGTCCATGTACACCAACAAAGTATGGATGTTGAACGTTGCTCCAGATGGGGTAAAACCCGTAGGATGCAAGTGGATCTTCAAAAGGAAGATTGGTGTAGATGGACAGGTTGAGACCTATAAAGCTAGACTTGTTGCAAAGGGTTTTCGTCAAAGACCCGGTTTGGACTATGACGAAACCTTTTCTCCAGTGGCTATGCTGAAATCCATTCGGATCCTTCTTGCCATTGCTTCCTTCCACGATTATGAGATTTGGTAGATGGACGTAAAAACCGCTTTTTTAAATGGAAATTTAGAAGAGTGTGTCTATATGGACCAGCCATAGGGTTTCATTCAGAGTGGGAGCAGCGAAAAAGTGTACAAGTTGCTTAAGTCCATCTATGGACTAAAGCAGGCATCACGGAGTTGGAACATCTGTTTTGATGAGACGGTCAAAGAATTTGTCTTTATCAAAAATCCAGATGAACCATGCATCTATAGTAGATTTGTAGCAAGAACTGTTGTATTCCTCGTATTATACGTGGATGACATTCTCTTGATAGGAAATGACATTCCTATGCTACAATCTGTCAAAGGGTTCTTGTCACACAGGTTCTCCATGAAAGATCTGGGTGATGCCTCATACATTCTGGGGATCCGGATCTATCGTGACAGATCCAAAAGGATATTAGGACTCTCACAGTCCAGGTACATCGAAACCATACTGAAAAGATTCAGTATGGAAGATTCCAAGCGCGGTAATCTACTGGCTTGTCACGGGATCACCCTCTCCAAAGAGATGTCTCCTAAGACTGATTTGGAGAGGGATCGCATGTCTATTATACCTTACGCTTCTACGGTAGGCTCTATAATTATGCAATGTTGTGTACCAGACCAGATGTAGCTTATGCACTGAGTGTGGTAAGCCGGTATCAGTCAAACCCTGGGGAGAAACACTGGATAGCGGTAAAGAACATTCTTAAGTACCTGAGAAGGACTAAGGAGATGTTCTTGGTGTATGGCGGAAAAGACCTCCAGATCAAGGCCTTTGCTGACTCCAGCTTCCAGAGTGACAAGGATGATTCCAAGTCCATGTCGGGTTATGTCTTTACCCTTTATGGAGGGGTGGTGTGTTGGAAGAGTTCCAAACAGGAAACCGTTGCTGACTCGATGATGGAAGCAGAATATATCGCTGCTGCAGATGCCGCAAAAGAAGCCGTCTGGATAAGGAAGTTCATAACAGAACTTCAGGTGGTTCCGTCCATTGTTGATCCAGTACCTCTGTATTGCGACAACAACGGGGCTATAGCTTTAGCGAAAGAACCCAGGTCCCATCAGAAGTCCAGGCACATCTTGAGGCGGTATCACCTGATCAGGGAGATCGTATGTCGCCAAGAGATCGAGGTTCGGAGAGTTGCTACGGAAGATAACACTGTTGATCCATTCACGAAGGCCTTATCCCAGACTCGGTTCGAGCCGCTGATCGAGATAATAGGTCTTCGATACGCCAATACATGGCCTTAGTGAAAGTGGGAGATTGTTAGAGTATATGCCCTAGGGGCCATTACTGTATCATACTAATATGTATATTACTTGATGGAAGCTTGGGATATTCACCTTGTATTGACAATCTTGCTCAAAATAGTAGTATGCTACTTGGTTTGTTTCTGCTTTAATGTGTGCATGTGTTTCTTTTAGCATATCACCTTTACACATTAGTGGAGCCCTTAGGATCATTGCTTGATTACCAGCATTGTGATGGCAGTCACACTCGTGGGGGCTGGGTAATCCATAAGTACATCCTTATGCAGGTCCCTAGTCGCAGGACTATCGAGATAGGGCATCGATACTCCGGAGTAGACTAGCGTATGCGCTTCTTATCCTAGCTTGAGAGACGGTCTGTCCCACAGCCGTCAGTACGTCGTACTTGAGATAGTATGCGGGTGCTCGTTAGGTTACGAGTACACTGGACATGACTCATCGGGAACCGTTGGTTGGTATTATACCTATCGTCAGTTATCAGTTCCCAGGTGACATGAATACAACTTAGTCCGTTGACTTGACACTGTCACTTCGCCTCGAGTGTGTTCCCACTGTACTTTGATTACTACCCTACCACGGCTCAAAGGAGTCGTGCAAACAGGTAGTTTTTGGGTGCAGTCCTGAAGCACTTGGAGGCAGTGACGGTTAGACAGGATTCGTCTCTCCCGGTATTAGGGGTTGATATCGCGCTGTGTCTAGGAGAGCCATTACACAAAGTCCCTGGCCAGGGCAAGCGAGATAGACTAGTAGGTTTCCGGTGTTATCTCAGGTGTTCTGGGCTACACTCCGACACGACTTGTACCGCTAGTAGGGGACTGACGTTTACCGCCCCCCTAGGCCCGCCATGCGATGTTCTTAGACGAACAGACCGGACTGTACGGAGACTGTAACATTCAGGCTCAGTAGGGGTTCAGATGGGTTTACCTCGTCAGTCTTCTTATCGGCATCTATCTGGGGACCGTTACGTACAGCTAGTGCCACTTGCGGTCTGTGGTTAAACCCACTGCCAGCGTAGTGTCGAGTCTTTAGAGTCCCACACAGAGGGTTATTTGCCTTTAGGCAAAATGAGTAGAGGTCGCATGGTTTTGCGACGGGGATCGTTCACATCCGCGTACTTGTGCACGTTTGGTGTCCGGACAGCTTATACTAGTGGGCTTTGGTTTAAGACGTATCCTAGTATATGATTAGGGATTGGTTTTATCTCATTGTATTCGTGTTCCTCGGAACACGGATACGGGTGTGTATGCACAGTTGACTGAGGCAGAGGCAGAGGACTTTCATTCGGGTTGATGACCATTGTCATTTTCTTAACCCTAATGTTTATGTGCGAAATATGATTTATTAATATTAGTTAATTATAATTATGCATGGTTAGGGTTGTTGACCATTTGACTATACTTGACTTGTTGACCTAGGTTGACAAGTTGACCATCATCATTCCATATGAAAGATGCTCTTTGATCCTTACAAAGCCATTTAATGTGAATTGATAATAGTCATTTCTTGATTAACCATCACAATTATCTTTAGCTAATTATCTATTTTTTCATAATTCAGATATATGTGAGAAGGTTGGATTATTCTTCTCATTCCATCATTCTCATTCTCTCTTCTCCTCTTCCTCTCTCTCCAGCTCTCCCCTCTCATGAGTTGAGAACCATTTGAGCTTGAGATAAAACCCTCAAAAATACTCTCTACTCTTTCTAAGGTCCTAGGTTTAGCTCACCAAGCACCTTAGTTATTTCTAGTTTGAGGTTGGAGCCTAAGGTAGAGGCCCTCGGGTGGATCTTTCTTCGGCAAGAGAAGGCGACATGGAGAACCCATTCTTTCACTCCAAGGAGCAAGAAGAGAAGGACTTGAAGACCTAGGTATAACCCCCCTTCCGAGTAGCTAACTCTTTTAGCTTGTTTCTTAGTTTTGTTTAGCAAAGATCCCTCCTTTAGCATAATCCATGTTGCCTAGTGTTGTAAAAATCCGATTTTTCATAACGTTTCCGCCTCCCCGCAAGCACCGGGGTGGGCAACGTGGACTTACATCCCCAACCTTACACAAAGAAAAATATATATAAAAATATTACAAAAGAGGTGGTAGAGGGTGAAGAAAACACTGCTGGTGGTATTCCGAGGAGATCGACGCCAGCCGAGCCTACGCTTCCTCGGCCCGCTCCCTCTGATGTTGCTCGCGGACCGGCGATGCCACGGAAGGGCCAGAGACCGCACCTGCCGGGTAGCCATAGGCGATCTGCCTTTGCTGAAAACACTCCAGAACAAGTGCCACCGATTGATCCCGCCTGTTCTTCGAGATCAGGCCATGGTGGTAGAGCTAGTGCAGCTTGTCAACCGCCTCGTCCTTAAGCTCCTCGGACAGGGCGTTTTGCAGCCCCGGCGACATCCTCCAAATTGCATGAGCAATTGAAGGAGGGATGATAGCCGGGGAAGTAGACGGCTGAAGTGTTCCTCCACGCGCTGGACCACTGCCTGGTACGTTTCCTTGGTGCTTGCCTGATTGTACAAGTAGACGTCGTCACGAGAGATGGTCTCTTGAATGGAGTAGATGAAACCTGCCATTTTTTCGTGGACGCATAGCTAAAAATAACCTACACAACATTGCTATTTTTAGCCCCAACGGAATCCCAAAAGGCCGAAGTTTGTGTGCACGGCAGCGCGATTCACGAGATCTTTTCAAAGTTCCCCGTATAGAGCTGTCGTGTAGGAAACATGCCCTCGAGCGGCCAAGTGGAAGTTGGAATAGAGCGCATTACGGAGAGTCACGCCTAGCCCATGCATTTCTGCCACGTGTTGCTTGTGACGGTCTCTCTCTCCCAAACTTTACGGGTCAAGGGAGGTTGGCCGACGCAAAAGCCCTCATCAAGAGGCTACCGAGCAGCTTCCCTGCTCGATCAATCACTGGCTGGTAGTCTCCTAGCCACCGACGCCAAGGATCAAAAGCCCACATCAAAAGGCCACTGAGCAGCTTCCCTGCTTGTTCAATACCTGGCTGGTAGTCTCTTACCCACCGACGCCAAGGATCAAAAGCCCTAATCCAGAGGCTACCGAGCAGCTTCCCAGCTCGGTCAATCCCTGGCTGGTAGTCTTCAACCCACCGACGCCAAGGATCAAAAGCCCTCATCAAGAGGCCACCGAGCAGCTTCCCTGCCCAGTCAATCCCTGGCTGGTTGTCTCCTACCCACCGATGCCAAGGATCAAAAGCCCTCATCAAGAGGCCAACGAGCAGCTTCCTTGCCCGGTCAATCCCTGGATGGTAGTCCCCTACCCACCGACACCAAGGATTAAAAGCCCTCATTAAGAGGCCCCCGAGAAGCTTCCCTGCTTGGTCAATCCCTGGCTGGTAGTCTCCTACCCACCGACGCCAAGGATTAAAAGCCCTCATCAAGAGGCCACCGAGCAGCTTCCCTGTTTGGTCAATCCCTGGCCGGTAGTCTCCTACCCACCGACGCCAATGATCAAAAGCCCTCATCAAAAGACCACCGAGCAGCTTTCCTGCTCGTCCAATCCCTGGCTGGTAGTCTCCTACCCACCGACGCTGAGGATCGAAACCCTCATCAAGAGGTCACCGAGCAGCTTCCCTGCTCGGTCAATCCTTAGCGGGTAACTTCCTACCCACCGATGCCAAGGATCGAAAGCCCTCATCAAGAGGCCACCAAGCAGCTTCCCAACTCGGTCAATCCCTCGATGGTAGTCTCCTATCCATCCACGCCAAGGATCGAAGCCCTCATCAAGAGGCCACCGAGCAGCTTCCCTACTCGGTCAATCCTTAGCGGGTAACTTCCTACCCATAAACACTAAGGATCGAAGCCCTCATCAAGAAGACACCGAGAATCTTTCATGCTCGGTCAATCCCTCGCTGGTAGTCTCTTACCCATCCACGCCAAGGATCGAATCCCTCCTCAAGAGGCCACCGAGCTGCTTCTCTACTCGGTCAATCCTTAGCGGGTAACTTCCTACCCATCTACGTTAAGGATCGAAAGCCCTCATTAAGGGGACACAGAGCAGCTTCCCAGCTCGGTCAATCCCTTGCTGGTAGTCTCCTAGCCACCGATGCCAAGGATTGAAAGCCCTCATCAAGAGGCCACCGAGCAGCTTTCCTGCTTGGTCAATCCTTAGTGGGTAACTTCTTACCCATCTACGCTAAGGATCGAAGCCCTCATCAAGAGGCCACCGAGCAACTTCCCTGCTCGTTCAATTCCTGGAAGGTAGCTCCTACCCATCCATGCCAAGGATCGAAGCCCTCCTCACGAAGCCACCGAGAAGCTTCCCTGCTCGGTCAATCCTTAGCGGGCACATTCCGCCCATCTATGCTAAGGATCGAAAGCCCTCCTCATGAGGCCACCGAGGAACTTCCCTGCTCGGCCAATCCTTAGCGGGTAACTTCCTACCCACCTACGCTAAGGAACGAAAGCCCTCATCAGTCAGTTCCGACCAATCTTAACTTGGCTATTATTCAACTCACGCTAAGAGACGTGGTCCTCGGCCCGACCCTAGGGAATGGGCAGATACCGACATCCTACAAGGAGGGATCTTCCGACCTATTCTAAGTGAACGATCGCCACCTCGATTCCTGGGGTGGGAAAGGCACCGACCTTCCTGCACTTGGTTGTTAATTGATTTATTCTCGACGCACGATCGTCATCTAAGAGGAACGCATTGCCATGGCGAGAAAAATAAATGCAGTTTATTTCATGTTACAAATTTTTTTTACAAGGTATTTGGGCTCCCTAGCCGTACAAAAAATGCCCGGAGGTTCACTACAAAGAAAAAATAAATAGGAGCTCAGGAAGCAGGCTCCACCGGGACCTCGCATTGTTCGACGCCGCCCTCGAGGGCCGGGTTTCTGCTTCCGTAGCCGCCCCGCCTCCGACGCCAGCCGCCTGCGGCATTTCTACCGAGAGGGGGACCCGAGCATGGAGCTCACCATCCGCAAACTCCGGCATCAACTCCTTGACGGCATCAACGGTTGCATGCCAAACATTGGCGGAGGCTTCACCGAGGTCGGTGTAGAACTGGTCTGACACTTTGTACGCTTCCACCGACTTTCGGGCCCTAAGCTCAGCGATCTTCGCCGCCTCAAGCGCAGCACCTGTCTCCCTCTTGCTGGCGTCTTTCGCCTTCTTCATTGAGGCATGGCGCTTACTCGGCTCCTCCAACTTGCCGTCCATGGCTCGGTGGGACTCGCCCAGGAGCCGGTAGGACTGCCGGCTCTTGGAGAGCAAGAGCTCCCCGGCGGCCAACCGGGTCTTAAGGGCGGTCGTCTTCTCCATCTCCTGCAGCAACTGGAAGCGCAGATCCTCCGCCTCCGAAGACGATTTGTCCACCTTCTTCAAGGCCGGGGCGATCTCCTCGGTTTCCATGTTGACGATGAGGGCGCAATGTTGGAGGACCTAAGAAAAGCAACCAATGGGTTTAGAAATGTTCGGGCTAAAAAGAAAAAAATCAAGACAACAACTCAACGAATACTGACCTGAACAGCCTCATGAGCGATGGCGGCTACTTGGGCCTTCAGGGTCCCTCGCGGAATCTTTCCCCCGGCCGACTGCTCCATGTCCGCGAGTAAACTGTCGGCGTCGGAAAGCCCCGAGGGGACCACGAAGCAGACGTCCCCCTCCTGCACCGGAATCCCTTCGGGGATGTCAGTCGACGGCGTGCGGGAGACCGTCCTTTTCCTCTTGAGAGGGCCTCGGTCACCTCCTCCTCCCTTGCCAGGGGTTCCAGGTCTCGAGCATGCTTCCGGCTGCCCCCGCGACGGTCATCGGGGGCCCGGGGAGCTGTGGAGGACTTCGCCGGTGGAGACAGTTTCAGGGGCGAGCTCGTGCCTGCTCGGGACAAGGTCACTCCCCGGGCCTTCTTATGGGTCGTAGCGCCAATGACAGCAAGGATCTTAGCGCAGTCCATTTTCCCTACAAACAAAGACTGCACGAGAAGGTTAGTGATATTAAAAAGGCAAAACGAAAAATTAGTCAAGTCTAAACAGGTCGTCCAATCTCCTAACTTACCCACAAAGTGTGCATGGTTGAGCCCGACCCTACTAAGGACCTGCTCGGAAAGGAGGACGTCGGCCCGCCGGATCGGCTCCCACATGGATACCGCCCATGCCTCGGGCGAGGACAACTGCTTCGCCCTCGGGCAATCGGCCATGTGCCACTGTGTAGGCACAGACCAATCCTCGCCCTCCGGTGGCCCGACGAACACAAATTTCTCCTTCTATTCGTGAATGGAGGAAGGAACGACTACCACACCCGACCTGGCCGCCCTACCCTTACGCTTTTTAAAGAAAAAGTACACCCAGCTCGGCTCGCACTTTCTGGTGTCGGGGTGATTTTTATAGCAGAGAAAGAAAGTAAGAAGGGTCAAGCTAAAGGGGATCTCCTCAAGCTTCAACCGGACCAGAAACCCGAGGAGGATTCTCCATGAGTTCGGCGCAAGCTGGCCCGGCGAGAGTTGGAAAAAGCGAAGTATCCCGCATATCTCGGTTGGAAAAGGCAGACGCATACCAGCCTAGAATGCGTCCATGTACAGAGTAATCGGCTTTCCCTGCACCTGATGCGCCCTCTCGTCCGCCCTACCTAAACGTAGCGAATAGCTAGGGGGAATGTGGAAGCGAGCCCGAATCTTAGTAAGCTCGTCCACGTGTCTCAAGATGGAGGGCGCATCACGGGTGTTCCCGATGCGCACCTTGGGGGCCCTTGCCATCGCCTTTCGACGAGCGGTGCGGGTGATCCTGACTCTACGGGGGAGGCCCGACGATGAGGACGCAGCAAGGGAACCCTCTCCGGAAGAGGTGGAAGACTCCCTAGACTCTACCCTAACTATCTCAACAGACTCCTCAAAATAAGACATCTAACCTAATTCAAAGGAAGAAGGATTCTCCGAGGAAAGAGCGCGAAGGATCCATTCTAAAGTATGGAGCATCGAGCAATCTCTCGCAACAAAGGAAAATAGTGGCGAAAATATGAAACCCTAGGGGGATGCCACCCCTATTTATACTACTTGGGGGGACGCATCCGACGACTCAGATCGTTTCGCGCCAAAACGAAGCTTCACGTCTGCCAGCCATCGATGCCCCGTGTTGGATGACCATTAGAGACGTCACTTCGGGCGCAGGTGACAGCGACAGCCTGTCATGTCCGCCAATCCGCGTCGGACGCGTGGCCTGCGTCTCAACGGACGTGTAAGCAAATCGGCGCTCCTTTTTAAATGCACGATCCTCTCCCCTGATCTGCTAACGTCTGTTGGATGTAGTGCCCTCAAAGTCAATTATTGGATCGCGGGTACGTGATTGCAATGACTGAGGAGGCCCTATACCGGTATGACAGTCTTACTCGAGATGATAGTATGCTATCTAGTTTGCCTTTATCATCGTGTACAGCTTTAGGTGACATGATCACTATTACACGTTGATAGAGCCCTTAGGATTATTGCTTGACTACTAGCAGTATGATGGCGATCATATACGTGAGAATTAGGTAGTCTATAAGCACATCCTTAAATGTGGTCCCTAGTCGTGGGAGTTTCGAGACAGGGCATCGATACAACGGAGTAGACTAGTGTATACAGTCGAGACCCCGACGAGGGCGGCGGCCGGTCTCACAAGCCACTGGTGTCAGTTGGTATACCTAAGATGTATACAGTTGCTCATTGGGTTATGAGTGCATCGGACAGGACTCGCCGGGAACCTGCTAGTTGGTATTATACCTAGCGTCAGATAGCAGTTCCCATGTAACATGTGTACAGGTTAGTTCATCGACCTGAGATTGCCATTTGTCGCGTGTGAGTTCCCACCGTACTTTCATTATTACCCTACCACGGCTCAAAGGAATCGTGCAAACAGGTTTTAGTTGGGTACAGTCCTGAGCCGTATGGAGGCAGTGAGAGGATCGGCACGGGATTCGTCTATCCCGGTATTAGGGTGAGATTGCGCAGTGTTTAGGAGAGCCTTTACATAAAGCCCTCGGCCGAGGCAGGAGATTTACTGGTAGGTACTCCAGTAGTATCTCAAGGTGTTCTGGGCTACACTCTGACACGACTTATACCGCTATTGTGGGTCTGACGTTTCCAGCCCCCTAGGCCCGATATACGATGCTCATAGACAAACGGACCGGACTGTACGCATATTGTCACTGATAGGCTCAGCAGGGTTCCAGGATGAGTTCTCTCATCGGCTTCCCTTTCGGTCAGTACATAGGCAATCATTACGCACAACTAGTGCCACTGTCCTGCTTGTGGTTAAACCCACTGCCAGGGTACTGACGAGTCTTTAATGTCCCCCATAGATAGTTTCCCAAGTTCGGGCGAAATGTTGTAGAGGCCGTATGGTTTTATGGCAGGGTTCGAACATACACGTGCACTTGTGCACGTGTCGTGATTTGGACAGATAATACTGGTGGGCTTTGGTTTAAGCCGAATCCATGTATTATATTGAGTCGGAATATTTTTGTCTCATTGTATTCGTATTCGGTCGGAATACGGATGCAGGTATGTATATACAGGTGAGGAGTATTCTCGTAATCCGTTACGAGATTACTGTAGAAGATGCATTTCTCTTTGTTAAACATTTTAGTTTAAATGTATTTTGGAAATTGTGACTCATTTGGATGACACATTTCTTCTAGCATGTTCACTAGTGACTCATGCTAATGAGTCACTTAGTGTTTCATGATAGAATTAATGGTGTTTTGTTTTGGGTGTGTTTTTTTAGGATTGAGTTGGAGATATTTTGGGAAGATATTTTATTTGTTTTTCCAAAACAAAACCTCATATATATCACATACAAAATGAGTGGGTAGCCAAGGGGTTTTTTAGAGCTTGGTTTTTTGCTCACTTGATTTATTTTGAGCTAACACTCTTCATCTCTTTGGATCTTCTTCAACCTCCACTCTTACCCTCTCATGTGATGAGAACCAAAGAGTGTATTGAGACAAAGTATTCCACTCATTCTCTACTTCATCTTGGACATGTCGGTTAGCATACTTCATGTCCGAGTTGCCTCGGTATAGAGGCGAGAGCCCGTATAAAGATCTGTTGATGTGGTGCCACCTCGACGAGGAGACAGGAGATCGGAGATGCCGCGAGGAGCGTAGGATGATGGCTAAAGACCGAAGGACACGGATCGATCGGTATAGCCATTCTATCATCTTTGTAGTTAGCTAGTTTAGCGTTAATGGCAAGATCCGGGTTATTGTATGCGATAGCGCCAGTTGTAAAAAATTTTGTTCCGCGTTTGGCCTCAGATTGACGGCCGCGGCGCTACCGTAGACTTACATGGTATCAGAGCCACGCCATTAACCTTTACTAGCTTTTTCTAACATCTTTAAAACATCGATCGAACGAAATTTCCAAATCCGTATTTCTCATGTTAAAGTTTCTGTCGAATTTTTAAACTGGTCTAAAATTTATTTTGGGTATGTCAGAAAATCGTGCAGGCTTTTTTAAGACTCTGGAAGAAATTTGGTCGACTGAACCTTCAAGAACGCCACGGAACCGTCGCACAAGCCTTGTATTGGTCGCGGTTCCGCCGCCGTTTTGGAGCAACAGTGTACCATTTTTCTTCTGGGTGTCTTTCATGAGGAATTGTGGTTTCTGGAATATTTTGTTTGGGCCCGGATTTTGTTTGAGTACTGAATTTGTACTTGGGGACCACTTCAGGAAGTTTTGTCGATCGGAATTTTAAATGTGTTAGTTTAAAGTACTTACATTATATCTCCGACCGTGAATGTCATTTGAGCGGTAAATCGTGTCTAATTGCTATAGCTCTTTTAGACGGGTTTGCGAACGTGACATTCACGTTGATGTTCTGTATTGTGCTGTGTTGTTGCGGATTTGTCGTGGTGGATAGCTGTGTGCAATGGTACTGCAGTTTGGTTTTATTTGTACATTTGATATTGCGGGGCGAGCGTCCAACATGTGGACTGCCGTCACTGCCTGTTTGTATATTATTCTTTTGGGGCATGACCAGGATGAGGTCGATGTACCCGTTTTATATATTTTTCAATTCTGTACTAGGGTTACCCCAAGACGGAGTGCACGGATAGCCGGGTTCTGGAGGGAAACGGGTCCGCATCTCATGGCTTTGAGAGACAGGGGGCCTCACTCTAGAATTGGCAAACAATTCGCCGCACTCGTAAGGGGTACAGGTTGACCCAAGGAGGGGTGCTCAAGTAACCGGATTCCGTGAAGTGCAGGGTGGTCCATTCACTTTGCTGTAGGGGGCTACCTCACTTCAGGTTTTGGCGGGTAACTTGCCACATCCACAGGGGTCTAGGTTTCATTGCACAGGCTATCCATACGACCAGGGGAACGTCGGGTTTCAGTAGCGGCTCTGTGAAACCCGGGGATCCCAGATTATCTCTATTGTTCTGTGATGCTTATTACTTTTCTGTAATGTTGCATTTATCAGGCCTGGAGCGATTATTGTATATTGATATATATAATAGTAGATGTTGTATATGTTTTACACCCGCGCTAGTCCAGTCCCCGCTCTGTCGTTAGTTAAGTAACTTAACGGGTGATGACGGGACCCAGTGACGAATGCGGATGGCATATACGTACATTTTATTTTCATTCTTTTATGGTGTGATTAATTGATGGGACTGCGTTGATTTTGATCGATGCAAAGGAAAACAAACCTGTTTGACGTTGTTGGAACATTTTTCAAAAAATGTTATTACAAAGACGTTTTCATTTGTTTTGCACAGTGGTATTCAGTTGAAATATCCTGCACCTCATTCGATGAGGCAAGGGCCGAGATCCCTTCACCGGGAGTGACCCCTTGGGCAGAAGTTTGCGTCAGGGTAATAACTTCACAATAGTTGATTGCTTGTTGCTTTGCATCGCGGTATTCAGTTGGAATATCCTGCACCTCATTCCACGAGGAAAGAGCCGAGATCCCTTCACCGGGAGTGACCTCTTTAGCAAAGGTTTTCACCACTATATTTTTGTAAAAATCTACCAGGTTCCTTCAACGAGATCAAGTTCATTACGTAAAAGGTTTTTCGCCAAAAACCAGCCGTAACCCTCTGTCGTTTCAGACGGGTAGCACGTAGTATTCATGCTATGTTTGTTGGCCTTCGTCAAGGCATAGTGGATGGTAGATGCTTGTTACCTTTCTGTTGTATAGATAGATGCGTTGGTTTGGGACAGTCGTATTACCTTGTTGGCCTTCGTCAAGGGTATGTACGGGTGTGCTCAAATTAACAAGACAATGACGGGTAGAACTTGACATGTGACTTATGATTTGTTGGCCTTCGTCAAGGTCATAAGAGCATGGGGTAAAAATTACATCGGGAGTTTCTAAAGAATCTGAAACTTGCCAGGCATGCGCATACCTTCTGGAGTGTGATAACGTGAGTGGATTCCTTCACGTTATCATGCGATGATAGTTGGATCCCGATTCCCACTGATGAGTTGGTTTACTCTTCGGGTGATCCCGACTAATTCTTCTTTCAGGTTTGGAGGAGAATTTGACGGTACAGTGAGAAGTTTCCTGATTAGATAAAGTGATAACCATTCTGATCTAGGTTAAAGTGCATGCAGAGTGTTTCTTTTCTCTCTCTCTTTGGCATCGACCATGGACCGACCTAGACTATGACTCAGTGACCAAGTTGACCGAACATTCTTAAAACACTGGCTTTTGGATTGTCTGAGTTGCACAAGTCATTGCCGCTCCTTCTTTTACCCTTTGCATTTCTCCAGAACACCTCGTATTACTACGAACATCCACTTCCATTGGATAAATCCATTGTATGGTTATATACGAACACGAAGGGACTTCTTCGCGGATGGATTAAGGTTCAGGAGAAATTGAATTGGTTTATTCGGTTGTCTTTTATCATCGCCTTCTCTCAGGTTGCGAGGGCTCCTTGGTTTAGGAGAGTACACCTATTATGCTTATTGGATAGTCTTCTTCCAAACCATAGGCAGGTGCCGAAAGGTAGGGAAAAGAGAAAACCAATTAGCCTAACTAGGGTGTACAGAAGGTAATAAGTAAAGACATATGAAGGGATTAGAAAGAGGGCAAAGTAAATTGCGACTGCTATCATTCACGACCAAACCGCGTAGATCATCGCCACTCCTATTTTACCTTTGCTTTTCTCTAGTTGAGGAGGAATAGAATAAGGTTTATTCAGTTGTCTTTTATCATCACGTTCTCTCAGGTTGCGAGTACTCCTTGGATTGGGAGGGTACACCTATTACGCTTATTGGATAGTCTTCTTCCAAACCATAGGCTGGTGCCGAATGGTAGGGATGGAAGAAAACCTTTAAGCCTAACGATGGTGTACAGAAGGTAACGACTAAAGATAAATAAAGGGATTTGGAGAGATGGCAAAGAAATATACGGTTACAGTCATGAATTAGATTATGGAAGAGGCATTACTAGGAATACCAGGATACCCCTTCGAAACATTTTCATGTTTCAGTTTCACTGTGCATTGTTAAAGGAAAACTGATTTCCCAATTAGACACTTCCTCCAGGGTATGTATTTACCAGGTTTCATTCTCATATCTGTATGGTTTTACATATGATGAGTGGGAGTAGGTTATTGGGAAAATGGTGATCATCCTCATTATATCGGAATTCGTTGTAATTGGTGATATTTGAGGACATCGCATGGGTTTTTGCCATACGACAAGTATTTGGTTTTGAGTATCCGTTGTTGTGCACCAATTTCAAACTGATATATCTGTACGTTTATTTTTAAAGTGAGATATAACTTTTTGAAATTATGTCCATGACATTTACCTATATCAGTTGACGATTGGGTAAGGATCATTGAACAGCGGAGTAGTTCTTAACCATAAGTACAGTTTTCAACCTACGATGTAAAGGTTTTGAGTTATTCCACTCAGGGGACTCATACAGATTATTGTATATTGTCCAGTGTCCATTAGGACAAAGGGGTTGGTCCTCTTACTATGTTCTGTTTACTTGTGACTTCTCTAGTTTTAGACAAGTGTTTCGTAGAAATACAAGGTCTATGTTTTGAGAAGTTATAGGTACAAGAATAAAGTAGAAAACCAGGTGTCGCAAGTATCAGGATTCTTCAAAGAGATCGAAGATGTAGATACTTGTGATTGGTATTCAGTCGATAGTAATGATTTTGAGAAACTTGTTTCTCTTTCGGGTTACTCATAATTGGATGTACTCCTAAATTGAGTAATGCTGATTAGCCTCTTTCCATTAAAGTTGACATGCGCTGGAGACGGCTGTATGATTTGAATCTGGTTCCAATTAAATCAGTGCCAAAGTTTCTATATTGGATATAGAATGGTTCATATCTTAACGATGTTAAGGTACGGGGAGTTTTCCGGCTTATGCTTAAAACCAGACTCTGGATAACTCAAGGCACGTTTCTGTAATGGCAGTTTGTGGGTTGACCCAGGCTATGACGAGGGTTGACTTTCTACCATCTGGAAGATCAATAGTGATATTATTCTTGACTCGCCACAGTTTTAGTAAAATGGATTTTTTCAGAAAACAGTAGTGGGGGTATGGTAGAACTGGAAGTGATTCCAGAACCGCAAACGATTACAGAAAATTTAATAGGACCTAAAGATTCAATCAGGTTTGACATTCCATTAGCCACTCCGCAGATATGGTGGGTAACCTCAGACACCCGAGAAGTACTCCGGTAGCCTTAAGGACGGTGGCAGGGTGGTTCTTGTTTACCCAGACTTGACACTACCGTTGTTCCAGGCAGGAGGTTAAGTATAGCGTTGTTCTAAACTAGCTTTAGAAGTGCACGTATATATTATTCTGCCAGAGGGTTGTTGTGGTCAATGTAGGGTTGCTGGGCACGCTCACAAGGTTCTACGAGGCATCAACCATGCCCGATTTAAAATTTAGCCGTGCCGAACAACCCAAAGCCGGATTATTAAACTAGAGATTAGGCGAAAAAAAGTATGTTAAACAGTTTAACACTAAGTGAGAGGGATTACAACCTTTGTAGATCCGGTCCATCACTTCTAAAGCTCCGTGTTGAAGTCCTTTCGCTGCGATCATCGTGTTCCGGACTCTCGAGAGGTTCCACGAAGAGAAAGATGCAGTCTTGCTTCCGATCTTCGATACAAAGATGATCTACCTTGAAGTTTCGTTAACACAAGCTAACACTCATAATATGAAGTGAACACCCTCATCTAAATGGCAAGGATAGATGAGGATGATGAAGTGGGATTATTGCTCTCATTTGTTTTCTTATTCTCACTCATATTCATCACTTTGGAAAAACCTAGAAAGCTTTTCCATGAAAAGAAGAAGGAAGAAGAAGAAGAATAAATCATATGAATTAAAAAAAACCTTTTGTGATGAATAATGATAGACTTGATAAGGTTAGAAATGCAACCATGGTTCAAGTAACCATTGTAGAGATTTTACTAGGGTTAAAGGTTAGGGTTAAGTTAAAGAAATATCTTGCAAAATATCTTTTCCAAAACAAAAATGAAAACCTTCTAGAAACATCTAGAAAATCTTAACCCTAATCAAACCCTAACCATGTTTAATCTCCACTAAACATGTTGCATTAATAACCATATCATGTTACAATATTATATATCATATATATAATATTTATTGTAACAAAATAAAATAATACAATTAACATATATCGCATATATATCAATGTATTACCCGAGTGAGAAAAAGAATCTTTTAGTGAGCTAATATTAGTTAATGTAATTTAATATATCACATATATTATTATACATTAAATTATCGAATCAACACTTGATCCGACAATCCGGCTATATCGCATATAACCGGCTAATATTTATCCGTACCGATTCATCGAATCAACAATTGGTCCGATGACCCGGCTGATATCATATATCGCGAGAATAGAATACGGTATCTCATATCACATTATCCTCGGTCCCGCACATATCACATATGTTCCCCTACTCCGTTTTGCCTGAGTCAAGAAACCTCTGTGTAGGACTCTAAAGAATCGTCAATACGCCGGCAGTAGGTGATGATCATATCAAACACCTACAAGCTGCAAGCGGTCAGCTAAACGTAACAGCCACCCAGGTATTGAGCGCTCATAAGATCAACAAGAAAGCCTGTACATTCTCCTGTGAATCCAAACAGTAACACTCCCGTACAGTCCGGTCTCGTCGTCTGATATGAAGCATATCTCGCCTAGGGGTGGTAAACGTCAGACCCCAGTAGCTTGATAAGTCGTGTCGATATGAGGTCTATAACAGTTCGAGAAACTACTGATAACACTTACCAGTAAATCTCAACAACCCTGGCCAGGGATTTCTGGTTATAGCCAATCGAACACAGCGCAACATCAACTCCCAATACTGGGAGAGACGAATCCCCTATTATCGCTCATTGCCTCCATGTGATTCGGGACTGTACCCAAAAGCCACCTTTTTGCACCCCCTCTTGGACGTGGTATGATGGAAATCAAACCACAGTGGGAATCACACAAGTTTCTAGGACGATCTCGGGTCAACAGACTACTTTGTACCAGTGTCACCGGAGAACTGCCATCTGACGTGAGGTATAATACCATCTGGGAGTTCTCGGCGAGTCCGTCCAGTGTACCCAGTCTCTACTGAGCACTCGTACACCATCCTTGATGTCAAACACCGATGGATATGGGATCATCCATCGCCTATCATATGGGTCAAGATGCGTATACGCTAGTCTACTCTGGTGTATCGATGCCCTGTCTCGATACACCCTTGACTAGGAACAGTTATAAGATGTACTCGTCGACTACCGTGGCCCCACTAGTATGATCTCATCATAGTCCCAGTAGTCGAGTACATATCCTAAGGGCTTTTTCAACATGTAATATAGAGACAATCGGAGTACATGTTAAGATAAAGTACAACCAGATAGCATACTATCATATCGAGCAAGAAAGTCCTCCCTATATATGTCCAAGTATCCATTACAATATACATCGTATGTACAATAATGGCCTCTAGGGCATACATATAACTAACAATCTCCCACTTGCACTAGGGCCATCTGTTGTGGTATCACATACCCAACAATTAGCTGCGGTTGAAGTATCTCATACTCAACCATCCCATAAAAGTCTCTACTAGGAAAAAGGCCTTTGTGAGTGGATCCGCGCTGTTGTCCTCTGTGTCTACTCTCCTAACCCCGATCTCCCTGGAGATCAACCATCTCCATGATCAGGTGATACTGCCTAAGAATTATATCTGGATTTCTGATGGGACGGGGGTTCCTTGGCATAAGCCACAACTCCATTGTCACACAATGGTAGGAATGAAGTTCATCTCATGAACTTATATATCCAAACTGCCTCTTTGGTAGCATCCTTGGTAACGATGTATCTTGCCTTTAATCGTCTAGTAAGTCACGGTATCTAGCTTGGAACTCTTCCAACATACCGTCCCTCCACTGAGGGTAAAGACAATGCCTACGACTGACATTCAGTCGTCCTTATCACCCTGGAACCTTTCCAGTGATTCTCCCCCGGATCGATTGATACCATCTCACTACATCTAGTTAGTATCCTAACATCCAATTAGATCTATCTCATAGATCTAAAACTCAGGATTTAGGAGGTATCAATTTGATCATATATGGAGAATCCTTGTGATAAGCAGAGATTGACCGAGCGTAGCATAAGATGCTCCTTCCCTATCAGGAGTATGGCATCCACGTACTCTACGAGGATAACCACCATACTCACCACTACCTTTTTGTATATACAAGGATCATCTACCATTTTGATGAAGTCAAACTCTTTGACTACCACATCAAAACAGACGTTCCAACTCCGCGATGCCAGTTTTATCACATAAAACATTTTTCACACGTTTCCGCTGCTCCCACTGTCTACGAAGCCCTCTGGCTGTGTACTTATAAACGCTCTCTTCCAAATCATCATTTAGAAAAGCAGTCATGACACCCAACCACCAGATATCGTAGTCATGGTATGTAGCCGTGGCAAGTAGGATCTGGATGGACTTAAGCATAGCTTTGAAAGTCTCAACTTTTCCATGTACACCAAGTAATCTTCTCAAGATATACTTGCTCCTGATGAGGATTTAACCCTTTAGATAGAGCAACCAAAGTCCATACTTTGTTGGTGTATAAGGATTCCATCTCAGATCAATAAGCATCCAGCCATTCTTACAGAGTCCCACTCCTGATAGCCTGCTCGAAACTAGTTGGGTCATTATCTCATGATGCAATCCTCGCTCCCACTATCATAGAGAAACTGAAGTATCTCTCAGGTGGGTGAGGAACCCTACTAGATCGGCGGAGAGGCTGAGGTTCGTTGGTTACTATTGAATCCTTTGGTTCTACTAAATCATCAGCTGCAGTTTGTATAGCTGGAACATTTCCAGTTCTACATAACAGACCTTGCCTCGAGCTTGTCCGGATTTTGCTTTTAGACATAGTCTGGACAACCCCAAATCTTAACAAACTTAAGATATGGGCTCTTCCTTTTCCATATCACTTATGAAGTGGTAGGCAACTGATTTGATTTGAACCCTATTCAATAGGTATGCAGCTTCTCAAGTGCATAAATCCCAGAAGGAAATAGGAAACTCAGTAGTACTCATCATAGAGCACACCATATCATATAGGGTGCTATTGCTGCGCCTCGATATACCATCATGCTATGATGTATACAGAGGAGTAATGCTGAGAGAGAATCTCATTCTCCTTTAGAATAATCCAGGAATTCCGTGCTCAAGTATTCCCCTCCTTGATCTCATCAAAGGACATAATACTTATACCCGTATTTTGGTTCTCTGCTTCTAACTTATATTCTGTGAATATCTCAAAAGCTTCGGACTTATGTTTCAACAGGAACACATGTCTGAATCTTGAGAGATTATCAGAGAATGTAAATGAAGTACAAAGAACCGGTCTTGGCATGTGTAGACAGGGGACTTTCATACATCAGCATGTATCAATCCCAACAGTTCTCTAACTCTTTCTCTGTTTCCAAAAAACAGTGCTGTGGTCATATTATCTTTGTGACATGACCGGCAAGTTTCACAAGATGTAAATTCAAACAAATTTAAATATGCATCTAAATGTAACTTTGCTAGTCGGGTCGCATTGATATGACCTAGTCTACAATGCCTCAAGAAGGATCCGTTCATTTCTGAACTCTTCCTCTTGTGTGTGTTTTGTATACTAAGAACTGTAGTTTGATTTAGAATGTCAATGCTTTTAGATAACGTGCCTGAACCGATCAACTCTTGATATAGGAAATGTTCAAAACATTATCCAACAATACAAAATTATATCCTTTCTTTACTAATAAAGAGATTGATATGATGTTGTATATCAGGTTCGGTATCTAATAACATTCGTTCAAAATCAATGTATTCTGGTAATACTAGGTGATAGTGACCAACAGACTTGGCTACAACACTTGCACCATTTCTATCTCATAAAACTTATCACCCGTTCTCAGTTCTTTACCTATCTGTAGCCCATGTAACAGATTACATATGCGGGATCCTGATCCGGTATCTCATACCCATGACGTAAAGGATGCTGAGAAACAGTTCTATGTAATGAACACACCCGAAGATGATGCATCAGCATTCACTTTCTTCGTTTGGGCGGCACGGGAAATCTGGCAATCCCCTATTTCCTGATCTGTCTTATAACAATTATAAGTTGGAGCGGGACCAACGTTCCCCAGCTCAGTATAACAAGCGGATTCGGTCAATACATCCGTATTATTATCTTGATTAAGGCGTGATATGGTCGCTACCTGGAGAGAGAGAGAAGAAAACACTCAGCGTATGCTCTTGCAAGATTAGATTGGTTATCTAATATATCTAATCTGGATGTCTCCTACTGTTTTAATCAAATCTTCCTTCAAACCCTAAAAGGAAAGACTAGCCGGGATTAATTACATGCTACAAGTTCTCCAATCTTTCAGCCAGGCTAGTGTCGGTACTTTGAGGGAGGTCCCCCATGCTTTCGCACGAATGTAATTAAAGTAAACTTCGTTTTCCCAGAGGCGTAACCCCGTTAACACCTTTCTAGACACTTACTTGATCGGCTAATTGTAATGTATAAAACTCTCCCAGGAGTAACTCTTACTCGCAGTGGGTATCGGGATCCAACTATCTCGTAGAAGGTATGCAATCTCATTGCAAATTTCAACACTTGAAATTCCCAATAATATTTTGCCCCAAGCGTCCTATGACCTTGACAGAGGTCAACAAACCATAGGCTGCTAGTCAAGTTCAACCCGTCATTTCCTGATTGAAGTAAACCCACCCGCACGACCTTTGACAGAGGTCAACAAGGTCGCACGACTACCCTAAATCAATCACATCATATGTTTATACAGATAAGCACTAATCAGCTACCGCACACTATGCCTTGACAGATGTCAACAAACGCAGCACGAATACTAAATACTACTTATCTGAAATGACGGAGGGCTACGACAGGTTTTTAAGAAAACTTTTTGCGTAATGAACTTGATATCGTTGTAGAATCGAGTGATTTTTAAATGGACTGTTTTTGAGGCTTTTCTAGTTTTGCTAAAGGGGTCACTCCCGGTGAAAGGATCATCGGCCCTTTCCTCATCGAATAAGGTGCAGGATATATCATATATACCACTATGCAAAGCAAGAACTATAGAAGCAATCAAAAGACAAACCGAGTTTGTAGCATCTGCTAGTTTCACTAAAGAGGTCACTCCCGGTGAAGGGATCTCGGCTCTTTCCTTATCGAATAAGGTACTGGATGTTCTACAAGGAACACCGCTATGCAAAGCAAGAACTAGAGCTACCAGTTTTTAAAAAAGTTTCTACAACATCTTAGGTTTCTTTTATTTCATTAATCTCATTAATGAAGTCCCATTTTGGTATGCTTCGCAAGCATCACATTTGAAACGAAATCTGCAATATAACATATATCTCATATATATAATATAAACATTCATCTCAGGTAGTAAAATAATCTCATCACAGAACATTTCAGCAGAAGAAACATATATGAAATATTGGATATACTAGGACGTCCGTGTTTTAATACGAGCCTGTATAAAACACGGATTCCACGGTCGCGATGAATAGCCAAACCCACATCCCTTGACCCCTACGAGAGTGGAAAGCAACACTGCCAATTCTAGGGTTAGGAGACCCGGTCTCGACTCCTCGAGATGGTCTCCCACTGGACCCTAGAACCCGGTTACTTGTGCTCAACGCCTTGGGTCTACCTAATGCGGAAAAGTAAATAATATACAATGGTGACATCATCCTCAGCCCGGAAGTGCCCCAATAAAAGAATATTACATACAAATGAATTTTACATGAATGAAAAAGAAAAACTCTCATCTCACATAAAAAAACCTCGGCTATTCAAACGCGACGATCCTATATAACATATCACAGCAACACATAATATCCCATATCATCAACGTAAGCAAGTATGAGTATCCCGATTGTCGTTGATGTATAGAAACAAAGCCGGTGATACACCACATACTACGCTTACGGTCACAGAAAAGAAAGTGTAAAACTACAACAGTTGGAATCCGCAACCTCCTTAGACATCGCATGCCTAACCAAATGAATTCCTTAGACATCGCATGGCTAACAATTATAAACCCCGTTTTTTAGTCTCATTATCGAAAACTCTTTTCAATATCAGGTCGGGAAATTCAACAAGATTCCCGACATCCTGATCGAATGCTCGTCGCAAAATTTAGTAGACGGCCGCACCCCCGGATGCCGTCGACGAAGTGCACTAAGTCGGAACACCGCTGCTGCGAGCACCCGAACGGATGCTTTTGGCGACAGGGTTCTCCTACAATCACTTGGTCGGGGCTATGGGTCGTAGCTGTCTATTAATTTTACCCGGCGAGTATCCGCGTACGCTGCGTGATTGCGACAGACTTTTGATCGTATCAAAATCCCGTGGCAACCGATCATCTGAGACTAAACTGCTATGTTTATAACATTCAAATTAGTTATCTCATAACTACTTGTGGATTCCAAATATTGTATCACATTCCAGATAAATAGACAATGTTAAACTTTCCGATCGAATAATCAAACACCCAAGATTTCCCCAATATATCTCAACACTTGAAATCAGTTTTAAAAAAAACATCCATCACATGCCACAGTACCAATGGTCCAGCCGTAGAAGGGTCAAGCCAACGCCTCACATGTGGCACGCCGTACTGCCGCAAACCCTAAGGTTTAGAGGCAGTTCAAGACGGTCACATAATCGAGTAAAGGTTTATTGTCTTCTAGAGGGTCCACAGCGTTACTTGCATGACTTTACGAAAGTTTCAAACTCGAGAAAAAATCCAACTTTTGAAAATTTTCCGACTGGGGAAAAAGTGAGTTATTGATATCCGGTCGAACTTTTTAACAGTTTTAAAAATTATCCGGAAAAACTATACAAAGTTAAATTATTCGATCGAATCATTAAGTCCCTAATACAACCCAGAAAACTAAACGCTTGAGTGAAAATAAAATTATCCTAAAAGAATCAGTAAAGCAGTACGGACATTACTGTGCAAAAAGTTAACATTAATTAGCCTCTACGACCGCGGAACCGCCGCGGGAACCATGCTCCTGCCGCGGTTCCATGGTGTATTAGATGAATTAAAATATAATTTTTTACACGTGTCCCTAAAACTCCCTGCTGATTTTTTAAATTATTTTTAATTTGGAAAAAATCACAGTTTTGAAAAATTTCCAGAGAAGGGGTTTTATCGGGGTTTTCGGGTTCGATTGGACTTTAAACTTCGCCTAGACATCGCCTAAAGCTCTAGCTTGGCTCTGATACCACTGTAGGGTTGCTGGGCACGCTCACAAGATTCTACGAGGCATCAACCATGCCCGATTTAAAATTTAGCCGTGCCGAACAACCCAAAGCCGGATCTTTAAAGTAAAGATTAGGCGAAAACAAGTATGTTAAACAGTTTAACACTAAGTGAGAGGGATTAAAACCTTTGTAGATCCGGTCCTTCACTTCTAAAGCTCTGTGTTGAAGTCCCTTCGCTGCGATCATCGTGTTCCGGACTCTCGAGAGGTTCCACGAAGAGAAAGATGCAGTCTTGCTTCCGATCTTCGATACAAAGATGATCTACCTTGAAGTTTCGTTAACACAAGCTAACAGTCATAATATGAAGTGAACACCCTCATCTAAATGGCAAGGATAGATGAGGATGATGAAGTGGGATTATTGCTCTCAATTTTTTTTCTTATTCTCACTCATATTCATCACTTTGGAAAAACCTAGAAAGCTTTTCCATGAAAAGAAGAAGGAAGAAGAAGAAGAATAAATCATATGAATTAAAAAAACCTTTTGTGATGAATAATGATAGACTTGATAAGGTTAGAAATGCAACCATGGTTCAAGTAACCATTGTAGAGATTTTACTAGGGTTAAGGGTTAGGGTTAAGTTAAAGAAATATCTTGCAAAATATGTTTTCCAAAACAAAAATGAAAACCTTCTAGAAACATCTAGAAAAGCTTAACCCTAATCAAACCCTAACCATGTTTAATCTCCACTAAACATGTTGCATTAATAAGCATATCATGTTACAATATTATATATCATATATATAATAGTTATTGTAACAAAATAAAATAATACAATTAACATATATCGCATATATATCAATGTATTACCCGAGTGAGAAAAAGAATCTTTTAGTGAGCTAATATTACTTAATGTAATTTAATATATCACATATATTATTATACATTAAATTATCAAATCAACACTTTATCCGACAATCCGGCTATATCGCATATAACCGACTAATATTTATCCGTACCGATTCATTGAATCAACAATTGGTCCGATGACCTGGATGATATCATATATCGCGAGAATAGAATACGGTATCTCATATCGCATTATCCTCGGTCCCGCACATATCACATATGTGCCCCTACTCCGTTTTGCCTGAGTCAAGAAACATCTGTGTAGGACTCTAAAGAATCGTCAATACGCCGGCAGTAGGTGATGATCATATCAAACACCTACAAGCTGCAAGCGGTCAGCTAAACATAACAGCCACCCAGGTATTGAGCGCTCATAAGATCAACAAGCAAGCCTGTACATTCTCCTGTGAATCCAAACAGTAACACTCCCGTACAGTCCGGTCTCGTCATCTGATATGAAGCATATCTCGCCTAGGGGTGGTAAACGTCAGACCCCAGTAGCTTGATAAGTTGTGTCGATATGAGGTCTATACCAGTTCGAGAAACTACTGATAACACTTACCAGTAAATCTCAACAACCCTGGCCAGGGATTTCTGGTTATAGCCAATCGAACACAGCGCAACATCAACTCCCAATACCGGGAGAGACGAATCCCCTATTATCGCTCATTGCCTCCATGTGATTCGGGACTGTACCCAAAAGCCACCTTTTTGCACGCCCTCTTGGACGTGGTATGATGGAAATCAAAGCACAGTGGGAATCACACAAGTCTCTAGGACGATCTTGGGTCAACAGACTACTTTGTACCAGTGTCACCGGAGAACTGCCATCTGACATGAGGTATAATACCATCTGGGAGTTCTCGGCGAGTCTGTCCAGTGTACCCAGTCTCTACTGAGCACCCGTACACCATCCTTGATGTCAAACACCGATGGATATGGAATCATCCATCGCCTATCATATGGGTCAAGATGTGTATACGCTAGTCTACTCTGGTGTATCGATGCCCTATCTCGATACACCCTCGACTAGGAACAGTTATAGGATGTACTCGTCGACTACCGTGGCCCCACTAGTATGATCTCATCATAGTCCCAGTAGTCGAGTACATATCCTAAAGGCTTTATCAACATGTAATATAGAGACAATCAGAGTACATGTTAAGATAAAGTACAACCAGATAGCATACTATCATGTCGAGCAAGAAAGTCCTCCTTATATATGTCCAAGCATCCATTAAAATATACATCGTATGTACAGTAATGGCCTCTAGGGCATACATATAACTAACAGTCAGTGGGAGCAGCGGAAGCATAGTGGACAAGTAGCTTATGTCTATTTATAGACTCGAGCAGATATAGCGGAGAGAGATCATCTATTTTTTGATGTGATGGTCATGGGTTTGACTTCATCAGAATAGGGGATGGATCTGTTAAGAAGGTAGTAGAGTGTGATGTCCTGGTATTTGGATGACATACACAGAGTAGGAAGTAAAATTCCAATACTACGATCGGTTATACTTTGGTTGTCACACAGTAGTTTCTCCACACAGGATATGGATATAATATCAGACATTCTGGTTACTAGATCTATGGTTTTAGATCTAGATTTGGGTAGTTTCCAAATCTGGGTACTTTGACAGTATTCTAAAGGTATTTAGAATAGATGACTCCTGGCATGGTGGTGTACCAGCAGGTGATGGATTCACCCTCTCTAAAGGTGTCTTACAGACTAAAGGGGAGTGGGATGTGCATGATTAACATATCACTTGCTTAGGCAATTGAGTTGATCATGAGATGTCAAATACCACACCAGATGTTGTTTTTGCACTAGCTGCAATAAGTTTATATTAATCCAATCATGGAGAAACATTTGGAAGCAGTTTTAGAACATAAGTGGATGTTCTATAGATTTGATGACGGCAGCCTCCTTCGGGGACGGTTATCATTCCAGGCTTCCAAGGCGACATGGATGACAGAGTGATTGTCAGAGTTATTGTTTTCCCTTTGACGAGGGGCAGTATTTTGGACAGGTGGTCCAGGCGGATACTGTAGGAGGCATGGTGCAAGATACTGATTAGGTTCAGTTGACGATACAACCTAAGAAGTTTGGATTTGGAGTTCATTTATGAACTAGGTCTCATCAGATATTCAAACATATTCTAAGACATTTATTACTCAATTCGGGAGATGGCTTTCTCCGCGAACTTGAGATTAAGAGAGACATAGAAAGAAACATCAGGGCGGATCCACTCACTGAGGCTATTTCTCGAACACAACAGTTTTACAAACGAGTTTTGTGAAACTGATTAGTAGAGGAGTTGGATATTCTGTATCACACGGGATGTGAGTATGCGACATCGCAAAAAATAGCCTTAAGTGCAAGTGGGAGATTGTTGGATGTAGTGCCCTCAAAGTCAATTATTGGATCGCAGGTACGTGATTGCAATGATTGAGGAGGACCTATACCGGTATGACAGTCTTACTCGAGATGATAGTATGCTATCTGGTTTGTCTTTATCATCGTGTACAGTTTTAGGTGACATGATCACTATTACACGTTGATAGAGACCTTAGGATTCTTTCTTGACTACCAGCAGTATGATGGCGATCATATACGTGAGAGTTGGGTAGTCTACAAGTACATCCTTAAATGTGGTCCCTAGTCGTGGTAGTTTCGAGACAGGGCATCGATACTCCGGAGTAGACTAGTGTATGCAGTCGAGACCCCGACGAGGGGCAGTGGCCGGTCTCACAAGCCACTGGTGTCAGTTGGTTCACCTAAGATGTGTTGGAGATAGTGCCCTCAGAGTCAATTATTGGATCACAGGCACGTGATTGCAATGATTGATGGAGGACCTATCCCGATAGGACAGTCTTACTCGAGATGATAGTATGCTATCTGGTTTACCTTTATCATCGTGTACTGCTTTAGGTGACCTTACAGGTCACTATTGCACGTTGATAGAGCCCCTAGGGTTCTTGCTTGACTACCAGTAGTATGAGGGCGATCATATACGTGGGAGCTGGTAGTCTATAAGCATATCCTTAAAAGGTCCCTAGTTGTAGGAGTTTCGAGACAGGGCATCGATACTCCAGAGTAGACTAGTGTATACAGTCGAGACCCCGACGAGGGGCGGTGGCCGTTCTCACAAGCCAATGGTGTCAGTTGGTTCACCTAAGATGTATACAGGTGCTCATTGGGTTATGAGTACACCGGGCAGGACTCGCCGGGAACATGCTAGTTGGTCTTATACCGACGTCAGATAGCAGTTCCCTGGTGACATGTGTACAGGTTAGTTCATCGACCTGAGATCGTCATTTGTCTCATGTGCGTTCCCACTGTACTTTGATTACTACCCTACCACGCTCAAAGGAGACGTGCAAACAGGTTTTAGTTGGGTACAGTCCCGAGCCACATGGAGGCAGTGAGCGGATCTGCAGGGGTTCGTCTCTCCCGGTATTGGGGGTGAGGTCGCGCTATGTTTAGGAGAGCCATTACACGAAGTCCTTGGCCAAGGCAGGAGATTTACTGGTAGGTATTCCAGTAGTATCTCAGGGTGTTCTGGGCTACACTCCGACACGACTTGTACCGCTTTTGGGGGTCTGACTTTTACTAACCCCCTAGGCCCGCCATGCGATGCTCATAGACGAACGGACCGGACTGTACGGATATTGTCACTGACAGGCTCAGTAGGGTGTCAGGATGAGTTCGCTCATCGACGTCCTTTTTGGTCAATACCCGGTATCCCGTTACATATAGGCTAATACCTCTGACGTGCTAGTAGTTAAATCCACAACCAAAGTATTGACGAGTTATTAGAGTCCCCCACAGACCAGTTTCTCAAGTTTCGGACGAAACGCTGTAGAGGCCGTATGAAGATATGGTAGGGTTCGATCAGATACGTGCGGTATTGCACGGATCATGATCGGACGGATAATACTAGCGGGCTTTGGTTTAAGCCGGATCCTAGTATTCTACAGTGTAGATTTTGCCTCATTGCTTTTGTATTTCGGTCGGAATACAAATGCGGGTATGTATATACAGTAGCGGGGTTTTCCTGTAATTTATTAAGGGATCAGTTTTCCGAAGTTGCCAGTTTGCTTTCCGTTTCGGCCATTTTTCTTTGTATCTTTCATTGGCTGAAAATTGGTGGAGGAGAGCTTATTTGCATTTGTGCAAATTAGCATTGTGGAGGGTGGTCTTTGCATATTGTTGTTTCATGATGGTTGCACCATCATTTGACTTCATTTGACTTTCTTTTATTCATCATGGCTTGACTTGTGGTTTTCATGATAGTTGATGGAGTGGGTTTTGTTTGTGATCATTTCTTTTGATAATGATAATTCTCTCTCTCTCTCTCTCTCTCTTGATTTGGACTCACTCTCATTTTCATTTTGGACACACACACTTCCCTCATTCATTCTCTCTTTACCATGGTCGGCCAAGCAAGAAAGTGGGCCAATTTTTGTAGTGGGGATTTTTCTCTTCATGCTTGCTAAAAATCCCCAAGTTCACCACAAAAATTCCACATCTCATTTCCTCCACATTATGGCAACTTCCACAACCCCAAAGAGACATAGAGTTCATCGGAGTGCACCAACTCTAAAGCATTAGATGATCTCGTCTGACTCTCAACCTACAGCACTCTTGAGCATGTCGGCTCGCCAACGTCGTGCCCGAGTTGCCTCGGTCCAGAAGTGGGAGCCCATAAAAGAAGCCGGCGACGTGGTGCCCTTCCGGCGAGGAGGTGAAGACCGGAGATTCCGCGGGGAGATCGGGACGACGACGAGAAGAACGAAGGACACGGATCGCTCGGTATATCTCTCTACCTCTTATCTAGTTAGCTAGGACTATGTTAATGGCCCGATCCGATTTTAATGTGCGCGGTGGTGCCGGTTCAAAAGTTAAAGTAAATTATCGTTTCCGCAATTTGGCCTCGGATTGACGGCCGGGGCGCTGCCGTGCACTTAAAAGATGTATACAGGTGCTCATTGGGTTATGAGTGCACCGGACAGGATTCGCCGGGAACCTGCTAGTTGTTATTATACCTAGCGTCAGATAGCAGTTCCCATGTGACATGTGTACAGGTTAGTTCATCGACCTGAGATCGTCATTTGTCGCGTGTGAGTTCCCACTGTGCTTTGATTATTACCCTACCACGGCTCAAAGGAGTCGTGCAAACAGGTTTTAGTTGGGTACAGTCCCGAGCCGTATGGAGGCAGTGAGCGGATCGGCAGGGGTTTCGTCTCTCCCGGTATTAGGGGTGAGATTGCGCTGTGTCTAGGAGAGCCATTACACAAAGCCCTCGGCCGAGGCAGGAGATTTACTGGTAGGTACTCCAGTAGTATCTCAAGGTGTTCTGGGCTACACTCTGACACGACTTATACCGCTATTGGGGGTCTGACGTTTCCATCCCCCTAGGCCTGATATGCGATGCTCATAGACGAACAGACCGGACTGTATGGATATTGTCACTGATAGGCTCAGTAGGGTTCCAGGATGAGTTCGCTCATCAGCTTCCCTTTAGGTCAGTACAAGGGCAGCCGTTACGCACAGCTAGTGCCACTGACGTGCTTGTGGTTAAACCCACTGCCAGGGTACTGACGAGACTTTAGAGTCCCCCACAGAGAGTTTCCCAAGTTCGGGCGAAACGTTGTAGAGGTCGTATGGTTTTATGGCAGGGTTCGAACATGCACGTGCACTTGTGCACGTATCGTGTTTCGGACAGATAATACTGGTGGGCTTTGGTTTAAGCCGGATCCATGTATTATATTGAGTCGGAATATTTTAGTCTCATTGTATTCGTATTCGGTCGGAATACGGATGCAGGTATGTATATACAGGTGAAGGGTATTCTCGTAATCCGTTACGAGATTACTTTAGAAGATGCATTTCTCTTTGTTAAACATTTTAGTTTAAATGTTTAAATGTATTTTCGAAAGTGTGACTCATTTGGATGACACATTTCTTCTAGCATGTTCACTAATGACTGATGCTAATGAGTCACTTAGTGAGTCATGATAGAATTAATGGTGTTTTGTTTTGGGTGTGATTTTTTAGGGTTGAGTTGGAGATATTTTGGGAAGATATTTTTTTTGTTTTTCCAACACAAAACCTCATATATATCACATAGAAAATGAGTAGGCAGCCAAGGGGTTTTTTAGAGCTTGGTTTTTTGCTCACTTGATTTATCTTGAGCTCACACTCTTCATCTCTTTGCATCTTCTTCAACCTCCACTCTTATCCTCTCATATGATGAGAACCAAAGAGTGTATTGAGACAAAGTATTCCTGTCACAACCCAATGTTCGGCCCGTGACCGGCACTTAACCACGTAACGTCTACAGGCGTAACGCGACTAAGTAAGCCGAAACCCAGAAATCAAAAACATTGAAAAGGGTGAGTGAAAAGTTACATTAGTTTAAAACATTTAGAAAACCTTAAGTAGTTTAGTAATTTTCTTTAGAGTTCAAGTTATTATCTTAAAAGTTTTGGCAGCATTTCCTTTGTAAAAAGTAACCCCGAAATTGGGTACAAGACAAGATATGAGTAAAATGATATACAATAAGAATAAAGCATCCCAAACGGGAGTAATCACGCCCAACGGCGGAAACAATCACCACAAGAATAATATACGACGCCGTAGCGAAGAAATGAGCAATATGAGTGAAAAACATCATAAAAGATAAAACTGCATAAATAAAGTCGGCTCACACGAGCTCGACACCAGAGTACAAAATAATACACATCATCGTCCTCACAACTGGTCACTAAGTCAATACATAAAATAGTAGATGGAGAGTACTAGATACAATAATGAGTACAAGTGGAAAATAACCGGATACCACAACCCACCTAGCAGCGAAACAGCTCACGCACCAACTGCAGTGGTATCCGTAGCCATGTCACGACCCAAATATTTCGACTCGTGACCGGCACTTAACCACGCTACGTCTAAAGGCGTAACGCGACTAAGTAAGCCGAACCCAGAGATCAAAACCATTTAAAAGTAGCGAGTGTTGAAAACATTTAGTTAAAACATTTAGAAAACCTTAAATAGTTCAATAAGTTCTGTTAAAGTTACGTTATCATTTTAAATAATTTTGGCAGCATTTCCTTTGTAAAAGTAAACCCGAAATCGGGTATAAAATAGGATTTGAGTGAAAATGAGATATAATGAAACAAAACATTCCCAAACGGGAGCAATCACGCCCAACGGCGGAAACCATCATCACAAGAGTAATATACGACGTCGTAGCGAAGAATGAGCAATAAGTAAATATCACAGAATAATAAACTGCATATAAAAACAGTCGGCTCCCACGAGCTCGACACCAGAATACAAAAATATATATCATCGTCCTCACACAGTATCTAAGTCCAGTACATATATGGTAGATAGAGAATACTAGATACAAAAGGGGTACAATAAAAGTAATCAGATACCACAACCCACCTAAAAGCAAAACAGCTCTCGCACCAACTATAGTGGTATCTGCAGCCAAAAGATGCAAAAGGCAACCTGCCGCGACTACTCTGAAGGGCAACCTGCAAATACTGTGGTACAACGGGGGTGAGTTACCAACTTAAGAATAGAGATAACATACAAAGGTAATCGCGAGCATGCACGTACTGCGCTACTCTATCAAATGCCAGCAGATGATATCAATGCGTGATAAGCAGTATGTGCAATAATCATGCAAATGCTCTGTCAGGTAAAATAACTACAGGATGAGATACATGATAATCAATGCTGAGCATGGGATAAACAACATCTACATGGAAATATCAACATGGAAAAATAATCGGTGCCCCAAACTGCATCCAAATCCCAAATAAACTCAGGCGCCAGCACTCTCCTCGGCCCTCAAATCCTGTAAATCTCTGAGAATCACGAGTGCCCAACATCGGCACTCAAAATATCATAAAATACTCGTGTCCAGCATCGACACGCAAATCCTCATATATCGGGCTCCGTCAGTCCGGATCAGCCCACGGGCTCCGTCTGCGGTATCGGCCCTCAGCCCCGGCAGTACCGATCATCCCGCATCCATCTCTCGACTCTGGTCAGTATCCTCCGGATAACCGCCAGGTCCAACCAGTCACCGGTAGGTAGTAGTCCCTCCGCCAAGCTCACCGTCTACTGCACAGCGAAACCGTTCTCGCCCCGGGGTACCATACCGGGTCCACCACGAACCCGCAAACGGATCATCCAACTCCTCGAATCGGGTTTCAAGCACACGTCTCAGCACCGAGAAAACGCGTGGTGGACGCACCAAAATATCAGATCACGAGGAACCGGGTTTTCAAATAGTGCATCTTTTCTTTAATTAATTCCACGGTCCTCAAAACCAGAAATCACATGGAAATCCAACACCAATGAGTAAATCAAATGCGATGTGCTATGTACATCAAGTCATAATGTAGGTACAAGGGAGAACCGCTTTTTAAAATAGTTTCAGTTTTCAAAGACATCTTGCGGCTCCCAATTTCTATGAAATCATAACGAATCATATATGAAATGAACTACAGCAATATAATCATGGCAATTCTACAGTGAGTGTGTCATGGAAATTACTAACGGTGTGTGTGTAACATGCAGATTAGTGCTCGTGCAATATGAACCGTAAATAATAGTGTGGTGTTCTACCAATTCTAAGTTAACATACATATGGCAGGGAATGCAGTATATAACTATAAGGTCCTATCAGCCCTGATGCATAACGCCATACGGGCGATATCCCCGTAAATGTTAAATCTACTCACCGAAGTCTCGCGCTAAGTGTAGCCGATGACTTGCTTTCCCTTCTTCGCCGCGTCCGTCTCACTCGTCTGCGAACCTAGAATCACATAATATATCACACATAAGCTCAAATCCACAAAAACGTGATATTAGGGTCAACCTAGAGACCCGTGTCGCAAACCAAGTGCGCGTGTGCGCGATACGCTAAAACGTGTGATTACGGGCCTGAAACTACCCCGACGCATCGCGATACGCAGAAACCCCAAACCACATGCGTATCACGCGTGTCGCGAAGGTTTAAAATACAAGAAATAGGGTAACTAGATCCAGATTTTTCTGCAGCAAGAATCAAATAAAATTATACATGCCATGAGTCTAAGGGTTGCAGTAGACACCTATAGGACCAAACCCCAACCCAAACCCTCCCCATCTGGCCGCAATTTGCGGCCAGATCCAATTTTCCGGCAGCCTGAACAAGAGGTATGGGGGTCGGGTTCTACCTGGGGGATCAGCACCTAACAACTATACTGCAGTCATCTCAAAATTATTCTGAACTCACCGGGTCGATAGCAGTTTGCAGAAGCTAGTTTTTGCTCAAAAACGAAGAATTTGCATCAATTAGGAATCTGGTGGTATTTTAGTGCAATGGGGGTTAAGCTAGGTTAACAGGGCCCTAACAACACTCCATCAACCTACTAAAACTAATTCATACTTCACTTGATCAAAGTTCCCACTAATCACCACATATCATATTAAAACGCACCAATAACCACTAATCGAAGCTAACTTACACTAATTAAGCAAACTAGGGGGTAAGTTCAAGAAGTATACCCCACACTCGACCCTAGGGAGCTGGAGGAAGAAGAAGGAGTGGAGGGAAGGAGCTGCAGCTGGAGTTGTGTTGTTGCTGCTGCTCACTGCTGCTGCTGCTTCTGGCTGCTGCTGTTGCTGCTCACTGTTGCTGCTGTTGCTGCTTCTGGCTGCTGCTGTGTTTGCTTCAGCTGCTGCTGAGCTTGCTTCTGCTGCTGCTGCTGTGGATGGTGTGGGTGTGAGTGTGAGAGTGAGGTTGATTGAAAAGAACACAAGAATGAGAGGGAATCATAACCCAAATGTCAACCCTTCCACTGTCTCTCTTCATTAAATGCAAGCATGGCTTTTGCCATGATGCATTCTCTCTCTCTCTCATTCTCACCAAGTCAACACTAAAAAGGGAAATTCAAATTAAAGCAACCCTCAATTAACTAATTAAACTTAATTAAAACCCAAAAGACTTAATCCCCATGATTAAACCCACCATGGTTGCTAATCATGGTATTACCTCATTTTAAAACCCTAGTTTACATGCACATGTGTGTGCAAGCCTAGGAAAATTCTAGAAAAATATTTATTAAATTGGGAAAAATATTTGAAACTCAATTTGGTAAACTTTTTATTAAAAACCCTTTATTTAAATATAAATAGCCACTAAACACATTCTAAGGTATTACAATCTCTCCCCCTTAAAGAAATTCGTCCCCGAATTTCGAAATCTAACTACACGTACCTTCGAAATGACGGGGGTACTTCTTCCTCATCTCGCTTTCGGTCTCCCAAGTGACCTCCTCGCTGCTCGGGCCATACCAAAGTACCTTGACTGATGGAATGTCTTTGGATCTTAATTTCTTCACTTGTCGATCTAAGATCATCACCAGCTACTCTGCATAGGAAAGGTCGCGCTCAAGCTGGATCGTCGGGTGCTGAATCGCATGCGAAGGATCATAAAGATATCTACGGAGCATCGAAACGTGAAATACGGGGTGCACATCTGGAGAACTGGGCGGAAGGGCTAACCGGTATGCAACTGCACCAACACGCTCGAGGATCTCGAAGGGGCCCATATATCTTAGACCGAGCTTCCCCTTCTTCCCAAACCTCATCACACCTTTCATTGGGGAGACCCTCAAGAAAACATGATCTCCAACTGCGAACTCTAATCTGCGGCGGCACCTGTCAGCATACGACCTCTGCCTACTCTGAGCTGTCCTCATCCTGTCTCGAATCAGCTGTATCTTCTCGATCGTCTCCTGTACGATCTGGGGCCCCAAAATACTCCTCTCACTGAGCTCTGTCCAGCAGACGGGCGATCTACATCTCCTCCCATACAGAGCTTCGAAAGGTGCCATCTGAATAGTATCCGGGTAACTATTGTTATAGGAGAACTCCACCAAGGGTAAATGATGATCCCAGCTACCTCCGAAATCTAATACACACGTTCTGAGCATGTCCTCGAGAGTCTGAATAGTCCGCTCTGACCGTCCGTCAATCTGCGGATGAAATGCTGTGCTGAAACTCAAGCGAGTGCCCAAAGCTTCTTGAAGCCTCTGCCATAGTCGACTGGTAAACTGGGTGCCTCTGTCGGACACGATACATGTCGGGACTCCGTACAGTCGTACTATCTCGTCGATGTAAATCAGGGCGTACAAAGCAAATCCGAAAGTCGTCTTCACTGGCAGGAAGTGAGCCGCTTTCGTCAAACGATCTACGATCACCCAAATGGAGTCTGTAAGTGCACGGCGGCGCCCCGGCCGTCAATCCGACGGCCAAATGCGGAAGCGGTGATAAACTTTAAATTTTTCTTGAACTGGCAAACCGCCGCGCACTAATACCCGGATCGAACCATTAATTTGTCCTAGCTAACTACAAGATGGGGAAGAGAGATATACCGACTGATCCAAGTCCTCCGGTCTTCTCGTCGTCGTCCCGATGTCCTGCGGAAGCTCCGGTCTCCACCTCGTCGCCAGAAGTGCACCACTTCGCCTACTTCTTTTACGGGCTCCCACCTCAATGCCGAGGCAACTCGGGCACGAAGCTGGCTAGTCGACGTGCCCAAGATTTGCTGTAGAATGTGTAGTGAAGAAGTCTCATTTTGGGGTTGTGGTATTGCCTTTGTGGTGGAGGAAAAGATACAAGAACAATGTAGAGGAACTTTTTGGGGATTTTGGAACATGCAATGAATAAAACCCCACACCCACAAAAATTGGGCAGCCCCCTCCCAATATGGCCGGCCAAAAGAGGTGAGGGAGAGGAGAGAATGAGAGTGTCATCCACCAAAAATGTGAGCCATACTCCTATCATGCAAGAGAAAGAGAGTCAAGACAAAGAGGTGGTTGAAAAGCAAGTGATGATGAGAAACAATGATCACTCCCAAAACCAATACTCAACCAACAATCATCAACAACCATGATTGTTTACAAAGTCAAGCCATGATGGAAAAGAAAGAGTCAAAGGATGGGCTCCATCATGAAACCATCATGATACAAATATAAGCAAAGAACCCCTTCCACAAACACTTATTTGCAACAATGCAAATAAGCCCTCCTCCACCAATCTTCGGCCAATGAACGACACAAAGGAAATTGGCCGAAACGAAAAGCAAACTGGCAACTCCAGAAAACTGGTCCCATAATAAATTACAAGAAAACCCTGATACTGTGCATACACACCCGCATTTGTATTCCGACCGAAATACAAATGCAATGAGACAAAATCTACACTGTACTATACTAGGATCCGGCTTATACCAAAGCCGGCTAGTATTATCCGTTCGATCCTGATCCGTGCAATACCGCACGTATCTGATCGAACCCTGCCATATAACCATACGGCCTATAGTACAAACTGTCCGATCCTGATCCGTGCAATACCGCACGTATCTGATCGGACCTTGCCATATCTCCATACGGCCTCTACAACTTTTCGCCCGAAAGCTGAGTACCTGAATGTGGGGGACTCTAAAGACTCGTCAACATCTTGGTTGTGGATTTAACCACTAGCACGTCAGAGGTATAAGCCAATACGTAACGGGCTACCAGGTATTGACTAAAAGGGACGTCTATGAGCGAACTCAGCCTGACAACCCTACTGAGCCTGTCAGTGATAATATACGTACAGTCCGGTCCGTTCGTCTATGAGTATCGCATGGCGGGCCTAGGGGGTTGGTAGAAGTCAGACCCCCAAAAGCGGTACAAGTCGTGTCGGAGTGTAGCCCAGAACACCCTGAGATACTACTGGAATACCTACCAGTAAATCTCCTTGCCTCGGCCGAGGGCTTCGTGTAATGGCTCTCCTAGACACAGCACGACCTCACCCCCAATACCGGGAGAGACGAACCCCTGAAGATACGCTCACTGCCTCCATGTGGCTCGGGACTGTACCCAACTAAAACCTGTTTGCACGACTCCTTTGAGCCGTGGTACGGTAGTAATCAAAGTACAGTGGGAACTCACACGAGACAAATGACGATCCCCAGGTCGATGAACTAACCTGTACACATGTCACCAGGGAACTGCCATCTGACGTCTGGTATATGACCAACTAGCATGTTCCCGGCGAGTCCTGTCCGGTGTACTCATAACCCAATGAGCTCCTGTATACATCTTAGGTGATCCAACTGACACCAGTGGCTTGTGAGACCGGCCACCGCCCCTCGTCGGGGTCTCGACTGTATACACTAGTCTACTCTGGAGTATCGATGCCCTGTCTCGAAACTCTCACGACTAGGGACCATTTAAGGATATGCTTATAGACCCCAGCTCCCACTTATATGATCGCCCTCATACTGCTGGTGGTCAAGCAAGAATCCTAGGGGCTCTATCAACGTGTAATAGCGACTTGTCAGGTCACCTAAAGCAGTACACGATGATAAAGGTAAACCAGATAGCATACTATCATCTCGAGTAAGACTATCCTACCGGGATAGGTCCTCCATCAATCATTGCAATCACGTACCTATGACCTAATAATTGACTCTGAGGGCACTATCTCCAACAATCTCCCACTTGCACTCAAGGCTAATTATTGCGATGTCGCATACTCACAGCCCGTGTGATACCGAACACCCAACTCCTCTACTAGTCAGTCTCACAAAGCTCTTTTGCGAAACTATTGCGTTCGAGGAATAGCCTTAGTGAGTGGATCCGCTTTGTTATGTCTCTCTATATCTCAAGTTCGCGGAGAAACCCATCTCCCGAAATGATCAATACCTGTCTTAGAATGTGTCTGGATGTCTGATGGGACCTAGCTCATAAATGAACTCCAAATCCAAACTTCTTAGACTGTATCGTCAACTGAACTTAATCAGCATCCTGCGCCATGCCACCCTCAGTATTGCCTTGGACCACCTGTCCAAAATACTGCCCCTCATCAGAAGGAAAACTATAACTCTGACAACCGCCTTGTCGTCCATGTCACCTTGGAAGCCTGGAATGATAACTGTCTCTCGAATGAGGCTGTCGTTATCATATCCCTAGAACATCCACTTATGTTCTAAAACTGCTTCCGACTGTTTCTCCAGGATTGGATCAAATGTCAACTTATTGCATCTAGTGCGAGAACAACATCTGGTGTGGTACTTGACATCTCATGATTGACTCAATTGCCTAAGCAAGTGATCTGCCAATCATGCACATCCCTCTCTACTTTAGTCTATAAGACACCTTCAGAGAGGGTGACTCCATTACCTGCAGGCACACTACCGTGCCAGGAGTCGTCCATTCTAAATACTCTTAGAATGTTGTCTAAGTACCCTGATTAGGAAACCACCCAAATCTAGATCTAAAACCATAAATCTAGTAACCAGTATGTTTGATATAATGTCCAAGTCCCATGTGGAGAAACTACTGTGTGACAACCAAAGTATAACCGATTGTAGTATAGGAGTTTCTTTTCCTACTCTGTGTATGTCATCCAAACACCAGGATATCACACCCTACTACCTTCTCAACAGATCCATCCCCTATTCTGATGAGGTCAAACCCATGACTGTCACGTCAGAAATGGATGATCTATCTCCGCTATATCTGCTTTAGTCTATAAATAGACATAAGCTACTTGTCCACCAATGCTTCCGCTGCTCCCACTGACTACGACAACCCTCTGGCAGAGTCATATAGACGTACACTTCTAAAACTAGTTTAGAACGACGCTATACTCATCCTCCCGCCGGGTCTCGCAGCCTGGAACAACAGCAATGGTAATTGTGGGTAAACAAGAACTTCCCTGTCACCGTCCTTGAGGCTACCGGAGTACCTCTCAGGTGCCTGAAGTTACCCACCTTATCTGCGGAGTGGCCAATGGAATGTCAATCCATATTGAATCTTTAGGTTCCTATCAAATCTTCAGTAATCGTTTGTGGTTCTGCAATCACTTCCAGTTCTACCATACTCCCACTACTGTTTTTCTGAAAAAATCCATTTTTAATAAAACTGTGGCGAGTCTAGAACAATATTGCTATTGTTCATCCTTATGGTAGAAAGTCAACCCTCGTCATAGCCTGGGTCAACCCACAAATAGCCATTACAGAAACGTGCCTTGAGTTATCCAGAGTCTGGTTTTAATCATAAGCTGGACAACTCCCCGTACCTTAACAACGTTAAGATACGAACTGTTCTATATCCCATATAGGACCAGAGGCACTGATTTAACTGAACCAGATCCAAATCATGCAACTGTCTCCAGTGCATGTCAACTAAATGGAAGGAGGCTGATCAGCGTTACTCAACTTAGGAATGCTTCCAATTATGAGTAACCTGAAAGAGAAGAAAGATCTCTTAATCATTAATATCAACTGAATACCAATACACAAGCATCTACATCTTCGATCGCTTTGAAGAATCCCGATACCTGCAATACCTGGTTCTCTACTTTATTCAAATACCTATAACTTCTCAAAATTCGGACCCCGTGTTTCCGCGAAACACCTGTCTAAAAACTAGAGAAGTCATAAGTAAACCGAATGTAGTACGAGGACCAACCCCTTTGTCCTGATGGACCCTGGACAACATACAATACTCTGTATAAGTCCCTTGAGTCTGAAAACTCATTCACTGTGTGTCGTAGGTTGAAAACTGTACTTATGGTTAAGAAGAATTACACCGATGTTTAATGCTCCTTACCTAACCATCCACTGATATAGGTAAATGTCGTAGACATAATTTCAGAAAGGTATATCTCACTCTATGAAAATAGACGTACAGATATATCAATTTGAAATTGGTGCATAACAGCGGATATTCAAAACCAAATATTTGCCGACCGGCAAACAGCCCAGGTGATTTCCTCAAATATCACTGATTACAACGAATCCCGATGAGGATGATCACCCAATTCCCAATAACTTACTCCCACTCATCATCTGTGAAACCATACAGATGTGAGAATCATACCTGGTAAATACATACCCTGGAGCAAGTGTCTAATCGGGAATCAGCTTTCTTTTAACATTACACAGTGAAACTGAAACATTGAAATGTTTCGATGGGGTATCCCGGTATTCCTAGTAATGCCTCTTCCAGATTCACGACTGTAACCGTATAATTCTTTGCCACCTCTCCAAATCCCTTTATATGTCTTTAGTCATTACCTTCTGCACACCCCTTTAGGCCAAATGGTTTTCTTCCTTCCCTACCGTTCGGCACCAGCCTATGGTTTGGAAGAAGACTATCCAATAAGCATAATGGGTGTACTGTCCTAATCCTAGGAACACTCGCAATGCGAGAGAAGGTGAAGATAAAAGACACCTGAATAAACCTTATTCTTATTTCTCCTGAACCAGAATCCATCCCCGAACTGGAACAAGTTCCTTTCGAGTTCGTATATAACCATACGATGGAGTATCTAATAAACTGTGGATCTTCGTAGTGATACGGAGTGTCCTGGAGAAATACAAAGGTGATTTTAGGATTGGCGAAGAAATACCTGGTATGGTCGTGAATATCTGCTGCAATTTACTTTGCCCTCTTACTAATCCATTGCTTTGTCTTAACTTAATACCTTCTGCACACCATCGTTATGCTAATTGGTTTTCTTCATTCCCTACCGGTCGGCACCAGCCTAAGGTTTGGAAGAAGACTATCCAATTTGCGTAATAGGTGTACTATCTCCTAAACCAAGGAGTACTCACAACCTGAGAGAAGGTAAAAGGAAAAGACAACTGAATAATCCTATCCGTTTCCTCCAGAACCTGAAACCATCCTCGAATAAATTCCTTCGAGTTCGTATCTAAACATACGATGGTTTTGTCCAATGGAAGTGGACGTTCGTAGTAATACGGGGTGTCCTGGAGAAAAGGGTAAAAGTAGGAGTGGCAATGAGGTTCGCAACTCTGACAATCCAAAAGCTAGTGTTTAAGAAGGTTCGGTCAACTTGGTCACTGAGTCACAGTCTTAGGGTCGGGTCAATGGTCGCTGCCAAAGAGAGAGAGAAAAGAAACACTCAGCGTGCACTCTAACCTAGATCAGAATGGTTACCAATTTATCTAATCTGGAATCCTCCCACTGTACCTCAAATTCTCCTCCAAACCTGAAAGAAGAATTAGTCGGGGTTACCCGAGGAGTAAACTAACTCATCAGTGGGAATCAGAATCCAACTCTCATCGCATGACAACGTGACGGAATCCGCTCACGGTATCACACTCCAGAAGGTATGCGCATATCTGGCAAGTTTCAGTTCTTTTGAAACTCCCGATGTGGATTTTTGCCCCATGCTCTTATGACCTTGACTAAGGCCAACAAATCATAAGTCACATGTCAAGTTCTACCCGTCATTGTCCAGGTTGATTTGAACCCACCCGTACAAGCCCTTGACTAGGGCCAACAAGGCTATACGACTGTCCCAAACCAACGCATCTATCTATGCAGCATATGAACACCCAATAGCTACCAAACACTGTGCCTTGACTATGGCCAACAAACACAGCTTGAACACTATTGACTATCCATATGAAACGACGGAGGGCTACGAATGGTTTCTGGCGAAAACCTTTAACGTAATGAACTTGATATCGTTGAAGGAACGGATAGCTTTTAAAAATATAGTGACGAAAACCGTTGCTAAAGAGGTCACTCCCGGTGAAGGGATCTCGGCTCTTTCCCCGTAGAATGAGGTGCAGGATATTCCAACTGAATACCACGGTGCAAAGCAAAAGTAATCGGCTATAGTGAAGTTATTGCCCTGACGCAAACTTTTTGTCCAAGGGGTCACTCCCGGTGAAGGGATCTCGGCCCTTGCCTCGTCGACTGAGGAGCAGGATATTCCAACTGAATATCACGGTGCAAAACAAAAGTGAACGTCCTTGCAATAACAGCTTTTTGAAAAGTGTTCCAACAACATCAGATTAGGTTTGTTTTTAAACTTGCATTGATCCGAATCAATACAGTCCCATCAATTGATCACACCAAAAAGAACGAAAATATACTGATGTACGTATATGCCATCCGCATTCGCCACTGGGTCCCGTCATTACCCGTTAGGTTAGCTAACTAACGACAGAGCGGGGACTGGACTAGCGCGGATGCAAAACAGATACAACATCTACTAATATATATACCAATATATTATATTCGCTCAAGGCGTGATAAAAAATGCAACATCACAGAGAATGAACAGCATCACAGAAACAATACAGATATCTGGGATCCCCGGGTTTCACAGAGCCACTACTGAAACCCGACGTTCCCCTGGTCGTGTGGATAGCCTGTGCAATGAAATCCTAGACCCCTACGGGCGCGGCAAGTCACCCGCCAAAACCTGAAGCGAGGCAGCCCCCTTCAGCATCGTGAATGGACCACCCAGCACTTCACGGAATCCGGTAACTTGGGCACCCCTCCTGGGTCAACCTGTACCCCCTACGAGTGCGGCGAATAGCCCGCCAATTCTAGAGTGAAGCCCCCTCCGTCTCAATGCCATGAGATGCGGGCTTGTTGCCCTCTAGAACCCGGCTATCCGTGCACCCCACCGCGGGGTAATCCTAGTACAGAAAGTAAAATATACATACAACGGGTACATCGACCGCAACCTGGCCGTGCCCCAAAAGAATAATACAAACAGGCAGTGACGGCAGTCCACATGTCGGACGCTCGCCCCGCAAAATCAAATGTACATAATACAACCACAACTGTACTAGCATTGCAACCAGGCTATCCCCCACGACCGATCCGCAACATCACAGCAAAAACAGAACATCAACGTGAAAGTCACGTTCGCAAATCCGTCTAACCGGGCTATAGCAGTTAGACCGGATTTACCGATCAAGTGACATTCACGGTCGCAGATATAATGTAAATACTGTGAAATAATGTGTTTAAAATATCCGATCAATCAAATTTTAACAAGTGGGCCCCAAGCACTACTGTAGCACATCAAAAAATTCTGGGCCCAATATTAATATTCCAAAACCCCAATTTTAACCCCAGAAAGATACTGTAGAAATTTGGTGCAGGGATCCCCACAGTGTGCGGCGGAACCGCGGCCCAAAGGGGGTTTTGGCCGCGGTTCCGTGCCTCCACTGTGGATTCACCCTGTCGAATTTCTACAGTAGCCTAGTAGTCTCCAGTACAATAATTTTATACAACCTGAAAAATTTTTGGAGACCAAAAAATTTCAACAGAAAACTGTCGTGAAGGAAATACGGGTTTTGGAACATTTGATCGATCGGAACTGAAAAACACATTAAGGCAAGCTAGACTAAGTTAATGGCGAGACTCTGATACCACTGTAAGTGCACGGCGGCGCCCCGGCCGTCAATCCGACGGCCAAATGCGGAAGCGGTGATAAACTTTAAATTTTTCTTGAATTGGCAAACCGCCGCGCACTAATACCCGGATCGAACCATTAATTAGTCCTACCTAACTACAAGATGGGGAAGAGAGATATACCGACTGATCCAAGTCCTCCGGTCTTCTCGTCGTCGTCCCGATGTCCTGCGGAAGCTCCGGTCTCCACCTCGTCGCCAGAAGTGCACCACATCGCCTACTTCTTTTACGGGCTCCCACCTCAATGCCGAGGCAACTCGGGCACGAAGCTGGCTAGTCGACGTGCCCAAGATTTGCTGTAGAATGTGTAGTGAAGAAGTCTCATTTTGGGGTTGTGGAATTGCCTTTGTGGTGGAGGAAAAGATACAAGAACAATGTAGAGGAACTTTTTGGGGATTTTGGAACATGCAATGAACAAAACCCCACACCCACAAAAATTGGGCAGCCCCCTCCCAATATGGCCGGCCAAAAGAGGTGAGGGAGAGAAGAGAATGAGAGTGTCATCCACCAAAAATGTGAGCCATACTCCTATCATGCAAGAGAAAGAGAGTCAAGACAAAGAGGTGGTTGAAAAGCAAGTGATGATGAGAAACAATGATCACTCCCAAAACCAATACTCAACCAACAATCATCAACAACCATGATTGTTTACAAAGTCAAGCCATGATGGAAAAGAAAGAGTCAAAGGATGGGCTCCATCATGAAACCATCATGATACAAATATAAGCAAAGAACCGCTTCCACAAACACTTATTTGCAACAATGCAAATAAGCCCTCCTCCACCAATCTTCGGCCAATGAACGACACAAAGGAAATTGGCCGAAATGGAAAGCAAACTGGCAACTCCAGAAAACTGGTCCCGTAATAAATTACAGGAAAACCCCGATACTGTGCATACACACCCGCATTTGTATTCCGGCCGAAATACAAATGCAATGAGACAAAATCTACACTGTACTATACTAGGATCCGGCTTATACCAAAGCCGGCTAGTATTATCCGTTCGATCCTGATCCGTGCAATACCGCACGTATCTGATCGAACCCTGCCATATAACCATACGGCCTATAGTACAAACTGTCCGATCCTGATCCGTGCAATACCGCACGTATCTGATCGGACCTTGCCATATCTCCATACGGCCTCTACAACTTTTCGCCCGAAAGCTGAGTACCTGAATGTGGGGGACTCTAAAGACTCGTCAACATCTTGGTTGTGGATTTAACCACTAGCACGTCAGAGGTATATGCCAATACGTAACGGGCTACCAGGTATTGACTAAAAGGGACGTCTGTGAGCGAACTCAGCCTGACAACCCTACTGAGCCTGTCAGTGACAATATCCGTACAGTCCGGTCCGTTCGTCTATGAGTATCGCATGGCGGGCCTAGGGGGTTGGTAAAAGTCAGACCCCCAAAAGAGGTACAAGTCGTGTCGGAGTATAGCCCAGAACACCCTGAGATACTACTGGAATACCTACCAGTAAATCTCCTTGCCTCGGCCGAGGGCTTCGTGTAATGGCTCTCCTAGACACAGCACGACCTCACCCCCAATACCGGGAGAGACGAACCCCTGAAGATACGCTCACTGCCTCCATGTGGCTCGGGACTGTACCCAACTAAAACTTGTTTGCACGACTCCTTTGAGCCGTGGTAGGGTAGTAATCAAAGTACAGTTGGAACTCACACGAGACAAATGACGATCCCCAGGTCGATGAACTAACCTGTACACATGTCACCAGGGAACTGCCATCTGACGTCTGGTATATGACCAACTAGCATGTTCCCGGCGAGTCCTGTCCGGTGTACTCATAACCCAATGAGCACCTGTATACATCTTAGGTGATCCAACTGACACCAGTGGCTTGTAAGACCGGCCACCGCCCCTCGTCGGGGTCTCAACTGTATACACTAGTCTACTCTGGAGTATCGATGCCCTGTCTCGAAACTCTCACGACTAGGGACCATTTAAGGATATGCTTATAGACCCCAGCTCCCACTTATATGATCGCCCTCATACTGCTGGTGGTCAAGCAAGAATCCTAGGGGCTCTATCAACGTGTAATAGCGACTTGTCAGGTCACCTAAAGTAGTACACGATGATAAAGGTAAACCAGATAGCATACTATCATCTCGAGTAAGACTGTCCTACCGGGATAGGTCCTCCATCAATCATTGCAATCACGTACCTTTGACCTAATAATTGACTCTGAGGGCACTATCTCCAACAGAGTCGTACCCTCGCCTAGTCCTGGGTAGACCCACAACGAAATCCATCGAAATCTGCTCCCATTTCCACTCCGGAATGGGTAAAGGCTGTAGCTCTCCCGTGGGCCTCTGGTGCTCGGCCTTGACTTGCTGACAAGTCAGGCATCTCGACATGAAATCTGCGATGTCCCTCTTCATTCTGTCCCACCAGTAAACATCTCTCATATCATGATACATCTTGGTGGAACCGGGATGGACGCTGTACATCGATCGATGTGCCTCCTCGAGAATCTCACACCGCAGTCCCTCGGCATCTGGTATGCACAGTCTAGTCCCAAATCTCAGCATCCCTTGATCATCGATCACGAACTCTAAAAATCTGCCCTGTCCAATCTGCGTCCTGATCTCTGAACATCGGTCATCTCTGTGATGTGCCCCATGTACACGGTCAAGCAACTGTGGGCGTACACGAACATGCGCGATCTGTCCACCAATTGGCGTGAACTCGAACTGTATCCGGCTGTCGCATAATATCTGCCAATCTGCCAACGACTGCCCCTGTACTGTGCTCAAACAAGATAGACTACCCCCGGGCCTCCTGCTCAAAGCATCCGCCACCACATTCGCCTTGCCCGGGTGATACAAGATCTCGCAGTCGTAATCCTTCACTAACTCTATCCATCGGCGCTGTTTAAGGTTCAGGTCTCGCTGCTGAAATATATACTTTAAACTCTTGTGATCAGTGAATATCTGGCACGACTCGCCGTATAGGTAATGTCGCCAGATCTTAAGTGCAAAGACCACTGCAGCCATCTCCAAATCGTGAGTGGGGTAGTTCTGTTCATGTTTCTTCAATTGTCGCGAAGCATACGTGATCACCCTGTCATGCTGCATCAATACGCACCCTAGCCCCACTCGAGAGGCATCACAATAGACCACAAATCCGCCTAATCCTGAAGGTAATGATAATACCGGTGCCGTAGTCAGCCGAGTCCGTAGCTGCTGAAAACTGTGCTCGCACTCCTCCGTCCAATCGAAAGGAACTCCCTTCCGGGTCAACCCGGTCAAAGGTGTAGCAATACTGGAGAAATCCTGCATAAATCGCCTGTAGTAACCGGCCAACCCCAAAAAGCTGCGAATCTCCGTAACCGATGTTGGTCTGGGCCAACGCTGAACGGCCTCGATCTTCCTCGGGTCTACACATATACCGTCTCGTGAAATCATATGCCCCAAGAAGTCTACGTTGTCCAGCCAGAAAGCACACTTAGAGAATTTCACGTAAAGCTGGTGCTCCCTCAAAGTCTGCAGTGTAATCCGCAGGTGCTGCTCGTACTCCTCACTACTCCGGGAATACACCAAGATATCGTCAATGAACACTATGATGAACAGATCCAAATATGGCCGGAAAATACGGTTCATCAGGTCCATGAATGCTGCTGGCGCATTGGTGAGTCCGAACAACATCACCAAAAACTCATAATGGCCGTAGCGCGTACGGAAAGCTGTCCTAGGAATGTCCACCTGTCGAACCCGCAGCTGATGATAGCCCGATCGTAAATCGATCCTCGAAAAGTATCCTGCCCCCTGAAGCTGGTCGAGCAAATCGTCGATACGTGGCAAGGGATATCTGTTCCGCACTGTCATCTTGTTCAGCTGGCGGTAGTCGATACAAAGACGCAAACTGCCGTCCTTCTTCTTGACGAACAGGACAGGAGCACCCCAAGGAGAAACACTGGGTCGAATAAGTCCCTTATCCAGCAAATCTTGCAACTGACCCTTCAATTCTCGAAGTTCCGCTGGGGCCATCCGATAAGGCGGTATGGAAATAGGCCCCGTGCCAGGAACCAGATCAATACAGAAAGAAATGTCGCGCTCGGGCAGTAGCCCAGGAAGCTCGTCAGGGAACACATCAGGAAACTCGCTAACAACCGGAACCTGATCCAATGGAACCACTGTAGCGCTAGCATCGCAAACATAGGCGAGAAATCCCTGACATCCCTTCCTCAAAAGCTGTCCAGCACGAAAAGAAGAAATCACACTGTGAGGGGCGGCACCACGGTCCCCCAACACAACAAAAATCGACTCGCCGGGGAAACAGAATCTAACTGTCTTCTCACGGCAGTCCACAGAAGCATAGCACGTGGCTAACCAATCCATGCCTAAAAGGACGTCAAAGTCCAACATCTCAAGAAGGATCAAGTCGACAGGCAACTCCCTCTCGCCAATACAGACAGTACAGGCTCGGAACACGTGCCTAGCAACAAACGACTCTCCCACAGGAGTGGTCACAACAAGCGGCTGATCAAGCAAACCGGACTCTCTACCCAAACTTGGCACAAAGTGTGTGGATACGTATGAGTGCGTGGATCCGGGATCGAACAACACGTGTGTATCAACAGAGCATACTGGAAGGATACCTTAAACCACTGCATTGGACGCCTGCGCGTCCCGATGCGTCAAAGCAAAAACCCGCGCCTGTCCTCCACCGGTGACTGACTGCCCTCTGCCTCGGCCATCCCGCCCTCTCTGAGAAACTCCTCCACGCCCACGACCTCTCTGAGTATGAGTCTGACGCGGAACAACTGTAGGTACAACAGGCAACGCCCTCTGGGGTGGTGAAGGTTGTAAAGTAACATGCGGTGCTGCCGCCTCCCTCCGGTGTATCTCAGGACAATCTCGCACACGATGATAAGAACTCCCGCAATGGAAACATCCAGATGATGGTCCCTGACCCTCCTGGGGATAGGAGCTGAACAACCGGCCTCGCCTCGAATCTCTGCCACCTGCAAGGTGCCTGTCACGGCGCCGAAAAGGTTGTCTCTGCACCGATGTATCTGTACGAACTCTCTTCGGCTCTGGGACTGCCGAAGTCTCAGCAAGGCGCTCCTCAACCAATAAGGCTGCATCTACAGCTGCTGCGTAGGTCTCGTAGTGCTGCGCGCTGATCGCAAGGAACAGTGGTGTAAGCAAGCCTCGAACAAATATCTTGACTCGCAACTCCTCGGTAGCCACTAAATACGGGGCATAAACTGCTAGCTCTGTAAACAGCACGTCATACTCTACCACTGTCATCTCTGGCGTCTGGCGCAAGGACTCAAATCTGCGTGCTCGGGCATCCCTAACACTCTGGGGAAGGAAACGGGCTAGAAATACTGTCACAAACTCCGTCCAGGTCATAGGAGGAAGACCTGCCGCTCTGCCCTTCTCAACTGATTCACACCACTTCTACGCAAGACCTTCCAGGCGAAAGCTCGTGAACTCGACCCATCTCGCATCTGCGCATCTGAGGGAACGGCATATCCGGGCCATCCTATCAATGAAAGACTGTGGGTCCTCGGCTGTATCGGTGCCTGTGAAGACCGGAGGCTTCAGCCTCATGAACTCTGATAGCGATACGGTAATCACCTCCGTGGCTGCAAGGGCAACTGGCTGTGCGGTAGGTACCTTCACGGTCTCTGTAACGGGTAGAGCTACCCCTTGTCGCTGCGCTCGAAGCGTCTCAACTAGCGGTCCTATCATCTGGCGCATCTCCTGCATGCTGAATCCCACCGTCTGGCGCATCTCCTACATACCAGCCCCTAGCGTGGCGATCTGATCTGTTACGGGAGGAACAACCTGCTCGGGTACAACCGGTGTACTGCACGGATCAGTCCTTGTCTCAGACGAATCAACTCGAATCTCGGCCCTCGCGGCCGCTCTCTGCGCCCTCGTAGTCTTTGGCGGCATAATGGCTTAAAGGAAATTAGGATCCGATAAGAATATAGAAATCGAATCACAAGAATATATATACTCAAGAAGGAATTGAAATCAATAAGTCCTAAGGTCGCCTTGGCGGAGTACCGTGTCGTAAGTATGCCGCGGAACATACACACGCTACGCCACTCTGCTTCAGCTACCTACTCTATCATACCAAGGCCATCCTACACTCCAAAAGGTAAAACCTACGCTCTGATACCAACTTTTTCACGACCCGAATATTTCGACTCGTGACCGGCACTTAACCATGCTACGTCTACAGGCATAACGCGACTAAGTAAGCCGAACCCAGAGATCAAAACCATTTAAAAGTAGCGAGTGTTGAAAACATTTAGTTAAAACATTTAGAAAACCTTAAATAGTTCAATAAGTTCTGTTAAAGTTACGTTATCATTTTAAATAATTTTGGCAGCATTTCCTTTGTAAAAGTAAACCCGAAATCGGGCATAAAACAGGATATGAGTGAAAATGAGATATAATGAAACAAAACATTTCCAAACGGGAGCAATAACGCCCAACGGCGGAAACCATCATCACAAGAGTAATATACGACGCCATAGGGAAGAATGAGCAATAAGTAAATATCACAGATTAATAAACTGCATATAAAAATAGTCGGCTCCCACGAGCTCGACACCAGAATACAAAAATATACATCATCGTCCTCACACAGTATCTAAGTCCAGTACATATATGGTAGATGGAGAATACTAGATACAAAAGGGGTACAATAAAAGTAATCAGATACCACAACTCACTTAAAAGCAAAACAGCTCTCGCACCAACTGTAGTGTATCTGCAGCCAAAAGATGCAAAAGGCAACCTGCCGCGACAACTCTGAAAGGCAACCTGCAAATACTGTGGCATAACGGGGGTGAGTTGCCAACTCGTGAATAGAGATAACATATAAAGGTAATCGCGAGCATGCACGTACTGCGCTACTCTATCAAATGCCAGCAGATGATATCAATGCGTGATAAGCAGTATGTGCAATAATCATGCAAATGCTCTGTCAGGTAAAATAACTACAGGATGAGATACATGATAATTAATGCTGAGCATGGGATAAACAACATCTACATGGAAATATCAACATGGAAAAATAATCGGTGCCCCAAACTGCATCCAAATCCCAAATAAACTCAGGCGCCGGCACTCTCCTCGGCCCTCAAATCCTGTAAATCACATGGAAATCCAACAATGATGAGTAAATCAAATGCGATGTGCTATGTACATCAAGTCATAATGTAGGTACAAGGGAGAACCGCTTTTTAAAATAGTTTCAGTTTTCAAAGACATCTTGCGGCTCCCAAATTCTATGAAATCATAACGAATCATATATGAAATGAACTACAGCAATATAATCATGGCAATTCTACAGTGAGTGTGTCATGGCAATTACTAATGGTGTGTGTGTAACATGCAGATTAGTGCTCGTGCAACATGAACCGTTAATAATAGTGCGGTGTTCTACCAATTCTAAGTTTACATACATATGGCAGGAAATACAGTATATAACTATAAGGTCCTATCAGCCCTGACGCATAACGCCATGCGGGCGATAACCCCGTAGATGTTAAATCTACTCACCGAAGTCTCGCGCTAAGTGTAGCCGACGACTTGCTTTCCCTTCTTCGCCGCGTCCGTCTCACTCGCCTGCGAACCTAGAATCACACAATATATCACACATAAGCTCAAATCCACAAAAACGTGATATTAGGGTCAACCTAGAGACCCGTGTCGCAAACCAAGCGCGCCTGTGCGCGATACGCTAAAACGTGTGATTACGCGCCTGAAACTACCCCGACGCGTCGTGATACGCAGAAACCCCAAACCACATGTGTATCACGCGTGTCGCGATGGTTTAAAATACGAGAAATAGGGTAACTAGCTCCAGATTTTTCTGCAGCAAGAATCAAATAAAATTATACATGCCATGAGTCTAAGGGTTGCAGCAGACACCTATAGGACCAAACCCCAACCCAAACCCTCCCCATCTGGCCGCAATTTGCGGCTAGATCCAATTTTCCGGCGGCCTGAACAAGAGGTATGGGGGTCGGGTTCTACCTGGGGGATCAGCACCTAATAACTATACTGCAGTCATCTCAAAATTATTTTGAACTCACCGGGTCGATAGCAGTTTGCAGAAGCTAGTTTTTGCTCAAAAACGAAGAATTTGCATCAATTAGGAATCTGGTGGTATTTTAGTGCAATGGCGGTTAAGCTAGGTTAACAGGGCCCTAACAACACTCCATCAACCTACTAAAACCAATTCATACTTCACTTGATCAAAGTTCCCACTAATTACCATATATCGCACTAAAACGCACCAATAACCACTAATCGAAGCTAAGTTACACTAATTAAGCAAACTTGGGAGTAAGTTCAAGAAGTATACCCCACACTCGACCCTAGGGAGCTGGAGGAAGAAGAAGGAGTGGAAGGAAGGAGCTGCAGCTGGAGTTGTGTTGTTGCTGCTACTCACTGCTGCTGTTGCTGCTCACTGTTGCTGCTGTTGCTGCTTCTGGCTGCTGATGTGTTTGCTTCAGCTGCTGCTGAGCTTGCTTCTGCTGCTGCTGCTGTAGATGGTGTGGGTGTGAGTGTGAGAGTGAGGTTGAGAGAAAAGAACACAAGAATGAGAGGGAAACATAACCCAAATGTCAACACTTCCACTCTCTCTCTTCATTAAATGCAAGCATGGCTTTTGCCATGATGCATTCTCTCTCTCTCATTCTCACCAAGTCAACACTAAAAAGGGAAATTCAAATTAAAGCAACCCTTAATTAAACTTAATTAAAACCCAAAAGAATTAATCCCCATGATTAAACCCACCATGGTTGCTAATCATGGTATTACCTCATTTTAAAACCCTAGTTTACATGCACATGTGTGTGCAAGCCAAGGAAAATTCTAGAAAAATATTTATTAAATTGGGAAAAATATTTGAAACTCAATTTGGTAAACTTTTTATTAAAAACCCTTTATTTAAATATAAATAGCCACTAAACACATTCTAAGGTGTTACAAGCCAAAAAGATACAAGAGATAGCCCTGCCGCAACTACTCTGAGGGTCTACCTGCAAACACTGTGGCACAACGGGGTGAGTTGCCAACTCATGAATAGAAGATAACATATAAATGTAATCACGAGTATGCACGTACTGCGATACTCTAACTTGTGTAATCAGATAACATCTATATGATGAGCTGGGTATGCGATAATCATGCAAAAGTACTCTATCAGGTACTACAACTACATGATACAATGCATAACAATGAATGCTGAGCATGGGATAAATATCATCAACACGAAATATCAACATGGAAAAAACCCCGGTGTCTACCAAAAACACCCAAAATCCCGATAACTCAGGCGTCGTCACTCTATCCGGCCCTCAATCCTGTAAATCTCATAGAAGCGGGGTGCCCAACATCGGCACCTCAAAATAACAAGAAATACTTGCGTCCAGCAGCGACACGCAAATCCTCCTCTCTCAGGCGCCGCATACCAGATCGGCCCTCAGCATGTATCTCATGTCATAACCCCAGATGGTATCCTCCGGATATCCGTCGGGTCTCCAAACTGTCACCGGCAGGTAGTAGTCCCTCCGCTGGGCTCACCGTCTAACTATACGAGTCTTCTTGCTCCGGGGTACCATACCGGGTCCACCATGCACCCACAGACGGTGCTTACCACTCCTCGAATCCGGTAAACTCACACTAGCTCTCAGAATCGAGAAAACTCATAGTGGACGCACAAAAATATCATATCAAGAGAAAACCGGGTTTTTAAAATAAAGCATACCATCTTGAAATAATACCACAGTTCTCAAATCCAGAAATCACATGAAATCCAAACTCAATGCGTAAATCCATGCGATGTGATGTATGCATCATAAGATCGTACTATGAGTAAAAGGGGAAAAACCGCTTTTTAAATGAATTCCGTTTTAACATCTCATGCGGTCTCCAGTTTTACCAAAAACCAGCTTATCTAGGTAGGTACAATTTGTATATATGCACCAATACGAATATACAACATGTGTGTGTACAAGTATGGATATGCAAATGAGTATGTGCACAAGTAACATAATCCTGTCGAAACATATATGAGGTGAGCTACAATATATTGTTCATGGCCATTCTATAGTGTGAGTGTCATGGCAATTACTAACGGTGTATGTGTAACATGCAGATTAGTGCTCGTGCAACATGAACCGTTAGTAACTGTGCGGTGTTCTATTAATTCCAAGTCCTTATATAGCAGGGAATGTAGTATGCAACAAATAGTATCCATACAAAGTCAATGTATATAAATGCAAATATGCCGCTACAATATCCTATCAAGCCCTGACGCATAACGCCATACGGGCGATTTCCCCGTAGTTGTTAAATCTACTCACCGTGGCCTCATGCTAGGTGTAGCGGACTACTTGCTTCCCCTTCTTTGTGGCGTCCGACATACTCGCCTGTGAACCTAGAATTTACACAAGGAGCACACATAAGCTAAAATTCTACAAAAACGCGATATCAAAACCAAACGAGAAACTCGCGTCGCGAACTAAACGCGTGTGTGTCCGATACGCTAAAACGTGTGAATACGCGTCTGAAACTACCCCGCCACGTCGCGACACGCAGGAATCACCAAACCCACTCACAAAACGTACGTGTCGCGCAAGCTCAAAAGTATTGAAAATACGGTATTATGTTCCAGATTTTGCTACAGATAGAATTAGAAAAAGTTTCATACACCAGGGACCTTAAATATGTAGCAGACTCACCCAGACCAAACCCCATCACCCAACTCTACCATCTGGACGCAATTTGCGGCCAGAATGAATATTTCGGTGTCCTGGAAGGAGACTTGGGGTCTCGTGCTTCATGTGTGTGTTCTAAATCTAGTGTACATGTTCCAGTAATTGCAATTTCTTTCAGAAGCAATCGGGTTGAAAGCAGATCATAACAGAGCACTAATCTAAACAAAAACGCTAATTTAACACTAAATCGAAACATTAGGGTGTTTTAGTGTAACCTGAAATAATTTTTGGGTTTAAACAACACCTAATTAAGTTAAACAAGCCATGAAAACCCTAATTTAACCCAAACTTCATTTAAACCACAAGATTAGCACTAAAATTCACCAAAACACTAGATTTAACTAATTAAACTACAAGTTAAGCAAATGAGTGATTAAAATGGCCTCAATACCTCACAATTGGTCAAGAAGTCGCACCACTTGCTGGTCTTGCCCCAAGAGTTCAGATTTGACTCAAAGATCCATAAAGAAGTGATCTTGGAGTGATAAATGTAAGTTGGTGTGAGGTAGATGTGTTTTAAAATGAAGATTTGAGTTATTAAATGATGAGAAAATGAGAGGAGATGAAGGGGAGGGGGTTAGGATGCTGCTGCCTGCTGCTGTTGTGCAGGAAAAAAAGATGAGAGGGAAGGGAGAGAGAGAGTGTATGCAAGAAAGTCAAAGCCCATGCCATAATAAATGCCCTCCGCCATGCCTCTCTCTTTTCTCTCAATTTCTATTTTCATTATTGTTTTATTTTAAAAGAAGAATAAAATGAATTTGAATGTAGAGGGAAAAGAAGGATGTGTTACAAAATGTGTTAAGTGTGCATGCAAGTTACACTAATCTTTGCTTAGGAAAAGTAATTAGGTAAAATTTCTAATTAAGGTGAACACAAGCTAAATTATAATTAATAAAACCAATTTATATATAAAAACATGCCTTAACACAATTAAAACTGGTTTTATTTTAGTTTAAGTAGAAATTTAAAATTTACGAGATTTTATGAAAAACGCGCATCATTACTAATTAACGCAAAATTAACCTAAACGAATTTCAACGCGTTACAATCTACCCCCCTTAATGAAATTCGGTCCCCGAATTTAAAAATCTGGCTACGCGTACCTTCAAAGAGATGGGGATACCTCTTCCTCATCTCGCCCTCGGTCTTCCAAGTGACCTCCTCGCTGCTCGGGCCACGCCAAATGACCTTAACGGACGGTATAACCATCGATCTCAATTTCTTCACCTGTCGATCCAAGATGACCACCGGCTGCTCTGCAAAAGAAAGGCCGCGCTCCAGCTGGATCGTCGGGTGCTGAATCGCATGCGAAGGATCATGAAGATACTTGAGGAGCATCGAAACGTGAAAAATGGGGTGAACGTCTGGGAAACTGGGCGGAAGAGCTAACCGATACGCAACTGCACCAACACACTCGAGGATCTCGAAGGGGCCCACATATCTGGGACTAAGTTTCTTCTTCTTCCTAAATCTCATCACACCTTTCATTGGGGAGACCCTCAAGAAAACATGATCGCCAACAGAAAACTCAAGTCTGAGCCAACGACGGTCCGCAAAAGATCTCTGCCTGCTCTGGGCTGCTCTCATCCTATCGCGAATCAACTGGATCTTCGCGGTCGTCTCCTCAACAATCCGCGGCCCTAAAATACTGCTCTCGCTGAGCTCTGTCCAACAGACGGGCGATCTGCATCTCCTCCCATTTAGAGCCTCGAATGGTGCCATCTGAATGGTCTCCTGGAGGCTGTTGTTATATGAGAACTCTACTAAGAGCAGGTGGTGATCCCAGCTACCTCCAAAATCAAAGACGCACGCTCAAAGCATTTCCTCGAGAGTCTGAATAGTTCGTTCTGACTGGCCGTCGGTCTGCGGATGAAATGTTGTGCTGAAACTCAAGCAGGTGCCCAAAGCCTCCTGAAGCCTCTGCCATAGTCGGCTGGTAAACTGGGTGCCTCGGTCGGACACGATACATGTCGGGACTCCATGCAGTCGTACGATCTCGTCGATGTATATCTGGGCATACTGAGCAAATATGAAAGTGCTCTTCACCGGCAGGAAATGAGCCGCTTTTGTCAATCGTTCCACGACCACCCAAATAGAGTCATACCCTCGACTAGTCCTGGGTAGACCCACAATGAAGTCCATAGAAATCTGTTCCCATTTTCACTCCGGAATGGGTAACGGCTGTAGCTCTCTCGCGGGCTTCTGGTGCTCGGCCTTGACTTGCTGACAAGTCAGGAATCTCGACACGAAGTCTGTGACGTCCCTCTTCATTCCGTCCCACCAGTAAACATCTCTCATATCATGGTACATCTTGGTAGAACCCGGATGAACACTGTATACTGATTGATGTGCCTCCTCAAGAATCTTACGCCGCAGTCCCTCAGCGTCTGGTACGCACAGTCTAGTCCCAAATTGCAGTATCCCCTGATCATCAACCATGAACTAAGAAAATCTGCCATGTCCAATCTGTGCCATGATCTCTGAACAACGGTCGTCACTGTACTGTGCCTCATGTATACGATCAAGCAACTGTGGGCGTGCACGAACATGCGCAAGCTGTCCCCCGATCGGCGTGAACTCGAACTGCACTCGGCTGTCGCATAAAATCTGCCAATCTACCGACGACTGCTTCTGCACTGCGCTCAAACAAGATAGACTACCCCCCGGGCCTCCTACTCAAGGCATCCTCCACTACATTCGCCTTGCCCGGGTGATATAAGATCTCGCAATCGTAGTCCTTTACTAGTTCCATCCAACGACGCTGTCTAAGATTCAGGTCCCGCTGTTGAAATATGTACTTCAAGCTCTTGTGATCAGTGAATATCTGGCACGACTCGCCGTATAGGTAATGTCGCCAGATTTTGAGAGCAAAGACCACTGCAGCCATCTCCAAATCGTGAGTGGGATAGTTCTGTTCGTGTTTCTTCAGCTGCCGAGAAGCATACGCGATCATCCTGTCGTGCTGCATCAATACGCACCCTAGCCCCACTCAAGAAGCATCACAATAGACCGCAAATCCGCCCGATCCTGAAGGCAATGATAACACCGGCGCCGTAGTCAAACGAGTCCGCAACTGCTAAAAGCTATGCTCGCACTCCTCCGTCCAATCGAAATGAACCCCCTTTCGGGTCAACCCGGTCAACGGTGCAGCAATGTGGGAGAAGTCCTGTACAAATCGTCTGCAGTAGCCGGCCAGTCCTAGAAAGCTGCGGATCTTTGTAACTGATGCGGGTCTGGGCCAACGCTGAACGGACTCGATCTTCTTCGGGTCCACACATATACCATTTCGTGTAATCACGTGACCCAAGAAATCTACGCTGTCGAGCCAGAACACGCACTTGGAGAATTTTGCGAATAGCTGGTGCTCCCTCAAAGTCTGCAGTGTGATCCGTAGGTGCTGCTCGTGCTCCTCTCGGCTCCGGGAGTACACCAAAATATCGTCAATGAATACGATGATGAAAAAATCAAGATACGGCCTGAAAATACGGTTCTTCAAGTCCATAAACGCTGCTGGGGCATTGGTGAGTCCGAACAACATCACCAGAAACTCATAATGGCCGTAATGTGTGCAGAAAGTTGTCCTCAGAATATCCTCCTGTCGAACCCAATGCTGATGGTAGCCTGATCGCAAATCGATCCTTAAAAAATATCCTGCACCCTGAAGCTGGTCGAACAGGTCGTCGATGTGTGGTAAAGGATATCTGTTCCGCACGGTAACCCTGTTCAGCTTGCGGTAGTCGATACACAAACGCAAACTGTCGTCCTCCTTCTTGACAAACAGGACCGGAGCACCCCAAGGAGACACACTGGGTCGAATAAGTCCCTTATCCAGCAAATCTTGTAACTAACCTTTCAACTCTCTAAGCTCCGCCGGGGCCATCCGATAAGGCGGTATGGAAATAGGCCCCGTGCCGAGAATCAAATCAATACAGAAAACAATATCACGCTCAGGCGGTACCCAGGAAGCTCGTGAGTGAATACATCAGGGAACTCGCTAACAATTAGAACCCGATCAAACGGAACCTCTGTAGATCTAGTATCGCAAACATAGGCGAGAAATCCCTGACATCCCTTCCTCAAAAGCTGTCCAGCGCGAAGAGAAGAAATCAAACTGTGAGGGGCGGCACCACGGTCCCCCTGCACAACAAAAGCCGACTCGCCGGGATAACAAAATCTAATTGTCTTCTCGCGGCAGTCCACAGACGCATAGCACGTGGCTAACCAATCTATGCCCAAAAGAACGTCGAAGTCCAACATCTCAAGAAGGATCAAGTCGACAGGCAACTCTCTCTCGCCAATACGGACAACACAGGATCGGAACACGTGCCTAGCAACAAACGACTCACCCACAGGGGTGGTCACAACAAGCGGCTGATCAAGCAAACTGGACTCTCTACCCAAACTCGGCATGAAGTGTATGGAAACGTACGAGTGCGTGGATCCCGGATCAAACAACACGTGTGCGTCAATAGAACATACTAATAGGGTACCTGAGACCACAGCATTAAACGCCTGCGCGTCCTGATACGTCAAAGAAAAAACACGTGCATGTCCCCTACCTACGACTGGCGGTGTAACGTTTTGAAAATCGTTTCGGTGAAATTTCGGAAAATCGGCAAAATAAGGGGGTTTTCTGTAAAAAGTCAAAATACAAATATCTTTATTATAAAATTAAATATACATATTCTAGCTATGTAATTTCTATTAATTGGTGTTTATTGAGCCACTGGTGAAATTTCAAATTTTCTGAAAATTTTTCCGAAATTAATTATTTTAATATTATTTAAGCCGTCACTAATACATTTAATTAGGGAAAATTACATATTGAAATAAGTTGAAACAAATTTTTTGCATCATAACACATTAAATAAAAATTTATCATATGGTTTTTGAAATGAAATGGTTTGCCAAAACGGTTTAGAAAAATATCGAAGAAAAAAAGGCTTTTTCGGTGAAATTAGTGTTAATGGGAATTGGGGTAATACATTTATCTTTTTTCCTAACCCACACACCCACACCTTACCCTCTCTCCCTCTCTCCAATCACCTCTTTTTTCAAAAGAAAAGAAAAGGAAAGAATAGAAATTGAAAGAAACAAAAGTGGACTTTGACCAGATGTTACTTCTCCCCTCACTCTCTCTTTTCCCTCACCCATTCCCTCTTCCCCTTGGCTGAAACCTGCAGCAACAACAGCCCACTCATTTCTTCTTCTCTTTTCTCTTCAAAATTCCATCAAAAAATCATCCAAAATGCTTCAAAAATTCCACAAAATCAAAATCTAATCCCTACCCATTTTTACTTGACCATTCTAGTTTGGATCTAGGGAACAAGATGGCAATTTGAGGGGCTAGATTTCATGTTGGATCAATGAGTTGTGAGGTATAAAAATCTTGACCTTTTTGTTGAATTGTTGATTAATGCTTGTGTTGGCTTAATTAAGTGTTAATTAGGTTTTATATGGGTTCAAATTGCATGATTGGAAAATTCAAGAATATGGTTTGAAGCTAATTTGGGTTTAACCATCACTATTAGGATAATCAAGTGTAGATTATCATCTTGTGGAATTGTAAAACCCAACCTAATTGTTAGTTTGCAAATGGTTAGGTTGATATTGTTATAATTAAGCTATATTGCTAACTAGGTTTTAGAAATTTAATTAAAATATGAGATTAAAAATCTAATTAGGTTTTTCATGACTTCATTAACATTATTAAGTGTAGTTTAACACTTTAGTTCATGGAAATCCAACCTAAATTGTGGTTTGTGCATTTTGCTATAAATTTGTTAAAATTTAGGTATTTTGTAAACTAGAATTTTAGGGTTTTTGGAATTTAACGAGATTAAATTATGGGAGTTGTTTTTATGACTTATTTAAGATATTTAGTGAATATTGTGGCCGCTAGATTCGTTTATACATCGAGTTTTGTACTAAAACGGTGATTTGTGCTTGCTAGATTTTCGGAAAAAATGACTTTTAAGTGAAATTGGGGTTTTTGTGAATTTTAAGCAATTTTATATAATAATTAGTGCTTGTAATTGTACAAATGAGTGTGTTGGGAGTTTTCTCGATGGTTTGGCGTTTGTACGCCGACGTCGAGGGTTTTTTGGTCGATTTGTGAAAGCAACCATAGGTTTTGACCTATGTGGGATTCATGTGTCGTTTTGGTCAAGAGTTGGATTTTAATGCGATATGGTGCGTTATGATATGTAGGTACCCCATGTGGACTTCGAGACGACAAGCAAGCGCGTGGCGACGTCGGCACCGGCGAGCGAGGACCAGGTGAGTAGATTCATATCTACGGGGAGAAGTCGGGTGGATGGCGTATAGCACCCCCGCAGTCGTGGTGATGTATACGAATACGTATACACACATTTATTGATTATATTTTGTTGAGTTTATTGATGATAAATATGGATGGTTTAGTATCGCGAAACCCTAGAGTAGTGGTCGCACCATACATGCACACACCCACCCATACTTGCATACATTCTTCTTCCATTTGTGTTTACGGGAATATATATAGTTATGTGTTCACATGGGTATGGGACTATGTGTTCACATACGGATTTGAGGATGATACTTGGGATTGAGATGAGTCGATGAGATTTGTGTTGAGGTTGTGATATCGGTGATATGGCAGGATTCGTATTTGAGGTACGTCCTGGTGTTATAGCGGATCTTGGGGCGGCGATACGGGTGAATAGTGTTATAAATAAAATGGTCGACATGTGATCGTGATATGAGGCATGATATGCTAGGATATTGATATTAAGCCGTATCGGGCGATGTATACCCCTTGATGATGATATGTGCTGACGATATCGGTTTGTACAAGATTGTCGATCAGTAGTCAGATCATGAGTATATTGAGGATATTAGTATGGTACTAGACATCGGTCAATACCCTAGACTATGATCTTGGATAAAGAGGATACCAGAGGAATAGTGTGAGGAATATGATATTGACCCTTACCCAGATTTGGGGATGCCGTACGACGGATTTACGTACGAGCTATATCTTGATGATTGATCCGCACTCTTGACTTGGGATGTCTGATTATAGATATGGTATCGGATATGATATTATTGAGGTGGGATCACCGACTAAGATATATACAGGTATGTATATGTATCGACTCAGATGTTAGGCGGTTTCCTTACCTGTAGTCTAGCTAGTAGCTTAGCCCTTTAGTTTAGTTAGTCGTTAGATTAGATTCGGTTCCTACCTATTTCAAACCTTACGAATCGTGCGTATTTTAAAAGACAAGTCAAGGGATTCTACGGATATTTCAAAAAAAACGTATCTTTTCTTAAAAACACCGTAGCCCCTATTTTCAAAACCCCACGATTCGTGTTATTTCAAAAGGCACCATTGTAGGACTTATATTAGGTTAATCCAGATTAGTTATCGTTGCGTCTAGTATTCAGCTCCCGCTCATTATTGTTGTTCGCTCCGCATCGCATGCTTATATTATGCTTCATATTCTACTGTTGATATCTTGTGGTTAGGACACCAGCACCATTACCGATGATGCGTATGTACCACGTACACTTACTTGCCAGCTCACACACATCTTCATCGGTAATTGCCATGTCACGCACACCTTAGAAAATATTATTGCTTGACATAGCATGTTAGCTAATAGTTTAGACATGATATTAGTGTACTTGCATTATATGTTAGTTTAGATATTGTAGTTATTACCTGCTACTTCATGCATACTGTTATTCATTGTTATGCCGCATTCATGGATTCTCATGCATATATTCACTTTTTACGTGCTATTGAGGTTTTGGATTCGGATTTCCATGAGATTTTCTGGATTTGGGGAAAACCGCAAAACATATACAAACTTATTTCTCTTTTTAAATGAAAAGCGCGGTTTTTCCCATGATGTATGAGTCGTCCACCATGAGTTTGCTGATGGATTTCGAGACCCGATTCGAGGAGTTGGATGAACCGTTTCGGGTACATGGTGGACCCGGTGAGGTACCCCGGGGCAAGAAGCTCATGGTGATGAAGATGAGCCTGGCAGGGGAAGATTACCTACCGGTGATTTTACCCGACGCGTCGGATATCCGGAGGATACCGTCGTGGTCTTGAGATGGATGGTAGGGACCGGTCTGGACTGACGGCGCCTTAGATATTGAGATTGAGACATTGAGATTTCGAGATAGTGAGGTACTGAGATTCGATGATACAGGCCAGTCCGGATAGCCGGAGCCTGAGATTTTGAGACATTGAGATTTATGTTTTGTGTCGATGCTAGATACTGTTGATGCTGATTTCATTTATGATACCTCATTTTAAAAATACAAAGGAAATCTCACTAATTTATAAAAACAGTTTCTTCATTTACATGTATTCTGTTTTCATGCATTCATACCTCATTCATATGATATATTGCTACCTGAGGCACTGACACGGGCACATGAGATCACACTCGGGTTAGATATTACCCTAGCCATTGTTATAGGCTGCATGTTATTCATATTTGAGGATATATTATGATCATTGACCTAGGTTGCGTTATTTATGCGATTTCTGTGCGTAGATGTTTTTGTATTCACGAGTTGGCAACTCACCCCCGTTGTGCCCCAGTTTCTTGCAGGTTTGCCGTACAGGTTTCATTACGGCTTGCGGGCATAGTTTCCTTCGGGTGATTTGCTACTAGGTGGGTTTACTTGTTTCGTACCCCCATTATATATCTTGTATATTATTATTCTGTTGTATCTAGAAGTTCCATCAACCAAACATGTTTTTATTTTGAGATAGAGACCAGTGATGTTATTCTTTCGACCTTAGAGTCGCGCGTTATATTTCTGTGGATTTCTTGTGGTTTTGAGTTTCCTTTTGAATTTTGATCCTCGCCCTTGGCGTTGTATATTTTTTTTGCTTGTGTGGTTGTGACCGTCGATTGACGAAGAGCTAGCTCCCGCTTGGGGATGCCTTTTTATTGACTTCGTATACTATTCATGTTGTATCCCGTTTGGGGGCCAGTATTTACAAAGGAGACTCTGCCGAAATTTTCGGGAAATATTTGATGTTTTTTTTAAAAACAGCATAATTCGGCTTATGCTATTAAAACTACTTGTTTTAAATCGGTTTTCCTTCACTCTACTACTTTTCTTGGTTTGGATTTCTGGGTTTTCAGCTCACTTAGATTACGTACGCCTCGAGACGTTCGTAGTTTCAGTGCCGGTCATGTTCCGTACTTTCGGGGCGTGACAAAGTTGGTATCAGAGCGTTAGGTTTTACCTTCGGAGTGTAGGATGACCCTTGGTTGATGGAATAGGTGACTAAAGTAGAGTGACGTACCGTAGGTTTGTTCCGCGGCATATTTACGATACGCTACTCCACTTAAGAAGCATTAGGATGTACATTTCTTTACTCAGTATTATATTCATTCCGATCTAGCCTCATCAGTACCAGTTATGGGTTTGCTGCCACGATTACGGGCAAGGAGAGCTACAGCTAGAGTTGCAGTCAGCACGAGCTCGTCACGAACGAGGACTGACCAGGGCGAAATTCCGGCGACACACAATTGCGGAGATGTGTCTTTTTACTGTGTTTCCGTGCCACGAGCGTTTGGCGGATCGCCTTTATGAGATTTCTCGGACGTGCCGATCAGTATCAGAGGATTGGGCCACTGACAGAGGCCAACCAGATTTTGATGACCGTTGGTGTATTGCTTATTCATGATGGTCGAAGCACTGTTCAGCGTGCAGACGAGCGAGCCAGTTATTGCTGCGAACGACGAGATATTTCCCCAGATGCTGGAGTTAGTGCAGAACGAGTTGTACTAAAAGATGATAGAAGGTCGCTAGTCATCGAGGATGAATGACTAGGACATGTGGATCGTTTGCCTACCCCGATGCGAGGTCATCAGATAGATTGATTCCAGCTAGAGAAGACTTCACGCGGTGACGTTGAGAATCGACAGAGACGATCGAATGTCAGAAACCTATTATTCCAAGTTTAAAGTAGTCGGAAAGACATGCAGGCAATTCTATGGACCCTCTAGAAGAATGAAACCCTAACTCGACATAATGACTGTGTGAAAGCCTTTGAACCTTCGGGTTTGCGGCAGTTCCACGGCGCCATTAGTGAGGCTTGGGTTTGCCCTTCTACGGCTGGACCACCGATGCTGTGGTATGTACTCGATACTATTAAACTGTGCCCAAGATGTTGAGCCCTTGGGGGATTATGAGGTTTTGACAATCGATTGGATGGTTCGACTTAATTCGAATGCTAGGTGGTGAGATGTATTTCTTGGGAGACTCCCGATACGAGGATAGCCGTTGGAGCTCAGTCCATGCAGCCACGACGAGACGAGTCCGAAGCGGTCGACATTAGAGAAAAATGGAGTAAGAGGTTCGTACAAGATCTGGATATGATGACGTTCCCCTCCGCCGACATCAGAGATGCAATGCGCATGCCGAGGTAGAGTACTGGATATACCTTCCAGAAGGAGTCGCGATGAGTATGCAGCCCTTCCGGAACAAGAACAGATCTCGTAAGGGACGATGACTTCCGGACAGTTCGGCAGAGATGAGATTTGGGAAAGATCTCGACAGGACCTTTCTGGAATGAATTACAAGGAGACTTGGACCCAGGAGTGGTCATGTTACGAACACCGGCAGGACAGAGCTCAGGTTCGTCGATGAGACATGCTATGAGTGACCACGACAGTTGGCCAGAGATTCTTGGAGGATGTGTTTGAGCGGGACTATTCCGCTATACTTGATTTTGGTTTCTGCACTCGGTATGATTCACATATGCTTGCAGTGCAGTGATACGCATTTTGTGCACTTAGATGCACTGGACTTCGATTTCGATTGTGATGTTTGATATTTGTTTTGTACACCTTGTGCACCAGATTGGATTTTGCGCATATTCGGCGCTTGATATTGGATTTCTTGATTTTGTGCACGATGGATGCACCTGATTTGGATTTTCGCGCATGTTGGGCGCATGTTTTGAGGTGCGATTTTGGTGCACACCAGATGCACTAAATCGAGATTCTTCGTGCATGTCAGATGCACCTAATTTTGCTGTCAGGCACCCACGTTGCCTATGACAGATGTTTCGTGCACACCCAATACACTTAGATCTTGTTTCTGTGCACATGTTGGCACATATATGGATTTTTATTTCCATGCGTACCAGACACAGGTAGTATTCGTATGCATATTTTGGGAGTGATTTCTTATAGAGCAGTACGTTTTTATGATATTTGCTATGTGTTTTCATACTGAGCAGGACTAGTCAGAGGACAGTACCTGAATATATTTTGCATTCATTGATAGTTATTGAAGGGATTTCCAAAAAGTGAGCTATTGTCTCAGTATTTACCTACATGTCTGATATGACACGAAATGTTTAAAATAAGGAAACCCTTCTAAATTGTTTCCTAAAACGGCGGAACGTACGTTTCAAACAAAGGTATATATGTATATAGTTATTATCTTATGATAGACGTCCGCCACTGTGCAGTGTTATGCGCATTGCACAGCGACTTAAAAGATTTGGCATGCATTTCCTTTTGATATTTGCATGTATAGATTTGATATTTATATGTATAGTTTCGAGTTATATCATATTGGTTTTGCTTTGGATTTGGCATTGATGTCTTCCCCATGACTCCGATGATTGCGGGATGCTTGACGGAGTTTTGATTTGAGTTATATGCTCATTTTTCATGCGCATGCGTTGCGCTACGAATTGTTTTATGTATTTATGATTTCGGAGCCCCGACGACTTGATGGTTTTTTTTAGATGTTTTAGTATCTGGGGGGAGTTTTAATTTAAATTCGGGGACCGAATTTCTTTAAGGGGGTAGATTATAACGTTTTGAAAATCGTTTCGGTGAAATTTCGGAAAATCGGCAAAATAATGGGGTTTTCTGTAAAAAGTCAAAATACAAATATCTTTATTATAAAATTAAATATACATATTCTAGCTATGTAATTGCTATTAATTGGTGTTTATTGAGCCACTGGTGAAATTTCAAATTTTCTGAAAAATTTTCCGAATTTAATTATTTTAATATTATTTAAGCCGTCACTAATACATTTAATTAGGGAAAATTACAAATTGAAATGAGTTAAAACAAATTTTGTGCATCATAACACATTAAATAAAAATTTATCATATGGTTTTTGAAATGAAATGGTTTGCCAAAACGGTTTAGAAAAATATCGAAGAAAAAAAGGCTTTTTCGATGAAATTAGTGTTAATGGGAATTGGGGTAATACATTTATCTTTTTCCCTAACCCACACACCCACACCCTACCCTCTCTCCCTCTCTCCAATCACCTCTTTTTTCAAAAGAAAAGAAAAGGAAAGAATAGAAAATGAAAGAAACAAAAGTGGACTTTGACTAGATGTTACTTCTCCACCTCACTCTCTCTCCTCCCTCACCCATTCCCTCTTCCCCTTGGCTGAAACCTGCAGCAACAACAGACCTCTCATTTCTTCTTCTCTTTTCTCTTCAAAATTCCATCAAAAAATCATCCAAAATGCTTCAAAAATTCCACAAAATCAAAATCTAATCCCTACCCATTTTTACTTGACCATTCTAGTATGGATCTAGGGAACAAGATAGCAATTTGAGGGGCTAGATTTCAAGTTGGATCAATGAGTTGTGAGGTATAAAAATCTTGACCTTTTTGTTGAATTGTTGATTAATGCTTGTGTTAGCTTAATTAAGTGTTAATTAGGTTTTATATGGGTTCAAATTGCATGATTGGAAAATTCAAGAATATGGTTTGAAGCTAATTTGGGTTTAACCATCACTATTAGGATAATCAAGTGTAGATTATCATCTTGTGGAATTGTAAAACCCAACCTAATTGTTAGTTTGCAAATGGTTAGGTTGATATTGTTATAATTAAGCTATATTGCTAACTAGGTTTTAGAAATTTAATTACAATATGAGATTAAAAATCTAATTAGGTTTTTCATGACTTCATTAACATTATTAAGTGTAGTTTAACACTTTAGTTCGTGGAAATCCAACCTAAATTGTGGTTTGTGCATTTTGCTATAAATTGGTTAAAATTGAGGTATTTTGTAAACTAGAATTTTAGGGTTTTTGGAATTTAACGAGATTAAATTATGGGAGTTGTTTTTATGACTTATTTAAGATATTTAGTGAATATTGTGGCCGCTAGATTCGTTTATACATCGAGTTTTGTACTAAAACGGTGATTTGTGCTTGCTAGATTTTCGGAAAAAATGACTTTTTAAGTGAAATTGGGGTTTTCGTGAATTTTAAGCTATTTTATATTATAATTAGTGCTTGTAATTGTACAAATGAGTGTGTTGGGAGTTTTCTCGATGGTTTGGCGTTTGTACGCCGACGTCGAGGGTTTTTTGGTCGATTTGTGAAAGCAACTATAGGTTTTGACCTATGTGGGATTCATGTGTCGTTTTGGTCATGAGTTGGATTTTAATGCGATATGGTGCGTTATGATATGTAGGTACCCCATGTGGACTTCGAGACGACAAGCAAGCGCGTGGCGACGTCGGCACCGGCGAGCGAGGACCAGGTGAGTAGATTCATATCTACGGGGAGAAGTCGGGTGGATGGCGTATAGCACCCCCGCAGTCGTGGTGATGTATACGAATACGTATACACACATTTATTGATTATATTTTGTTGAGTTTATTGATGATAAATATGGATGGTTTAGTATCGCGAAACCCTAGAGTAGTGGTCGCACCATACATGCACACACACAGCCATACTTGCATACATTCTTCTTCCATTTGTGTTTACGGGAATATATATAGTTATGTGTTCACATGGGTATGGGACTATGTGTTCACATACGGATTTGAGGATGATACTTGGGATTGAGATGAGTCGATGAGATTTGTGTTGAGGTTGTGATATCGGTGATATGGCAGGATTCGTACTTGAGGTACGTCCTGGTGTTATAGCGGATCTTGGGGCGGCGATACGGGTGAATAGTGTTCTAAATAAAATGGTCGACATGTGATCGTGATATGAGGCATGATATGCTAGGATATTGATATTAGGCCGTATCGGGCGATGTATACCCCTTGATGATGATATGTGCTGACGATATCGGTTTGTACGAGATTGTCGATCAGTAGTCAGATCATGAGTATATTGAGGATATTAGTATTGTACTAGACATAGGTCAGTACCCTAGACTATGATCTTGGATAAAGAGGATACCAGAGGATTAATAGTGTGAGGAATATGATATTGACCCGTACCCAGATTTGGGGATGCCGTACGACGGATTTACGTACGAGCTATATCTTGATGATTGATCCGCACTCTTGACTTGGAATGTCTGATTATAGATATGGTATCGGATATGATATTATTGAGGCGGGATCACCGACTAATATATATACAGGTATGTATATGTATCGACTCAGATGTTAGGCGGTTTCCTTACCTATAGTCTAGCTAGTAGCTTAGCCCTTTAGTTTAGTTAGTCGTTAGATTAGATTCGGTTCCTACCTATTTCAAAGCTTACGAATCGTGCGTATTTTAAAAGACAAGTCAAGGGATTCTACGGATATTTCAAAAAAAACGTATCTTTTCTTAAAAACACCGTAGCCCCTATTTTCAAAATCCCACGATTCGTGTTATTTCAAAAGGCACCATTGTAGGACTTATGTTAGGTTAATGCAGATTAGTTATCGTTGCGTCTAGTATTCAGCTCCCGCTCATTATTGTTGTTCGCTCCGCATCGCATGCTTATATTATGCTTCATATTCTACTGTTGATATCTTGTGGTTAGGACACCAGCACCATTACCGATGATGTGTATGTACCACGTACACTTACTTGCCGGCTCACACACATCTTCATCGGTAATTGCCATGTCACGCACACCTTAGAAAATATTATTGTTTGACATAGCCTGTTAGCTAATAGTTTAGACATGATATTAGTGTACTTGCCTTATATGTTAGTTTAGATATTGTAGTTATTATCTGCTACTTCATGCATACTGTTATTCATTGTTATGCCGCATTCATGGATTCTCATGCATATATTCACTTTTTACGTGCTATTGAGGTTTTGGATTCAGATTTCCATGAGATTTTCTGGATTTGGGGAAAACCGCAAAACATATACAAACTTCTTTCTCTTTTTAAATGAAAAGCGCGGTTTTTCCCATGATGTATGAGTCGTCCACCATGAGTTTACTGATGGATTTCGAGACCCGATTCGAGGAGTTGGATGAACCGTTTCGGGTACATGGTGAACCCGGTGAGGTACCCCGGGGCAAGAAGCTCGTGGTGATGACGATGAGCCTGGCAGGGGAAGACAACCTACCGGTGATTTTACCCGACGCGTCGGATATCCGGAGGATACCGTTGTAGTCTTGAGATGGATGGTAGGGGCCGGTATGGACTGACGGCGCCCTAGATATTGAGATTGAGACATTGAGATTTCGAGATAGTGAGGTACTGAGATTATACAGGCCAGTCCGGATAGCCGGAGCCTGAGATTTTGAGACATTGAGATTTATGTTTTGTGTCGATGCTAGACACTGTTGATGCTGATTTCATTTATGATACCTCATTTTAAAAATACAAAGGAAATCTCACTAATTTATGAAAACAGTTTCTTCATTTACATATATTCTGTTTTCATGCATTCATACCTCATTCATATGATATATTGCTACGTGAGGCACTGAAACGAGCACATGAGATCACACTCGGGTTAGATATTACCCTAGCCATTGTTATAGGTTGCATGTTATTCATATTTGAGGATATATTTTGATCATTGACCTAGGTTGCGTTATTTATGCGATTTCTGTGCGTAGATGTTTTTCTATTCACGAGTTGGCAACTCACCCCCGTTGTGCCCCAACTTCTTGCAGGTTTGCCGTACAGGTTTCATTACGGCTTGCGGGCATAGTTTCCTTCGGGTGATTTGCTAGTAGGTGGGTTTACTTGTATCGTACCCCCATTATATATCTTGTATATTATTATTCTGTTGTATCTAGAAGTTCCATCAACCAAACATGTTTTTATTTTGAGATAGAGACCAGTGATGTTTTTCTTTCGACCTTAGAGTCGCGCGTTATATTTCTGTGGTTTTTTTGTGGTTTTGAGTTTCCTTTTGAATTTTGATCCTCGCTGTAGCGTTTTGAAAATCGTTTCGGTGAAATTTCGGAAAATCGGTAAAATAAAGGGGTTTTCTGTAAAAAAAATCAAAATGCAAATATCTTATTATAAAAATTAAATATACATATTCTAGCTATGTAATTGCTAGTATTTGGTGTTTATTGAGCCACTGGTGAAATTTCAAATTTTCTGAAATTTTTTTTAATTTTATTATTATTTTAAGCCGTCACTAATACATTTAATTAGCGAAAATTACAAATTAGAATGAGTTGAAACAAATTTTGTGCATCATAAAACTTTAAATAAAATTTTATTATATGATTTTTGAAACGAAATCGTTTGCCAATACGGTTTAGAAAATATCGAAGAAAAAGGCTTTTTTCGGTGAAATTAGTGCTAATAGGAATTGGGGTATAACATTTATCATTTTTCCTCAGCCATACACCCATAACTCACCCTCTCTCCCTCTCCCCATGTGGCCGACCCTACCAAGACAGCCCTCCCCCTCTCTCTCTCTCCAATCACAAAAAAAAGAGAATAAAAGAAAAGAAAATGATAAAAGAAAATGTGGACATTGACTTTCCCACTTTCTCCACCTCACTCTCTCTCCTCCCTCACTCATTTCCCTTCTCCATTATGGCCGAAAATTGCAGATTTCCTACATCCCATCCCCTCTAAATTTCCTCACCTCATCTCTCTCCAAAAATCTACAAAAAAATTCCATGAAAAATCAAGCAAACCTCGCCGAAATCAAAATCTAACTCCTACCCATTATTCTTTATCTCATCTAGCATGGATCTTGGGGCATAGAAGCTAATTTGGGAGGCTAAATTGCATGTAGATCTGTTGGAGATAGTGCCCTCAGAGTCAATTATTAGGTCACAGGTACGTGATTGCAATGATTGATGGAGGACCTATCCCGGTAGGACAGTCTTACTCGAGATGATAGTATGCTATCTGGTTTACCTTTATCATCGTGTACTGTTTTAGGTGACCTGACAAGTCGCTATTACACGTTGATAGAGCCCCTAGGATTCTTGCTTGACCACCAGCAGTATGAGGGCGATCATATAAGTGGGAGCTGGGGTCTATAAGCATATCCTTAAATGGTCCCTAGTCGTGTGAGTTTCGAGACAGGGCATCGATACTCCACTGTAGACTAGTGTATACAGTCGAGACCCCGACGAGGGGCGGTGGCCGGTCTCACAAGCCACTGGTGTTAGTTGGATCATGTAACGTTTTGAAAATCGTTTCGGTGAATTTTCGAAAAAACGGTAAAATAAGGGTGTTTTCTGTAAAAAGTCAAACTGCAAATATCTTTATTATAAAATTAAATATACATATTCTAGCTATGTAATTGCTAGTATTTAGTGTTTATTGAGCCACTGCTGAAATTTCAAATTTTCTGAAAATTTTTCCGTTTTAAGGTAAAATAGTCAGTATTTTCCGTTTTAACCCGATCGTGATCAAACGTCCGTAAAAACTTACCGGCACCTAATTTAGCTAAAATAAAGCTAGTGCGCAAACTTTGGGGGTATATGGGAGGTTTTGGTTCAGATAAAATTTTTCCCAAATAAAATATTATTTTAAGCGGTAAATTGTGCACGTAAATCGAGAAATTCAATATTTTCTATTCATGGCCGAATTCTTTGAAGGGGAATTCATTTGGATGGGTGAGTCATGGTTGTAATGTTTCTAGAATTGATGAGGTGTTATGTGACTCATTTGGTGTATTATTGAAAGCTTTAATTTGCTTTTGGAAAGCTTATGGATGTTTTATTATATGGTCACCTTTAATTTTATGTGCTCACCCCCTCCACATTATGCCCCAGCACAAAGATTTCAGCCCCCCCTCCACTGTGAATGGCCGGCCCCACCCTTGATTGGCATAGGAAATGAATTGAATGAATTGTTTATATTAATTAAAGAATGGCTTCAATATGATTCATTTCCACTCTATATTCCTCATTCCTCTGTACACAAAAGTCAGCCTCATTTTGGCCGAGCCCCCCCAAGTCTGTCCCATCTCTTTCCTTGCTCATTTTCTTCATCTCAATTCTCATTTTATCTCCAAAATTCCTTCAATAAATCCACAAAACTCCTAAATAAAAGTAAACCCATCATTTCCCTTCACAAATCTAGCTTGGATCTACAAGAAAAACATCATTTTTGGAGGAAAAAAAATGATGGATCTAGTTGCTTGTTTGTGTTCTTGAAGAGGTATAATTTTCAAACCTTAATCTTTATGTAATATGTTTAAATCTTTATTTAGCTAATTAATTGGTTATTATAGCTTTTAAACTCTTGATTAATTCATTATTCTCAATTTTTAGGAAATTCAAGTTAGGGGAAAACTTGATGAGGTGTTTAATGTTAAATTGTGTTTAAGAAAACTTATTCTTGTGAGGGAATATGATAATTATTGTTAATTACTATTTTGTCTAATTGAGTTAATTAGCATACTAGGTTTTTCTAAATCATTTTTAGGCAAGATTAAAAAATTATGAAAATGGTTTGGATCACTAAATTAAGTTATTTTGTGTTGTTGGAAATTACTAGAATTGTTAAATTTCTAGTTTTGTGTTAAAATGAGCTGAAATGATATAATTTGCTTACTAGCTTTTCGACATAATTTGGCGTGGGTTTTAGATGAAATTGGAAATGACGTAAATATTAATACCTACAATATTTATTATGTTTATAAATGTATATTTGTATTATTGGGTTTCAATGTGGCAGTTTTCATGTATAGAGACCTTATTTAAGGGTTTCGACTATGTTTATGGTATTTGGATTTTTGGTTTTGAGTTTGGGATGTTGTACTTGGCCGTTGGATGTTTGTACGTCAACGACAAGTGTAGTTGATTGTTTTGGATGTGTAAGCTATAGGTTCTAACCTATGAACACACCACGTGCCGTTTTGAATTTCGGAATTTGATGTTAATAGCGTTGCGAATTCGTATTGATTGTAGGTACCTTCATGTGGATTCCGAGACGACGAAGTGCATCGACTACGGCTAAGCGAAGAGTTAAAAGGTGAGTAGATTTATATCTACGGGGAGAAGTCGGGTGGATGGCGTATAGCACCCCCGCAGTCCGTGGTGATGTATACGGATGCGTATACACACCTACGATTATTATTTTGTTGTTGGGATATTATTGATGTTTAGGATGGATAATTGGTGGACTTAGACGATTTAGTATTGCGGACCCTAGGTAGTGGGTGCACTACACATACCTATACACACATGCATACTCGCGTACATCCTCACTCATATGTACTTTGGGATTCTATATTGTCATGTGTTCATATGGGTATGAGACCATGTGCTCACATGCAGATTGAGGATGATACATGGGATTGAGGTGAGTCGATGATTTTTGATCCGAGTTTATGATATCAGGTGATATGGTAAAATTCGTATTTAAGATACGACATGGTATTTTAGCGGGTCCTTTAGCGTAGTGTTTCATACACCTGCTTGCTTACATAGATGGTATCAGCATTGTACTAGACGTAGTTCATTACCCTGGATCATGATATTTGATAAAGATGATACCGGATGAATAGTGTGATTGATGTGACTTTGACCCGTACCCAGATTTGGGGATGCCGTACGACGGATTTACGTATGAGCTATATATTGATGATTGATCCGCACTCTTGACTTGGGATGTCTGATTATAGATATGGTATCGGATATGATATTATTGAGGCGGGATCACCGACTATACATATACAGGTATGTATATGTACCGACTCAGATGATAGGCGGTTTCCTTACCTGTAGTTCAGCCGTATAGTTTAGTGTAGTTGTTAGACTAGATTAGATTTCTTACCTATTTCAAAAACTAACGAATCGTGGGTATTTTAAAAGACAGCCCAAGAGATCCTACGGATATTTCAAAAGACGCATCTTTTCATAAAAACACCGTAGCCCCTATTTTCAAAACCCCATGATTTGTGTTATTTCAAAAGGGCACCATTTGTAGGGTTTATTAGGGTAATGCAGTTTAGTTATCGTTGTGTCTTGTATTCCGTTCATTATTGCTGTTCGCTCCGCATCGCATACTTATGTTATAATTTCTTATTGAAATGTTGATATCATGCTGTTAGGACACCAGCACCATTACCGATGATGCGTATGTACCACATACACTTACTTGCCGGCTCACACACATCTTCATCGGTAATTGCCATGCCACGTACACTTTAGAAATACTATTGCATTGGCGTAGGTTGTTAGCTAATAATTTAGACATGATATTAGTGTACTTGCCTTATATGCTAGATTAGACATTGTAATTATTACTTGTTACATCATGCATGTTATTATTCATGGATTTTTATGCCTATATGCACTGTTTACATGTTATTGAGGATTGGATTCGGATTTCCATGAGATTTTCTGGATTTGGGGGAAAACCGCAAAACTTATATAAACTTCTTTTCTCTCTTTAAAATAAAAAGTGCGGTTTTCCCATGATGTATGAGTCGTCCACCATGAGTTTGCTGATGGATTTGGAAACCCGATTCGAGGAGACGGATGAACCGTTTCGGGTACATGGTGGACCCGGTAAGGTACCCCGGGGCAAGAAGCGCGTGATGATGACGATGTGAGCCTGGCAGGGGAGCACTACCTACCGGTGATTTTACCCGACGCGTCGGATATTCGGAGGATACCGTCGTGGTCTTGAGATGGATGGTAGGGGCCGATCTGGATTGACGGTACCCTAGATATTGATTTTGAGATATTGAGGTACAGAGATTGTCATACAGAGATATCGAGATATTTGGACACTTGTTTGTGTCGATGCTGGGCACTGTTTTATGCTGATTTCATTACGATACCTCATTTTAAAAATACAAAGGAAATCTCACTAAATTATGAAAACAGTTCTTCATTTATATGTATTCTGTTTTCATGCATTCATACCTCATTCATATGATATATTGCTACCTGAGGCACTGACACGGGCACATGAGATTACACTCGGGTTAGATATTTACCCTACCCTTGTTATAGGCTGCTGGTTATATATTTTTGAGGATATATATGATCGTATGACTTAGGATTGTGTCATACATGCGATTTCTGTTCGTAGATGTATTCTATTCACGAGTTGGCAACTCACCCCCGTTGTGCCCCAGTTTCTTGCAGGTTTGCCGTACAGGTTTTCAGTACGGCTTGCGGGCATAGTTTCGTTCGGGTGACTTGCTGGTAGGTGGGTTTTTGGTATCGTACCCATCATATTACCTTGTATATTATTATTCAGTTGTATCTAGAGGTTCCATCAACCAAACATGTAATTATTTCAGAGATAGAGACCAGTGTTGTTTATTCTATCGACCTTAGAGTCGCGCTTGTATTTTTACGGATTTCATGCTGTTTTGAGTTTCCTTTTCTGTTGTGATCCTCGCCTTTCGGCGTTGTATATTATATTGCTTGCGTGGTTGTGACCGTCGATTGACGAAGAGCTAGCTCCCGCTTGGGGATGCATTTTCCATTATATATGCTTTATCAGGTTTTGTACCCGTTTGGGGTCAGTTTTTACAAAGGAAACTCTGCCGAAATTTTTAGAAAGGACTTGTGATTTTAAAATGCATATTTCGGCGTATTTTGCAAAACTACTTGATTTAAATTGGTTTTCCTACACTCTACTACTTTTCTTGGTTTGGATTTCTGGGTTTTCGGCTTACTTAGAATACGTACGCCTTGAGACGTTCGTAGTTTAAGTGCCGTTCATATTCCGTACTTTCGGGACGTGACAAAGTTGGTATCAGAGCGTTAGGTTTTACCTTCGGAGCGTAGGATGACCCTTGGTTGATGGAATAGGTGACTAAAGTAGAGTGACGTACCGTTGGTATGTTCCGCGGCATATTTACGACACGCCACTCCACTTAAGGAGCCTTAGGATGTACATTTCTTTGCTCAGTATTATATTCATTCCGATCTAGCCTCATCGGTACCAGTTTGGGTTTTTCTGCCATGATTACGGGCAGGGAGAGCTACGGCTAAAGTTGCGGTCATCATGGGCTCGTTACGAACGAGGACTGACCATGGCGTGATTCGGGTGACACACTATTGTATAGATGTGTCCTTTCATTGTGTTTTGCGCCACGAGCGTTGGATGGATCGCTGTTTGAGACTTCTCGGACGTACAGATTAGCACTAGAGGATTGAGCCACTGACAGAGGCCAGCCAGATTTTGATGACCGTTGGTGTATTGCTTACTCATGATGATTGAGGCATTGTTCAGCATGCAGATGAGTGAGCCGGTTGCTGCTGCGAGCGACGAGATATTGCCCCATATGTTGGAGCTATTGCAGTACAGGTTGTACTAAGAGATGATAGAAGGTCGCTAGTCACCCGAGGATGAATGACTAGGACATGTGATTCGTTCGCCTACCCGAGGAGAGTTCATCAGATAGATTGATTCCAGCTGAGACGACTTCACGCGGAGACGTTAGGAGTCGACAGAGACGATCGAATGTCAGGAACCTATTATTCCAAGTAAAAGTAGTCGGAAAGACATGCAGGCAATTCTAGGGTCCCTCTAGAAGAATGAAACCCTAACTCGACTTAATGACCGTGTGAAAGCCTTTGAACCTTAGGGTTTGCGGCAGTTCTGCAGCGCTATTAGTGAGGCTTGGGTTTGCCCTTCTACGGCTGGACCACCGACGCTGTGGCATGTACTCGATACTATTAAACTATACCCGAGTTATGAGCTCTTGGGGGATTATGAGGTTTTGATGACTCGATCGGACGGCTCGACTTAATTCGGATGTTAGGTGGTGAGATGCATTTCTTGGGAGACTCCCGATACGAGGATAGCCGTTGGGGCTCAGTCCATGCAGCCACGATGAGACGAGTCCGAAGCAGTCGACATTAGAGAAAATGGAGTAAGAGGATCATACAAGATCTGGATATGATGACGTTTCCCTCCGCCGACATCAGAGATGCGATGCGCATGCCGTGGCAGAGTACTGGATATACCTTCCAGAAGGAGTCGCGATGGGTGTGCAGCCGTTCCAGAGCAAGATGCAGATATAGGAAAGGACGATGACTTCCGAACAGTTGGCAGAGACGAGACATGGAAGAGACCGTGAGCAGGATTCCTTCCAGGACACTGCTGCAATGATACTTGCACCCAGGATCAGATGTGTCACGTACATTCAGAGAGCCAGAGGCCGACGCCAGTAAAATGCTGTCTTACGAGTGGTCGCGATGATTGACCAAGAGATGACCAGAGAAGTGCCAGAACGGAATCGTCCCCGTTAGCACACCTGACAGGGCCGATGAGCCGATGGACCGAAAGATTGGTAATTCACAGTGAAGACCTTGACCCAGGAGTGGTCATTGCTACGCACACCAGCAGGCCAGAGTTCAGGATCGTCGACGAGATATGCTATGAGTGACCACGACGGTTGGCCGAGATTCTTAGAGGATGCGCTTGAGCAGTACTATTTCGCCATTGTTGATTACGATGTTTTGGGTGATTTATCCGCATGATTTGATTTTGATTATTGAGGATTTACGATCCTTGCACAGTATTGCACTTGATATCGTTTTTGTGCTTGGTTTCACATGTTTGTGATGTTACGGTTTTAGACATTTGAGTTGGTTTTGTGCGTATGCACGCACACGATTTGGTTCCTGCACTCTGTATAGTTATATATGCTTGCAGTGCTGTGATACGCCTTTTGTGCACTTAGATGCATTGGACTTTGATTTCGATGGTGATGTTCGATATTCGTTTTGTGCACCGTATGCACTTGTTTGGATTTTGCGCATGTTCGGTGCTTGATATTGGATTTCATGATTTCGTGCATGTCAGATGCACCTGATTTTGCTGTCAGGCACACATGTTGCCTACGACAGATGTTTCGTGCACACCCAATGCACTTAGATGTTGTTTCTGTGCGCATGTATGACACATTCATGGATTTTGATTTCCGTGCACACCAGACGCACGTAGCATTCATGTGCATATTTTGGGATTGATTTCGTATAGAGCAGTACGTTTTTATGATATTGCTATGTGTTTTCGTACTGAGAAGGACTAGTCAGAGGACAGTACCTGAATATATTTTGCATGCATTGATAGTTATTGAAGGGATTTCCAAAAAGCGAGCTATAGCCTCAGTATTTACCTACGTGTCTGATATGACACGAAATGTTTAAAACAAGGAGACCGTTCTAAATTGTTTCCAAAACGGCGGAACGTACATTTCAAACAAAGGTATATATGTATATAGTTATTTTCTTATGATAGACGTCCGCCACTGTGCAGTGTTATACGCGTTGCACAGCGACTTAAAGAGATTTGGCATGCATTTCCTTCAGATACTTACAGATATAGATTCGATGTTTACATGTATAGTTTTGAGTTATATCATATTGATTTTGCTTTGGATTTGGTATTGATTTCTTCCCCATGACTCCGATGATTGCGGGATGCTTGACGGAGTTCTGATTTGAGTTATATGCTCATTTTTCATGCGCAAGCGTTGCCCTACGTTTTGTTTTATGTATTTATGATTTCGGAGCCCCGGCGATTTGATGGTTTTGGCTGAAATATTTTAGTATTTGGGGGAAGTTTTAATTTAAATTCGGGGACCGAATTTATTTAAGGGGGGAAGATTGTAACGTTTTGAAAATCGTTTCGGTGAATTTTCGAAAAAACGGTAAAATAAGGGTGTTTTCTGTAAAAAGTCAAACTGCAAATATCTTTATTATAAAATTAAATATACATATTCTAGCTATGTAATTGCTAGTATTTAGTGTTTATTGAGCCACTGCTGAAATTTCAAATTTTCTGAAAATTTTTCCGTTTTAAGGTAAAATAGTTAGTATTTTCCGTTTTAACCCGATCGTGATCAAACGTCCGTAAAAACTTACCGGCACCTAATTTAGCTAAAATAAAGCTAGTGCGCAAACTTTGGGGGTATATGGGAGGTTTTGGTTCAGATAAAATTTTTCCCAAATAAAATATTATTTTAAGCGGTAAATTGTGCACGTAAATCGAGAAATTCAATATTTTCTATTCATGGCCGAATTCTTTGAAGGGGAATTCATTTGGATGGGTGAGTCATGGTTGTAATGTTTCTAGAATTGATGAGGTGTTATGTGACTCATTTGGTGTATTATTGAAAGCTTTAATTTGCTTTTGGAAAGCTTATGGATGTTTTATTATATGGTCACCTTTAATTTTATGTGCTCACCCCCTCCACATTATGCCCCAGCACAAAGATTTCAGCCCCCCCTCCACTGTGAATGGCCGGCCCCATCCTTGATTGGCATAGGAAATGAATTGAATGAATTGTTTATATTAATTAAAGAATGGCTTCAATATGATTCATTTCCACTCTATATTCCTCATTCCTCTGTACACAAAAGTCAGCCTCATTTTGGCCGAGCCCCCCCAAGTCTGTCCCATCTCTTTCCTTGCTCATTTTCTTCATCTCAATTCTCATTTTATCTCCAAAATTCCTTCAATAAATCCACAAAACTCCTAAATAAAAGTAAACCCATCATTTCCCTTCACAAATCTAGCTTGGATCTACAAGAAAAACATCATTTTTGGAGGAAAAAAAATGATGGATCTAGTTGCTTGTTTGTGTTCTTGAAGAGGTATAATTTTCAAACCTTAATCTTTATGTAATATGTTTAAATCTTTATTTAGCTAATTAATTGGTTATTATAGCTTTTAAACTCTTGATTAATTCATTATTCTCAATTTTTAGGAAATTCAAGTTAGGGGAAAACTTGATGAGGTGTTTAATGTTAAATTGTGTTTAAGAAAACTTATTCTTGTGAGGGAATATGATAATTATTGTTAATTACTATTTTGTCTAATTGAGTTAATTAGCATACTAGGTTTTTCTAAATCATTTTTAGGCAAGATTAAAAAATTATGAAAATGGTTTGGATCACTAAATTAAGTTATTTTGTGTTGTTGGAAATTACTAGAATTGTTAAATTTCTAGTTTTGTGTTAAAATGAGCTGAAATGATATAATTTGCTTACTAGCTTTTCGACATAATTTGGCGTGGGTTTTAGATGAAATTGGAAATGACGTAAATATTAATACCTACAATATTTATTATGTTTATAAATGTATATTTGTATTATTGGGTTTCAATGTGGCAGTTTTCATGTATAGAGACCCTATTTAAGGGTTTCGACTATGTTTATGGTATTTGGATTCTTGGTTTTGAGTTTGGGATGTTGTACTTGGCCGTTGGATGTTTGTACGTCAACGACAAGTGTAGTTGATTGTTTTGGATGTGTAAGCTATAGGTTCTAACCTATGAACACACCACGTGCTGTTTTGAATTTCGGAATTTGATGTTAATAGCGTTGCGAATTCGTATTGATTGTAGGTACCTTCATGTGGATTCCGAGACGACGAAGTGCATCGACTACGGCTAAGCGAAGAGTTAAAAGGTGAGTAGATTTATATCTACGGGGAGAAGTCGGGTGGATGGCGTATAGCACCCCCGCAGTCCGTGGTGATGTATACGGATGCGTATACACACCTACGATTATTATTTTGTTGTTGGGATATTATTGATGTTTAGGATGGATAATTGGTGGACTTAGACGATTTAGTATTGCGGACCCTAGGTAGTGGGTGCACTACACATACCTATACACACATGCATACTCGCGTACATCCTCACTCATATGTACTTTGGGATTCTATATTGTCATGTGTTCATATGGGTATGAGACTATGTGCTCACATGCAGATTGAGGATGATACATGGGATTGAGGTGAGTCGATGATTTTTGATCCGAGTTTATGATATCAGGTGATATGGTAAAATTCGTATTTAAGATACGACATGGTATTTTAGCGGGTCCTTTAGCGTAGTGTTTCATACACCTGCTTGCTTACATAGATGGTATCAGCATTGTACTAGACGTAGTTCATTACCCTGGATCATGATATTTGATAAAGATGATACCGGATGAATAGTGTGATTGATGTGACTTTGACCCGTACCCAGATTTGGGGATGCCGTACGACGGATTTACGTATGAGCTATATATTGATGATTGATCCGCACTCTTGACTTGGGATGTCTGATTATAGATATGGTATCGGATATGATATTATTGAGGCGGGATCACCGACTATACATATACAGGTATGTATATGTACCGACTCAGATGATAGGCGGTTTCCTTACCTGTAGTTCAGCCGTATAGTTTAGTGTAGTTGTTAGACTAGATTAGATTTCTTACCTATTTCAAAAACTAACGAATCGTGGGTATTTTAAAAGACAGCCCAAGGGATCCTACGGATATTTCAAAAGACGCATCTTTTCATAAAAACACCGTAGCCCCTATTTTCAAAACCCCATGATTTGTGTTATTTCAAAAGGGCACCATTTGTAGGGTTTATTAGGGTAATACAGTTTAGTTATCGTTGTGTCTTGTATTCCGTTCATTATTGCTGTTCGCTCCGCATCGCATACTTATGTTATAATTTCTTATTGAAATGTTGATATCATGCTGTTAGGACACCAGCACCATTACCGATGATGCGTATGTACCACATACACTTACTTGCCGGCTCACACACATCTTCATCGGTAATTGCCATGCCACGTACACTTTAGAAATACTATTGCATTGGCGTAGGTTGTTAGCTAATAATTTAGACATGATATTAGTGTACTTGCCTTATATGCTAGATTAGACATTGTAATTATTACTTGTTACATCATGCATGTTATTATTCATGGATTTTTATGCCTATATGCACTGTTTACATGTTATTGAGGATTGGATTCGGATTTCCATGAGATTTTCTGGATTTGGGGGAAAACCGCAAAACTTATATAAACTTCTTTTCTCTCTTTAAAATAAAAAGTGCGGTTTTCCCATGATGTATGAGTCGTCCACCATGAGTTTGCTGATGGATTTGGAAACCCGATTCGAGGAGACGGATGAACCGTTTCGGGTACATGGTGGACCCGGTAAGGTACCCCGGGGCAAGAAGCGCGTGATGATGACGATGTGAGCCTGGCAGGGGAGCACTACCTACCGGTGATTTTACCCGACGCGTCGGATATTCGGAGGATACCGTCGTGGTCTTGAGATGGATGGTAGGGGCCGATCTGGATTGACGGTACCCTAGATATTGATTTTGAGATATTGAGGTACAGAGATTGTCATACAGAGATATCGAGATATTTGGACACTTGTTTGTGTCGATGCTGGGCACTGTTTTATGCTGATTTCATTACGATACCTCATTTTAAAAATACAAAGGAAATCTCACTAAATTATGAAAACAGTTCTTCATTTATATGTATTCTGTTTTCATGCATTCATACCTCATTCATATGATATATTGCTGCCTGAGGCACTGACACGGGCACATGAGATTACACTCGGGTTAGATATTTACCCTAGCCTTGTTATAGGCTGCTGGTTATATATTTTTAAGGATATATATGATCGTATGACTTAGGATTGCGTCATACATGCGATTTCTGTTCGTAGATGTATTCTATTCACGAGTTGGCAACTCACCCCCGTTGTGCCACAGTTTCTTGCAGGTTTGCCGTACAGGTTTTCAGTACGGCTTGCGGGCATAGTTTCGTTCGGGTGACTTGCTGGTAGGTGGGTTTTTGGTATCGTACCTGTCACGCCCCGCTTCCCAGAGTACGCAAGATTTGGGCACGTGACACAGCCAACCATGCTACCTGTGGGTAGGAAGTATCCATCCACAGTCACATTACGGTTGTAAAGATATCAAGAACAGAAAATATAGACTAAACTAATACATGTCCAAATCCATAATAACAAGAATCAATAAACAATAAGTGCGGAAGCTAAAGATCCAATACAATGAATAAACAGTACGTCCCATAATGCGGGCTCACATCTGGAAATGAAATGACAGAAATAAACTAAACTCTTAAGAACTCACAGTTCAGCCTGCTGGCTGAAGTACTCCTGCTCGGTCGACGTCAAGGGTACGGAATCTGGGCCATGCAAAACCCAGACGTCAGCGCGTCATGATATCAAGTATGTAGCATAAACACGGTAATAAACAATGCAAGCATGAACATGAATAAAGCAGTAATAAGAAGTCATGAACCGGGTAATGTGCAGTAGTGACTAAACTGTCCTATCAGGTTTTCTACTCTATAGTCTTTGAAACCAATTGATGAATCGTCGATGTAACTCAATAGTATCCCGTGCGTGCCCGGGACCACGGTCATGATTCTCGGGGCTGAATCCGAGACGTGCCGCTAAGCAGTAAAAGGTAGTAGGATGGATGAGTGATGTCAGCATCAACACTCCGGAGCTGGCCAAGCCCGTAAGACTGATCAGAACAATGTATCGAACTGTTGAGTTACAAGTCGGTTTCACCTTTGATTTCCCCATACCCCCAAACTATGTATGTCAGTCAGGTATTCAGTAGTCAAGAACTAATGCCAACACAAGTCAAGTAAAGGTAGGTCTGTCTGGATCGACAGCAGGAATGGTTAGGTTTGTCGGCATTAGGCATGAGATCAGGTAACAGGTCAGGTTACTTTCAACAGGTAGAGTCGATATGTACAGGGTGTTGTGTCCGGTGTATCAGTACATGTGTCAGGTGTATCAAGATCGGTCAATATGTAATGCAATCGGGTATATGATGATAACATGTATAGTAACAAGTAATGAACAGTAGCATGAAACAGTAAGTAGCAATTATCATTCTATGTGAACACAGTGGTGTTTGTATTTTCATATTAATCCGGTTCACGCAACTTTGAGGTGCAAAAGCCACAAGACGAGCAATATCGATAACATGCGTAATGGGGTTACAGTATTTGAACTAAGTATAATAATTGCCTCATGAGAGGCTTAAACCAATGTAGTGAGGATGATCTAGCAATTTAGGCAAGGATGTGCCAGACTGGTTAATTAGTTAAGGCGTAGATTAAAAGCATACCGATTAACTACAAGTAACTACTACAATGGTTTAACATTACGGATGATTGTAATTGTCATCAAGTAGTGTGGTTATAACAGATAACATCATTATTAAGTTTGTAGCATGTTAAAGCAAGTATTCGGATACTTGCCTCGGCGGTTCCGCAAACCGAAACGCGGATGCAAAGTCGGTAGAAACCACGATACGGAAGCACGGGACACGGATCGAGTCCCAACAGAGGTCACTGGAATCACCCGGACCAGGGGGCTTCGCTGGAGCGTCGGGTTCGTCAAACGGCACGGTCGGGTTCCGGCAACAACCGAAAATCAAAGTTAGCAACAAGGATACGATATGCCAAAACAACCAGCGGGGGTTGTACCAAAATGAAAAGAGAAGGAAACTTACAGGGATACACCAAGAGTGCGACCACGGCGGGTTCGACGGCACTGGAACGCCGGCGAGGTCGCGACGGAGGCTGCAGCAAAGGGAAGTGACCTCGGGTGAGCAGGGTAGGGTGCTGCGGCGAGTTGGAGAGGGGTGTGGTCGGCTAGGGTGGTCGAGGGGGAAAGGAGGTGGCGCGGGAGACGTCGACGAGGGTCGTCGGCGCGGTTTCCGGCGACCTGGAGATGGTGCAGACGTTGGGTGAGGGTCGGGTTCACTGTTCCGGCGAGGGAGGAGGGGGTGACGGCGAGGTCTCGACGAGGAGGGTGCAAGGGAGTCGCGGGAGGCCTCGGCGGTCGGAGTCGACGTCGACGGCGAGGTCGCGAGGGATGGAGGCGTCGGGAGAAGGTTGCAGGCGCGGGAAGGAGTGGGCGAACGGGAGGAAGAGGGTAGGTGAGTGCGGTGGAGGTCGTGGTGGTGAGGGCGGCGACGGCGAGGTCGCGAGGCGGCCGGCGGTGAGATCTGCGTGAGCTAGGGTTAGGGTTTCGTGTGGGTTCTCGCGAAGGAAAGAAATGGCGAGGGGCGGCTGCATGGCCACGAGAGATATATAGAGGAGAGAGAGAGAGTTGATTGGAGAGAGAAAGGGAATTCGTGAGGATGAGAGAGAGATTTGAGAGAAGAGAGAGAGAGAGATGAGGTAACAGGAGAGGGGCCCACGAATTTAAATGATGGCCCGTGATTGGCCACGAGATTGGATTCGTGTAAGATTTAAAGGGATTTGCTGTTAGGAAACAAATTGGAATATAAATATATAAATTCGATATTAAATTCAAATGGGCCCTTTTTGGCGCGAAATGAAACATCTCCAAATCGCGCCCGGGTTGCGCCAAATGATCCAAATTCAAATTATGTGATTTTAAGCGGGTTCCAAATCTTGAAAAGAGGTGTTTAGTGATTAAACATCGCCCAGGGGAGTCGGTCACAACCAATCACCATCGTCAGTACATTCATAGGTTACTCTTGCACGCGCGCGTAGTCGCCCAAACTTGCCCGTTTAGCCAAACGGAACGAAATCTCGACACGCGGACGCTACCACGCGACTAGTGGCGACGAGTAGGCTAACATGGACATCTTAAATTTCATTTTCGGAGTTAAAATTTGTTATGTGCCAAAATGACTTAACCGGGTAAAATTTAGCAATAAACGCCAGAAAATCAGGAAAATTGGAAAGAGCGATGAATAACCCTCAACTAGTAATATACATAGTATTATTGGGCTCGGGTGTTACATCATACCCAACTACAAAAGAATTTCGTCCTCGAAATTCCAAGAATACAAGATAACTAACTACTGGAAAAGATGAGGGAAATTCTGCCGGATCTCGTCTTCTCGCTCCCAAGTAGATTCTCCATGCGATCGGTTACCCCAAGAAACTAGCACAAGAGGGATAACCTTGTTCTTAAGAACCTTTTCTCTTCGATCCTTGATCTCGACTGGTCGCTCCTCAAAAGTCAGGTCTTCCCGAACGGTCAACTCCGAGTGATCCAAAACATGGGTCTCATCACGAACATACCTCCGTAGTTGAGACACATGAAACACATCATGAACTCCTGCTAATGATGGTGGTAATGCCAACCGGTACGATACCTCTCCGACACGCTCCAATATCTCGAAGGGTCCAACGAATCGGGGACTAAGCTTTCCCCGACTTCCAAAGCGAATCACCCCTCTAGTCGGTGATATCTTCAGGAATACCAAATCGCCCACGGCAAACTCTAGAGGTCTTCTTGACGTGTCGGCCCAACTCTTCTGTCTGTCTTGAGCTGCCTTCATATGCTTTCTGATTGTACTCACCTTCTCGACTGTCTGCACCACCAAATCTGGTCCTAGCAACCTTCGTTCACCAACATCATCCCAACAAACCGGTGAACGGCACTTACGACCATACAGCGCCTCAAACGGAGCCATCTGAATTGTCGCTTGGAAGCTATTGTTGTACGAAAACTCCACCAGGTGTAGATGATCCTCCCAAGAACCTTTGAAGTCTAACATGCAAGCCCTCAACATATCTTCAAGGGTCTGAATCGTTCTCTCTGATTGTCCATCAGTCTGGGGATGATAAGCTGTGCTGAACTTCAATCGAGTCCCCAAACTTTCTTGTAAACTCCTCCAAAAGTGTGACAAGAACCGAGTGTCCCGATCGGACACGATGCTTACCGGTACTCCATGTAATCTGACAATCTCCTGCAAGTATCGCTCTGCCAAGGTCTCTGTCGATTGACCAACCCGAAAAGGAATAAAGTGAGCTGCCTTGGTCAACCGATCGACAATCACCCATACCGCATTGTTGCCCTTCGGACTCCGCGGTAAAGCCGTCACGAAATCCATGGTTATATGCTCCCACTTCCATTGAGGAATCGGAAGTGGTTGTAACAAACCAGCAACCCTTTGGTGTTCAGCCTTGACTTGCTGACACACCAAGCACTTAGCCACGAAGCGAGCGATTTCCCGTTTCATACCTTCCCACCAGAAATGCTGTCGAATATCTCGGTACATCTTTGTCCCTCCTGGATGTACAGAGTAAGCTGAACTGTGTGCCTCCTTCATAAGCTCTTCACGCACATCTCCTTTTGGCACACACACACGGCTGCCATATCTCAACGAACCATCTTCATGGATCAATAGATCGGTTCGTAGTCCGGCTCCAACCTGCTCTCGAAACTTTTGCAGTCTAGGATCCTGCGATTGCGCCGCTTTAATCTTCTCAACTAAGGACGATTGTACTTGTAACTGCATCAACTGTCCTGTAGCACGCGGTAGCACAACCTCCAAGTCAAATCTCCGAAACTCCTCAATGATCTCTCTCTGTGCGGTCAATAACTGAATTGCTGGTAACCGACTTAGCGCATCTGGCACGACGTTAACTTTTCCCGGATGGTACTTAAGATCAAGGTCGTAGTCGGCCATCAGCTCCAACCATCTGCGTTGCCTCATGTTCAACTCCTTCTGAGTGAACACATATTTCAAACTCTTGTGATCAGTAAAGACTTCAACTCTCTCGCCCAGAAGGTAGTGTCTCCAAATCTTCAGGGCGAAAATCACGGCTGCAAGCTCCAAGTCGTGAGTCGGATAGTTCTGCTCATGAGTCTTCAGCTGTCTCGATGCGTAAGCGACGACTTTCCCATTCTGCATCAAGACACATCCCAATCCCTTTCCGGATGCGTCGCTGTGAATCACCAGTCCTCCTGAATCGTCCGGTACGGTTAGGATAGGGGCGGTTATCAACTTCTGCTTCAACGTCTCGAAGGCCAATGCACATCCATCTGTCCAAACAAACGGTACCTCCTTACGCGTAAGCTTGGTTAACGGCTCAGCTACACGAGCGAAGTTCTCCACAAATCTTCTGTAGTAACCGGCGAGTCCAAGGAAACTTCTTATCTCTGCAACATTCTTTGGAACAGGCCAATCTCGAACTGCTGCAATCTTCTCGGGGTCAACGGCGATTCCATCGCCCGACACGACATGCCCCAGAAACTTCACTTCTTCCAGCCAGAATTCGCACTTACTCATCTTCGCAAATAATTTCTCCTGTCTCAGCGTTTGCAGTGCGATCCTTAAGTGTTCAGCATGCTCCTCCGGACTCTTCGAGTACACCAGAATATCGTCAATGAATACTACAATAAACTGGTCCAAGAACGGTGAAAAGATCCTGTTCATCAAGTCCATAAATATTGCCGGCGCATTAGTCACTCCGAAGGGCATCACTAAATACTCGAAATGCCCATACCGAGTTCGAAACGCCGTCTTGCAAATATCTTCTGCCTTCACTCGGACCTGATGATATCCTGATCGTAAGTCCAGTTTCGAGAATACCCTCGCGCCACTGAGCTGCTCAAAAAGTTCTCCAATGCGAGGGATCGGATACTTGTTCTTAATAGTTACCCGGTTTAATTCCCGGTAATCGATGCACATTCTTCTCGTGCCATCTTTCTTCTTTACTAAAAGAACTGGAGCTCCCCAAGGTGAGTTGCTGCTTCGAATCCATCCCTTCTCGAGTAATTCACCCACTTGTTTCTTAACTTCTTCCAATTCCACCGGTGCCATTGGATAATAAGATTTTGATACTGGCGCTGCACCAGGAATGAGGTCAATCGCAAACTCCACATCTCGCTTCGGCGGTAGGCCTGAAATATCTTCAAACACATCCATAAAGTCGCGGACAACTGCCGGCTCTTCATTCCTATCCGCAACCATAGCCGCAAGAACATTGTTCGTCGGCCTAGCCCTAAACTCGACTAGCCCGACAGAACTGCTTCCTCCGATGAAAGTAAACTCAGGGTGTCCAGGAATCTGGAAAATTACTTTCCTTTCCCTACAATCAATGTGTGCGTGGAAAGTGCCAAGAAAATCCATTCCCAAGACCACTTCATAACCGCCCGTATCAATCACCAAGAAATCCGCAAAAAGCTCCCGTCCACAAACAACAACAGTACAATCTCTACATTCCTTACTAGCTATGATTTTCCCATTCCCAGTGTGTATGTCCCAAAAACTAGACATGGTCGTGCAGGTGATCGAGTGTGTAGTTATAAACTTTGATGACATAAAACAGTGGGATGCTCCGGAATCAAATAATGCCAAAGCAGGAAAACCACGAACGAGTACAGTACCTGAAACCACTTCTCCTGATGCCTTGGCTTCCTCAGCTGTCAAAGTGAAAGCTCGACCCTGGTTAGGTCCTTGTGTCAGTTGCTTCTGCCCTTGGAATGGTCTCTGCGGAGGCTTCCGTGTATCATCTCTCGTGCGAAGCTTCGACGGGCAAGTACCAACTGCGTGATCGGATGCCCCACAAACCAGACAAAGTCCCAGTCTCCTTCGACAATCCTTCTGCACGTGCCCAGGCAATCGGCAGTAATCACAAATCACGCTCTTCCTTCGATCAACGATCACAGGCTTCTTCATTGGCGCTACACCTCGACGGTCCACTGGAATACCTCTGCGCCCATGATCTCGGTTAGGTACAAAAGCAGGCTTCCTGGCCGCAGCTGCTGTCTGGTGAAGGTTCCCTTTCGATCCTGATAAACTCTGCTGCTCTCTGGCTGCCGTAAGAACCTGCGAGAAAGTGGTCAAACCCAGGGAGACAATCTGCCTCTGGATGTCCACATCCAAACTGCGCAAGAACCTTCGCGCCCGGTCTGCCTCCTTGGCGACTAAGGGTCCAGCGAAACGGCTAAGTCTCGTCCACTCCGCTGCATGCACATCCACAGCTGCTCCATTTTGTTTCAGCCCAATAAATCTCTCCTCCATTTCCTCCCGTGCAGTCCGCGGGAAGAACTTTTCCAAGAAACTTTTGGAGAAATCCGCCCAACTGATTGGCTTGGTCAAGCGGGTCTCCTCCACAAGCCACCACTCTCGGGCGTAATCCACCAGCTGAATGCGCACCACATCAACTCTCTTGTCTTCTGGGATCTGCGCCGCAATCAATAAATTTTCTGTGTCCACAAGCCACTGCTCGGCTGGTAACGGCTCCTCCAAGCCAGTGAAAGTAGTAGGACCCAACCGTCTGAAATCCGCTACGGTCCCTACTCGGTCGACTGGCTTCGCTACAGCGGTGTTTACAGACTGCTGCATAGCCTGCAAACCCTCCTGAAATGAATCGGCTTGCTGCTGGATCAGTTCAGTTTGCCTCTTCTGATTTTCCAACATCCCACGTATCACTCCTAACATGGCGGCTTCATCCACACGCCTCTGATACGTCTTGAAATTCTTATCTGCCATGATCCTGAAATCAAAACAAACAACATTAGCATGATGATAGATTCAATATATAAATCAAGGCTAGAACTCCAAGATACTTAAATAGAGTGCTGCATTGTAGCTATGCCGCGGTATCATAGCCGCAATTACTTAACTCCACCCAAGTCGCCTAAGTCCTAGAGATAACAAGAAGTTAGGTTTTCGAATTAACAATGCAAAGTAAGTTTGCATGTCGACATAATCTGGAAGAATGATTCAAGAACGGTAAAACTGTCAAGGTGGCAGGACATGTTTCCTAATCACGGGTATTCTGATTCGTGTATCGGGTGCAATACCCAACTACAAAGAGTCAACCCAATTAACCTATGGCTCTGATACCATAAAACCATGTCACGCCCCGCTTCCCAGAGTACGCAAGATTTGGGCACGTGACACAGCCAACCATGCTACCTGTGGGTAGGAAGTATCCATCCACAGTCACATTACGGTTGTAAAGATATCAAGAACAGAAAATATAGACTAAACTAATACATGTCCAAATCCATAATAACAAGAATCAATAAACAATAAGTGCGGAAGCTAAAGATCCAATACAATGAATAAACAGTACGTCCCATAATGCGGGCTCACATCTGGAAATGAAATGACAGAAATAAACTAAACTCTTAAGAACTCACAGTTCAGCCTGCTGGCTGAAGTACTCCTGCTCGGTCGACGTCAAGGGTACGGAATCTGGGCCATGCAAAACCCAGACGTCAGCGCGTCATGATATCAAGTATGTAGCATAAACACGGTAATAAACAATGCAAGCATGAACATGAATAAAGCAGTAATAAGAAGTCATGAACCGGGTAATGTGCAGTAGTGACTAAACTGTCCTATCAGGTTTTCTACTCTATAGTCTTTGAAACCAATTGATGAATCGTCGATGTAACTCAATAGTATCCCGTGCGTGCCCGGGACCACGGTCATGATTCTCGGGGCTGAATCCGAGACGTGCCGCTAAGCAGTAAAAGGTAGTAGGATGGATGAGTGATGTCAGCATCAACACTCCGGAGCTGGCCAAGCCCGTAAGACTGATCAGAACAATGTATCGAACTGTTGAGTTACAAGTCGGTTTCACCTTTGATTTCCCCATACCCCCAAACTATGTATGTCAGTCAGGTATTCAGTAGTCAAGAACTAATGCCAACACAAGTCAAGTAAAGGTAGGTCTGTCTGGATCGACAGCAGGAATGGTTAGGTTTGTCGGCATTAGGCATGAGATCAGGTAACAGGTCAGGTTACTTTCAACAGGTAGAGTCGATATGTACAGGGTGTTGTGTCCGGTGTATCAGTACATGTGTCAGGTGTATCAAGATCGGTCAATATGTAATGCAATCGGGTATATGATGATAACATGTATAGTAACAAGTAATGAACAGTAGCATGAAACAGTAAGTAGCAATTATCATTCTATGTGAACACAGTGGTGTTTGTATTTTCATATTAATCCGGTTCACGCAACTTTGAGGTGCAAAAGCCACAAGACGAGCAATATCGATAACATGCGTAATGGGGTTACAGTATTTGAACTAAGTATAATAATTGCCTCATGAGAGGCTTAAACCAATGTAGTGAGGATGATCTAGCAATTTAGGCAAGGATGTGCCAGACTGGTTAATTAGTTAAGGCGTAGATTAAAAGCATACCGATTAACTACAAGTAACTACTACAATGGTTTAACATTACGGATGATTGTAATTGTCATCAAGTAGTGTGGTTATAACAGATAACATCATTATTAAGTTTGTAGCATGTTAAAGCAAGTATTCGGATACTTGCCTCGGCGGTTCCGCAAACCGAAACGCGGATGCAAAGTCGGTAGAAACCACGATACGGAAGCACGGGACACGGATCGAGTCCCAACAGAGGTCACTGGAATCACCCGGACCAGGGGGCTTCGCTGGAGCGTCGGGTTCGTCAAACGGCACGGTCGGGTTCCGGCAACAACCGAAAATCAAAGTTAGCAACAAGGATACGATATGCCAAAACAACCAGCGGGGGTTGTACCAAAATGAAAAGAGAAGGAAACTTACAGGGATACACCAAGAGTGCGACCACGGCGGGTTCGACGGCACTGGAACGCCGGCGAGGTCGCGACGGAGGCTGCAGCAAAGGGAAGTGACCTCGGGTGAGCAGGGTAGGGTGCTGCGGCGAGTTGGAGAGGGGTGTGGTCGGCTAGGGTGGTCGAGGGGGAAAGGAGGTGGCGCGGGAGACGTCGACGAGGGTCGTCGGCGCGGTTTCCGGCGACCTGGAGATGGTGCAGACGTTGGGTGAGGGTCGGGTTCACTGTTCCGGCGAGGGAGGAGGGGGTGACGGCGAGGTCTCGACGAGGAGGGTGCAAGGGAGTCGCGGGAGGCCTCGGCGGTCGGAGTCGACGTCGACGGCGAGGTCGCGAGGGATGGAGGCGTCGGGAGAAGGTTGCAGGCGCGGGAAGGAGTGGGCGAACGGGAGGAAGAGGGTAGGTGAGTGCGGTGGAGGTCGTGGTGGTGAGGGCGGCGACGGCGAGGTCGCGAGGCGGCCGGCGGTGAGATCTGCGTGAGCTAGGGTTAGGGTTTCGTGTGGGTTCTCGCGAAGGAAAGAAATGGCGAGGGGCGGCTGCATGGCCACGAGAGATATATAGAGGAGAGAGAGAGAGTTGATTGGAGAGAGAAAGGGAATTCGTGAGGATGAGAGAGAGATTTGAGAGAAGAGAGAGAGAGAGATGAGGTAACAGGAGAGGGGCCCACGAATTTAAATGATGGCCCGTGATTGGCCACGAGATTGGATTCGTGTAAGATTTAAAGGGATTTGCTGTTAGGAAACAAATTGGAATATAAATATATAAATTCGATATTAAATTCAAATGGGCCCTTTTTGGCGCGAAATGAAACATCTCCAAATCGCGCCCGGGTTGCGCCCAAATGATCCAAATTCAAATTATGTGATTTTAAGCGGGTTCCAAATCTTGAAAAGAGGTGTTTAGTGATTAAAATGCATGCCCCCAAGTCGGACACTTGCACGCGCGCGTAGTCGCCCAAACTTGCCCGTTTAGCCAAACGGAACGAAATCTCGACACGCGGACGCTACCACGCGACTAGTGGCGACGAGTAGGCTAACATGGACATCTTAAATTTCATTTTCGGAGTTAAAATTTGTTATGTGCCAAAATGACTTAACCGGGTAAAATTTAGCAATAAACGCCAGAAAATCAGGAAAATTGGAAAGAGCGATGAATAACCCTCAACTAGTAATATACATAGTATTATTGGGCTCGGGTGTTACATTTTCCCTAATTATTTTTCCTAAGCAAATATTAGTGTAACTTGCATGCACACTTAACACATTTTGTAACACATCCTTCTTTTCCCTCTACATTCAAATTCATTTTATTCTTCTTTTAAAATAAAACAATAATGAAAATAGAAATTGAGAGAAAAGAGATAGGCATGGGGGGGGGCAATTATTATCGCATGGGCTTTGACTATCTTGCATACACTCTCTCTCCCCCTTCCCTCTCATCTTTTTTTCCTGCACAGCAGCAACAGGCAGCAGCATCCTAGCCCCTCCCCTTCATCCCCTCTCATTCTCTCATCATTTACTAACTCAAATCTTCATTTTAAAACACATCTACCTCACACCAACTCACATTTATCACTCCAAGATCACTTCCTTATGGATCTTTGAGTCAAATCTGAACTCTTGGGGCTAGACCAGTAAGTGGTGCCACTTCTTGACCAATTGTGAGGTATTAAGCCCATTTTAATCACTCATTTGCTTAACTTGTAGTTTAATTAGTTAAATCTACTGTTTTGGTGAATTTTAGTGCTAATCTTGTGGTTTAAGTGAAGTTTAAGTTAAATTAGGGTTTTCATGGCTTGTTTAACTTAATTAGGTGTTGTTAGTGTTGTTTAAACCCAAAAATTATTTCAGGTTACACTAAAACACCCTAATGTTTCGATTTAGTGTTAAATTAGCGTTTTGGTTTAGATTAGTGCTCTGTTATGATCTGCTTTCAATCCGATTGCTTCTGAAAGAAATTGCAATTACTGGAGCATGTACACTAGATTTAGAACACACACACGAAGCACGAGACCCCAAGTCTCCTTCCAGGCCACCGAAATATTCATTCTGGCCGCAAATTACGGCCAGATGTTAGAGTTGGGTGTTGGGGTTTGGTCTGGGTGAGTCTGCTACATATTTAAGGTCCCTGGTGTATGCAACTTTTTCTAATTCTATCTGTAGCAAAATATGGAACATAATACCGTATTTTCAATACTTTTGAGCTTGCGCGACACGTACGTTTTGTGAGTGGGTTTGGTGATTCCTGCGTGTCGCGACGTGGCGGGGTGGTTTGAGACGCGTATTCACACGTTTTAGCGTATCGGACACACACGCGTTTAGTTCGTGACACGAGTTTCTCGTATGATTTTGATATCACGTTTTTGTAGAATTTTAGCCTATGTGTACTCCTTGTGTAAATTCTAGGTTCGCAGGCGAGTACGTCGGACGCCACAAAGTAGGGGAAGCAAGTAGTCGGTTACACATAGCACGAGGCCACGGTGAGTAGATTTAACATCTATGGGGAAATCGCCCGTATGGACTTATGCGTCAGGGCTTGATAGGATATTGTATTGGCATATTTGCATTTATATACATTGACTGTGCATGGATGCTATTTGTTGTATACTACATTCCCTGCTATATAAGGACTTGAAATTAATAGAATACCGCACTGTTACTAACGGTTCATGTTGCACGAGCACTAATCTGCATGTTACACATACACTGTTAGTAATTGCCATGAAACTCATACTATAGAATGGCCATGAACAATATATTGTAGCTCACTTCATATATGATTCGACAGGATTATGTTACTTGTCCACATACTCATTTATATATCCATACTTGTGCACACACATGTTGTATATTCGTATTGGTGCGTATATACACATTGTACCTACCTAGATAAGCTGGTTTTTGGTAAAAATGGAGACCGCATGAGATGTTAAAACGGAAATCATTTAAAGAGCGATTTTCCTCTTTTACTCATAGTACGATCTTATGATGCATACATCACATCGCATGGATTTACGCATTGAGTTTGGATTTCATGTGATTTCTGGATTTGAGAACCGTGGTATTATTTCAAAAAGGTATGCATTATTTTAAAAACCCGGTTTCTCTTGATATGATATTTTGGTGCGTCCACCATGAGTTTTCTCGGTTATGAGAGCTTGTGTGAATATACCCGATTCGAGGAGTGGTAGGCACCGTCTGCGGGTACATGGTGGACCCGGTATGGTACCCTGGGGAAAGAAAACTCGTATAGTTTGACGGTGAGCCCAGCGGAGGGACTACTACCTGCCGGTGACAGTTTGGAGACCCGACGGATATCCGGAGGATACCGTCTGGGGATTATGACATGAGATACATGCTGAGGGCCGATCTGGTATGCGGCGCCTGAGAGAGGAGGATGTGCGTTTCGATACTGGACACAAGTATTTCTTGTTATTTTGAGGTGCCGATGTTGGGCACCCCGCTTCTATGAGATTTACAGGATTGACGGCCGAATAGAGTGACAACACCTGAGTTATCGGGATTTTGGGTGTTTTTGGTAGACACCGGGGTTTTTTCCACGATGATATTCCGTGTTGATGATATTTATCCCATGCTCAACATTCATTGTTATGCATTGCATCATGTAGTTGTAGTACCTGATAGGGTACTTTTGCATGATTATCGCATACCCAGCTCATCATATAGATGTTATCTGATTACACATGTTAGAGTATCGCAGTACATGCATACTCGTGATTACCTTTATATGTTATCTTCTATTCACGAGTTGGCAACTCACCCCGTTGTGCCACAGTGTTTGCAGGTCGACCCTCAGAGTAGTTGCGGCAGGGCTATCTCTTGTATCTTTTTGGCTACGGATACCACTGCAGGTGGTGCGTGAGCTGTTTCGCTGCTAGGTGGGTTGTGGTATCTGGTTATTTTCCATTTGTACATATTATTGTATCTAGTACTCTCCATCTACTTTTTTATGTATTGACTTAGAGACCAGTTGTGAGGACGATGATGTGTATTATTTTGTACTCTGGTGTCGAGCTCATGTGAGCCGACACTATTTATGCAGGTTTATCTTTTATGATGTTTTTCACTCATATTGCTCAGTTCTTCGCTACGGCGTCGTATATTATTCTTGTGGTGATTGTTTCTGCCGTTGGGCGTGATTGCTCCCGTTTGGGATGCTTTATTCTTATTGTATATCATTTTACTTATATCTTGTCTTGTACCCGATTTCGAGGTTACTTTTTACAAAGGAAATGCTGCCAAAATTTTTAAGATAATAACTTGAACTCTAAAGAAAATTACTAAACTACTTAAGGTTTTCTAAATGTTTTAAACTAATGTTCCTTTTCATTTACCCTTTTCAATGGTTTTGATTTCTGGGTTTCGGCTTACTTAGTCGCGTTACGCCTGTAGACGTTACGTGGTTAAGTGCCGGTCACGGGCCGAACTTTGGGTCGTGACAAAGTTGGTATCAGAGCGTAGGTTTTACCTTTCGGTGTGTAGGATGACCCTGGTATGATGGAGTAGGTAGCTGAAGCAGAGTGGCGTAGCGTGTGTATGTTCTGCGGCATACTCACGACACGGTACTCCGCCTAAGTGACCTTAGAACTTATTGGTTGAAATTCCTTCATGATTATATACATTCTTTTGATTCAGTTTCAGTATAATTATCGAATCCTTCTTTTTTTCCAGCCATTATGCCGCTAAAGACTACGAGGGCGCAGAGAGTGGCTGCGAGAGCCGAGATTAGAGTTGACTCATCTGAAACGAGGACTGACCCGGGCGGTACACCCATTGTACCAGAGCAGACTGTTCCTCTTTCGACAGACCAGATTGCTATGCTAGGGGCCGGTATGCAGGAGATGCGCCAGATGATAGGGTCGTTAGTTGAGACACTTCTAGCGCAGTGACCAGAGGTAGTTCCACCTATTATGGGGACCGTGATGGTACCCACAGTACAGGCAGTTACCCCTGCAGCTACAGAGGTCATTTCAGTATTGCTATCAGAGTTTATGAGGCTGAAGCCTCCGGTCTTCACAGGCACCGATGCAGCCGAGGACCCACAGTCATTTATTGATAGGATGGCCCGGATATGTCGTTCACTCAGATGCTCAGATGCGAGATGTGTGGAGTTCGCGAGCTTTAGCCTGGAAGGTCTTGTGCAGAAATGGTGTGAGTCGGTAGAGAAGGGCAGAGCAGCAGGTCTTCCTCCTATGACCTGGACTGAGTTCGTGACGGTGTTCCTTGCCCACTTCCTTCCACAGAGTGTCAGAGATTCTAGAGCGCGCAGGTTCAAGTCTTTATATCAGACTCCGGAGATGACAGTGGCAGAGTACGACGTACTGTTCACCGAGCTATCTGTTTATGCTACATATTTAGTAGCTACTGAGGAGATGCGAGTCAAGAGGTTTGTTCGAGGCTTGCTTACCCCGCTGTTCCTTGCAATCAGCGCATAGCATTGCGATACTTATAGAGCAGCTGTAGACGCAGCCCTATTAGTCGATGTGCGCCTTGCTGAGACTTCGGTAGTTCTAGGGTCGAAGAGAGTTCGTACTGATACAACAGCACAGAGACTTCCATTCGGACGTCGTGACATACATCGTATAGGTGGCATAGACTCGGGGCGAGGTCAGATGTTTAGCTCTTATCCCCAGGAGGGTTAGCAGTCATCGCGTGGATGCTTTGGGTGTGGTAGTCCCCATCACCGCATCAGAGATTGTACCGAGATATGCCGGAGGGAGACAACAGTACCGCATGTCACTTTACCACCTTCACCACCTCAGAGTGCGTTGCCTCTTGCACCTGCTATTGCTCCGCGTTAGACTTACGCACAGAAAGGTCGTGGCCATGGAGGGTTCGTTAAGAGAGGACGGGGTGACCGAGGCAGAGGTCAGCCAGTTGCTAGTAGGGGACCGCCTGTCACGCCCCGAAAGTACGGAACATGACCGGCACTTAAAATACGAACGTCTCGAGGCGTACGTAATCTTAGTGAGCCGAAAACCCAGAAATCCAAACCAAGAAAAGTAGTAGAGTGAAGGAAAACCGATTTAAAACAAGTAGTTTTAATAGCATAAGCCGAATTATGCGGTTTTTAAAAAAAACATCAAATATTTCCCGAAAATTTCGACAGAGTCTCCTTTGTAAATACTGGCCCCCAAACGGAATACAACATGAATAGTATACGAAGTCAATAAAATGGCATCCCCAAGCGGGAGCTAGCTCTTCGTCAATCGACGGTCACAACCACACAAGCAAAAAAAATATACAACGCCAAGGGCGAGTGTCACGTCCCGAAAGTACGGAATATGACCGACACTTAAACTACGAACGTCTCGAGGCGTACGTAATCTAAGTAAACCGAGAACCCAGAAAACCAAACCAAGAAAAGTAGTAGAGTGAAGGAAAACCAATTTAAAACAAGTAGTTTCAATAGCATAAGCCGAATTATGCGGTTTTTAAAAACATCAAAAATTTACTGAAAATTTCGGCAGAGTCTCCGTTGTAAATACTGGCCCCCAAACGGAATACAACATGAATAGTATACAAAATCAATAAAAGGCATCCCCAAGCAGGAGCTAACTCTTCGTCAATCGACGGTCACAACCACACAAGCAATATAATAAACAACGCCAACGGCGAGGATCAAAACTCAAAACCACAAGAAAACCACAGAAATAAAACGCGCGACTCTAAGGTCGAAGGAATAACATCACTGTTCTCTATCTCTGAAATAAATACATGTTTGGTTGATGGAACTTCTAGATACAACAGAGTAATAATATACAAGTTATATAATGGGGGGTACGATACAAGTAAACCCACCTACTAGCAAATCACCCGAAGGAAACTATGCCCGCAAGCCGTAATGAAACCTGTACGGCAAACCTGCAAGAAACTGGGGCACAACGGGGGTGAGTTGCCAACTCGTGAATAGAAAAACATCTACGCACAGAAATCGCATAAATAACGCAACCTAGGTCAATGATCATAATATATCCTCAAATATATGAATAACATCCAGCCTATAACAATGGCTAGGGTAATATCTAACCCGAGTATGATCTCATGTGCCCGTGTCAGTGCCTCATGTAGCAATATATCATATGAATGAGATATGAATGCATGAAAACAGAATACATGTAAATGAAGAAACTGTTTTCATAAATTAGTGAGATTTCCTTTGTATTTTTAAAATGAGGTATCATAAATGAAATCAGCATCAACGGTGTCTAGTATCGACTCAAAACATAAATCTCAATGTCTCAAAACCTCAGGCTCCGGCTATCCGGACTGACCTGTATCATCAAATTTCAGTACCTCAATATATCGAAATCACAATGTCTCAATCTCAATATCTAGGGCGCCGTCAGTCCAGACCGGCCCCTGCCATCCATCTCAAGACCACGACGGTATCCTCCGGATATCCGACGCGTCGGGTAAAATCACCGGTAGGTAGTCTCCTCGTGCCAGGCTCATCGTCATCACCACGAGCTTCTTGCCCCGGGGTACCTTACCGGGTCCACCATGTACCCGAAACGGTTCATCCAACTCCTCGAATCGGGTCTCGAAATCCATCAGCAAACTCATGGTGGACGACTCATACTTCAGGGGAAAAATCGCGCTTTTTATTTAAAAAGAGAAAGAAGAAGTTCGTATATGTTTTGCGGTTTTCCCCAAATCCAGAAAATCTCATGGAAATCCGAATCCAAAATCTCAATAGCACGTAAAAAGTGAATATATGCATGAGAATCCATGAATGCGGTATAACAATGAATAACAGTATGCATGAGATAGAAGGTAATAACTACAATGTCTAAACTAACATATAAGGCAAGTACACTAATATCATGTCTAAACTATTAGCAAACAGGCTATGTCAAGCAATAATATTTTCTAAGGTGTACGTGACATGGAAATTACCGATGAAGATGTGTGTGAGCTGGCAAGTAAGTGTTCGTGGTACATACGCATCATCAGTAATGGTGCTGGTGTCCTAACCACAAGATATCAACAGTAGAATATGAAGCATAATATAAGCATGTGATGCGGAGCAAACAACAATAATGAGCGGGAGATGAATACTAGACGCAACGATAACTAATCTGTTTTAACCTAATATAAGTCCTGCAATGGTGCCTTTTGAAATAACACGAATCGTGGGGTTTTGAAAATAGGTGCTACGGTGTTTTTAAGAAAAGATACGTTTTTTTTTTAAAATATCCGTAGAATCCCTTGACTTGTCTTTTAAAATACGCACGATTCGTAAGCTTTGAAATAGGTAGGAACCGAATATAATCTAACAACTAACTAAACAAAAGGGCTAAGCTATAAGCTAGACTACAGGTAAGGAAACCGCCTAACATCTGAGTCGATACATATACATACCTGTATATATATTAGTAGGTGATCCCGCCTCAATAATATCATATCCGATACCATATCTAAAATCAGACATCCCAAGTCAAGAGTGCGGATCAATCATCAAGATATAGCTCGTACGTAAATCCGTCGTACGGCATCCCCAAATCTGGGTACGGGTCAATATCATATTCCTCACACTATTCCTCTGGTATCCTCTTTATCCAAGATCATAGTCTAGGGTACTGACCTATGTCTAGTACAATAGTAATATCCTCAATATACTCATGATCTGACTACTGATCGACAATCTCGTACAAACCGATATTGTCAGCATATATCATCATCAAGGGGTATACATCGCCCGATATGGCCTAATATCAATATCCTAGCATATCATGCCTCATATCACGATCACATGTCGACCATTTTATTTATAACACTATTCACCCGTATCGCCGCCCCAAGATCCGCTATAACACCAGGACGTACCTCAAGTACGAATCCTGCCATATCACCGATATCACAACCACAAACAAATCTCATCGACTCAGCTCAATCCCAAGTATCATCCTCAAATCCGTATGTTAAGACATATTCCCATACCCATGTGAACACATAACTATAAAGAATCCCATGAGCACATATAAATAGGAATGTATGCAAGTAGGTATGTGTGTATGTGTAGTGCAACACTATCCTGGGGTTCGCGACACTAAAATAATCCAACACACCAATATCCATCCTAAACATCGTTATTAATCCCAAATAACATATAATAATTGTTGGTGTGTATACGCATCCGTATACACCACCACGGACTGCGGGGGTGCTATACGCCATCCACCCGACTTCTCCCCGTAGATATAAATCTACTCACCTGGTTCTCGCTCGCCGGTGCCGACATCGCCACGCACTTGCTTGTCGTCTCGAAGTCCACATGGAGGTACCTACATGCCACAATGTATCGTATCGCATTAAAACCAAATTCTAAATCGAAACGGCATACGAAAATCAAATCGGCACGCGTATCATGCATAGGTCAAAACCTATCGCCTACGCATGCAAGAATAGCCAAACCAACCCTCGATGTCGACGTACAAACGTCAAACCCTCGTGAAAAATCCAAACACACTCATTTGCGTATTCACGAACACTAATTATAATATAAAATAGCTTAAAAATTAACAAAAACCCCAAATTCACTTTAAAAGCCATTTTTCCGAAAATCTAGCAAGCACAAATTACCCATTTTAGTACCAAACTCGACGTTTAAACAATCTAATGGCCATAATACTTATTAAACATCTTAAATAAGTCCTAAAAACAATTTTCATAATTTAATCTCATTAAATTCCATTAATCCCAAAATTCTAGTTTACAATATACCCAAATTTTAACAATTTAATAGCAAAAAGCACAAACAACAATTTAGCTTGGATTTTCATGAACTAAAGTATTTAGCTACACTTAATAATGATAATGAAGTCATGAAAAACCTAATTACATTTTTAAACCCAATTATTTAACCATTTAAAAAAACCTAGTTTGTTAAAACTCCAATTTTAACAATTTTAAGTGACAATATACAAAACAACTACTAGACTAGATTTGCGTATCATAAGATGCTAAAATACATATCACAACTATCATCAATTTATCACAACCCTAACATGATTCAAATCCTTCTCTTGAATTTCACAAACCCTCACTTTAAATTAGAAACCCAAACAACTTTTAACTACTTTAGCTTAAGCAAAATACCAACAATTTAACCATTTGGACTAGATTTATACCTCCAAGACTTGTAGATCTACATGCAATTTAGCCTCCCAAATTAGCTTCTATGCCCCAAGATCCATGCTAGATGAGATAAAGAATAATGGGTAGGAGTTAGATTTTGATTTCGGCGAGGTTTGCTTGATTTTTCATGGAATTTTTTTGTAGATTTTTGGAGAGAGATGAGGTGAGGAAATTTAGAGGGGATGGGATGTAGGAAATCTGCAGTTTTCGGCCATAATGGGGAGGGGAAATGAGTGAGGGAGGAGAGAGAGTGAGGTGGAGAAAGTGGGAAAGTCAAAGTCCACATTTTCTTTTATCATTTTCTTTTCTTCTCTTCTCTTTTCTTTGTGATTGGAGAGAGAGAGAGGGGGAGGGCTGTCATGGTGGGGTCGGCCACATGGGGAGAGGGAGATAGGGTGAGTTATGGGTGTATGGCTGAGGAAAAATGATAAATGTTATACCCCAATTCCTATTAGCACTAATTTCACCGAAAAAAGCCTTTTTCTTCGATATTTTCTAAACCGTATTGGCAAACGATTTCGTTTCAAAAATCACATAATAAAATTTTATTTAAAGTTTTATGATGCACAAAATTTGTTTCAACTCATTCTAATTTGTAATTTTCCCTAATTAAATGTATTAGTGACGGCTTAAAATAATAATAAAATAAATTTTTTTTTCAGAAAATTTGAAATTTCACCAGTGGCTCAATAAACACCAAATACTAGCAATTACATAGCTAGAATATGTATATTTAATTTTTATAATAAGATATATGCATTTTGATTTTTTTTACAGAAAACCACTTTATTTTACCGATTTTCCGAAATTTCACCGAAACGATTTTCAAAACGCTACAATCTTCCCCCCTTAAAAAAATTCGGTCCCCGAATTTAAAGTAAAACTCCCCCCAAATACTAAAACATCTAAACCAAAACCATCAAGTCGTCGGGGCTGGGAAATTGTAAATACATAAAACAAATCGTAGCGCAGAGCATGCGCATGAAAAATGATCATATAACTCAAATCAAAACTCCGTCAAGCATCCCGCAATCATCGGAGTCATGGGGAAGACATCATTGCCAAATCCAAAGCAAAACCAATATGATATAACTCGAAACTATACATGTAAATATCGAATCTATATATGTAAATATCTGAAGGAAATGAATGCCAAATATATTCAGGTACTGTCCTCTGCCTAGTCCTGCCCAGTACGAAAACACATAGCAAATATCATAAAAACGTACTGCTCCATAGGTTAAATCAATCCCAAAATATGCGTACGAATACTACGTGCGTATGGTGCGCACGGAAATCAAAATCCATATACGTGCCATACAAGTGAATAGAAACAACATCTAAGTGCATCGGTTGTGCACACAACATCTGTCATAGGCAACGCGTGTGCCTGACAGCAAGGACAGGTGCGTCTGACACGCACTAAGAATCTCGATTTAGTGCATCTGGTGTGCACCAAAATCGTATCTCATAACATGCGCCCAACATGCGCGAAAAACCCCAAATCAGGTGCATCCATCATGCACGAAATCATGAAATCCAATATCAAGCACCGAACATGCGCAAAATCCAATCAAGTGCACAAGGTGCACAAAACAAATATCGAACATCACAATCGAAATCGAAGTCCAGTGCATCTAAGTGCACAAAAGGCGTATCACTGCACTGCAAGCATATATAAACTATACGGAGTGCAGGAACCAAATCGTGTGCGTGCATACGCACAAAATCAACTCAAATGTCTAAAACCGTAAAATCACAAACATGTGAAACCAAAGCACGAAAACGATATCAAGTGCAACACTGTGCAAAGATCATAAATCCTCAATCATCAAAATCAAATCATACAAATAAATCACCCAAAATATCGAAATCAATAATGGCTGAACAGTACCGCTCAAGTGCATCCTCTAAGAATCTCGGGCCAACTGTCCGGAAGTCATCGTCCTTTCCAATATCTGCATCTTGCTCTGGAACGACTGCATACTCATCGCGACTCCTTCTGGAAGGTAAATCCAAGTACTATGCCTCGGCAAGCGCATCGCATCTCTGATGTCGGCGGAGTGGAACGTCATCTCATCTAAATCTGGTACGAACCTCCTACTTCACTTTTCTCTAATGTCGTCTGCTTTGGACTCGTATCGTCGTGGCTGCATGGACTGAGCTCCAACGACTATCCTCGTATCTGGAGTCTCCCAAGAATGCATCTCACCACCTAGCATCCGAATTAAGTCGAGCCATCCGATCGAGTCGTCAAAACCTCATAATCCCCTAAGAGCTCAACATCTTGGGCACAGTTTAATAGTATCGAGTACATACCACAGCATCGGTGGTCTAGCCGTAGAAGGGCAAACTCAAGTCTCACTAATGGCGCCGCAGAACTGCCGCAAACCCGAAGGTTCCAAGGCTTTCACACGGACATTAAGTCGAGTTAGGGTTTCATTCTTCTAGAGGCACCATAGAATTGCCTGCATGTCTTTCCGACTACTTTAAACTTGGAATAATAGTTTTTTGACATTCGATCGTCTTTGTCGACTCTCAACGTCTCCGCGTGAAGTCGTCTCTAGCTGGAGTCAATCTATCTGATGACCTCGCATCGGGGTAGGCGAACGAACCACCTATCCTAGTCATTCATCATCGGGTGACTAGCGACCTTCTAGCATCTATTAGTACAACTCGTCCCGCAATAGCTCCAACGTATGGGGCGATATCTCGTCACTAGCAGCAACAACTGGCTCACTCATCGGCACGCTGAACAGTGCCTCAATCATCATGAGTAAGCAATACACCAACGGTCATCAAAATCTGGCTGGCCTCTGTCAGTGGCTCAATCCTCTAGTGCTGATCGGCATGTCCAAGTAATCTCATGCAGCGATCTATCCAACGCTCGTGGCGCAAAACACAATCAAGGAACATCTCTGCAATCGTGTGTCGCCGGAATCATGCCCCGGTCAGTCCTCATTCGTGACAAGCTCATGCTGACCGCAACTCTGGCCGTAGCTCTCCCTGCCCACAATCGTGGCAGCAAAACCATAACTAGTACCGATGAGGCTAGATAAAGAATCAATATGATACTGAACAAAGAAGTCTAAATCCTAAGGCTCCTTAAGTGGAGTGGCGTGTCGTAAGTATGCCGCGGAACATACCAACGGTACGTCACTCTACTTTAGTCACCTATTCCATCAACCAAGGGTCATCCTACGCTCCGAAGGTAAAACCTAACGCTTTGATACCAACTTTGTCACGTCCCGAAAGTACGGAACATGACCGGCACTTAAACTACGAACGTCTCGAGGCGTACGTAATCTAAGTAAACCGAGAACCCAGAAAACCAAACCAAGAAAAGTAGTAGAGTGAAGGAAAACCAATTTAAAACAAGTAGTTTCAATAGCATAAGCCGAATTATGCGGTTTTTAAAAACATCAAAAATTTACTGAAAATTTTGGCAGAGTCTCCGTTGTAAATACTGGCCCCCAAACGGAATACAACATGAATAGTATACAAAATCAATAAAAAGCATCCCCAAGCGGGAGCTAACTCTTCGTCAATCGACGGTCACAACCACACAAGCAATATAATAAACAACGCCAACGGCGAGGATCAAAACTCAAAACCACAAGAAAACCACAGAAATAAAACGCGCGACTCTAAGGTCGAAGGAATAACATCACTGTTCTCTATCTCTGAAATAAATACATGTTTGGTTGATGGAACTTCTAGATACAACAGAGTAATAATATACAAGTTATATAATGGGGGGTACGATACAAGTAAACCCACCTACTAGCAAATCACCCGAAGGAAACTATGCCCGCAAGCCGTAATGAAACCTGTACGGCAAACCTGCAAGAAACTGGGGCACAACGGGGGTGAGTTGCCAACTCGTGAATAGAAAAACATCTACGCACAGAAATCGCATAAATAACCCAACCTAGGTCAATGATCATAATATATCCTCAAATATATGAATAACATCCAGCCTATAACAATGGCTAGGGTAATATCTAACCCGAGTGTGATCTCATGTGCCCGTGTCAGTGCCTCAGGTAGCAATATATCATATGAATGAGATATGAATGCATGAAAACAGAATACATGTAAATGAAGAAACTGTTTTCATAAATTAGTGAGATTTCTTTTGTATTTTTAAAATGAGGTATCATAAATGAAATCAGCATCAACAGTGTCTAATATCAACTCAAAACATAAATCTCAATGTCTCAAAACCTCAGGCTCCGGCTATCCGGACTGGCCTGTATCATCAAATCTCAGTATCACAATATATCGAAATCACAATGTCTCAATCTCAATATCTAGGGCGCCGTCAGTCCAGACCGGCCCCTGCCATCCATCTCAAGACCACGACGGTATCCTCCGGATATCCGACGCGTCGGGTAAAATCACCGGTAGGTAGTCTCCCCGTGCCAGGCTCATCGTCATCACCACGGGCTTCTTGCCCCGGGGTACCTTACCGGGTCCACAATGTACCCGAAACGGTTCATCCAACTCCTCGAATCGGGTCTCGAAATCCATCAGCAAACTCATGGTGGACGACTCATACTTCAGGGGAAAAATCGCGCTTTTTATTTAAAAAGAGAAAGAAGAAGTTCGTATATGTTTTGCGGTTTTCCCTAAATCCAGAAAATCTCATGGAAATCCGAATCCAAAATCTTAATAGCACGTAAAAAGTGAATATATGCATGAGAATCCATGAATGTGGTATAACAATGAATAACAGTATGCATGAGATAGCAGGTAATAACTACAATGTCTAAACTAATATATAAGGCAAGTACACTAATATCATGTCTAAACTATTAGCAAACAGGATATGTCAAGCAATAATATTTTCTAAGGTGTACGTGACATGGCAATTACCGATGAAGATGTGTGTGAGCCGGCAAGTAAGTGTTCGTGGTACATACGCATCATCAGTAATGGTGCTGGTGTCCTAACCACAAGATATCAACAGTAGAATATGAAGCATAATATAAGCATGTGATGCGGAGCAAACAACAATAATGAGCGGGAGATGAATACTAGACGCAACGATAACTAATCTGTTTTAACCTAATATAAGTCCTACAATGGTGCCTTTTGAAATAACACGAATCGTGGGGTTTTGAAAATAGGGGCTACGGTGTTTTTAAGAAAAGATACGTTTTTTTTTTGAAATATCCGTAGAATCCCTTGACTTGTCTTTTAAAATACGCACGATTCGTAAGCTTTGAAATAGGTAGGAACCGAATATAATCTAACAACTAACTAAACTAAAGGGCTAAGCTAAGCTAGACTACAGGTAAGGAAACCGCCTAACATCTGAGTCGATACATATACATACCTGTATATATATTAGTCGGTGATCTCGCCTCAATAATATCATATCCGATACCATATCTAAAATCAGACATCCCAAGTCAAGAGTGCGGATCAATCATCAAGATATAGCTCGTACGTAAATCCGTCGTACGGCATCCCCAAATCTGGGTACGGGTCAATATCATATTCCTCACACTATTCCTCTGGTATCCTCTTTATCCAAGATCATAGTCTAGGGTACTGACCTATGTCTAGTACAATAGTAATATCCTCAATATACTCATGATCTGACTACTGATCGACAATCTCGTACAAACCGATATTGTCAGCATATATCATCATCAAGGGGTATACATCGCCCGATACGGCCTAATATCAATATCCTAGCATATCATGCCTCATATCACGATCACATGTCGACCATTTTATTTATAACACTATTCACCCGTATCGCCGCCCCAAGATCCGCTGTAACACCAGGACGTACCTTAAGTACGAATCCTGCCATATCACCGATATCACAACCGCAAACAAATCTCATCGACTCAGCTCAATCCCAAGTATCATCCTCAAATCCGTATGTGAACACATAGTCCCATACCCATGTGAACACATAACTATAAAGAATCCCATGAGCACATATAAATAGGAATGTATGCAAGTAGGTATGTGTGTATGTGTAGTGCAACACTACCCTGGGGTTCGCGACACTAAAATAATCCAACACACCAATATCCATCCTAAACATCGTTATTAATCCCAAATAACATATAATAATTGTTGGTGTGTATACGCATCCGTATACACCACCACGGACTGCGGGGGTTCTATACGCCATCCACCCGACTTCTCCCCGTAGATATAAATTTACTCACCTGGTTCTCGCTCGCCGGTGCCGACATCGCCACGCATTTGCTTGTCGTCTCGAAGTCCACATGGGGGTACCTACATGCCACAATGTATCGTATCGCATTAAAACCAAATTCGAAATCGAAACGGCATACGAAAATCAAATCGGCACGCGTATCATGCATAGGTCAAAACCTATCGCCTACGCATGCAAGAATAGCCAAACCAACCCTCGATGTCGACGTACAAACGTCAAACCCTCGTGAAAAATCCAAACACACTCATTTGCGCATTCACGAACACTAATTATAATATAAAATAGCTTAAAAATTAACAAAAACCCCAAATTTACTTTAAAAGCCATTTTTCCGAAAATCTAGCAAGCACAAATTACCCATTTTAGTACCAAACTCGACGTTTAAACAATCTAATGGCCATAATACTTATTAAACATCTTAAATAAGTCCTAAAAACAATTTTCATAATTTAATCTCATTAAATTCCATTAATCCCAAAATTCTAGTTTACAATATACCCAAATTTTAACAATTTAATAGCGAAAAGCACAAACAACAATTTAGCTTGGATTTTCATGAACTAAAGTATTAAGCTACACTTAATGATGATAATGAAGTCATGAAAAACCTAATTACATTTTTAAACCCAATTATTTAACCATTTTCAAAAACCTAGTTTGTTAAAACTCCAATTTTAACAATTTTAAGTGACAATATACAAAACAACTACAAGACTAGATTTGCGTATCATAAGATGCTAAAATACATATCACAACCATCATCATTTTATCACAACCCTAACATGATTCAAATCCTTCTCTTGAATTTCACAAACCCTCACTTTAAATTAGAAACCCAAACAACTTTTAACTACTTTAGCTTAAGCAAAATACCAACAATTTAACCATTTGGACAAGATTTATACCTCCAAGACTTGTAGATCTTGTAAGTGCACGGCGGCGCCCCGGCCGTCAATCTGACGCCGGAATGCGGAAGCGGTGAAAAACTTTAATTTTGCGGACTTAGCAAACCGGCATCCCCGCGCACTAAACATCCGGATCGTAACCATTAACAAGTCTAAGCTACTAACAAGATAGGGATGAGAAGTATACCGACAGATCCGAGTCCTCCGGTCTTCTCGTCATCGTCCCGATCTCCTACGGAGTGTCCCGTCTCCTCGTCGTCGGAAGCGCACCACATCGCCTACTTCTTTTACGGGCTCCCACCTCAATGCCGAGGCAACTCGGGCACGAAGCCGGCTAGTCGACGTGCCCAAGATCCGTTGTAGAATGTGTAGTACTCAAATCTCACTTTGGGGTTGTAGGAATTGCCTTTTGGTGGAGGGATGAACTATGGAGTTTGGAGATGGAACTTGTGGATATTTGGGAGCATGAAATGGACCAAATACCCATCCCCAAAATTTTGGACAGCCCCCTCTCATGCTTGGGCCGGCCACTACAAGTGAGGGGAGGGTGAGGAAAAATGAGAGAGTCACTAAAAAAAATAGGAGCCAAACTCATATCATGTAAGAGAGAGAGAGGAAGCTATCATGCAAATAGAAATGATCACTAGGAAAGCCACACTCCATCAACAAATCATCAACAACCATGATGACTCAAAAAGTCATGCCATCATGAAGATAAAAGTCAAGCAAGGTCAATGGATGGGGCTCCATCATGAAAACCATCAAACATATGCAAAGACCCTCTCCACAAAATGCTTATTTGCAACAATGCAAATAAACTCTCCTCCACCAATCTTCGGCCAATGAACGGAACAATGGATATCGGCCGAAACGGAAAGCAAACTGGCAACTCCAGAAAACTGGTCCCGTAATAAATTACAGGAAAACCCCAATACTGTGCATACACACCCGCATCTGTATTTCGACCGAAATACAAATGCAATGAGACAAAATCTACACTGTACTATACTAGGATCCGTCTTATACCAAAACCGGCTAGTAATATCTGTTCGATCCTGATCCGTGCAATACCGCACGTATCTGATCGAACCCTGCCATATAACCATACGGCCTATAGTACAAACTGTCCGATCCTGATCCGTGCAATACCGCACGTATCTGATCGGACCTTGCCATATCTCCATACGGCCTCTACAACCTTTCGCCCGAAAGCTGAGCAACTGAATGTGGGGGACTCTAAAGACTCGTCAACACCTTGGTTGTGGATTTAACCACTAGCACGTTAAAGGTATAAGCCAATACGTAACGGGCTACCAGGTACTGACTAAAAAGGGATGTCTGTGAGTGAACTCAGCCTGACAACCCTACTGAGCCTGTCAGTGACAATATCCGTACAGTCCGGTCCGTTCGTCTATGAGCATCGCATGGCGGGCCTAGGGGGTTGGTAAAAGTCAGACCCCCAAAAGCGGTACAAGTCGTGTCGGAGTGTAGCCCAGAACACCCTGAGATACTACTGAAATACCTACCAGTAAATCTCCTTGCCTTGGCCAAGGACTTCGTGTAATGGCTCTCCTAGACACAGCACGACCTCACCCCCAATACCGGGAGAGACGAACCCCTGAAGATACGCTCACTGCCTCCATGTGGCTCGGGACTGTACCCAACTAAAACCTGTTTGCACGACTCCTTTGAGCCGTGGTAGGGTAGTAATCAAAGTACAGTGGGAACTCACACGAGACAAATGACGATCCCCAGGTCGATGAACTAACCTGCACACATGTCACCACGGAACTGCCATCTGACGTCTGGTATATGACCAACTAGCATGTTCCCGGCGAGTCCTGTCCGGTGTACTCATAACCCAATGGGCACCTGTATACATCTTAGGTGATCCAACTGACACCAGTGGCTTGTGAGACCGGCCATCGTCCCTCGTCGGGGTCTCGACTGTATACACTAGTCTACAGTGGAGTATCGATGCCCTGTCTCGAAACTCACACGACTAGGGACCATTTAAGGATATGCTTATAGACCCCAGCTCCCACTTATATGATCGCCCTCATACTGCTGGTGGTCAAGCAAGAATCCTAGGGGCTCTATCAACGTGTAATAGCGACTTGTCAGGTCACCTAAAACAGTACACGATGATAAAGGTAAACCAGATAGCATACTATCATCTCGAGTAAGACTGTCCTACCGGGATAGGTCCTCTATCAATCATTGCAATCACGTATCTGTGACCTAATAATTGACTCTGAGGGCACTATCTCCAACAATCTCCCACTTGCACTCAAGGCTAATTATTGCGATGTCGCATACTCACAGCCCGTGTGATACCGTACACCCAACTCCTCTACTAGTCAGTCTCACAAAGCTCGTTTGCGAAACTATTGCGTTCGAGGAATAGCCTCAGTGAGTGGATCCGCTTTGTTGTTTCTTTCTATGTCTCTCTATATCTCAAGTTCGCGGAGAAAACCCATCTCCCGAAATGAGCAATACCTGTCTTAGAATGTGTCTGGATGTCTGATGGGACATAGCTCATAAATGAACTCCAAATCCAAAATTCTTAGACTGTATCGTCAACTGAACTTAATTAGTATCCTGCGCCATGCCTCCCTCAGTATTGCCTTGGACCACCTGTCCAAAATACTGCCCCTCGTCAGAGGGAAAACTATAACTCTGACAACCTCCTTGTCGTCCATGTCACCTTGGAAGCCTGGAATGATAACCGTCTCCCGAATGAGGCTGTCGTTATCATATCCCTAGAACATCCACTTATGTTCTATAATTGCTTCCGACTGTTTCTCCAGGATTGGATCAATGTCAACTTATTGCATCTAGTGCAAGAACAACATCTGGTGTGGTACTTGACATCTCATGATTGACTCAATTGCCTAAGCAAGTGATCTGTCAATCATGCGCATCCCTATCTACTTCAGTCTGTAAGACACCTTTAGAGAGGGTGACTCCATTACCTGCAGGTACACTACCGTGCCAGGAGTCGTCCATTCTAAATACTCTTAGAATGCTGTCTAAGTACCCTGATTGGGAAACCACCCAAATCTAGATCTAAAACCATAGATCTAGTGACCAGTATGTCTGATATAATATCCAAGTCCTATGTGGAGAAAACACTGTGTGACGACCAAAGTATAACCGATTGTAGTATAGGAGTTTTTTTTTCCTATTCTGTGTATGTCATCCAAATACCAGGATATCACACCCTACTACCTTCTCAACAGATCCATCCCCTATTCTGATGAAGTCAAACCCATGACTGTCACGTCAGAAATAGATGATCTATCTCCGCTACATCTGCTTTAGTCTATAAATAGACATAAGCTACCTGTCCACCAATGCTTCCGCTGCACCCACTGACCATAACAACCCTCTGGCAGAGTCATACAGACGTACACTTCTAAAGCAAGTTTAGAACGACGCTATACTCATCCTCCTGCCGGGTCTCACAGTCTGGAACAACAGCAATGGCAAGTGTGGGTAAACAAGAACTTCCCTGTCACCTTCCTTGAGGCTACCGTAGTACCTCTCGGGTGCCTGAAGTTACCCACCATCCCTTCGGAGTGGCCATTGGAATGTCAAGCCAGATTGAATCTTTAGGTTCCTTATCAAATCTTCAGTAATCGTTTGCGGTTCTGGAATCACTTCCAGTTCTACCATACTCCCACTACTGTTTTTGAAAAAATCCATTTTTAATAAACTGTGGCGAGTCTAGAACAATATTTCTATTGATCTGCCAGATGGTAGAAAGTCAACCCTCGTCATAGCCTCGGTCAACCCACAAACAGCCATTACAGAAACGTGCCTTGAGTTGTCCAGTGTCTGGTTTTAATCATAAGCCGGACAACTCCCCGTACCTTAACAATGTTAAGATATGAACTGTACTATATCCAATATAGAACCAGAGGCACTGATTTAATTGAATCAGATTCAAATCATGCAGCAATCTCCAGTGCATGTCAACTAAATGGAAGGAGGCCGATCAGCGTTACTCAACTTAGGAATGCTTCCAATTATGAGTAACCCGAAAGAGAAGCAAGTTCTCTTAATCATTACTATCAACTGAATACCATACACAAGTATCTACATCTTCGATCACTTTGAAGAATCCCGATACTTGCTACACCTGGTTCTCTACTCTATTCAAATACCTATAACTCCTCAAAACTTAGACCCTATGTTTCTACGAAACACTTGTCTAAGAACTAGAGAAGTCATAAGTAAACAGAATACAGTACGAGGACCAACCCCTCTGTCCTAGTGGACACTGGACAATATACAATACTCTGTATAAGTCCCCTGAGTCTTGCGACTCAATCACTGTGTGTCGTAGGTTGAAAACTGTACTTTTGGTTAAGAAGAATTACACCGCTGTTCAATGCTCCTTACCTAACCATCCACTGATATAGGTAAATGTCATCGACATAATATCAAAAGGTATATCTCACTCTATAAAAATAGACGTACAGATATATCAATTTGAAATTGGTGCACAACAGCGGATATTCAAAACCAAATATTTGCCGACCGGCAAACAACCCAGGTGGCATCCTCAAATATCACCAATTACAATGAATTCCGATATAATGAGGATGATCACCCAATTCCCAATAACTTACTCCCACTCATCATCTGTAAAACCATACAGATGTGAGAATCATACCTGGTAAATACATACCCTAGAGTAAGTGTCTAATCGGGAAATCAGTTTTCCATTAACAGTACACAGTGAAACTGAAACATTGAAATGTTTCGTTGGGGTTCCCTGGTATTCCTAGTAATGCCTCATCCATTATCCAGATTCACAACTGTAACCGTATAATTCTTTGCCACCTCTCCAAATCCCTTTATATGTCTTTAGTCATTACCTTCTGTACACCCCTTTAAGCCAAATGGTTTTCTTCCTTCCCTACCGTTCGGCACCAGCCTATGGTTTGGAAGAAGACTATCCAAGAAGCATAAAGGGTGTACTGTCCTAATCCTAGGAGCACTCGCAATGCGAGAGAAGGTGAAGATAAAAGACACCTGAATGTACTTTATTCCTATTTCTCCTGAACCAGGATCCATCCCCGAACTGGAACAAGTTCCTTTCGAGTTCGTATATAACCATACGATGGATTATCCAATAAAATGGGATCTTCGTAGTGATACGGAGTGTCCTGGAGAAATACAAAGGTGATTTAGGATTGGCGAAGAAATACTTGGTTTCTTCGTGAATAGCATTCGCAATTTACTTTGCCCTCTTACTAATCCCTTGCTTTGTCTGATCTTAATATCTTCTGTATACCGTTTAGGCTAATTGGTTTTCTTCATTCCCTACCGGTCGGCACCAGCCTATGGTTTGGAAGAAGAATATCCAATTTGCACAATAGGTGTACTACTCCTAAACTAAGGAGTACTCGCAACTTGAGAGAGGGTGAAAAGAAAAGACAACTGAATAATTCTATCCGTTTTCTCCAGAACCGGAAACCATCCTCGAATTCCTTCGAGTTCGTATCTAACCATACGATGGTTTTGTCCAATGGAAGTGGACGTTCGCAGTAATACGGGGTGTCCCGGAGAAAAGGGTAAAAGTAGGAGTGGCAATGAGGTCTGCAACTCTGACAATCCAAAAGCCAGTGTTAAGTAGGTTCGGTCAACTTGGTCACTGAGTCATAGTCTAGGGTCGGGTCAATGGTCGCTGCCAGAGAGAGAGAGAAAAGAAACACTCAGCGTGCACTCTAACCTAGATCAGAATGGTTACCAATTTATCTAATCTGGAAACCTCCCACTGTACCTCAAATTCTCCTCCAAACCAGAAAGAAGAATTAGTCGGGATCACCCGAGGAGTAAACTAACTCATCAGTGGGAATCGGGATCCAATTATCATCGCATGATAACGTGACGGAATCCGCTCACATCATCACACTCCAGAAGGTATGCGCATATCTGGCAAGTTTCAGTACTTTTGAAACTCCCGATGTGATTTCTGCCCCATGCTCTTATGACCTTGACGAAGGCCAACAAATCATAAGTCACATGTCAAGTTCTACCCGTCATTCTCCAGGTTAATTTGAATCCACCCGCACAAGCCCTTGACGAAGGCCAACAAGGCTATACGACTGTCCCAAACCAACGCATCTATCTATGCCGCAGAAAGGCAACAAGCAGCTACCATACACTATGCCTTGACGAAGGCCAACAAACATAGCATGAATACTACGTGCTACCCGTCTGAAATGACGGAGGGCTACGAATGGTTTCTGGCGAAAACCTTTAACGTAAAGAACTTGATATCGTTGAAGGAACTGATAGCTTTTTTTTTTTAAAAATATAGTGACGAAAACCTTTGCTAAAGAGGTCACTCCCGGTGAAGGGATCTCGGCACTTTCCCCGTAGAATGGGGTGCAGGATATTCCAACTGAATACCGCGATGCAAAGCAAAAGTAATCGGCTATAGTGAAGTTAATTCCCTGACGCAAACTTCTGTCCAAGGGGTCACTCCCGGTGAAGGGATCTCGGCCCTTGCCTCGTCGACTGAGGAGCAGGATATTCCAACTGAATATCACGATGCAAAACAAAAGTGAACGTCTTTGCAATAACAGCTTTTTGAAAAGTGTTCCAACAACATCAGATTTGGTTTGTTTTTAGACTTGCATTGATCCGAATCAATGCAGTCCCATCAATTGATCACACCAAAAAGAACGAAAATATACTGATGTACGTATATGCCATCCGCATTCGCCACTGGGTCCCGTCATTACCCGTTAGGTTAGCTAACTAACGACAGAGCGGGGACTGGACTAGCGCGGATGTAAAACACATACAACATCTACTAATATATATACCAATATATTATATTTCGCTCAAGGCGTGAAAGAAATGCAACATCACAGAGAATGAACAGCATCACAGAAACAATACAGATATCTGGGATCCCCGGGTTTCACAGAGCCACTACTGAAACCCGACGTTCCCCTGGTCGTGTGGATAGCCTGTGCAATTAAATCCTAGACCCCTACGGGCGCAGCAAGTCACCCGCCAAAACCTGAAGCGAGGCAGCCCCTTTCAGCACCGTGAATGGACCACCCAGCACTTCATGGAATCCGGTAACTTGGGCACCCCTCCTGGGTCAACCTGTACCCCCTACGAGTGCGGCGAATAGCCCGCCAATCCTAGAGTGAAGCCCCCTCCGTCTCAATGCCATGAGATGCGGGCTTGTTGCCCTCTAGAACCCGGCTATCCGTGCACTACACCGCGGGGTAATCCTAGTACAGAAAGTAAAATATACATACAACGGGTACATCGACCGCAACCAGGTCATGCCCCAAAATAATAATACAAACAGGCAGTGACGGCAGTCCACATGTCGGACGCTCGCCCCGCAATAACAAATGTACATAATACAACCACAACTGTACTAGCATTGCATCCAGGCTATCCCCACGACCGATCCGCAACATCACAGCATAAACATAGAACATCAACGCGAAAGTCACGTTCGCAAATCCGTCTAACCGGGCTATAGCAGCTAGACAGGATTTACCGATCGAGTGACATTCACGGTCGCAGATATAATGTAAATACTGTGAAAAATGTGTTTAAAATTTTCCGATTGATCAAAAATAAACTAGTGGGCCCCAAAGCAATACTGCAGCACTCACAGAAATACTGGGCCCAAAATTAATATTCCAAAACCCATATTTTAAGCCCAGAAAGCCTCTGTAAAAAATTGGTGCAGGGAACCCTACAGTGCGCGGCGGATTAGCGACGGAAAGGGGGTATATGCGGCGGTTCCGCGCTCCCACTGTGGATTCATGATCTGATGATTTTCGTGGATGTGTTTATCGAATCAAATAGTAAAGAAATCACAACCAAAAATATTTGACCGCAATCAAACAACGGTGTCAGTTGAAGTTAATGAATGAGTGCGGATCGTCCTCAGGGATCTCGAGATTCGTTTTTACTTTTATTTGTTTGAAATGAAATGTTAAGCAACAATAAGAGAAAACACGATTCAATTGACTGATTTGTATTCGTGTGTCACTAATCTTTTCTAAAGATTCAAGAACTATAAACAACAAGAATCGGTTTCAATGGTATTTTCCAAACGACAATCAAGAATGATAAAGAGGCTCGTAGGAATCGATAGGATCTTTAGATGTGTTGTAGTCTACAATATTTCGTATTCTTGTCCTTCGAAGAGTTTATACTAGATCAATGGTTATCGACGCGAGTTAGGGTTTTCTTGATGAAATTAGGGTTTCATCTCTTAACCCTTGCTCTTTCGAGGATACCATTTATATTCTAGCCTCTAGTAATTTCAAGAAGCGATCGGATCACCCCAATCTCGAGCGATGTTGATCAAGAAAGCATCGCATCAAATTGGGTTGTCGATTCTTGAACTTTGCTAGGGTTTACACACTCGTGGGATTCAAGAATTGATTATAAATTTGCTACATCATCATACTAAAGATCGTTTCGACTCCTTAACGAGCGGAGTTTTACTCACGCATCACCACATAGACAATATTCAAGAACAGTAAAGATAACATGATGCGGAATTTAAAAGAAACAAGATAGAAGAAAATATCACCTTTTATTTCATCAACAATTTCAATACAATCTTTCAAGATCTACAAGAAGAAAGAAAATCGATCGTTGACTCGGCTTCGCTCGACTCCGTGGATCGTGGATCTACTTGGGATCTCTTGCCCGATGGAAGATCGGCTCGGCTCATAAAAGGGTTGAAGGAATCTTGCTTGGCTTGCACTCAAGATCTTGAATTGTGGTTGGATCTAGGGTTAGGGTTTCCTACAAGATTTCTCACTAATCTTGAGGAAGAAGAAGATGAGAAAGAGAATGGCTAAACTAAAAATGGGTTGAATCTATCACTCTCCAAGATTGAATCAAGATTTTCCAAGATGAGAAATGAGTGAGCCTAGGGTCTTATTTATAGACCTAGGTTTAGGTTTGAATTAGACTTTCCCTCCCAAAGTTTGTTGACAAGTTTGTTGGCTTTAGCTTAGGGTTTAAGCAAGGGTTTGGGAAAGTTCTAGAAGTTTTAGGCTAGTTTAGGAGCTTGATGATCTGGTGGAAGTGTCTGGACTCTTCTGAACTTCTGTATGCATTTTTGAGCTGAAGGTACTAACACAGGAGTTGTGGTGCAATTCGAGGAGTTGACTCTCTGTATCCGCCGCGCAACCGCCGCGTGAGGTGGGCTTTGGCCGCCCTTCCGCCGCACATTGGTGGACTTGGGAATTGGGCTTTCTGCTGTGGTCTGGTACTTCTGTATTGGTTATTCTTTGATGTTTAGAGTTGCAGTTGCCCTTCTATATTGATACCAGATTTTCTTTCAATGAGTTTACGAGCAATTGTAATGGTCGAGCAATGTATTGATCGAGCAAGTATCTCTTTTCCTGCATAGACTTCAAAATAGGGGTTGCAAGATATAGAAAATATGCTATGTAATGCAATGCAGTTAATTTCCCTAGAATTTCCGGTTTAAAGGTCGAATACATGTAATTTGATATTTTGCGACCGATTAGCTAATATGTGAATTATGAATACCGTACTCTCCTATATGTATGCAGATGTTAAGGAAATTGCCTGCTAAAATATACAGTATTTTCGACTGATCAAATACCCCCAAACTTAATTTCGATCGTCTCGAGAGAATGTTTTATTAAAAAGAGAGGGAGAAAACAAAGAAAGAGAAAAACTAACTAGCACACTTTCGTAGGCAACACGATTGCACTGAGCACGTGCAACAAGCCTTTAAACCTCTAGGTGTCCCTAGTAGGAGGAGTGTTGTCTCCTGAGGGTTTTCAGCGGATTGCACCCACAAAATCCAAAAATAAAAGCAAGATCATGAATATTACATTTAAAGAAAAGAATAGTAAAAGAAAGACTTTGAAAATTAGGGTTTCCAACTAAGCTAGCTTTTCGGTTGTCATGAGCCCTATCTTAATGGTCATGAAAAGATGTCAGAAATCACGTCCTCCCTCAATAAAACATCGTCTTATTCTTCATTCCTATCTTTATTCCAAACATCGATCATATAACCCTGCGTGTGTGTAAAGACATCCCTACACCCGGAGAATTCAATTCAAGCTATCATACTCTTGCCCATCGACCTCAGTACTTCTTGGCAAACGAGATTGCTTACACACTTTCATGCGACCGTTAATACTTCTTAAGGTACTAACCGACCGATTACTGATGTGCTTGCTAACTTGGTGTATTTTCCTAGTCTTGCACCACCTCAGGCATAGCAGTGACTCCCAGACCAGTTGACCTTGGGGCACTAGGTGAAGAAGCACCCTTTTGCTATATATTTTTCTTACCCTTGGTGATAACAAAACCAGTATCCATTTTTCTCACCACTTTAAAACACACTTTTCTTTTCATACTTTTGGCTTTAAGACAAGAGCATTTCAAGGTATCCTCTACTATCCCAGGCTTTAAGATGTGTGTAAGTGCGAATAGCAGGGTAGCAACGTTCAAAATGTTTGGCTTCCAGAATAGAAATTATTTTTCAGACTTATTTTTATCCTCAGATTAGTGACGTCCTTCATCTTACTAACCCTTGGGAAAACGGCTCATAACTACTTATTACTAGTTCGTATAAGAAAACTTCTAATTTTCTTAGTTTTCTAAAATTTTTCCAATCTCATGGATGTAATTGTTCACTGTCTAAACTTTCATTATCTTATTTATATACAAAAAAGTGTAAATATTAAAATTATTTTTATATTTGAAAATTTTTAAATTTTTATGGGTTTTGAAAATTTTTCAATTTTTTATAGATTTTTAAAAGAAATGTTTTGTGCTTATGCAGATGATATGCAAATGATGCTAAAATAAGCACAAACCTCCCCCAAACTTGTTTTCAACAGTGTCCTCACTGTTGCCGACAGTTATATCTACAAAAACCTGTAAATCTGGGAGGAATTATTAGTGGGGGCAAAATATATAAGTGAAGAACTTCCCCCAAACTTGTTTTACTCACCTTCATTCAAAATATGATGCAATGATATACTGGACATGAAAGTGAGACGGAGGAATTTTAATCAAAATAAACTGGCTCTTGTAAAAACAAGAGCTCCTCCGTGGGGTCAGTGGAAAAGTACGGCTTTAATCTATGTCCATTTACTTTGAAAACAGTGCCGTTTTTAACATTTTCAATATCTACTGCCCCGTGCGGGTATACAGACCGCACAACAAAAGGTCCCTTCCAACGAGATCGGAGCTTACCCGCATGAAGGTGTAATCGTGAATCATAAAGAAGGACTTGTTGACCAGGTAAAAATGTTTTCCTCAAAATGTTTTTATCGTGAAAAACCTTAGTCCTATTCTTTGTGATTACAGCATTATCATAAGCTTCATCGCGGAGTTCGCTTAGCTCGTTTAGTTGCAGCTTCCGAAAGTTGCAAGCAAGGTTTAAATCAAAATTAATTTCCTTTATAGCCCACAATGCTTTATGTTCTATCTCAACAGGTAGATGACATGCTTTACCAAAAACTATCCTATATGGAGACATTCCTAGGTCGGTCTTATATGCAGTCCTGAATGCCCAAAGAGCATCCGTCAATTTGGTCGACCAATCTTTTCTATTTTTGGCAACAGTTTTCTCCAGGATAAGTTTGATTTGTCTGTTTGAGATCTCAGCCTGCCCGCTTGTTTGGGGGTGATAGGGTGTAGAAAGACGGTGGTTGATTGAATATTTCTGCATCAGAGTCTCGAAAGATCTGTTGCAGAAGTGTGTCCCATTATCGCTAATAATAGCGCGTGGGTGTCCAAATCGCGAGAAGATATTCTCTTTTAAGAACTTAATGACAACTTTCTTATCATTAGTGCGACTTGGAATGGCTTCTACCCACTTGGAGACATAATCAACCGCCAGCAATATGTACAGATTCCTAAAGGAGTTGGGAAAAGGACCCATAAAATCTATGCCCCAAACATCAAACATTTCAACAACCAGAATGGGTTGCTGAGGCATTTCATTCCTCTGGGATATTCTACCCGTATACTGACATTGTGTACAGGTTTTGCAATGTTCAAATGCGTCCTTGAATAAGGTCGGCCAATAAAATCCAGATTGCAAAACCTTTTCCGCTGTTTTTCTTGGACCAAAGTGACCCCCACAGGCCTGATCATGACAAAATGAAAGAATACTCTTGAACTCTTCATTCGGGACGCACCGGCGAATGATCTGATCAGGACAATATTTAAACAAATAAGGCTCATCCCAGTAATAGTGTTTTACTTGGGAAAGAAAGCGGTATTTGTCCTGTTTAGACCAATCGCTCGGTATCAATCCCGTGGCATGAAAGTTCACAATATCCCTGAACCATGGTTCAGAGGATACGCTCAAGAGTTGTTCGTCAGGGAACGAGTCATTGATCGGCAGGGTCACAGGGGAAGAAACGATGCGTGAAAGGTGGTCAGCTACTACGTTTTCACATCCTTTCTTATCTTTGATAACAAGATCGAATTCTTGTAAAAGAAGGATCCAACGTATTAGTCGACCTTTGGCATCTTTCTTTGCCAACAAATGTTTCAAAGCGGAATGGTCAGTATATATAACAATAGGTGAGCCGATTAAGTAAGGCCTGAATTTCTCCAATGCGAATACAACCGCTAATAGTTCTTTCTCTGTGGTTGTATAGTTGATTTGCGCATCATTCAAGGTCTTACTAGCATAGTAAATCACATGTGGCATCTTTTCAATGTGTTGTCCAAGGACAGCACCTACTGCAAAATCAGATGCGTCACACATCAGCTCAAAAGGGTAGTCCCAGTTTGGTGATGATAAAACGGGGGCTGAAGTGAGTGAGTGTTTAAGTGAGTCGAAAGCTGTCTCGCAATCCGAGTCAAAGTGGAAGGTTGTATCCTTGGCCAGGAGTAGTGTTAAAGGTCTAGCAATTTTGCTAAAGTCCTTTATGAATCTCCTATAAAATCCAGCATGGCCAAGGAAAGAGCGAATATCTTTGACGCTTCTGGGATGAGGGAGGTTTTGAATGACATCTACTTTAGCTCTGTCAACCTCGATGCCCTTCTGTGAAATGACATGTCCAAGGACTATTCCTTCTTGGACCATAAAGTGGAATTTTTCCCAGTTCAAAGTCAAGTTCTTCTCTTTTCATCGAGTAAGAACAGCGTCCAGATTCGCTAGGCATTCAGAAAAAGAGTCTCCAAAAATCGAAAAGTCGTCCATAAAGATCTCCAGGAAATTCTCTACCATATCAGAGAATATCCCCATCATACACCGCTGAAAAGTAGCGGGAGCATTGCATAGCCCGAAGGGCATGCGACTGTAAGCAAAGGTACCAAAAGGACAAGTAAAAGTGGTTTTATCTTGATCCTTTTTGGCGATGGGGACCTGATTGTAGCCTGAGTAACCGTCCATGAAACAATAGTATTGTCATCCCGCTAAGCGTTCCAGCATTTGATCAATAAATGGTAGAGGAAAATGATCTTTCCTCGTAGCAGCGTTGAGTTTTCTATAATCGATGCATACACGCCACCCAGTTTGGGTGCGTGTCTGAATCAACTCATTCGCTTCATTTGTGATAACTGTGATGCCGGATTTCTTAGGAACGACGTGTATAGGACTTACCCACTGGCTATCGGAGATCGGGTATATAATACCACTATCTAAGCATTTGACGATCTCTTTCATGACAGCTTCCTTCATGACGGGATTTAACCGTCTCTGTGGTTCTCGGGTCGGTCTGGCATCATCCATCACATGTATATGATGTTCAACTATCAAGGGACTGATCCCTTTGATGTCCGCCATACTCCAACCAAACGCCTCTTTATTAGATCTTAATACCGATAAAAGTGCGTTCTCTTGCTCTGATGCAAGAGAAGTGGAAATTATAACCGGTAAAGTCTCGTTCTCACCAAGATATGCATATTTTAGGTGAGAAGGTAAGACCTTGAGATCTAATTCAGGCGGAGAAATGATCGAAGGAAGGATCATAGAATGATTTTTGGATTTACAAAGACGCTCAGAGCCCGTGAAAGATACAGACTCGGGTGGAGAAAAGTCAGAAGTTCAGGACTCAAGTGTAAGTGTAGTGTCCTCACTAAGTGTAAGATCAAGCAGAGATGTGCTAATGTCATCGAGATCAGTAAAGCAAAGTTCCTCGGCTCCACAACTTTCGGGAGCGATCTCATGGACAGAACACACATCTAAAATATGAGCACTAGGTTCTGATGGCTGACTACCAACTCTGTAGATATTTAGTTCAATGGTCATATTTCCAAATGATAAATTCATTGAACCATTTCTACAATTTATAACAGCGTTGGAAGTGGCAAGGAAAGGACGACCTAAAATCACCGGAATTTGGCCCCGGGGGTTTGCTACAGGATGTGTGTCAAGCACAATGAAGTCTACAGGGAAAACAAATTCCCCGACCTTTATTAACACATCCTCTAATTCACCCCTTGGTTTGGTGATAGATTGGTCCGCCATCTGGAGAGTACAATGAGCAGGTTTCAGCTCTCCAATTCCTAGTTGCTCATAGACAGAATAAGGTAACAGGTTAACACTCGCGCCAAGGTCTAAAAGAGCACGATTTATGTTTTTACCCCCAATCGAAATCGATATTGTAGGACATCCTGGGTCCTTTCGTTTCTTTGGCAGCTGGGGAATAAAAGCAGTGCTGATATTATTAGCCATAAAGACCTTCTTCGGCACTTGAGTCTTCCTCTTCCTAGTGCACAAGTCCTTTAGAATCTTCGCATAAGCGGGGACTTGTTGAATTGCATTTAGGAGAGGGATATTGATGTTAACCTGTTTGAACATTTCTAAAATTTTCTCCATATGAGGACTCGTTCTGTTAGCCCTTAGCCGGTTAGGGTAAGGTGCTTTCGTAATAAGCGCGGGGTCCATCATAGGAGAAGAAAAGGGGGGTAGACAAGATCCCAAAAGAGGTGTGGGGACCGTCTGTGGAGAACTATAAGGGTTTGGTGAAGGTGTTGAGCCTAAAGGGAACTGGAGAATAGGCTCGTGCGAAGGTGGTTTGGTAGAAGAAGAAGGATCAGAAGGAGAAGTGTGTATATGTGGAAAGGTCTCAGCCGGGGTTTTGACATGATTTTCAGTATTATCAATATCTTCCCCGACATTATTATTCAGCACTTTTCCCGATCTCAACGTGGTAATGGCATTTACATTGTAATGCCCAGGATTCTGCAGGGGTTGAGAGGGAAGTTTCCCTTTTTCTCTCGCACTCATTTCAGCTTTGAGGCGTGCGATTTCAGCTTCCATCGATCTAATACTCTCAGCTTGTGACGCTGAGTTTTTCTTTATTTCATTGACGGAAGATCTAACCTCAGTTGAAACCTCCATGAAATTGGATAAAAGTGATTTCATGGTTTGAGTAAATCGAGAGAAATCGTCAGAACAGGACTGCATAGGATTAGACTGTGCATGAGTGTTGCCCTGGTTTTGGAAATTTTGTGACTGGTAGGGGTGCTGAGTGAGTTGAAGGGGTTGCTGTTGTGGTGGAGGAAAATCCCTTTGAAAGTTATTTGTGTTTGGAACCGTGTTTTGAGATTGATTTTGGTTCCAAGCAAAATTCGGGTGGTTCCTCCAACCCTGATTGTATGTGGAAGAATATGGATCGTTTCGAGGTCGTTGAAATGCGGCATTAGAATGCTCTTGACCTTGAAACGCCGAGTTTAAAGGACATTCTTCCGTTAAGTGTGACGGATCAGAACAGCACCCGCAAATAGTTTTGGGGAGTGATACCGGGTTTAGGGAGGCTGCTGCAAATTTGTGTTCCATAGCGTCGAGCTTCTTTTGCATTGCTGCCATTTCTGCTCGAACACCTATGGACACATCTACTTGGTGTACGCCACCCCTATTCAATGGTTGGGTTCCACTCTCCCAAATTAGTGATTTTTCAGCGAACTCTTCTAAGTATCGCCAGGCTTCCCCATCGTCTTTAGTCATAAATGTACCCTGACACATATTCTCAAGGCTTTGTTTCGTGCTAGGGTTACTGCCCTCATAAATGATTCGGCAAAGCTCCCATCTCGGGATGCCGTGATGAGGACATTGAACCATTAGATCCTTGAAACATTCAAAGTACTTTGAAAATGGTTCGGTAGGGAGCTGGGCAAATTGGTTCAATTCGCTCCGAATTCGAGCCGTTCTTTGGACTGGGTAAAATTTCTTTAGGAATGCAGCGACGAATTCTTCCCAATTTGTGATGGAGTGTGCGGTGGTGTTATATAGCCACTTCTCGGCTATATCGCACAAGGTAAAAGGAAGAAGTCGTAGACGCATCGCATCCACAGAAAGTTGAGACGTACCCATCATAGCACATACGTTTTCAAATTTGGTAATGAAAACGTAAGCGTCCTCGGTCTCGAGTCCGTGATACTTAGGTAGAAGGTTGATATACTGGGGCTTTATTTCAAAATTATCCCCGTTGGCTGGTGGTGTGGATAAGCAGGTCGAAAGAGGACCTCTAAGTGGATAGCATCTTTCCTGAAGAGAAATGTGTGGAGGATTCTGCGCACCAACGGACGGTGGCAGATTGGGGTTAAAGAAGTTTGATGGATTCGGATCCATCGGTGTGGGTGTGGTAGTAGGTAAAGAAAAGGTAAATGGAGAATTATCGACTTCGGAGTCGATAAAAGGTACGCGGACTAAACGGGCACTAGAATCCCGTGTCCAGCCTATCTTGTACTAAAAAGGGTTAGTACAAGTGGCAGCGTTGGCTTTATAATTAGGGGTAAAATGAATGCGGTGTTTGCTTTGAAAAGGGACGGATTTTGAAAAAATGATGCGACAACCAAATGCAGCAACACAAACCCTAGAATCTAATGGTCACCTAGGTCCGGCTCTAGACCGCTCCTAACTGCCAAAAGACAAGTCGCAGGATCAATCCTCCACTGCCTCTTTGTCCCCCTGTGGCCGGATAAGTGCCAGGTAAGTGGGAAGGAACCACCACTACAGTGGACCTAATTAATAACCACTAGCCTTAGACACACTCGCCTTAGGCACCACAAGAAAACGCGGATAAGCAATGAATTACCCACGGCCCTCTCTTGTCCTAAATGAGCGCGACAGTCCTTAGAGTCATCTTTAGATTTCTTTTAGTTAATGGGGGTAAATGTGGATGCAAGTTTGGTGGTTTTCGGGGCCTAGGAAGGGTAATGAAATCCCCACCTAATTTGGATTTGGCCGTGCCCCTTAAATTCCGTATTTAATATGCAAAACAACCAAGAAAAACAAAATCACGCACAATTTTAATTTGCTTTTGCGGCGCAGCTATTGTTTGCAAAGAATCCTGCAGAAAGGATTAGTTGGAGCTAAAAAGGGCGAGGGGAGAGAGCAAGAAATCACCTGCCGGAAAATTTTCCAGAGAACCCTCAAAACTGCGGCGCTTCCGCCGCACAAAGCATGTTTCCGCCGCCCTTACGCGGCTTGTTGGTGGGTTCACTGTACAATTTTTCTTCAGCTGCTTCCTTTTGCTATCTTCAGCTCTCTGGTATATCCCAAATAATTTTTCCACAGCTCAGGATACTCCAGATCACCTTGCAATCAATTCACAACACACGTATAAGAGTTTGTACGAATTTTGAATTCAAGAAATGAAACGTAATAATTCTTTCACTTCAAACTATAAAATGTAAACGAATTAGCGCGCGATCCCCGGCAACGGCGCCATTTTGATCTGATGATTTTCGTGGATGTGTTTATCGAATCAAATAGTAAAGAAATCACAACCAAAAATATTTGACCGCAATCAAACAACGGTGTCAGTTGAAGTTAATGAATGAGTGCGGATCGTCCTCAGGGATCTCGAGATTCGTTTTTACTTTTATTTGTTTGAAATGAAATGTTAAGCAACAATAAGAGAAAACACGATTCAATTGATTGATTTGTATTCGTGTGTCACTAATCTTTTCTAAAGATTCAAGAACTATAAACAACAAGAATCGGTTTCAATGGTATTTTCCAAACGACAATCAAGAATGATAAAGAGGCTCGTAGGAATCGATAGGATCTTTAGATGTGTTGTAGTCTACAATATTTCGTATTCTTGTCCTTCGAAGAGTTTATACTAGATCAATGGTTATCGACGCGAGTTAGGGTTTTCTTGATGAAATTAAGGTTTCATCTCTTAACCCTTGCTCTTTCGAGGATACCATTTATATTCTAGCCTCTAGTAATTTCAAGAAGCGATCGGATCACCCCAATCTCGAGCGATGTTGATCAAGAAAGCATCGCATCAAATTGGGTTGTCGATTCTTGAACTTTGCTAGGGTTTACACACTCGTGGGATTCAAGAATTGATTATAAATTTGCTACATCATCATACTAAAGATCGTTTCGACTCCTTAACGAGCGGAGTTTTACTCACGCATCACCACATAGACAATATTCAAGAACAGTAAAGATAACATGATGCGGAATTTAAAAGAAACAAGATAGAAGAAAATATCACCTTTTATTTCATCAACAATTTCAATACAATCTTTCAAGATCTACAAGAAGAAAGAAAATCGATCGTTGACTCGGCTTCGCTCGACTCCGTGGATCGTGGATCTACTTGGGATCTCTTGCCCGATGGAAGATCGGCTCGGCTCATAAAAGGGTTGAAGGAATCTTGCTTGGCTTGCACTCAAGATCTTGAATTGTGGTTGGATTTAGGGTTAGGGTTTCCTACAAGATTTCTCACTAATCTTGAGGAAGAAGAAGATGAGAAAGAGAATGGCTAAACTAAAAATGGGTTGAATCTATCACTCTCCAAGATTGAATCAAGATTTTCCAAGATGAGAAATGAGTGAGCCTAGGGTCTTATTTATAGACCTAGGTTTAGGTTTGAATTAGACTTTCCCTCCCAAAGTTTGTTGACAAGTTTGTTGGCTTTAGCTTAGGGTTTAAGCAAGGGTTTGGGAAAGTTCTAGAAGTTTTAGGCTAGTTTAGGAGCTTGATGATCTGGTGGAAGTGTCTGGACTCTTCTGGACTTCTGTATGCATTTTTGAGCTGAAGGTACTAACACAGGAGTTGTGGTGCAATTCGAGGAGTTGACTCTCTGTATCCGCCGCGCAACCGCCGCGTGAGGTGGGCTTTGGCCGCCCTTCCGCCGCACATTGGTGGACTTGGGAATTGGGCTTTCTGCTGTGGTCTGGTACTTCTGTATTGGTTATTCTTTGATGTTTAGAGTTGCAGTTGCCCTTCTATATTGATACCAGATTTGCTTTCAATGAGTTTACGAGCAATTGTAATGGTCGAGCAATGTATTGATCGAGCAAGTATCTCTTTTCCTGCATAGACTTCAAAATAGGGGTTGCAAGATATAGAAAATATGCTATGTAATGCAATGCAGTTAATTTCCCTAGAATTTCCGGTTTAAAGGTCGAATACATGTAATTTGATATTTTGCGACCGATTAGCTAATATGTGAATTATGAATACCGTACTCTCCTATATGTATGCAGATGTTAAGGAAATTGCCTGCTAAAATATACAGTATTTTCGACTGATCAATTCACCTCATCGAATTTTTACAGAGCTCTTATATTTTCCAGTACATCAATAATTTACAACCTGAAAAATTTTTCGACACCAAAAATTTCAAACAGAAAACTGATGTGATCAAAATATGGTTTTTGGAATTTTGGTCGATCGGAAATGCAAAACACATCAAACGAAGCTAGACGAAGTTAATGGCGAGGCTCTGATACCAATGTAAGTGCACGGCGGCGCCCCGGCCGTCAATCCGATGCCGGAATGCGGAAGCGGTGAAAAACTTTAATTTTGCGGACTTAGCAAACCGGCACCCCCGCGCACTAAACATCCGGATCGTAACCATTAACAAGTCTAAGCTACTAACAAGATAGGGATGAGAAGTATACCGACAGATCCGAGTCCTCCGGTCTTCTCGTCATCGTCCCGATCTCCTGCGGAGTGTCCCGTCTCCTCGTCGTCGGAAGTGCACCACATCGCCTACTTCTTTTACGGGCTCCCACCTCAATGCCGAGGCAACTCGGGCACGAAGCCGGCTAGTCGACGTGCCCAAGATCCGTTGTAGAATGTGTAGTACTCAAATCTCACTTTGGGGTTGTAGGAATTGCCTTTTGGTGGAGGGATGAACTATGGAGTTTGGAGATGGAACTTGTGGATATTTGGGAGCATGAAATGGACCAAATACCCATCCCCAAAATTTTGGACAGCCCCCTCTCATGCTTGGGCCGACCACTACAAGTGAGGGGAGGGTGAGGAAAAATGAGAGAGTCACTAAAAAAAATAGGAGCCAAACTCATATCATGTAAGAGAGAGAGAGGAAGCTATCATGCAAATAGAAATGATCACTAGGAAAGCCACACTCCATCAACAAATCATCAACAACCATGATGACTCAAAAAGTCATGCCATCATGAAGATAAAAGTCAAGCAAGGTCAATGGATGGAGCTCCATCATGAAAACCATCATGATACAAACATATGCAAAGACCCCCTCCACAAAATGCTTATTTGCAACAATGCAAATAAACCCTCCTCCACCAATCTTCGGCCAATGAACGGAACAATGGATATCGGCCGAAACGGAAAGCAAACTGGCAACTCCAGAAAACTGGTCCCGTAATAAATTACAGGAAAACCCCAATACTGTGCATACACACCCGCATCTGTATTTCGACCGAAATACAAATGCAATGAGACAAAATCTACACTGTACTATACTAGGATCCGGCTTATACCAAAACCGGCTAGTAATATCTGTTCGATCCTGATCCGTGCAATACCGCACGTATCTGATCGAACCCTGCCATATAACCATACGGCCTATAGTACAAACTGTCCGATCCTGATCCGTGCAATACCGCACGTATCTGATCGGACCTTGCCATATCTCCATACGGCCTCTACAACCTTTCGCCCGAAAGCTGAGTAACTGAATGTGGAGGACTCTAAAGAATCATCAACACCTTGGTTGTGGATTTAACCACTAGCACGTCAGAGGTATAAGCCAATACGTAACGGGCTACCAGGTACTGACTAAAAAGGGATGTCTGTGAGTGAACTCAGCCTAACAACCCTACTGAGCCTGTCAGTGACAATATCCGTACAGTCCGGTCCGTTCGTCTATGAGCATCGCATGGCGGGCCTAGGGGGTTGGTAAAAGTCAGACCCCCAAAAGCGGTACAAGTCGTGTCGGAGTGTAGCCCAGAACACCCTGAGATACTACTGGAATACCTACCAGTAAATCTCCTTGCCTTGGCCAAGGACTTCGTGTAATGGCTCTCCTAGACACAGCACGACCTCACCCCCAATACCGGGAGAGACGAACCCCTGAAGATACGCTCACTGCCTCCATGTGGCTCGGGACTGTACCCAACTAAAACCTGTTTGCACGACTCCTTTGAGCCGTGGTAGGGTAGTAATCAAAGTACAGTGGGAACTCACACGAGACAAATGACGATCCCCAGGTCGATGAACTAACCTGCACACATGTCACCAGGGAACTGCCATCTGACGTCTGGTATATGACCAACTAGCATGTTCCCGGCGAGTCCTGTCCGGTGTACTCATAACCCAATGAGCACCTGTATACATCTTAGGTGATCTGTCACGTCCCGAAAGTACGGAATATGAACGGCACTTAAACTACGAACGTCTCAAGGCGTACGTATTCTAAGTAAGCCGAAAACCCAGAAATCCAAACCAAGAAAAGTAGTAGAGTGTAGGAAAACCAATTTAAATCAAGTAGTTTTGCAAAATACGCCGAAATATGCATTTTAAAATTACAAGTCCTTTCTAAAAATTTCGGCAGAGTTTCTTTTGTAAAAACTGACCCCAAACGGGTACAAAACCTGATAAAGCATATATAATGGAAAATGCATCCCCAAGCGGGAGCTAGCTCTTCGTCAATCGACGGTCACAACCACGCAAACAATATAATATACAACGCCGAAAGGCGAGGATCACAACAGAAAAGGAAACTCAAAACAACATGAAATCCGTAAAAATACAAGCGCGACTCTAAGGTCGATAGAATAAACAACACTGGTCTCTATCTCTGAAATAATTACATGTTTGGTTGATGGAACCTCTAGATACAACTGAATAATAATATACAAGGTAATATGATGGGTACTGTCGGGACCCGGTTCTTGCTCACGGAGCAAAGTGCCACACGGAACAAAGTGCCACGCCAAGTGTCGTGTTAAGTGGGCGGGGGCCACCTCTTGAATCCGTGGGGGCCACCTCTTGAGTCCGTGGGACCCACTGTAGAACAATGGGGACTCTTCGGAATACATTCCGAAAGGGGGCAGATCTGTATTATAAATGAAATGATACCACTCTTCAATACAGAGGCGCCTTTTAAGTGAACCGGAACTACAGGAGCTTGAGAACTCCGTAGTTAAGCGTGCTCGGGCCAGGGAAGTCTTGGGATGGGTGACCTCCTGGGAAGTGGCCCCTGGTCGGGTCCGGTTCGCTCTAAACGGAAAAACCGTGCGGTTTCGGCCAAAGCGGACAATACTCTCTGTATTGGAGGCGGAGCGTGACAGAATGGTATCAGAGCTGGTCCCTCAATAGTAGGTCTGTGGTTCGAGGACGAACCATTGTTCAAAGGTGGGGAGAATGTCGGGACCCGGTTCTTGCTCACGGAGCAAAGTGCCACACGGAACAAAGTGCCACGCCAAGTGTCGTGTTAAGTGGGCGGGGGCCACCTCTTGAATCCGTGGGGGCCACCTCTTGAGTCCGTGGGACCCACTGTAGAACAATGGGGACTCTTCGGAATACATTCCGAAAGGGGGCAGATCTGTATTATAAATGAAATGATACCACTCTTCAATACAGAGGCGCCTTTTAAGTGAACCGGAACTACAGGAGCTTGAGAACTCCGTAGTTAAGCGTGCTCGGGCCAGGGAAGTCTTGGGATGGGTGACCTCCTGGGAAGTGGCCCCTGGTCGGGTCCGGTTCGCTCTAAACGGAAAAACCGTGCGGTTTCGGCCAAAGCGGACAATACTCTCTGTATTGGAGGCGGAGCGTGACAGAAAATTTCTAATTAAGATGAACACAAGCTAAATTATAATTAATAAAACCCATTTATATATAAAAACACGTCTTAACACAATTAAAACTGGTTTTATTTTAGTTTAAGTGGAAATTTAAAATTTACGAGATTTTTTGAAAAACACGCTTCATTACTAACTAACGCGAAATTAACCTAAACGAATTTCAAGGCGTTACAATTCCACTCATTCTCTACTTCATCTTGGATATGTCGGTTAGCATACTTCATGTCCGAGTTGCCTCGGTATAGAGGCGGGAGCCCGTATAAAGATCCGTTGATGTGGTGCCACCTCGACGAGGAGACAGGAGATCGGAGATACCGCGAGGAGCGTGGGATGATGGCTAAAGACTGAAGGACACGGATCGATCGGTATAGCCATTTTATCATCTTTGTAGTTAGCTAGTTTAGCGTTAATGGTAAGATCCGGGTTATAGTATGCGATAGCGCCGGTTGTAAAAGTTTTTGTTCCGCGTTTGGCCTCAGATTAACGGCCGGGGCACAACCGTAGACTTACAACATCACCCAAGATACGCGCAGAGATCTAAGCGCCCGGGATCCGACAGGCGGGCTTAAAGATCTGAACGACGCAACCGCCCTACGCCGAGTCGCCCCGGAAATCCGCGCTGACAAATCCTTGACAACAGGAAGAGCCCGGGAAACCGATCCAGACCACTCTCGACCCGACCCATAAATAGGTCGGGAAAAGAGTGAGGGGCTAATGATGATGCTCATAACTGGGAACTCCTTAGATCATGATACGTGGTAGCTAATGTGTCCCGGGGCTCACGGGAACAGGGCGAGCACCACACATTGGAGGCGTCCCACGAGCTATCATCCCGAGGCATGACCTGACCTCCGATGGATCCCTAAACACTCCTATACTCGCCATGTAAATAACCATTGGTTCTCCTCTGAGCCCTCCTACACGCTGAGCTTCCTCGGCCGTCCTTGCTCGCCTCCGAGCTATCACAGAACCGAGCTTTCTCGGCCTCCCTCTCATCTCCGAGCCTCCCGTCGAGCAACCAAGGACGCAGAGCCCAAGCGTCTCCGGCACGGCTCCGCGTATCTCTCCAGAAGCGAGATATCCTCCATCCAACATCCGCGTTCCACGCCGCCGTATCCTCCCATTAACGAGCGTATCTCGTTATTAATTGCGGGATCCGGTCAATCACGTAGGCGTAACGCCACTGGCGTAACCGACGGCGAAGATCTCGTACCAGCTCGCTCCAAGCGACCACTATAAAATCCCCTCTCTCAGGAGATTCAGGTAAGGCAATTTCATTCCAATAAGCCGCTACTTTGCCCAAATTTCTCGGCTAACTTGATCGTCGGAGGGTCTACGGTGGTACAACAACCCCGGGACTTCTTTTGCAGATTGCTCGGCTCCGCCTCAAACCAAGTCCACTGAGATCCACACGCTCAAGAAGGCAACCTCAGCATCAATATCAGTCGTTCACCAACGCTCGCGACAGATCGACGGGGGACAACATGTGAAGGAGATCCTAGCCTCCATCAGAAGGAAAAAGGATTGATGGGTTATGGATGTTGGGAATGGATTGTCTTATCTCTCCCTAACCACATAACCCATGCTCCCTTAATTCACATTCATCCATGTTATAACATAAGCCTTCATAATTAGTTGTTTGTTAGATGTTTGATTTGATGGGTTATGGTCCCTAACCTTTATGGTCAGGATTGATAATCCGTGCTTCTCTCATCAACTTGCAATTTGTTAGAAGAGTTAGTGATCAAGAGGGATGGTTAATGGATAATTAACACTCATATCTAATTAATCCTAATCCTAAGCAAACTTTATTTCTTTTACACTTTATTTTGTAACAAACCATTCTTTCACAACCACATTTTTAATTCGCCTTAATCATTTCCCAATTTGAACAATCTCTTTCCTGTGGAATCGATCCATACTTGCCGGTTAACCATGCATTTGCGGTATAATTAAAAGAGTAGTTTTTCTAAAGTTGACACTGTTTGTAGGCAGAACTCCACAATAAATATTTTTTCCGACTCTCGCTGTCAGAAAGTTGCGAATTTTCCCATGAAAACACTCGTAAACCATCACAAACTCCTCAATATTGATTAGGATCGTGCACTTCACACCGGAATCTTCAACGACATCTTCAACCTCAACAATATATCCGTCTCTTTCAAATCATGCTCAAAGGGGAACGATTTGAAGATGGCACAGTTGGTCGAAAATTGCACCCAGATGCACCAACTCCTCATGGGAGGTGCCATGGCTGGGAACTCTCAGACACCCGACCATAGGGGCAACCTCCGTGCCAAGACTAGAACATCTAACGCCCCTCCGCCCACCAATGAGGCGCATCAGCGTCCTCTGAAGAAAGGGCTGTCCCCTCGGGAAACCTCAACAACACTCTCAACATGTTGGAGGGAACCAAATGGACCACCACAACTCACCACGATTGACCCAGCGTCGTGAGACCCCAAGAGAGGCTTCCAAGAATGGATAAGGCGCTTACAACTATGAAGAATATCCTTTAAGCGATCAAGAGTCTAATTTAAATAGAACTTCATTAAGCATTCATATTCTTTACTAATTTTATAATTTAAATTTAAACTAAAATCCTATTATAGTTGAGCTCCAAAAATATGTCATTTAGGGAAAAAATGTTATAACGTTTTATGAGATTTTTTTTCTGGTGTATTTCTGAATGATTTTGAGTGTAATTGCCAATATTTGACATTGTTCTCGACTTGGACTTGTTGGGTCGTGTAGTTTCTTTTATATATGATTCGGATAAATCCAACATCCTATTTATCTTTACTACTATAACCAAACCAGCCCCGTTAGATTTGGTGATATGATTATTGTATCACTTTGAGAGAAAAATAACTGAAAAACTGAAAATAAAAATTCCTACCAGCAAGGCTACTCAATTTGATTGGACATCTCTTCCGAAGAAAAAATATATATTATTCACTCACTCCTTTCCTTTCTTACAGTGTTCTCTTTCCCTGTCTCCTCCCAAACAAGCATTCACACATGGAACATAAAACGTAAACTTTTGCATAACATCCTCGACATTTATAAATTTATACAAATTCTTTTTCATTAGTATATCATCATCTATCTCAATCTCTCACGTGCATGGCATATGCTCAAATTGCACAAATTCTAGTATAACTTAATTATATTAGTTTTATGGCATCCACACGGTATCAATACAGACTGTAGCATCACCTTGTTAGAGCAGTTTTTCCTTAGACAACCAGCCCATACATACATCCCTGCTTGGTGACAGTTGCTACATAATAAAATGGCTTAATTAAACCTCTCTTAGATTTTGTGCATAAACTAGCCTCTCAAATTAAAACAACAAACCAAAAAAATTAGCTAAAAACAACAGCCAGACACATCTTGGGTTCTCCCATTAATCGAACAAAACCTTGAAGGCTTGGGTTGAAAATTCCTTCTCCTACATGAATCATGGCTTGATGGTTTGATAATTTGCATCAAAATTGCCCTTATAGACCTTGCTTTGGTTCCACCTCCCTTTGCCTCTATTGGACTATTTGAACCAGAACCCGAACCTGAATAGGTTGTTGGCCGGATCGGTGGTCTTCGATCGGTGCGGTGAAGACTGCAACGGAACGAACCAGGATGCGTTGTTGGTGCACAAAGGCAAGTCCTTGAAGGCATTTTGGTTTTGTTACTGATGGAAGCCATTAATCATGAGTGATCTAAGACTTGCATAGCGTCCTTGGTTGAGATCGATTTTGAGCGGACTATTTATAGTTATCATGATGTGGAAAATTTTAATCTAGACTCTTGAATAGGTTTAAATGTTATTTTTAATGGATCCTTGATTTATGGCATTAGCGTTAACTAAATTTGGATGTGCATGCAGGGATGGCACATCAGCTAATTAGCCGCCGTGCACATGAGGTCAAGGAAATCAGCAGTGGAGGTGAGTCACTTGAGGGACTTTTTGAGTTGGCAAGGAGAACCAAGGAACTTAATTTGTCTTTTTGTGGAAAGGGAGCTGTTTTCTTATTCTTTATCATCTTAAAAAGAATTTGTACGAACAAAAGCTAAGCATATGCTCTTTAGCCGGGCCGTTAAATGAGCCAAACGAGCCAAGTTTTAGATTGTTCGGCTGGACTCTGTTATTTATTTGGACATAAAAATTTGTTCAAGCTTGACTCATTTATTTATCAAACGAGTCCGAACCGAGCCTTCTTCGGACCCGAGCGAGCTTCGAGATTTATCGAGTCTATCCAAAATCTAGGAAATAGCTATTGTTTGGATTTATGTAGAATCGAGAATGTTGTTAGAATTGTGAAGAATCTTACTCAGCCGTATGAACAAGGAGGTTCAGACGTCTGACCATGTACGAAGTATTGAGAAAAAGTCCAGAGCAAAGCTCAGACGTCTGAAAACCAAAGTGGCAGATGTCTGACGAAAGGTCTGAGTCATCTCCAAAGCGAAACTAGACGTATAACCAAGGAGTGACAGACGTCTACCAAAGCTGAAACCAAAACCTAGAGCATCAGCAGACGTTTGACCAAGGAGTGGAAGACGTATGCCCAAGGAGCTGAAGAAAACACAGAGCGTCAGCAGACGTCTGACGTACTCTTCATCAGACATCTGTGTGCGGGTTTTCTGTGCGAATAGAATATTTACCATATTCTGTTTAAATCTAATTTGTATAGAATTATGGTTATGTTATATAAAGAGTCTCTCATATGATGAAATTTTTAGGTCATTGAGACTATTGTATAAAGAAAGGGTGATGGCTAAGAGAATATAGAGGTTTGAAAGAAATTTTCTAGCACTTGCTCTTGGTGTAAGCTGATTTTAAAATTTAGTAGAACTTTGCAGATTCCGCTCTGCCGGGGACTAACCATATAGTTGTAACACCCTAGGATGTGTTTAGTGGCTAAATATATGTTAATAGGTGATTTTAATAAAAAGTTTACCAAATTTATTTTCAAATAATTTTTCCAATTTAATAAATAATTTTCTAGAATTTTACCAAGCTTGCACAAACTTGTGCATGTAAACTAGGATAAAACTTGGGTTACACCATGTTTTCACCACCATGGTGAGTTAAACCCATTGTTAAGACAAGATTCCAATTAAGATTAGGTTTGGATTAACTTTGAATAGAAAAACAAAAAGAAAAAGGGGGATTTAAAATGGCTTTGTTGACTTGTGAGAGGAATGGCAAGCCCATGCTTGCAATTAATGTGGAGAGAGAGAGGGGAATGGGAGGGCTTGACCCTAAGCTCTCTTGCAAACTCTCTCATTTTTCACTTACTCTCTCTCTCACTCTCACTCTCAAACACACACACACACCAGCAGCAGCAGCAGCAGCAAACACCAGCCCCAGCTCAGCAACAGCCACTGCATCAGCACTCCATGCAGCCCCAGCTCACCCCCAGCAGCCCCAGCTCCTTGTAGCAGCAGCCCCACGTGTAGCAGCAGCCCCAGCAGCACCAGCTTCAGCTCCACAACCCCAATAACAGCAACATCAACAGCAATAGGCAGCAGCATCAGCAGTAGCAGTGGCAGCAGCTTGGATTCACAGGCAGTGCCTGTAGCAGCCCCTCCTCTTCTCTTCTTCTTCTGAACCAGCGTAGTAGGGATCGAGTGAGGTATAATTTCTGAGCTCCCCTTGCTTGTGTGCTAGCCTTGTGAGTTGGTTTGGTTTATTTAGTGTGCTTAGTAGTTGATTATCACTAGACTTGGTGTTTTAGCGATATTTGTGGTAATTTGTGAGATCTTTGCTTAAGTTAGGTTAATTTTAGTTAGACTAGGTTAGTTAGGAGCTTTTGAGGCCAGGTGAACCTAGGTAACCCCCAGTTTACACTAAAATACCCTGAGCTTCCATGTTGGTGCAATTGTGACTTTTAAGCAAAATCGTAGCTTTCTGTTATCTGCTGTTACCCGGGTGACTTCAGGATAAAATTGAGTGGACCCCAGCCTACTTGTAACACCCTGACCCCACCACCAGAGCCCGACCCCACCACTCTCACCTTCGGCCGCCGAAATCATCTTTCTGGCCGCAAATTGCGGCCAGAACAGGGAGATAGGAGTTGGGGTTTTCAGGGTTGGTGTCTGCTATGTTGGGTAGGTCTTTGGTATATGTTGTTTTGTAATATTGTAGCATGGATAGAATCTGGAGCTATATGTCGTTTTTTAGTGTTTCTAAGTTTGCGCGATACGCGCAATACGCGAGTGGGTTTGTGATTCAGCGTATCGCGGCATGTCGGGCTGAGTCGTAGACGCGTGCACACACGTTCCGGCGTATCACACACACGCGCGTTGATTCGTGACGCGAGTTTCACGTTTCGTTTCGTTTTTACGTTTTGCGGGAATCTTGCTTATATACTTAGATTCCTTGTGTAAATTCCAGGTTCTCAGGCGAGCACGTCAGACGTCGCCAGGAAGGGGAAGCAGACGGTCGGCTATACTTAGCACGCGACCAGGTGAGTAGATTTAACATCTACGGGGAAATCGCCCGTATGGCGTTAGGCATCAGGGCGTAATAGGAATTGTAGTCATGGTGTCCTTTTAGATATACTGGTAGCATAGAACACTGCACTGTCACTAACGGTCCAAGTTGCACGAGCACGATCTATATGCTACACTCACACCGTTAGTGATTGCCATGCCACTCACAGAGTAGGATTGCTATAAACCGCATATTATTTTGATTCTGCCTACTTGAAGTTGACGTGATTGCCGCATACATCATACACGCTCATGCTTGTGACATATATCATACATATTCATACTTGTGCCCTATACCTTAGTTATATTGTATCCTCATACCTGCGCACATGCACACTGTATATTCATACCAGTGCACACATATACTGATATCTTCATACTTGCTTAGATTACGCATTGAGATATGTTGTTTTCATGTAAATTTCTGGATTTGGGAAACCGTGGATATTCAAAGAGTATAGTTAATTATTTAAAAACCCGGTTTTCCTTGATATGATATTTTAGTGTGTCCACCATGAGTTTTCTCGGTTCTAGAGAGCTTGTGTGAGTATACCCGATTCGAGGAGAGGTAGGTACCGATTGCGGGTACATGGTGGACCCGGTACGGTACCCCGGGGCGAGAAGACTCGTATTGATAGACGGTGAGCCCGGCGGAGGGACTACTACCTACCGGTGATTGGTTGGACCTGGCGGTTATCCGGAGGATACCGACCAGAGTCTATGGATGGATACGGGACGATTCGTACTGCCGGGGCCGAGGGCCAAGACCGCAGACAGAGCCCGTGGGCATATCTCGACTGACGGATGCCCTATACAGGAGGATTTGTGTGTCGATGCTTGGCACGAGTTTTTCTTGATATTTTGGGTGCCGATGTTGGGCACTCACGGTTATATGAGACTTACAGGATTGGAGGATTGAGGAGGATGACGACGTCTGAGAAATATTGGGTGTTTGGGTACACTGATGGGTATCGATTATACTTTCCACGATGACATTCCGTGTAGATGTTATATTTCCCATGCTCAGCATGTAGTGATTGATATCTCATCCTGTATCTATTATACCTGATCATTACATACCCTGTTCATTTCATATAGGGTTGTTAGATTGCATTACTATACCTGATCATTACATACCCTGTTCATTTCATATAGGGTTGTTAGATTGCATTGCTATACATGATCATCACAGTACTTGCTCATTACATGGAGATGTTATTAGGTCGTACTTGTTGCATGTTTGGGCATCTAGTTCTTCATATAGATGCTATTTGTTGAAATAGGTTAGAGTAGTAGCACGTGCATACTCGCGATTACCTTTATATGTTATCTTCTATTCACGAGTTGGCAACTCACCCCCGTTGTGCCACAGTGCTTGCAGGTTGCCCTTTGGAGTAGTCGCGGCTGGCTGTTTACCGCATCTTTTGACACAGATACCTTGCTGAGGCGTGTTAGCCTTTTTGCTATTAGGTGGGTTTTGTACGGTATCTGTTATCTTTCAGTAGTATATTGATGTATCTAGTACTCTCCATCTACCTTCCTGTATTGACTTAGAGACAGTTGTGAGGACGAAGTATATGATTTGTACTCTGGTGTCGAGCTCGCATGTGAGCCGACTTTATGTATGCAGTCTTATCTTTTGATATTCGCCTTGTTTTACTGTATACTCTTGTGATGCTCTATTCACCCCGCCTGTTGATTCTATTTCACTCGCCTCTACCTGACTTGCGGAACAAATGGTTATAAAGGAAATGTTGCCAAAATTATCCAAAATCTCTCTTAACTTAAAAAGGATTTCTACTAAATTAATTAAAGTTTTACTAAACATTTATAGCTGTTTTCTTTTACAAACGATAAACACTCTATATTTCATGGTTTGATTTCTGGGTTTCGGCTTACTTAGTCGCGCTACGCCTGTAGACGTACGTGGCTAAGTGCCGGTCACGGGCCAAATTATCGGGTCGTGACAAAGTTGGTATCAGAGCGTAGGTTTTACCTTCGGAGTGTAGGATGACCCTGGTATGATGGAGTAGGTAGCTGCAGCAGAGTGGCGTAGCGTGCGTATGTTCCGTGACATACTCACGACACGGTACTCAGCCTATGCGACCTTAGGACTTAATGGATGGAATCCCTTCATTCCTTGCATGCCTTCTTGCGATTTGATTTCAGTATCCTTTTTGAATCCTACTTTCCTTTTCAGCCACTATGCCACCAAAGACTACTAGGGCGCAGAGAGCGGCCGCGAGGGCCGAGATTCGTGTTGACTCGTCCGAGACGAGGACTGATCCGGGCAGTGTACCCGTTGTACCCAAGCAGACTGCTCCTCCTATGACAGAGCAGATCGCCACGATGGGGGCCAGCATGCAGGAGATGCGCAAGATGATAGGATCGCTAGTTGAGACGCTTCGAGCGCAGCGACCAGAGGTAGCTCCACCCGTTCCAGAGACCGCAATAGTACCTACCGCGCAGCCAGTTGCCCCTGCAGCCACAGAAGTGATTACAGTATCGCTGTCAGAGTTCATGAGGCTGAAGCCTCCGGTCTTCACAGGCACAGACGCAGCCGAGGACCCACAATCTTTTATTGATAGGATGACCCGGATATGCCGTTCCCTCAGATGCGCAGATGCGAGATGGGTCGAGTTCGCGAGCTTTCGCCTAGAAGGTCTTGCGCAAAAGTGGTATGATTCAGTCGAGAAGGGCAGAGCAGCAGGTCTTCCTCCTATGACCTGGACGGAGTTCGTGACGGTGTTCCTTGCCCGCTTCCTCCCCCAGAGTGTTAGGGATGCCCGAGCTCGCAGATTTGATTCCTTGCGCCAGACGCCAGGGATGACAGTGGCAGAGTACGATGTGCTGTTCACCGAGCTATCAGTTTATGCTCCGTACCTAGTAGCTACAGAGGAGATGCAAGTCAAGAGATTTTTCCGAGGCTTGCTTACCCCGCTATTCCTTGCGATCAGCTCCCAGCATTACGAGACATACGCCGCAGCGGTGGATGCAGCCCTTTTGGTCGAGGAACGCCTTGCCGAGACTTCAGTAGTTCCAGGGCCGAAGAGGGTTCGTACTGATACAGCAGCCCAGAGAGATCCATTCAGACGCCGAGATAGACGTGGTACAGGTGGCAGAGATTCGGGGCGAGGCCAGATGTTTAGCTCATACCCCCAGGAGGGTCAGCAGTCGTCCCGTGGATGTTTTGGATGTGGTAGTCCTCATCACCGTATCCGAGATTGTACCGAGACACGTCAGAGGGAGCCAGCCGTACCGCATGTCACCCTTCCACCTTCTCCACCCCAGAGGGCGTTGCCCATTGTACCCACAGCTACTCCGCGTCAGATGCAGGCACAGAGAGGCAGTGGTCGCGGAGGGTTTGTTCCCAGAGGGCGAGGCGGTCGAGGCAGGGGACAGCCAGCCACCGGCAGAGTACAGTCAGCTGCTAGTAGGGGACCGCCAGTTGCAGGAGGAGGACAGGCACGAGTTTTCGCTTTGACACATCAGGACGCGCAGGCGTCCAATGCAGTGGTTTCAGGTATATTATCAGTATGTTCTGTCGATGCACACGTGTTGTTCGATCCCGGATCCACGCACTCGTACGTATCCACACACTTCGTGCCGAGTTTGGGTAGAGAGTCCGGTCTGCTAGATCAGCCGCTTGTTGTGACCACTCCCGTGGGAGAGTCGTTTGTTGCTAGGCACGTGTTCCGATCCTGCGTCGTCCGTATTGGCGATAGAGACCTGCCTGTCGATTTGATCCTTCTTGAGATGTTGGATTTCGACGTTCTTTTGGGCATGGATTGGTTAGCCACGTGCTATGCGTCGGTGGACTGCCGCGAGAAGACAGTGAAGTTCTGTTTTCCCGACGAGTCGGCCTTTGTCGTGCAGGGTGACAGTGGTGCCACTCCTCACTTTTTGATTTCTTCTCTTCGCGCTGGACAGCTTTTGAGGAGGGGATGTCAGGGATTCCTAGCCTATGTTTGCGACACTAGAGCCACAGATGTTCCGATGGAACAGATTCCGATCGTGTGCGAGTTCCCTGATGTCTTCCCTGACGAGCCTCCTGGGCTACCGCCTGAGCCCGACATTGCTTTTTGTATTGATTTGGTTCTGGGCTCGGGGCCTATTTCTATACCGCCTTATCGGATGGCCCCGACGGAGCTTAGTGAGTTGAAGAGTCAGTTGCAGGAGTTGCTGGACAGGGGACTTATTCGACCTAGTGTTTCTCCTTGGGGTGCTCCAGTTCTGTTTGTTAAAAAGAAGGACGGAAGTTTTCGTTTGTGTATCGACTACCGGCAGCTGAACCGGGTGACCGTGCGGAACAGATATCCTTTGCCACGTATCGACGACTTGTTCGACCAGCTTCAGGGGGCAGGATATTTTTCTAGGATCGATTTGCGATCAGGCTACCACCAGCTGAGGGTTCGACAGGAGGACATTCCGAAGACAGCTTTCCGTACACGTTATGGCCATTACGAGTTTCTGGTGATGTCATTCGGACTCACCAACGCGCCGGCAGCTTTCATGGACATGATGAATCGTATATTCAGGCCGTATCTTGACCTTTTCATCATCGTATTCATCGACGATATATTGGTGTATTCCCGGAGCAGAGAGGAGCACGAGCAGCACCTGCGGATTACACTACAGACTTTGAGGGAGCATCGGCTTTATGCAAAATTTTCGAAGTGCGCATTCTGGCTCGACAGCGTGGACTTTTTGGGTCACGTGATTACACGGGATGGTATATGTGTGGACCCAAGAAAGATAGAAGCCGTTCAGAGTTGGCCCAGGCCTACATCCGTCACTGAGATACGCAGTTTCCTAGGATTGGCCGGTTACTACAGGCGATTCGTACAGGATTTTTCCCGTATTGCTGCACCCTTGACTGGATTGACCCGGAAGGGAGTTCCCTTCGATTGGACCGAGGATTGCGAGCACAGTTTCCAGCAGCTATGAACTTGTTTAACTACGGCGCCAGTTTTATCATTGCCTTCAGGATCAGGCGGATTTGCAGTCTTTTGCGACGCTTTACGAGTAGGGCTAGGGTGTGTATTGATGCGGCATGGCAGCGTGATCGCGTATGCTTCTCGACAGCTGAAGAAACATGAACAGAACTACCCTACCCACGATCTGGAGATGGCTGCAGTGGTCTTTGCACTTAAAATCTGGCGACATTACTTATACGGCGAGTCGTGCCAGATATTCACTGACCACAAGAGCTTCAAGTACATATTTCAGCAGCGAGACTTGAATCTCCGACAGCGCCGATGGATGGAGTTGGTAAAGGACTACGACTGCGAGATCTTATATCACCCGGGCAAGGCTAACGTAGTAGCAGATGCCTTGAGTAGGAGGCCCGAGGGTAGCCTAGCGTGCTTGAGTGCGGTGCAGAGGCAGTCGTCGGCAGATTGGCAGATATTATGCGACAGCCGAGTGCAGTTCGAGTTCACGCGGATTGGGGGACAGGTAGCACATGTTCGTGCACGCCCACAGTTGCTTGACCGTATATATGAGGCACAGCGCAGGGATGACCGTTGCTTAGAGATCATGACATAGATTGGACAGGGAAGACTCTCTGAGTTTGTGAGCGATGAGCAGGGAGTATTACGATTTGGGTCTAGACTGTGTGTACCAGATGCCGAGGGATTACGGCGTGATATTCTTGAGGAGGCACATCGATCAGTGTACAGTGTCCATCCCGGTTCCACCAAGATGTATCGTGATATGAGAGAGACCTACTGGTGGGACGGAATGAAGAAGGATATCGCGGAGTTCGTATCGAGATGCCTGACTTGTCAGCAAGTCAAGGCCGAGCACTAGAGGCCCGCGGGAGAGCTACAGCCTTTACCCATTCCGGAGTGGAAATGGGAGCAGATATCGATGGATTTCGTGGTGGGTCTACCCAGGACTAGGCGAGGGTATGACTCCATTTGGGTGATCATAGATCGTCTGACGAAAGCAGCTCACTTCCTGCCAGTGAAGATGACTTTCAGATTTGCGCAGTACGCCCAGATTTATATCGATGAGATTGTACGACTACATGGTGTCCCGACCTGTATTGTGTCCGACCGAGGCACCCAGTTTACCAGCAGATTTTGGCATAAACTTCAGGAGGCTTTGGGCACGCGCTTGAGTTTCAGCACGGCATTCCACCCGCAGACCGACGGACAGTCAGAGCGGACCATTCAGACTCTTGAGGACATGCTCCGAGCCTGTGTTTTAGACTTTGGTGGTAGCTGGGATCATCATTTACCCTTGATAGAGTTCTCCTACAACAATAGCTTCCAGGATACTATCCAGATGGCGCCTTTTGAGGCTTTGTATGGGAGGAGATGTAGATCGCCGGTCTGTTGGACAGAGCTCAGCGAGGGCAGTATTTTGGGGCCACAGATAGTACAGGAGACGACTTAGAAGATACAGCTGATTCGAGACAGGATGAGGACAGCTCAGAGCAGGCAGAGATCGTATGCCAACAGGCACCGCCGCAGGCTAGAGTTCGCAGTTGGCGATCACGTTTTTCTGAGGGTCTCTCCGATGAAAGGAGTGATGAGGTTTGGACGGAAGGGGAAGCTTAGCCCCAGGTTCATAGGTCCCTTCGAGATCCTCGAGCGTGTGGGCGCAGTAGCTTATCGTTTGGCTCTTCCACCCGACTTCCCAGATGTTCACCCCGTATTCCACGTGTCGATGCTTCGCAGATACGTGCATGACCCGTCGCACTTGATTCAGCACCAGGCCGTTCAGCTCGAGCGCGGTCTTACGTTCACTGAGCAGCCAGTCGTGATCTTGGACCGGCAAGTGAAGAAACTTAGATCGAAGGTCTTGCCATCAGTAAAGGTGCTTTGGCGCAGCCCGAATGGTGACGAGATCACTTGGGAGGCCGAGGGCGAGATGCAGAAGAAGTTCCCTCATCTTTTTGAAGGTATGCGTTGCTTTATGTTTTAAATTCGGGGACGAATTCTTTTAAGGAGGGAAGATTGTAACACCCTAGGATGTGTTTAGTGGCTAAATATATGTTAATAGGTGATTTTAATAAAAAGTTTACCAAATTTATTTTCAAATAATTTTTCCAATTTAATAAATAATTTTCTAGAATTTTACCAAGCTTGCACAAACTTATGCATGTAAACTAGGATAAAACTTGGGTTACACCATGTTTTCACCACCATGGTGAGTTAAACCCATTGTTAAGACAAGATTCCAATTAAGATTAGGTTTGGATTAACTTTGAAAAGAAAAACAAAAAGAAAAAGGGGGATTTAAAATGGCTTTGTTGACTTGTGAGAGGAATGGCAAGCCCATGCTTGCAATTAATGTGGAGAGAGAGAGGGGAATGGGAGGGCTTGACCCTAAGCTCTCTTGCAAACTCTCTCATTTTTCACTTACTCTCTCTCTCACTCTCACTCTCAAACACACACACACACACACACCAGCAGAAGTAGCAGCAGCAGCAGCAAACACCAGCCCCAGCTCAGCAACAGCCACTACATCAGCACTCCATACAGCCCCAGCTCACCCCCAGCAGCCCCAGCTCCTTGTAGCAGCAGCCCCACGTGTAGCAGCAGCCCCAGCAGCACCAGCTTCAACTCCACAACCCCAATAACAGCAACATCAACAGCAATAGGCAGCAGCATCAGCAGTAGCAGTGGCAGCAGCTTGGATTCACAGGCAGTGCCTGTAGCAGCCCCTCCTCTTCTCTTCTTCTTCTGAACCAGCGTAGTAGGGATCGAGTGAGGTATAATTTCTGAGCTCCCCTTGCTTGTATGCTAGCCTTGTGAGTTGGTTTGGTTTATTTAGTGTGCTTAGTAGTTGATTATCACTAGACTTGGTGTTTTAGCGATATTTGTGGTAATTTGTGAGATCTTTGCTTAAGTTAGGTTAATTTTAGTTAGACTAGGTTAGTTAGGAGCTTTTGAGGCCAGGTGAACCTAGGTAACCCCCAGTTTACACTAAAATACCCTGAGCTTCCATGTTGGTGCAATTGTGACTTTTAAGCAAAATCGTAGCTTTCTGTTATCTGCTGTTACCCGGGTGACTTCAGGATAAAATTGAGTGGACCCCAGCCTACTAGTAACACCCTGACCCCACCACCAGAGCCCGACCCCACCACTCTCACCTTCGGCCGCCGAAATCATCTTTCTGGCCGCAAATTGTGGCCAGAACAGGGAGATAGGAGTTAGGGTTTTCAGGGTTGGTGTCTGCTATGTTGGGTAGGTCTTTGGTATATGTAGTTTTGTAATATTGTAGCATGGATAGAATCTGGAGCTATATGTCGTTTTCTAGTGTTTCTAAGTTTGCGCGATACGCGCGATACGCGAGTGGGTTTGTGATTCAGCGTATCGCGGCGTGTCGGGCTGAGTCGTAGACGCGTGCACACACGTTCCGGCGTATCGCACACACGCGCGTTGATTCGTGACGCGAGTTTCACGTTTCGTTTCGTTTTTACGTTTTGCGGGAATCTTGCTTATATACTTAGATTCCTTGTGTAAATTCCAGGTTCTCAGGCGAGCACGTCAGACGTCGCCAGGAAGGGGAAGCAGGCGGTCGGCTATACTTAGCACGCGACCAGGTGAGTAGATTTAACATCTACGGGGAAATCGCCCGTATGGCGTTAGGCGTCAGGGCGTAATAGGAATTGTAGTCATGGTGTCCTTTTAGATATACTGGTAGCATAGAACACTGCACTGTCACTAACGGTCCAAGTTGCACGAGCACGATCTATATGCTACACTCACACCGTTAGTGATTGCCATGCCACTCACAGAGTAGGATTGCTATAAACCGCATATTATTTTGATTCTGCCTACTTGATGTTGACGTAATTGCCGCATACATCATACACGCTCATGCTTGTGACATATATCATACATATTCATACTTGTGCCCTATACCTTAGTTATATTGTATCCTCATACCTGCGCACATGCACACTGCATATTCATACCAGTGCACACATATACTGATATCTTCATACTTGCTTAGATTACGCATTGAGATATGTTGTTTTCATGTAAATTTCTGGATTTGGGAAACCGTGGATATTCAAAGAGTATAGTTAATTATTTAAAAACCCGGTTTTCCTTGATATGATATTTTAGTGTGTCCACCATGAGTTTTCTCGGTTCTAGAGAGCTTGTGTGAGTATACCCGATTCGAGGAGAGGTAGGCACCGATTGCGGGTACATGGTGGACCCGGTACGGTACCCCGGGGCGAGAAGACTCGTATTGATAGACGGTGAGCCCGGCGGAGGGACTACTACCTACCGGTGATTGGTTGGACCTGGCGGTTATCCGGAGGATACCGACCGGAGACTATGGATGGATACGGGACGATTCGTACTGCCGGGGCCGAGGGCCAAGACCGCAGACAGAGCCCGTGGGCATATCCGGACTGACGGATGCCCTATACAGGAGGATTTGCGTGTCGATGCTTGGCACGAGTTTTTCTTGATATTTTGGGTGCCGATGTTGGGCACTCACGGTTATATGAGACTTACAGGATTGGAGGATTGAGGAGGATGACGACGTCTGAGAAATATTGGGTGTTGGGTACACTGATGGGTATCGATTATACTTTCCACGATGACATTCCGTGTAGATGTTATATTTCCCATGCTCAGCATGTAGTGATTGATATCTCATCCTGTATCTATTATACCTGATCATTACATACCCTGTTCATTTCATATAGGGTTGTTAGATTGCATTACTATACCTGATCATTACATACCCTGTTCATTTCATATAGGGTTGTTAGATTGCATTACTATACCTGATCATTACATACCCTGTTCATTTCATATAGGGTTGTTAGATTGCATTGCTATACATGATCATCACAGTACTTGCTCATTACATGGAGATGTTATTAGGTCGTACTTGTTGCATGTTTGGGCATCTAGTTCTTCATATAGATGATATTTGTTGAAATAGGTTAGAGTAGTAGCACGTGCATACTCGCGATTACCTTTATATGTTATCTTCTATTCACGAGTTGGCAACTCACCCCCGTTGTGCCACAGTGCTTGCAGGTTGCCCTTTGGAGTAGTCGCGGCTAGCTGTTTACCGCATCTTTTGACACAGATACCTTGCTGAGGCGTGTTAGCCTTTTTGCTATTAGGTGGGTTTTGTACGGTATCTGTTATCTTTCAGTAGTATATTGATGTATCTAGTACTCTCTATCTACCTTCCTGTATTGACTTAGAGACAGTTGTGAGGACGATGTATATGATTTGTACTCTGGTGTCGAGCTCGCATGTGAGCGGACTTTATGTATGCAGTCTTATCTTTTGATATTCGCCTTGTTTTACTGTATACTCTTGTGATGCTCTATTCACCCCGCCTGTTGATTCTATTTCACTCGCCTCTACCTGACTTGCGGAATAAATGGTTATAAAGGAAATGTTGCCAAAATTATCCAAAATCTCTCTTAACTTAAAAAGGATTTCTACTAAATTAATTAAAGTTTTACTAAACATTTATAGCTGTTTTCTTTTACAAACGATAAACACTCTATATTTCATGGTTTGATTTCTGGGTTTCGTCTTACTTAGTCACGCTACGCCTGTAGACGTACGTGGCTAAGTGCCGGTCACGGGCCAAATTATCGGGTCGTGACAATAGTGGGTGAACCTCGTTAACAAATCCTTATCTTTCTGGTTTGATTCTCTTGTTCTCGCAATATTATTGTTTTTTGTGTTTCGTTGTACATTGCGTGGTTTGCGTGATTGGTCGTTAGTATAGTTCTATGTGTTTCTTTCTCTCCTAATCCCAACAACGGGTATCAGAGCTTAGGGGATCAAAAGATCTTCGATTCTACGATTTAAGTTTATGGTGGGTGACGACACTTGTATCCACTGTCCATCTTCTTAGATCATATTTTCAAGGGTGTTGGTTCAATCCGAGAAGAAGCTTGAGTTTTCTGCGGCGGTAAACGAAAAATGGCCGAGGATAAGATCAGAATCAAAAAGTTCAATGGTCATAACTAGGGTTGGTGGCGTATGAAGATGAAGGACTACCTATATCAGAAAGATTTTTATCTTCCATTGTTAGGCGGGAAGCCCGAAAAGTTGTCCGACGAGGCATGGAATCTATTGGATAGGAAAGCTCTGGAAATGATTAGGTTATCATTGACTCCGCAAGTGGCCTTTAATATCTCGAAAGAGAAAACAACCATAGGTCTAATGACGACAATAGCAAAGTTGTATAAGAAGCCTTCAATCTTGAATAAGATATTTCTAATGAAGACGTTTTTCAACATGAAGATGGCTAAACACAGTTCAGTGACAACATCTGAACGAGTTCAACAGTATGATAAGCCTACTCGAATCAGTCTTAATCGTGTTTGAAGATAAGATTCGAGACCTATTGTTCCTATATTTGTTACCAGAGAATTGGGAAAAACCTGGTTATGGCGGTTAGCAACTCGATCTCAGAGACTCTGACATTTAATGATGTGGTGAGCTACATATTAAATGATGAGATGAGGAAAAAGATCGTGAGTGGAAGTTCTGGATCATCTGCACTCTGGGTAGAGAATCGTGGCAGGACAATGGAAAAAATGGAAGAAGGGCAAGTTAAAGAGCCGAGAAAAGTCAAAAGGAAAGATCCAAGGCAACTGTTGGAACTGCAGAAAGAATGGTCACCTGAAAGCGGACTGCAGACTCTTGAAGAAAGAGAAAGACTCATATGGGAAGTCAGATGAAAAGGAAACCAATGTGGTGTCTACATATGAACAAGGAGAACATAGGCTTTTTCTTTCGGCGAGTGAGAGCACAAATGGAGATACTTGGTTTCTAGATTCGGAGGCATCCTTTCACTGTACTTCAGGTCGGTATCACTTTAAAGATTATGTTCAAGGGGATCTTGGGCATGTGACAGTGGGAAACGATCAGCCGTGCAAAATCGTTGGAAAATGGAAGATTATATTGCATCCATCAGGAGGAGGTCAGATAAAGCTGAAATACGCTAGACACATACCAGATCTGAAAAAAGAGTCTAATATCACAAATCAGCTGGACAATGAAGGATATGTTACGGTATTTGGGAATTCTCAGTGTAATATTTCCAAAGGATCGTTGGTAGTCGCAAGGGGTAAATTGATCGGTTCATTGTATTCCTTCAGTGGGAGCAGTAGAGTTTCGTTTGAATTGACGACAAGTTCAGATGCCGATTCTGAGATTTCGTTGTGGCATAAGAGATTGGGGCATCTTAGTGAGAAAAATATGAATATTCTTGCGAACAACGTGCTTTTATCTGGGCTAAATAAAGTAGAGTTGAGACTTTGTCAGAGTCGCGTTTGTGAGAAGCAAAGCATACTCAGGTTTTAGATTGGCTGTGTAACAAAGAAGACCAAAAATCTAGATTTGTTGCATACAGATGTATGGGGACCGGCCTCAGTAAAGTCTTATGGAGGAAATCGATACTTCATGACGTTCATTGATGATGCAAGCAGGAAGACCTGGGTCTATATAATGAAGAAGAAGTCTGATGTGTTTGGTCTCTTCAAACATTATATTACATAGGTGGAGAACCAAATGGGGACAAAGGTTAAGTGCCTAAATTCTGAATGTGGCGGGGAATATTGCACACAAGAGTTCGTAGGGTTATGCTCACAGAAGGGTATACATTGGTTAAAGACGGTACCGGGGACACCGCAACAAAATGACATCACTGAAAGGCTAAACAGGACAATTCTATAGCGGGAAGGAACATGACCTTGGATGCAGATGTGCCCAAATTCCTATGGGTAGCAGCTGTCGATACTGCTGTGTATCTGATCAATCAAAACTCGGCATGTGCACTCGGTGGAGGAATTCTAGAAGAAATTTGATTAGGTAAACCAGTAAATTACTCACACCTTAAAGTTTTTGGTTGCATTACTTATTCGTTGATAGATAAGACGGAAAAGTGTAAGCTTGACTCCAAATCTAGGAAGTGTGCATTCATTGGTTATGGAGGTGATGAGTTCGGATATCAGCAGTGGGATTATTCAAGCAGGAAGATAATACAAAGCTGGAACATCGTCTTTGATGAGAAACCCTTGTATAAGGAAGCAATGCAAGCCAATGTTGACAATGGTGTAGTATCTGAGTTCGTTGAGTTAAATGAAACTCAGGAAGACTATCAGGTGCCTACAGGTGTAGATCAGAATATGGAGAAGACAAGCACGACAGTGCGTGATCAGGTTCAGGAACCGGTTGAAGACCATATTAAACAACAAGATGTTCCAATTCTAAAGAGATCTACACGAGAGAGGAGACCACCTGAAAAGTTAGTTACCGACTTCATATTGTACACTGATTCAGGAGAGTCCGAATCCCTCACAGAAGCAATGCAGGATAGTGCTAGCAAGCAATGAGAGCAAGGTATGGATGAAGAGATGGATTCCTTGAAAAAGAACCATACTTGGGATCTAGTGAAGCTATCCAAAAGTCGAAAGACATTGTTGAATAGATGGGTGTGCAGAATCAAAAATGAGGCCGATGGTATGAAGCGGTACAAAGCTTGTTTGGTAGTCAAGGAATATGCACAGCAGCAAGGTATAGACTATCAAGAAATATTTTACCAAATAGAGAAGATGACTTCAATTCGGGTTATACTCAGTATGGTGGCTATGTAAGATTTGCATTTAGAACAGCTAGATGTGACAACTACATTCCTTCAGAGAGATTTGGAGGAGAAAATATATATGATGCAGCCACCAAAATACGAGATTAAGGGTAATGAAAATAAGGTTTGTAGACTACGAAAGAGCTTGTATGACCTCGAGCAAGATCCAAGGCAGTGGTATCTCAAGTTCGATCGTTTTATGCTGGAGACGGGATTTATGAGATGTGATTCAGATCACCGTGTTTACGTTCAGACCTTTAAGGATGACGACTACATAATTTTATCACTTTATGTGGATGACATGTTGGTGGCGGGTCTGAATTTCAATAAAATTTAATGTCTGAAGAAGGTGATGACTGAAAAATTCCACATGAAGAATTTGGGAGCGGCCAAGAAAATCTTCGCATGAAGATCATTAGAAATAGACAGCATCGAAAGTTGTTGTTGTTGCAAAGAGACTACATGGTGAAGGTTTTGAAGCGGTTCAACATGGACAAAGCAAAACCGTTGAGTATGTTTTTAGCGAAACATTTCAAATTCAACAAAGAGTTGGGCCCGACAACTCATGAGAAAAAGGATGACATGGAAAGAGTGCCATATGTTGGGAATATGTATGCCCTAGAGGCCATTATTGTCTGATATAGTGGATGCTTGGACATATATATAGAGGATTTTCTTGCTCGACATGATAGTATGTTATCTGGTTGCTCTTTATCTTAACATGTATACTTGTATTATTATACTGTCTCTTTGTTACATGTTGATAAAGCCCTTAGGATGTAGGCTTGACTACCAGGACTATGATACATATCATACTAGTAGGGATTGTATAGTCCACAAGCACATCTTTTAACAGTTCCTAGTCGAGCGAGTATCGATACAGGGCATCAATATTCGAGAGTAGACTAGTGTGTACGTTTCTTGACCCTGTATGGGGCGATGGTTGATCCCACAACCATTGGTGTTTGACATCAAATATTGTACACAAGTGCTCATTAGAGAATGGGTACATCGAACAGGACACGCCGAAAACTCCTAGATGGTACCATACCTATCGCCAGATAGCAGTTCTCTGGTGCCACTTGTACAGGTTAGTCTGTAGAACAGAGATCTTCATAGTGTCTTGTGTTATTCCCACTTTGCTATGATTTCCTCCCTACCACGGCTCAAAGGAGTCATGAAAACAGGTGAATTTTGGGTACAGTCCCGAGTCACACGGAGGCAGTAAGCGATAGTGTCACGCACTGCTTCCCGGTGTACGGAGAAGTGGACGCGACGAGGTCCGCTACGTATATACTTAGAAGTACATACGCTAAGCGTATCTAAGCAATATAAAAGTAAATCAAAAAAGACTAGAGATATAGAAATAACAGCAACTTTATTAATAACATTCTTTTGTACAATGCATGAAAAGTAAATACAACTGGAATGAAAAGCGATGCCTAAACAGTGGCATAATAGGAAATGAAAATACTGAATTGAACAAGGTACAATGTCTAGAGCTCGGGGTCTTCGTGAAACTGATCCAAGTCTTCACCGGTGGGCTCGATCTCTGCTGGGTCCAAAGCACCTGGCGACATTCAAAGAAGAAAGAAATAGAATGTCGTCAGCGAACAGGTCGCTCGGTAAGTCCCAAAGATAAAGAAGAATTAGAAAAGACAGAATAAGAGGTATCTTCTAAAGTTGTATACTATTTTTTGTAATGTTGTATTAACGTTGTTGTTTGTAGCTTGGTACAGAAGGATACCAGTGTATACGAGAGGGGTCTCTATATGCTAAAGACCAGGGCAAACGGAAAATAGAGTACAAGGCTCCGTTAGAAGGCCCGGAACAAAGGCAATTGGATTCATGTTAGGTATCTTAAGTCTGACCGACTCGTGCCACCTTTAAAATCTTCCGTACCAATCTACCCCTTAAACCCCGTAGTGTTTTGATAGTATTGTTGTATTGTATTATGTAAGTTGGATGACTGACCAAAACCATTATATCAGTAAACAGATTGTAACTGCATAATCAGGTAAATGGAATAACGGGATAATGGATGTATATCCATGGTTTGATTCAGTCAAGTTGTATACATTGTTAACTGGATTCTAGGATTCATGTATTCATATTGAGTTGGAATATTAAAGAATATAGATTGACTTGAATCATATTCAAGTCAAAAATAATCAGACTCAAACCCGAGTCAGACCAAAAGAAACGTAAGTCGAAGTTCTATATTTGTTAGGGTCCTTATTGTAATTTCTAAAATTTGAGGGGGTTTTATGTAAAAATACTTTTGTATAGTTTTTAAGATACACCTCAGATATTTATTATTCGTCTTTATAGTTATAATGAGTGTGACTTTATTTTGTCTTATTTCTAGTGAAAAATATCCTAATTACATAAATAAAGGTATTAATTTGTAATATTGATTTATTTGAAATTCATGGTATTTTAATGTGACTTCTAATCTTGTAATTTTTAGGAAAAGGTGGAAACTTTATCTTATAATAAAATAGGTGTTTAAATGATAAATATACATATGTTTATACAAAAATAATTTTTAATAAATATTTTATTTTCCAAAAATCTTATTTTTCTTAAATGTCGTATTTTAAATCTTTCGAGACCGAATGCTCCTTGCGGAGGTCTGAATCTCGCACTACTAAGCCCGGGGGTGCACGATAAACCGTACTATCCCTAGCGAGTTCCCCAAAGGTGGGTTGTAGTGGCGTTTTGTAAAGATTTAATAAGTACTAATCATTTAAAAAAACGGTTTTATAAAGATAAGGTATTTAATTGTAAAAGGGTGTAAATTTCCGTATTTTAGATTCTAGGGTTTCCTAAGCCAACTAGCCTATTTCTAAATGGTCTAAACGACAAGTCATTAGAAGCCTCAAATCGCCACTTCACCGCCAATTGCGACCAGGTAAGTGCCAGGTGAATGGGAGGCTCTCCATTACAACTAGTGGCCCTAATTAAGTAACCACTCGCCTTAGACACACTTGCCTAGACACTACAAAGTCAGGTTTAGATAAACGATCGATGTCTACAACTTATCGTATTTCCTATTAAAAGATATTGTTTTAAAATTGTATATAACTTAGAACTTTTAGAAAAAGGTTTATAAAGAAAATGGTATTTTAATGTAAAATCTTGTTTTATCGTATTCTAAATTTTCAAGGTAGTATGTTATGATTACATATGAGTGTGTGAGGAGGTAGGTCATTACCTCGTGATCTACTTTAAGGTATAGCAATGTTAAAGGGTTAAATGTGATAAACTAAATATGGTGGTATTTAAGTGAAAGAATACGATATATTGCAAAAGTTATCATTTCATGTGTGAAAACTTGTTCAAATTAATTTTTAAGTGATTAGTAGTCAACATGAAGATGTTTAAGCATTATGGAATTAGTGATAAGTGAGATTTGATAGAAAACCGAATCGGAAATCGGTTTGTTCCGATTTCCGTCGGGTTTATAAGTTCGTATTCTTTTGAAGGAAAAGAAAGGTTGAAAAGGGGGACTTACGGATTTGGACAACGCTAGAGAATGAGAGGAAGGTAGAGGGTTTGCCGGTACGTCGAATTGTCGTTGAGAGGTCCTAGCACGATCGCCGGGATTTTGCCATCGAATTCGTCAGCGATTCGCCTTTCGCTCGTTTTCTAACGTACCAAGTTCTCTTGAGATTTTGAGAGAGTGGACTTAGAAAAAGTGATGAGAGGGTAGAGGGTATGGGGGGTTTATATAGGGTTAGGCTAGGGTTAGGGTTTTAATAAAAAAATATAAAAATATATAAAATAATTAAAAATCATTAAACCTTGGAGTAAAAGGGATTTATTGAGCAATTGATAACCGATCCAAGCATTTAGAGTGTGCAGGAGGGTTGACCACTTCAAGAGCCAACTTTTTCGTGTTGGCGACTCGGCCTTCCGGCCATGTCCGGCCGGCGGCGCCGGACCGAGTCGGCCGGTTCGCCGACCGGCGGCGCCGAGTCGGGCCGAGTCAGGGTTCCAGTGGCCGGGGGTTTTCCTGGGGTATAATTTGGTATATTTACTTTTTTATGTACAGTATAAATTTTGTGAGTTATGGCGTTTTGACTGTTGACTTCCAAAAGAAATTAAAACAAAATAAATACAAAAATAATGTGGGGTATGCGATTTGAACTCTGGTGGCTTGGTTCAGCAGTGCAAGGTATTACCAATGAGCTACAAGCTCTTTCTTGTAATTATTGTTGGAAAATAACTACTTAAAGTGGTAACAGCAACATTAAATACCCCAAGTTACTTTAATTTTAAAACAATTTTATGTACACTAAAAATGGAGTTATTTAAAAACAAAATAATTACTTATATATATATTGTGCTCAGGTTAAAATACTCCTTTATGGATTTTTAAAAAAATTTTAAAAAAATTGTATAGAAAAGTGTATAGGAAATTAGGGTTGTTACATTCTACACTCCTTAAAAAAATTTAGTCCTCGAAATTTGAAAAAGAAAAGTGTAACAGTTTTAAGGAAAGTCTGATGACTGTAGTATAGATAGTGTTTAAAAATGACAAAGGGATACAAGGGTGAAAAATGCTTACCGGTGTTACCTTGACCTACAGTCTTGGCTTTTACGGCTTCTAATGTGAATGTCTGCCGCCGTGGTATATTCCTTCTAGCTAGAGGCACATTCTGCCTTTGGGGCCACTTTCTCTGCCCTCTAGGCATGTCCCTCATTGCTTGTTGAAATTGGCGAGTAGGCTGTGCAGGTGGTAGAGCAGGTAGTGCAGGTCTGGGAGCAGGTGCCTGAAGAGCTGGTCGGTGCGGATAGTTGGTGGATGTGTGAGTTGAGTTGTTATTATAAGGACAGTTCCCAATTCCGTGGTTGGATGCGCCATAAATTAGACACAAGCCTTTTGCGCGCCTACAGTCCTTCCACAAGTGTCCCTTTCTTCTGCAGTAATAGCAGAAATCTGGACTTGACTAGTTATTGTTTTCTTCTGGTCTCCTGGGTTCAAACGATGGCCTTGGAGAGGCTCCTCCTGCCATTTGAGTGGCAGGGCGTTTCAAACCAGCAGATTGAGGTCTGCCCCTTGCTTTTATCACTGCTTCATAACTGCGGGCAGCTTCTAAAGCATCCTCATGAGTCAGAAATTTTCCCGTGGCTAGAGCATCCTGAATCTCCGTGTCCAGTCCTTGTTGAAAGCGACGGGCTCGGATCTCATCTGTCGGAATCAGGTGTGCCGCGAATCTGTTTAAGGATTGTGTTAGCTGTGTAGTATGTGATATTTAAAAAATTAAACTATTGTGACATATCTTACCGGCTTAACATGGTGAATTCAGCGTCGTATTCATCCACTGATTTGTCCCACATTGAACCCTGTTGTAGATGAATAAACTGCCGCTCCATGGCAAACTTGGCAGTCACAGGGAAGTATTGAAAGGTTCCTAGGCACACTATAGAGGTCTCACAAGGCATCAACCAGGCCAATTTAAAAATTTATGAGTGCCGCGAAACCCTAATACGGATCGTTGACTAGATGTTTAGGCGAAATACGAATCTAGTTAACAACTTAACTGAAGGAGAGAGGCTACAACCTTTGTAGATCCGTTTCTCCACTTCCATAGCTCCACGTAGACGTCCTCTCGCTGTCCGTCTTGAATCCCGGACTCAAGCATCGGCTTCATCGGAGAAATGGGCGGGCAAGGTCGTCGGCTTCGTGCCGAAGATGATCTACGTCGAGGTTGCACAAGATCAAGCTCCAACTTCACAAAGTTGTGAAACTTGTGAAGAAAACACCCAAAACAACTTGGCAAGAGATAGAGGGTGAAGAAATAGGAGGTGGGTTCACTTTTGAATTGGATTTCTCACACTTTAGCTCAAGTTGCCATTAATGGCATCAAGCTTTTTCTTTTGAAGATGAAGAAGAAGATGAAGCTAGAATTATGATAAGTTTCTTTTAAAATAGAAAAGTAAATGAATACTTATCATATACTAACTAGGGTAGAGTGTAGAGAATAGACCATGGTTACTTGGATGAGTTAGGGTTAAGCATGAAGACAAGAATGGTTAAGAAGTCAAAGCTTCATGAAGCTTCAACTAGAGACAAAGAAAGCCACCATTCTTATCATAATCTTTTCAAAATAAATAACCAAATAAATAAATGAAAAAGCAAAACCCTAATCATCTCTTAACCATGGTTTAATTCTTTATACTTTACCAAATGAGCAAGTATCATCAAACATGATACAAACATGTGCACAAAAGTATATCACATATACAACTTGCACATCAAGTGAGAAAATCCATTTAAAGTGAACCAATACTAGTTAATGCAAAGCAATATATCAAATATATAATTATACATTAAATCATTAAATCAACACTTGATTTAACGATCCGATCATATCGCATATAACCGACTAGTATCCTATGTATCGGCTTATCGAATAAATCCTTGATTCGATATCTAGGTTATATCGTATATAACCAATCGATACATTCATCGCGAGAATTGAATACGGTATCACATACACGTATTATTCTCGGTCCTGCACATATCTCATATGCGCTCCTATTTCGTTTCGCTTGAGCCAGGAAACCTCTGTGTAGGACTCTAAAGACTTGTCAATACGCCGGTAGCAGATGATGATCATATCAAGCACCCACAAGCCGCAAGCGGTCTGCTAAACGTAACGGCCATCCGGGTATTGAGCGATCAGAAGATCGACGAGCTAGCCCGCTCACACTCCTGTGAATCCAACCAGTAACACTTACCGTACAGTCCGGTCTGTTCGTCTGATATGTCGCATATCAAGTTTAGAGTTGGTAAACGTCAGACCCCAATAACCGATATGTCATGCCGATGTGAGGCTCATAACGGGTCGAGAAACTACTGGTAACACTTACCAGCAAATCTCTGATCAGCCCTGGCCAGGGACTTCCCTGTTACGGCCAATCGAGCACAGCGCAACATCAACCCCCAATACCGGGAGAGATGAAACCCCTCCTATCGCTCATTGCCTCCATGTGACTCGGGACTGTACCCAAAGACCACCGTTTTGCACGCCCTCATGGACGTGGTAAGGTGGAGATCAAAGCACAGTGGGAATCACACAAGACTCTATGACGATCTCGGGTCTACAGACTAACCTGTACAAGTGTCACCTGAGAACTGCCATCTGACGTGAGGTATAATACCATCTGGGAGTTCTCGGCGAGTCCGTCCAGTGTACCCAGTCTCCACTGAGCACCCGTATACCATCTCTGATGTCAAACACCAATGGATATGGGATCATCCATCGCCCATCTCATGGGTCGAGAAGCGTATACGCTAGTCTACACTGGTATATCGATGCCCCGTCTCGATACACCCACGACTAGGGACCTTGAAGGATGTACTTATGGACTACCATGTCCCCACTAGTATGATCTGCATCATAGTCCAGGCAGTCAAGTACACATCCTAAGGGCTTTACCAACATGTAACTATAAGACAGTTTAAAGAGACTAGTATACATGTTAAGATAAAGAGTAACCAGATAGCATACTATCATATCGAGCAAGAAAGTCATCTCTATATATGTCCAAGCATCCAATATAATATACATCATCTGTACAATACTGGCCTCTAGGGCATACATACAACTAACAATCTCCCACTTGCACTAGGGCCAGCTGCTGTAGTATCGCATACCGAGCATCCCGAAGAGTCTCTCAAACTGTATCTGGGGAATGGCCTTCGTGAGTGGATCCGCCGTGTTGTTCTTCGTGTCAACCCTCCTAACCTCGATCTCCCGGCGATCAACTATCTTCCGGATCAGGTGATACCGCCTTAGAATATGCCTGGATCGCTGATGGGACCTGGGTTCCTTGGCCAATGCCACCGCTCCATTGTTATCGCAATACAAAGGTATTGGATGCTCAATGGATGGAACCACACCAAGTTCATTAATGAACTTCTTGATCCAGAAAGCCTCTTTGGCAGCATCGTTGGCAGCGATGTATTCAGCCTCCATCGTCGAGTCTGCCACGGTTTCCTGTTTGGAACTCTTCCAGCTAACCGCCCCTCCATAAAGGGTAAAGACAAATCCCGACTGCGACTTAGAGTCATCCTTATCACTCTGGAAGCTCGAATCGGTAAAGGACTCCACTTGGAGTTCTCCGTTACCATACACCAAGAGCATCTCTTTAGTCCTTCGTAAGTACTTGAGAATGCTCTTCACAGCTGTCCAGTGACTCTCTCCAGGATCAGCTTGATACCTGCTCACTACACTTAGTGAGTATGCTACATCGGGTCTGGTACATAGCATCGCATACATGATAGAGCCTACAGCCGAAGCATAGGGTATCCCTTGCATGCGAGCTCTCTCCAAATCAGTCTTGGGAGACATCTCTTTGGAGAGAGTGACTCCAGAGATCGTGGGCAAGTTCCCACGCTTGGATTCTTCCATACTAAACCTCTTTAGTTTGGTGTCAATGTACCTGGATTGGGACAATCCCAATATCCGTTTGGATCTATCTCTATAGATCCTAATCCCCAATATGCAGGTGGCATCACCAAGATCTTTCATTAAGAATCTTTGTGATAAGAAGAGCTTGACCGATTGCAGCATAGGAATATCATTTCCTATCAAGAGTATGTCGTCCACGTACAATACGAGGAAGACAACCTTACTCTCTGCCATCTTCTTGTAGATACAAGGTTCATCTGGGTTTTTGACGAAATCAAACTCTTTGATAACGACGTCAAAGCAGATGTTCCAACTCCGCGATGCTTGCTTTAATCCATAAATGGATTTAAGCAGCTTGCACACCTTCCCGCTGCTCCCACTATCTACGAAGCCCTTTGGCTGAGTCATGTACACGCACTCTTCTAAATCACCATTTAGAAAGGCGGTCTTAACATACATTTGCCAGATTTCGTAATCATGATATGCAGCGATGGCAAGCATGATCCGGATGGATTTAAGCATAGCCACTGGAGAAAAGGTTTCGTCATAGTCCACACCTAGTCTTTGATGAAAACCCTTTGCAACAAGTCTAGCTTTAAAAGTCTCCACTTTCCCATCTACACCAAGTTTCTTCTTGAAGATCCACTTGCTCCCAATGGGTTTTACCCCTTCAGGAGCAACGTCCAAAGTCCATACTTTGTTGGTGTACATGGATTCCATCTCGGACCGCATAGCATCCAGCCATTTCACTGAGTCTCTACTCGTGATGGCCTGCTCGAAGCTAGTTGGGTCATCATCCTCCATGATGCAATCCTCTCTCCCACCATCCATGAGAAAACCGTAGTATCTCTCAGGTGGGCGAGGAACCCTATTAGATCAGCGGAGAGGCTGAGGTTCATCGGGAGCTACTGAATCTTCTGGTTCCACTAAATCTTCAGTTACGGTTTGTGTATCTGGAACTTCTTCCAGCTCTACCACTTTGCCACTAATTTCTTTTTCAAGGAATTCCTTTTCTAAAAAGGTGGCATATTGAGAAACAAACACTTTTTGTTCTTCAGCATGGTAGAAAAAATATCCTTGGGAATTCTTAGGATATCCCACAAACTTGCAAAGAACTGACCGTGCCTCGAGTTTGTCTTGATTTTGCCTTTTGACATAGGCCGGACAACCCCATATCTTAACTCGTTTAAAATATGGTCTCTTCCCACTCCATATCTCATATGGTGTGGTAGGTACAGATTTAGATGGAACTTGATTCAATAGGTATGTTGCTGTTTCCAGCGCATATCCCCAGAAGGAAATAGGTAACTCAGCTGTGCTCATCATAGAGCGCACCATATCTAATAGGGTGCGGTTCCTCCGTTCTGATACACCGTTGTGCTGTGGTGTATATGGAGGAGTCAGCTGAGAGAGAATCCCATTCTCTTTTAGGAAGTCCAGGAATTCATTGCTCAAGTATTCACCTCCTCGATCAGATCGTAGGATTTTAATACTTTTTCCGGTTTGGTTATCAACTTCTTGTTTATATTCCCTAAATTTCTCAAAAGCTTCTGATTTGTGTTTCATCAGGAACACATACCCGAACCTAGAGAGATCGTCAGTGAATGTAATGAAGTATGAAGAACCATCCCTGGCATGTGTAGACATGGGACCGCATACATCACTATGTATAAGTCCCAAGAGTTCGGTAACTCTTTCTCCGTGTCCCGTAAACGGAGTTTTGGTCATCTTGCCTTTGAGACATGACTGGCAAGTGTCATAAGATGAAAATTCGAAAGGTTTCAAATATCCATCTTTATGCAACTTAGCCAGTCGTGTCGCATTGATGTGACCCAGTCTACAATTCCACAAGAAGGATTCGTTCAGTTCTGAACTCTTCCTCTTGTGTGTGTTAGTTATGCTCAGAACTGTTGATTGATTTAGAACATAAATGCCATTGCACAACGTGCCTGATCCAACCAACTTTTGGTTACGGAAAATGTTCATAACATTATCCTGTAATACAAAATTATATCCCTCTTTACTTAATAAAGAAACCGATATAATGTTGCATATCAGGTTCGGCATGTAATAGCATTCGTTCAGAACCAATGTATTACCAGTTGGTAATACAAGGTGATATTCCCCGACAGTCTTAGCTGCAATAATTGCACCATTTCCAACTCTAATGTCTTTATCACCTTCTCCAAGTTCTCTGTCTTTCCTGAGCTCATGTAACTGATTACATATATGGGATCCTGACCCGGTATCTAATACCCAGGACGTGGAGCAAATGGAGAAACAGTTCTCTGTAACGAACACACCCGAAGAAAATTCATCATCATGTACTTTCTTCATTCGGGTGGCATGGGAATCCTGGTATTCCCCTATGTCCTGTTCATTCCTATAACTCTTATAAGAAAGAACAGAACCAACGTTCCCCAGCACAGTATAACATGCGGGTTCGGTCAATACATCCATATTATTATCTTGATTAAGGCATGAACTGGTCGCTACCTGGAGAGAGAGAGAAGAAAACACTTTAGCGTATGCTCGTGCAAGATCAGATTAGTTATTATCTTATCTAATCAGGATGGCTCCCACTGTTTTTTATCAAATCTTCCTTCAAACCCTAAAAGGAAAGACTAGCCGGGATTAATTACACACTACAAGTTCGCCAATCTTTCAGCCAGGCCAGTGTCGGTACTTTGAGGGAGGTTCCCCGTGCTTTCGCTAGAACCTAATTAATATAAACCTCGTTTTCCCAGAGGCGTAACCCCGTTGACACCTTTCTAGAGACCTACTTGATCAGCTAATTGCAATGTGTAAAACTCTCCCAGGAGTAACTCTTACTCGCAGTGGGTATCGGGATCCAACTATCTCATAGAAAGTATGCAATCTCATTGCAAATTTCAACACTTGAAATTCCCGATAATATTTTGCCCCTAGCAGCTATATGACTTTAACATAGTCAACAAATCACAAGTGCTAGTCAAGTTCAACCCGTCATTTCCTGATTGAATTAAACCCACCCGCACGACCCTTAACATAGTCACCAAAGTCGCACGACTACCCTAATCCAATCTGCATCATATGCATAAGCAGATAAATACTGGTCAGCTACCGCACACTACACCTTAACATAGTCAACAAACGTAGCACGAATACTAACTAGTACTTATCTGAAATGACGGAGGGCTACGACAGGTTTTTCTGAAAACCTATTGCGTAATGAACTTGATATCGTTGTAGAATCAAATGAAGTTTTTAAATGGAGTGATTTTGAGGCTTTTCTAGTTTTGCTAAAGGGGTCACTCCTGGTGAAGGGATCGTCGGCCCTTTCCTCGTCGAATAAGGTGCGGGATATATCATATATATCACTCTGCAAAGAAAAAGTAAAAGACAATCAAAAGCAAACCGAGTATGTAGCATCTGCCAGTTATTGCTAAAGGAGTCACTCCCGGTGAAGGGATCTCGGTCCTTTCCTCATCGAATAAGGTGCAGGGTATATCATATATACCGCTATGCAAAGCAAGAACTGTAGCTACCTGTTTTATTTAAAAATTTGATTATACAACATCTTAGGTTTCTTTTCTTTCATAAATCTCATTAATGAAGTCCCATCATTTAAGTACCAAAACATCACAGATAAATACGACGTACACTTATGCCATCCGCATTCTCTTGGATGTCCCCTCGTGCACCGTTAGGTTAGGTAACTAACGACAGAGCAGGGCAGGGCTAGTGCGGATGCAAAACATAAGTAACGTCTATATAATATATCATATATACTATATACAGTATCTATCACAGAACATCACATGATCGCATCACAGATATCGCAGCAGAAGAAACATATGAAACATTGGATATACTAGGACGTCCGTGTTTTCAATACGAGCCAATTCAAAACACGGATTCCACGGTCGTGGTGAATAGCCAATCCCACACCCCTAGACCCCTACGAGAGCGGCAGGCAACCCTACCAATTCTAGGGTTAGGAGACCCGGACTCGACTCCTCGAGTTGGTCTCCCACTGGACCCCAGAACCCGGTTACTTGTGCTCCCCTCCTTGGGTCTATCCTAATGCGGAAAAGTAAATAATATAAAAAAGATGACTACTTCCGCAACCTAGAAGTGCCCAAAATAAAAGAATATTACATACAAGTTTTTACATGAATGAAAATGAAAAACACTCATCTCACATAAAAACCCCCCGGCTATTCGAACACGATGATCCAATATAACATATCCAGCAACACATAACATCACATGTCATCAACGTAAGTAAACATGCGTATCCCAATTGTCGTTGAAATATAGCAATGAAACCGGCGATATCACATATTACACTTACGGTCACAGAAAAAAAAAAGTGTAAAACTACAACAGTTGGAATCCGCAACCTGCATAGACATCGCATGCCTAATCAAATGAATTACTTAGACATCACATGCCTAACAATTATAAACCCCGCATTTTAGTGTCATTATCGAAATTCTTTTCAACATCAAGTGAGACTAAACGGCTAGATTTATAACATTCATTCAGTTATCTCATAACTACTTGTGAATTCCAATTATTGTATCACATTCCAGATAATTAGAAAATGTTAAACTTTCCGATCTAACAGTCGAACACCCAAGTTTTCCCGATACAGCTCAACACATGAAATAAGTTTAACAACATTCAGTTCGTGCCTCAGTACTAACGGTCCAGCCGTAGAAGGGTCAAGCCAACGCCTCACATGTGGCACGCCGTACTGCCCCAAACCCGAAGGTTCAAAGGGCAGTTCAAGACGGTCACATAATCGAGTTAAGGTTTGTTGTCTTCTAGAGGGTCCATCGCGTTACTTGCACTACTTAGAACGTCGTTAAACTACGGAAAAATCCAACACTTGGAAATTTCCCGACAGGGGAAAAATTGGGTATTTATATCCGGTCGAACTTTTTAACATATTCTAAAAATTATCCGGAAAGCCACATAGACAAAATCTGATACTCCGATCGAAACACCGAATCCCCAAAACAACCCTAGAAAATTCAACTCTTGAATAAATATTAAAAAATCCCAGAAAATCTAACACCAGAAATGAGGAATTACTGTGCAAAAATTATGTGGCAATCTGACAATACGGCCGCGGAACCGCCGCATAAGCCTGCTTATACCGCGGTTCCGTCGCACTTTAGAGGCATCTTTGGGTAATTTTTGTACCGTAATTCTTAGAATTCTCTGCTGAATTTTTTAAGAATTTTTAATTTGGAAAAATCCACGTTTTCAGAAAAACTCCAGAGAGCGTGGAAAAAGGGGGTTTCGGGTTCGATCGGACTTCAAACTCCGTCTAGACTTCGCCTAAGGCTCTAGTTAGGGTCTGATAACAGTGAAAGGTTCCTAGGCACACTATAGAGGTCTCACAAGGCATCAACCATGCCAATTTAAAAATTTATGAGTGCCGCGAAACCCTAATACGGATCGTTGACTAGATGTTTAGGCGAAATATGAATCTAGTTAACAACTTAACTAAAGGAGAGAGGCTACAACCTTTGTAGATCCGTTTCTCCACTTCCTTAGCTCCACGTAGACGTCCTCTCCCTGTCCGTCTCGAATCCCGGACTCAAGCATCGGCTTCATCGGAGAAATGGGCGGGCAAGGTCGTCGGCTTCGTGCCGAAGATGATCTACGTCGAGGTTGCACAAGATCAAGCTCCAACTTCACCAAGTTGTGAAACTTGTGAAGAAAACACCCAAAACAACTTGGCAAGAGGTAAAGGGTGAAGAAATAGGAGGTGGGTTCACTTTTGAATTGGATTTCTCACACTTTAGCTCAAGTTGCCATTAATGGCATCAAGCTTTTTCTTTTGAAGATGAAGAAGAAGATGAAGCTAGAATTATGATAAGTTTCTTTTAAAATAGAAAAGTAAATGAATACTTATCATATACTAACTAGGGTAGAGTGTAGAGAATAGACCATGGTTACTTGGATGAGTTAGGGTTAAGCATGAAGACAAGAATGGTTAAGAAGTCAAAGCTTCATGAAGCTTCAACTAGAGACAAAGAAAGCCACCATTCTTATCATAATCTTTTCCAAATAAATAAACAAATAAATAAATGAAAAGGCAAAACCCTAATCATCTCTTAACCATGGTTTAATTCTTTATACTTTACCAAATGAGCAAGTATCATCAAACATGATACAAACATGTGCACAAAAGTATATCACATATACAACTTGCACATCAAGTGAGAAAATCCATTAAAGTGAACCAATACTAGTTAATGCAAAGCAATATATCAAATATATAATTATAAATTAAATCATTAAATCAACACTTGATTTAACGATCCGGTCATATCGCATATAACCGACTAGTATCCTATGTATCGGCTTATCGAATAAATCCTTGATTCGATATCTAGGTTATATCCTATATAACCAATCGATACATTCATCGCGAGAATTGAATACGGTATCACATACACGTATTATTCTCGGTCCTGCACATATCTCATATGCGCTCCTATTTCGTTTCGCTTGAGCCAGGAAACCTCTGTGTAGGACTCTAAAGACTCGTCAATACGCCGGGTAGCAGATGATGATCATATCAAGCACCCACAAGCTGCAAGCGGTCTGCTAAACGTAACGGCCATCCGGGTATTGAGCGATCAGAAGATCGACGAGCTAGCCCGCTCACACTCCTGTGAATCCAACCAGTAACACTTACCGTACAGTCCGGTCTGTTCGTCTGATATGTCGCATATCAAGTCTAGAGGTGGTAAACGTCAGACCCCCAATTACCGATAAGTCGTGCCGATGTGAGGCTCATAACGTGTCGAGAAACTACTGGTAACACTTACCAGCAAATCTCTGATCAGCCCTGGCCAGGGACTTCCTTGTTACGGCCAATCGAGCACAGCGCAACATCAACCCCCAATACCGGGAGAGACGAAACCCCTCCTATCGCTCATTGCCTCCATGTGACTCGGGACTGTACCCAAAGACCACCGTTTTGCACGCCCTCATGGACGTGGTAAGGTGGAGATCAAAGCACAGTGGGAATCACACAAGACTTTATGACGATCTCGGGTCTACAGACTAACCTGTACAAGTGTCACCTGAGAACTGCCATCTGACGTGAGGTATAATACCATCTGGGAGTTCTCGGCGAGTCCGTCCAGTGTACCCAGTCTCCACTGAGCACCCGTATACCATCTCTGATGTCAAACACCAATGGATATGGGATCATCCATTGCCCATCTCATGGGTCGAGAAGCGTATACGCTAGTCTACACTGGTATATCGATGCCCCGTCTCGATACACCCACGACTAGGGACCTTGAAGGATGTACTTATGGACTACCATGTCCCCACTAGTATGATCTGCATCATAGTCAAGGCAGTCAAGTACACATCCTAAGGGCTTTACCAACATGTAACTATAAGACAGTTTAAAGAGACTAGTATACATGTTAAGATAAAGAGTAACCAGATAGCATACTATCATATCGAGCAAGAAAGTCATCTCTATATATGTCCAAGCATCCAATATAATATACATCATCTGTACAATACTGGCCTCTAGGGCATACATACAACTAACAATTATTTCGCATCGAACTTCTCACGAAAAGTCTTCCATTCAATAGGCTGTACCAGACGGCTTTCTTCCGCCTTCCACCAGTTGCGAGCAATATTCGTGAGCTGTAGCTTCGCCATACGGACCCAAGCTATGTCTGGCACTTGTGCTGCTGCCAGATCATCTTCTATGCTTTGTGCCCATTCTTCAGCTTCAAGAGGGCTTCCTTTGCCAGAGAACTGCTTGGGGTGCAAAGCCCTGAATTGCTTTACCCCTGGTGCGTCGATCTTAGGATGGTTCAGGAGTTGTTGTTGTCCCTCGAGAAGGCTGTGAATCGCCTCAATTAGCACTGTTTGCTCGGTGGGTGGTGCAGGAACAGCTGGTGCGAGAGGTAGTGTTGGAGGTGTGTTGTTGACATTGGTGCGGGTGTTGTCCGGGGATTCCATAACCTTGAAGAAAATTTTGGTTTAGGACAGATTCAAATACATGTAATGATAAGATTCAAGGAATAGAAATTTGTAAGATTCAAGAAACATGTATTGTAAAGAATGTTTTAGTTGCTGGTTCTTGTGTTATATTGCTTAGGTTGTTCACGCAGACCAGAACTGTATGATAGGGATTCATACAGCTCAGACCTGCATCGGCCACCAACAAAACCTGTCACGCCCTGCTTCCCGGTGTACGGCGAAGTGGACGCGACGAGGTCCGCTATGTATATACTTAGAAGTACATACGCTAAGCGTATCTAAGCAATATAAAAGTAAATCACAAGAGACAAGAGATATAGAAATAACAGCAACTTTATTAATAAGATTATTTTGTACAATGCATGAAAAGTAAATACAACTGGAATGAAAAGCGATGCCTAAAGAGTGGCATAACAGGAAATGAAAATACTGAATAGAACAAGGTACAATGTCTAGAGCTCGGGGTCTTCGTGAAACTGATCCAAGTCTTCACCGGTGGACTCAATCTCTGCCTGGTCCAAAGCACCTGACGACATTCAAAGAAGAAAGAAATAGAATGTCGTCAGCGAACAGGTCGCTCGGTAAGTCCCAAAGATAAGGAAGAATTAGAAAAAACATAATAAGAGGTATCTTCTAAAGTTGTATACTATTTGTTGTAATGTTGTATTAACGTTGTTGTTTGTAGCTTAGTACAGAAGGATGCCAGTGTATACGAGAGGGGTCTCTATATGCTAGAGACCAGGGCAAACGGAAAATAGAGTACAAGGCTCCGTTAGAAGGCCCGGAAAAAAGGCACTTGGATTCATGTTAGGTATCTTAAGTATGACCGTCTCGTGCCACCTTTAACATCTTCCGTACCAATCTACCCCTTAAACCCCGTAGTGTTTTGATAGTATTGTTGTATTGTATTGTGTAAGTTGGATGACTGACCAAAACCATTATATCGGTAAACAGATTGTAACTGCATAATCAGGTAAATAGAATAACGGGATAATGGATGTATAGCCATAGTTTGATTCAGTCAAGTTGTATACATTGTTAACTGGATTCTGGGATTCATGTATTCATATTGAGTTGGAATATTAAAGAATATAGATTGACTTGAATCATATTCAAGTCAGAAATAATCAGACTCAAACCCGAGTCAGACCAAAAGAAATGTAAGTCGAAATTCTATATTTGTTAGGGTCCTTATTGTAATTTATAAAAGTTGAGGGGGTTTATGTAAAAATACTTTTGAATAGTTTTCAAGATACACCTCAAGTATTTATTATTCGTTTTTATAGTTATAATGAGTGTGATTTTATTTTGTCTTATTTCTAGTGAAAAATATCCTAATTACATAAATAAAGGTATTAATATGTAATATTGATTTATTTAAAATTCATGGATTTTAATGTAACTTCTAATCTTGTAATTTTTAGGAAAAGGTGGAAACATTATCTTATAATAAAATAGATGTTTAAATGATAAATATACATATGTTTATACAAGAATAATTTTTAATAAATATTTTATTTTCCAAAAATCTCATTTTTCTTAAATGTTGTATTTTAAATCTTTCGAGACCGAATGCTCCTTGCGGAGGTCTGAATCTCGTACTACTAAGCCCGAGGGTGCACGATAAACCGTACTATCCCTAACGAGTTCCCCAAAGGTGGGTTGTAGTGGCGCTTTGCAAAGATTTAATAAGTACTAATCATTTAAAAAAACGGTTTTTATAAAGATATGGTATTTATTTGTAAAAGGGTGTAAATTTCCGTATTTTAGATTCTAGGGTTTCCTAAGCCAACTAGCCTATTTCTAAATGGTCTAAACGACAAGTCATTAGAAGGCTCAAATCGCCTCTTCACCGCCAATTGCGGCCAGGTAAGTGCCAGGTGAGTGGGAGGCTCTCCACTACAACTAGTGGCCCTAATTAAGTAACCACTCGCCTTAGACACACTTGTCTAGACACCACAAAATCAGGTTTAGATAAACGATCGATGTCCACAACTTATCATATTTCCTATTAAAAGATATTGTATTAAAATTGTATATAACTTAGAACTTTTAGAAAAGGTTTATAAAGAAAATGGTATTTTAATGTAAAATCTTGTTTTATAGTATTCTAAATTTTCAAGGTAGCGTGTTATGATTACATATGAGTGTGTGAGGAGGTAGGTCATTATCTCGTGATCTACTTTAAGGTATAGCAATGTTAAAGGGTTAAATGTGATAAACTAAACATGGTGGTATTTAAGTGAAAGAATACGATATATTGCAAAAGTTATCATTTCATGTGTGAAAACTTGTTCAAATTAATTTTTAAGTGATTAGTAGTCAACATGAAGATGTTTAAGCATTATGGAATTAGTGATAAGTGAGATTTGATAGAAAACCGAATCGGAAATCGGTTTGTTCCGATTTCCGTCGGGTTTATAAATTCGTATTTTTTTGATGGAAAAGAAAGGTAGAAAAGGGGGACTTATGGGTTTGGACAACGCTAGAGAGTGAGAGGAAGGTGGAGGGTTTGCCGGTACGTCGAATTGTCGTTGAGAGGTCCTAGCACGATCGCCGGGATTTCGCCGTCGAATTCATCAGCGCTTCACCTTTCGCTCGTTTTCTAACGTACCAAGTTCTCTTGAGATTTTGAGAGAGTGGACTTAGAATAAGTGATGAGAGGGTAGAGGGTATGGGGGGTTTATATAGGGTTAGGCTAGGGTTAGGGTTTTAATAAAAAAAAATAAAAATATAAAAAATCATTAAAAATCATTAAACCTTGGAGTAAAAGGGATTTATTGAGCAATTGATAACCGATCCAAGCATTTAGAGTGTGCAGGAGGGTTGACCACTTCAAGAGCCAACTTTTTCGTGTTGGCGACTCGGCCGTCCGGCCAAGTCCGGCCAGCGGCGCCGGACCTAGTCGGCCGTTTCGCCGGCCGGCAGCGCCGAGTCGGGCCGAGTCAGGGTTCCAGTGGCCGGGGGTTTTCCTGGGGTATAATTTGGTATATTTACTTTTTTATGTACAGTATAAATTTTGTGAGTTATGGCGTTTTGACTATTGACTTCCAAAAGAAATTAAAACAAAATAAATACAAAAATAATGTGGGGCATGTGATTTGAACTCTGGTGGCTTGGTTCAGCAGTGCAAGGTATTACCAATGAGCTACAAGCTCTTTCTTGTAATTATTGTGGGAAAATAACTACTTAAAGTGGTAACAGCAATATTAAATACCCCAAGTAAACTTTAATTTTAAAACAATTTTATGTACACTAAAAATGGAGTTATTTAAAAACAAAATAATTACTTATATATATATTGTGCTCAGGTTAAAATACTCCTTTATGGATTTTTAAAAAAATTTAAAAAAAATTGTATAGAAAAGTGTATAGGAAATTAGGGTTGTTACAGATAGGAAGGGTTTCGTCTCTCTCGGTATTGAGAGTTGATATTGCGCTATGCTCGATTGGCTATAACAGTAAGTCCCTGGCCTAGGCTGATGAGATTTACCGGTAAGTGTTATCAGTAGTTTCTCGAAAGATTATAGGCCACACATCGGCATGACTTATCAAGTTACTGGGGTCTGACGATTCAACCCCCAGACTCGATATGCGACATATCAGATGAAGAGACCGGACTGTACGGTAAGTGTTGCTTATAGGCTTCACGGGAGTTTGGACAATCTTGCTTGTTGATCTTCTATTCGTTCAATATCTGTATAGCCGTTACTTCCAGCTATTACCGCTGACGGCTTGTGGGTATCTGATGAGATCATCACCTACTGCTGGTGTATTGATGAGCTTTTAAAGTCCCACACAGAGATTTCCTAGCTCAAGCGAAACAAAGTAGGGCACATATGTAGATATGTGCAGGAGTTTGATTAAATACGAGTATGTGATACCGTATTCTAATCTCGCGATATTTGATAACAGTTAGGTTATATGTGATATAACCGGATTGTTGAATCAAGTGTTGATTCATTGATTTGATTTATGTTATATATTTGATATTGGCCGGTTATATATGATATGACTGGATTATTGAATCAAGTGTTGATTTAATAACTAGTATCGAATATCTCACGGTTATATATGATATAACCGGTTTATTGAATCAAGTGTTGATTTAATAATGCGATATACATATATATATATATATATATATATATATATGATATTAGTCGGTTATATATGATATAACTTGATTATTGAATCAAGTGTTGATTTAATAATTTAATATATATTTATATATTTAATATATATATATATATATTAAATAATATTAGCTCACTAAACATTTTCTTCTCTTTATACATATTCATATATATATGTGATATATAAATATATGTATTATTTATTGTATCATAGTTGATGATACAGAGAATCAGGATGTATGAGAATCACACATGAAGTGAGATGTGTGGATAATGATTTATTTAATGAATTAAAAGGAAAAGAAAACGAGTCATGATATTGAGATGCTTGTAGAAGCCTTGAGAAGCCATGACTCATCATTTCTCCTTTGGCATTATTCATTGATATTTATCACTATCTCATTCTCATCTAATCACTTCACCTCATGGTTGCCTCTCTCATCTAAATTCATCTTCTTCTTTACTTGCTCTCTAGAAAATTCTTGAGGTGAGAAAAAGAAAAGAGAAAAATAATTAGATTGAGATAATCTCCTACTTCATCAACCAACACTATCCTAGCCCTTTAGTATAGGTTGTTTGCTTCACTAATACCTTGATTAGTGAAGAGTGAGGTTGAGTTAGAGAGACTTTAAGGTGGATCATTTTCGGCATCGAAAACTTCGTGCAAGCTCGATCCTTTCTCAAGTGGAGTCAAAGAAGAGTTCTAAGGACTACTACTTGGACCTATAGAAGTGAAGGACTTGGTCTACAAAGGTTGTAAACCCTCTACACTTGGTTTAGAACTCTTTAGCTTACACTAAAACCCTAATTCTCTAGTTCGATTCTAGGTTAGTATCGCTTAGACCTCTAGATTTTTTTAAATTGCATACTTGATACTTGTATAAACCTAATAGAGGTGATAAGATATACTTTCATGGTATCAGAGCCAAGCTAGAGACTTAGGTATTGTCTAGACGACATTAAAGCGTTCGATCGATGTTTTAGAACCAGAAAACGGTAGTTTCTATCCAATTTTTCAAAAGTTCAAAATTTTCAGATTATAAATTCTCATAAAATCATGCAGGTATTTCTATAGAGCCCTAAGAAGTACGAGGGCTTATCTCAACCGAATGGCCACGGAACCGCTGCATACCTAGCGTTTAGCCGCGGTTCCGCCGCTAACTTGGAGACTTTAGGGCTCATATTTCTTATGCTGCTCCATTATGTCATTTTGGACTTTCTAGGCATTTTTAGTGAGGCTCAAGCTGTTGAGGTCTCTGTGATTTGCTGGTGTTTGAAATATCGATCAAAATGTTTAACATCGTCTAAATTGTTTGGATATGTGATACAATTTTTGGAATCCACATAGATTAGTTTTATGAAAACTAGTTATCATTTTGTAAATCTAGCATTTTAGTCTCATTTGATGGACTGCCATGGAGTTTTGATTCGGATCAAAACTCCGTTGGAATCTCGGATTATACGTGAAAACTCGCCGGGGACACTACTAGATAGCCATGTTAGTTATATGTATGCCTTAGAGGCCATTACTGTACATATGATGTATATTGTAGTGGATGCTTGGACATATATAGGTAGGACTTTCTTGCTCGACATGATAGTATACTATCTGGTTGCTCATTATCTTAACATGTCCTCTGATTGTCTCTATATTATATGTTGATAAAGCCCTTAGGACGAGTACTTGACTACCAAGACTATGATGCATATCATACTAGTGGGGACAGTGTAGTCGTCAAGTGCATCCTTCAAATGTTCCTAGTCGTGGGAGTACCGAGACAGGGCATCGATACTCCAGAGTAGACTACCGTATGCGCTTCTTGACCCATATGATGGGCAATAGATGATCCCATATCCATTGGTGTTTGAAATCAGAGAAGGTATACGGGTGCTCAGTGAAGACTGGGTACACTGGATGGACTCGCCGAGAACTCACAGATGGTATTATACCTCACGTCAGATGGTAGTTCTTTGGTGACACTGGTACAGGTTAGTCTGTAGACCCGAGATCGTCATAGAGTCTTATGTGATTCCCACTGTGCTTTGATTTCCACCTTACCACGTCCATTAGGGCGTGCAAAATGGTGGTTTTTGGGTACAGTCCCGAATCACATGGAGGCAATGAGCGATAGAAGGGGATTCGTCTCCCGGTATAGGGAGTTGATGTTGCGCTGTGTTCGATTGGCTATAACGGGAAATCCCTGGCCAGGGTTGCTGAGATTTATGGGTAAGTGTTATCAGTAGTTTCTCGAACTGTTATAGACCTTATATCGACACGACTTATCAAGCTACTGGGGTCAGACGTTTACCACCCCTAGGAGAGATATGCGACATATCAGACGAAGAGACTGGACTGTACGGGAGTGTTACTGGTTGGATTCATGGGAGAAAGTACAGGTTTTCTTATTGATCTTCTGATTGCTCAATACCTGGGTAGCTGTTACATTTAGCTGACCGCTTGCAGCTTGTGGGTGTTTGATATGATCATCACCTACTGCCGGCGTATTGACGATCCTTTAAAGTCCTACATAGAGGTTTCCTGGCTCAGGCAAAACGGAGTAGGAGCACATATATGATATGTGCGGGACCGAGAATAATACGTGTATGCGATACCGTATTAGATTCTCGCGATATGTGATATCGGCCGGGTATATGTGATATAGCCGGGTCATCGGATCAAGTGTTGATTCGATGAACTGATACAGATTATATTAGTCGGTTATTTATGAAATAGCCGGATTATCGGATCAAGTGTTTATTTGATAATTTAATGTATAATTATATATTTGATATATTAAATTACATTAACTAATATAAGTTCACTTAAAGATTCTTTTTCTCACTCGGGTAATACATTGATATATATGTGATATATGTTAATTGTATTATTTTATTTTGCTACAATAAATATTATATATGTGATATATAATATTGTAACAAGTTATGATTACTAATGCAACATGATTAGTGGAGATTAAACATGGTTAGGGTTTGATTTGGGTTAATCTTTTCTAAAAGTTTCTGAAAGGTTCCTAGGCACTCTTGTGAAGGTTCATAAGGCATCAAACATGCCTGGATAAAAATTTAGACGTGCCGAACAACCCAAAGCCGGAATCTTTGCTAGATTATTAGGGTTAAACATGCAAGATGATAACTTTTATCTAAGTGTGAGGGATTACAACCTTTGTAGTCCGCTCCTTCGCTTCACAAGCTCCGAGTAGAAGTCCCTTTGCCGCGATCCATGATCTCCCGGACTCATGAGAGGCTCCACGACTCGAACGATCCATGCTAGCTTGAAGTGTTCCAAATCTCCGATGATCTACGTCGAAATTGCAAAGACTCAAGTTATCTCACTCTAAAGAGATGAACACACTAATCTCATGGGCTAGATGAGATGAGGATGAGAGAGTAGTATTTTTGCTTTCTTTTTAATTCATTTTCTCATATTTATTCATCACATAAAGATTTTCTAGTAAGCTTTTTCAAGAGAGAAGAAGATGATAATGGAAATGATAAATTGATTAATTCTTTTGTGATGAATAGAAAGAAATGTATATGATTGATATATAAACCATGGTAAAGGATGAGTGGCTAAGATTGTGTAGAGAATAAACTAGAGTTAGGGTTTGGTTGGGTTAAAAAATGTGTCATCCAAAAATATCTTAACAATGACAAAAGAAAAATGCTTCAAGAAGGTGCATGAAGCATCTAACCCTAATCAAACCCTAACCTCAATTAATCATCCTTAAACATGTTTAAAAATTAATCATATCATGTCACAATAATATATATCACATATATATTATATATTTGCAACAAAAGAAAATAATACAATTAACATATATCGCATATATATCAATGTATCATCCAGTGAGAAAATGAAATAATAAAGCGAGCCAATATTAGATAATGTAATACAATATATCATATATATTATTATACATTAAATCATCGAATCAACACTTGATTTGATGATCCGGCTATATCGAATATTACCGACTAATATATCATGTACCGATTCATCGAATCAACACTTGATCCGATGTCTCAGTTCATATCTAAATATCGCGAGAATATAATACGGTATCTCATATCGCATTATTCTCGGTCCTGCACATATCACATATGTGCCTCTACTCCGTTTCGCCTGAGCCAAGAAACCTCTGTGTAGGACTCTAAAGAATCATCAATACGCCGGTAGCCGGTGATGATCATATCAAACACCCACAAGCTGAAAGCGGTCAGCTAAACGTAACAGCCACCCAGGTATTGAGCGATCAGAAGATCAACAAGCTAGCCTGTGCGTTCTCCTGTGAATCTAATCAGTAACACTCCCGTACAGTCCGGTCTGTTCGTCTGATATGTCGCATATCAAGTCTAGGGGTGGTATACGTCAGACCCCAGTAACCGATAAGTCGTGTCGATGTGTGGCTCATAACGGGTCGAGAAACTACTAGTAACACTTACCAGTAAATCTCTATATCAGCCCTAGCCAGGGACTTCCAGTTATAGCCAATCGAACACAGCGCAACATCAACTCCTTATACCGGGAGAGACGAATCCCCTCCTATCGCTCATTTCCTCCATGTGATTCTAACCTGTACCCAAAAGCCACCGTTTTGCACGCCCTCTTGGACGTGGTAAGGTGGAAATCAAAGCACAGTGGGAATCACACAAGACTCTATGACGATCTCGGGTCTTCAGACTACCCTGTACCAGTGTCACCGTAGAACTGCCATCTGACGTGTGGTATATCACCATCTGGGAGTTCTCGGCGAGTCCGTCTAGTGTACCCAGTCTCCACTGAGCACTCGTACACCATCTCTGATGTCAAACACCGATGGATATGGGATCATCCATCGCCCATCATATGGGTCAAGATGCGTATACGCTAGTCTACTCTGGTGTATCGATGCCCTGTCTCGATATACCCTCGACTAGGAACAGTTATAGGATGTACTCATCGACTACCGTGGCCCCACTAGTATGATCTCATCATAGTCCCAGTAGTCGAGTAGAGATCCTAAGGGCTTTATCAACATGTGAAAGAAAAACAGTAAACCAATACAAGTCAACATGTTAAGATAAAGTGAAACCAAATAGCATACTATCATGACGAGCAAGAAAGTCATCTCTATATATATCCAAGCATCCATTATAATATACATCAAATGTACAACAATGGCCTCTAGGGCATATACATAACTAACAATCTCCCACTTGCACTAAGGCCAGCTGCTGTAGTATCTCATACCTAGCATCCCGAATAATCTCTCAAACTGTATCTGGGGAATAGCCTTCGTGAATGGATCCGCAGTTTTGTCCTTCGTATCTACTCTCCTGACCTCGATCTCCCGGCAATCAACTATCTCCTTGATCAGGTGATACCACCTCAGAATATGTCTGGACTTCTGATGGGATCTGGGTTCCTTGGCCAAAGCCACAGCTCAATTGTTATCGCAATACAGAGGTATTGGATGCTCAATGGATGGAACCACACCAAGTTCACTAATGAACTTCTTGATCCAGACAGCCTCTTTGGCAGCATCGTTGGCAGCGATGTATTCAGCCTCCATCGTCGAGTCTGCAACGGTATCCTGTTTGGAACTTTTCCAACATACCCCCCCCTCCATTGAGGGTAAAGACAAAACCCGAATGCGACTTAGAGTCGTCCTTATCACTTTGGAAGCTGGAATCGGTAAAGGACTCCACCTGGAGTTCTCCGTTACCATACACCAAGAATATCTCCTTAGTCCTTCGTAAGTACTTGAGAATGTTCTTCACAGCTGTCCAGTGACTCTCTCCAGGATCTGCTTGATACCGACTCACTACACTTAGTGAGTATGCTACATCGGGTCTGGTACATAGCATCGCATACATGATAGAGCCTAATGCCGAAGCATAGGGTATCCCTTGCATGCGAGCTCTCTCCAAATCAGTCTTGGGAGACATCTCTTTGGAGAGAGTGAGTCCAGAGATCGTGGGTTGGTTCCTACGCTTGGATTCTTCCATACTAAACCTCTTTAGTATTGTGTCAATGTACTTGGATTGGGACAATCCCAGTATCCGTTTAGATCTATCTCTATAGATCATGATTCCCAATACGCAGGAGGCATCACCTAGATCTTTCATTGAGAATCTCTGTGATAAGAAGAGCTTGACTGATTGCAGCATAGGAATATCATTTCCTACCAAGAGTATGTCATCCACGTACAAAACGAGGAAGACAACCTTACCCTTTGCTACCTTCTTATAGATACAAGGTTCATCTATATTTTTGATGAAGTCAAACTCTTTGACTACAACATCAAAACAGATGTTCCAACTCCGCGATGCTTGCTTTAACCCATAAATGGATTTAAGCAGCTTGCACACCTTTCCGCTGCTCCCACTATCTACGAAGCCCTCTGGCTGAGTCATGTACACGCTCTCTTCTAAATCACCGTTTAGAAAGGCGGTCTTAACATCCATTTGCCAGATTTCGTAGTCATGGTATGTAGCAATGGCAAGTAAGATCCGGATGGACTTAAGCATAGCCACTGGAGAAAAAGTTTCGTCATAATCCACACCTGGTCGTTGACGAAAACCTTTTGCTGCAAGTCTAGCTTTGAAAGTCTCAACTTTTCCATCTACACCAAATTTCTTTTTAAAAATCCACTTGCTCCCAATGGGTTTTACCCCTTCAGGAGCATTTTCCAAAATCCATACTTTATTGGTGTACATGGATTCCATCTCACATCGCATTTCATCCAGCCATTTCACAGAGTCACTACTCGTGATGGCCTGCTCGAAACTAGTCGGTTCATCATCATCCATGATGCAGTCCTCGCTTCCACCATCAATGAGAAAACCGTAGTATCTCTCAGGTGGATAAGAAACCCTGCTAGATCGGCAGAGAGGCTGGGGTTCGTTGGGTACTACTGAATCCTCTGGTTCTACCAAATTATCTGTTGTAGTTTGTTCTGCCGGAACTTCTTCCAGTTCTACCTCAATGGCACTAATCTGTTTCATAAGAAAACCTTTTTCTAAGAAAGTGGCATGTCGAGAAACAAACACCTTTTGTTCCTCGGAGTGGTAGAAGATATACCCTCGCGAATGCTCGGGATATCCAATAAACTTACATAGGACAGACCTTGCCTCGAGCTTGCCCAGATTGTGAGTTTTAACATAGGCCGGGCAACCCCATATCTTAACAAAATTAAGATATGGTCTCTTCCCTTCCCATATCTCATATGGGGTGGTAGGCACAGATTTGGTAGGAACTTTATTCAGTATGTATGCCGCTGTCTCAAGCACATACCCCCAGAAGGAAATAGGTAATTCAGCAGTGCTCATCATTGAGCGCACCATATCTAATAGGGTGCGATTTCTTCGTTCCGATACACCGTTGTGCTGTGGTGTATAAGGAGGAGTAAGCTGAGAGAGAATCCCATTCTCTTTTAGATAATCTAGGAACTCATTGCTTAAGTATTCACCTCCTCGATCAGATCGAAGAATCTTAATACTTTTGCCCGTTTGGTTCTCTACTTCGTGCTTATATTCTCTGAATTTCTCAAAAGCTTCAGACTTGTGTTTCATCAGAAACACATGTCCGTATCTAGAGAGATCGTCAGTGAATGTAATGAAGTAGGAAGAACCGTTCCTAGCATGCGTAGACATGGGACCACATACATCACTATATATTAGTCCTAAGAGTTCAGTAACTCTTTCTCCGTGTCCACTAAACGGAGTTTTGGTCATTTTTCCTTTGAGACATGAATGGCAAGTATCATAAGATGGTAATTCGAACGGATTCAAATAACCATCCTTATGTAACTTAGCCAGTCGTGTCGCATTGATATGACCAAGTCTACAATGCCACAAGTAGGATTCGTTCACATCTGAACTTTTCCTCTTGTGTGCGTTTTGTATATTCAGGACTATATTCTGATTTAGAATGAATATGCCATTATGTAACGAGCCTGATGCAATCAACTTTTGATCTAAGAATATGTTCATAACATTATCCTGTACTACAAAATTATATCCCTCTTTACTCAATAAAGAAACTGATATAATGTTGCACATCATGTTCGGTATATAATAGCACTCATTTAGAATCAGTGTATTACGACTCGGCAATACTAGGTGATATTCGCCAACTGCTTTGGCTACAATACTTGCACCGTTCCCTACTTGAACGGAATGATCACCTTTTCCTAGTTCTCTACCTTTCCGTAGCCCATGTAACAATTTACATATGTGGGATCCTGATCCGGTATCTAATACGCAGGACGTAGGGTGAACTGAGAAACAGTTCTCAATAACTAACACACCCGAAGAAGATGCATCAACATGCATGTTCTTTTGGGCGGCGTGAGAATCCAGATATTCTCCTGTTTCCTGTTCAGTCTTATAACTCTTATAAGAAAGAACGGGTCCAACGTTCCCTTGCTCAGTACAATAATCGGGTTCAGTCAATACATCCATATTATTATCTTGATTATGGCCTGACATGGTCGCTACCTGGAGAGAGAGAGAAGAAAAACACTTTAGCGTATGCTTTTGCAAGATTAGATTGGTTATTATCTTATCTAATCAGGATGTCTCCCACTGGTTTTATCAAATCTACCTTAAAACCCTAAAAGGTAAGATTAGCCGGGATTAATTACACCCTACAATTTCGTCAATCTTTCAGCCAGATCAGTGTCGGTACTTTGAGGGAGGTTCCCCGTGCTTTCGCACGGACCTAATTAAATTAAACCTCGTTTTCCCAGAGGCGTAACCCCGTTAACACTTTTCTAGACACCTACTTGATCGGCTAATTGTCCTGTGTAAAACTCTCCCAGGAGTAACTCTTACTCGCAGTGGGTATCGGGATCCAACTATCTCATAGGAGGTATGCAATCTCATTGCAAATTTCAACACTTGAAATTCCCGATAATATTTTTTACCCCTAGTGTCCCATGACCTTGACGGAGGCCAAACTACCCATAGGGCGCTAGTCAAGTTCAACCCGTCATTTCTTGATTGAATTAAACCCACCCGTACGACCCTTGACGGAGGCCAAACTACGCCGTACGAATACCTTAATCCAATCGCATCATATGCTAGCAGATAAGCACTAGTTAGCTACCGTACACTACGCCTTGACGGAGGCCAAATAAACGCAGCACGAATACTAAGTAGTACTTATCTGAAATGACGGATGGTGTCACGACCCGAAAGTACGGAACATGACCGGCACTTAAACTACGAACGTCTCGAGGCGTACGTAATCTAAGTAAACCGAAAACCCAGAAATCCAAACCAAGAAGAGTAGTAGAGAGTAGGAAAAACCAACTTAAAGCAAGTAATTTCAATAGCATAAGCCGAATTATGCGGTTTTTAAAACATCAAAAATTTACTGAAAATTTCGGCAGAGTCTCCTTTGTAAATACTGGCCCCCAAACGGGATACAACATGAATAGTATACGAAATCAAGAAAAAGGCATCCCCAAGCGGGAGCTAGCTCTTCGTCAATCGACGGTCACAACCACACAAACAATAAAATATACAACGCCAACGGCGAGGATCAAAACTCAAAAGGAAACTCAAAACCACCAGAAATATAACGAGCGACTCTAAGGTCGAAAGAATAAACAACACTGGTCTCTATCTCAAAAAAATACATGTTTGGTTGATGGAATTTACTAGATACAACGGAATAATATTATACAAGGTAATATGATGGGTACGATACAAGAAAAACCCACCTACTAGCAAGTCACCCGAAAGAAACTGAGCCCGCAAAGCCGTAATGAAACCTGTACGGCAAACCTGCAAGAAACTGAGGCACAACGGGGGTGAGTTGCCAACTCGTGAATAGAAAAATATCTACGCACAGAAATCGCATAAATAACGCAACCTAGGTCACTGATCATAAAATATCCTCAAATATATGTATAACAGGCAGCCTATGACAATGTCTAGGGTAAAATCTAACCCGAGTATAAATTCATGTGCCCGTGTCAGTGCCTCAGGTAGCAATATATCATATGAATGAGGTATGAATGCATGAAAACAGAATACATGTAAATGAAGAAACTGTTTTCATAAATTAGTGAGATTTCCTTTGTATTTTTAAAATGAGGTATCATAAATGAAATCAGCATCAACGGTGTCTAGCATCGACACAAAACATGAATCTCAATGTCTCAAAACCTCAGGCTCCGGCCATCCGGACTGGCCTGTATCATCAAATCTCAGTATCTCAATATCTCGAAATCTCAATGTCTCAATCTCAATATCTAGGGCGCCGTCAGTCCAGACCGGCCCCTACCATCCATTTCAAGACCACGACGGTATCCTCCGGATATCCGACGCGTCGGGTAAAATCACCGGTAGGTAGTCTCCCCCTGCCAGGCTCATCGTCATCACCACGAGCTTCTTGCCCCGGGGTACCTTACCGGGTCCACCATATACCCGAAACGGTTCATCCAACTCCTCGAATCGGGTCTCCAAATCTATCAGCAAACTCATGGTGGACGACTTATACATCATGGGAAAAACCGCGCTTTTTATTTAGAAAGAGAAAGAAGAAGTTTGTATATGTTTTGCGGTTTTCCCCAAATCCAGAAATATCATAAATCTCAAGAAATCATCACAAGTGCATATGTCAATGATAATGAACTAGGCATGAACAACTGAATAACAGTATGCATGAAGTGGTAGGTAATAACTACAATGTCTAATATGGCATATAAGGGAAGTACACTAATATCATGTCAACACTACTAGCTAACAATCTAAGTCAAGCAATTATATTCTCTAAAGTGTACGTGACATGGCAATTACCGATGAAGATGTGTGTGAGCCGGAAAGTAGGTGTACGTGGTACATACGCATCATCGGTAATGGTGCTGGTGTCCTAACAGCATGATGTCAATAATGGAATATGCAGCAAAATCAATATGCGAGGCAGAGCGAACAACAATAATGTGCGGGAGCTGAATACTAGACACAACGATAACTAATCTGCAATAATCTAATATAAATCCTACAAATGGTGCCTTTTGAAATAACACGAATCGTGGGGTTTTGAAAATAGGGGCTACGGTGTTTTTATGAAAAGATACGTCGTTTTTGAAATATCCGTAGATTCCCTTGAGCTGTCTTTAAAAATGCCCACGATTCGTTAGTTTTTGAAATAGGTAAGAAGTCTAATCTAATCTAACAACTACACTAAACTATACGGCTGAACTACAGGTAAGGAAACCACCTATTATCTGAGTCGATACATATACATACCTGTATATGTATAGTCGGTGATCCCGCCTCAATAATATCATATCCGATACCATACCTATAATCAGGCATCCCAAGTCAAGAGTGCGGATCAATCATCAATATAGCTCGTACGTAAATCCGTCGTACGGCATCCCAATCTGGGTACGGTTCAATATCACATTCATCATACTATTCACCTGGTATCCTCTTTATCAAATATCATGATCGGGGTACTGATCTACGTCTAGTACCATACTGATACCGCCTACGTATGCATGGACGTGTGTGAAACACTACGTCAAGGACCCGCTACAACGTCATGTCGTATCTAAGATACGAACCCTGCTATATCACCGATCTCACGGCCTCAAATCAAATCTCATCGACTCAGCTCAATCCCAAGTATCCTCCTCAAATCCGTATGTGAACACATAGTCCCATACCCATGTGAACATATAAATATAAAGAATCCCATGAGTATATATCAATAGGAATGTATGCAAGTATGCATGTGTGTATATGTAGTGCAACACTACCCTAGGGTTCGCAACACTAAAATAGTCCAACACACCAATATCCATCCTAAGCATCGTTATTAATCCTAAATAACATATAATAAATGTTGGTGTGTATACGCATCCGTATACACCACCACGGACTGCGGGGGTGCTATACGCCATCCACCCGACTTCTCCCCGTAGATATAAATCTACTCACCTGGTCCTCGCTTGCCGAAATCGATGTCGCCACGCGCTTGCTTGTCTTCTCGAAGTCCTCGTGAGGGTACCTATGTATCATGACACATCGCATCGCATTAAAAACCCAATTCGAAATCGAAACGGCATACGAAAACCAAATCGGCATGCGTATCACACATAAGTCTAAACCTATCACCTACGCATGCAAAAATAGCCAAACCAACACTCGATGTCGATGTCCAAACGTCAAACCATCGAGAAAAAACCCAAACGCACCCATTTGCGCATTCACAAACACTAATTATAATATGAAATAGGTTAGAATTCACAAAAACCTCAAACTCACTTTAAAAGCGATTTTTCCAAAAACCTAGTAAGCAAACTTTTCCATTTTAGTACAAAACTAAATGTTTTAATGATTTTAGTGGCTACAATGCTCACTAAATATCTTAACTAAGCCACCCAAACCATTACTAGATTTTAAACTTACTCATTTCCATAAATCCCAAAATTCTAGTTTGCAATTTAACTTAAATAGTAAAATTCTAAAATACAATTTGCAAACTAGTTACTAGGTTTGATTTAACATGCCTTAATATGATAAATTACACACTTAAACCATGTTCAAATGATATAAAACCCTAACTAGATTTAAATCTCACATATATATGCATTTCATAAAAATCTAGTTTACATAAAAGCTTATTTATTGCAAATTTTAAATTAACAAATTGCAACTAGCAACTAGATTAGGTTTTACATTTCCACAAGATGATAATCTACACTTGATTATCCTATTAGTGATGGTTAAACCCAATTTAGCTTCAAACCATACTCTTGAATTCTCAAATTAGCAACAAGAGCAAAATTAACATTTTAACAACTTAGCCTTAAGAAATTAACTAACTAATTAAGCAAAAATGCTTAGAATTTATACCCAATGAATTGAAGATCCACAAGCACACACATAGCCTCCCAAATTGGAATCTTGTTCCCTAGATCCATGCAATATTGGCTATAGAGAAATGGGTAGGAGTCGGATTTTGATTTTGTGAGGGTTTGTGTTGATTTTTGTTGATTTGTTTTGAAGGAAATGGAGGTGAAGGAAGATGGATACTTGGAGAAAATGAGGGGGGCTGGTTCTGGCCGAAAATGGGGAGGGTGAGGTGAGTGGGAGAGTGAGAGAGAGAGAGTGTTGGTTTCAAAGTCAAAGAAAAGTCAAAAGCCCATTCTTATACATTCTTTTATCCTTTCTTTTCCTTTTCTTTTCTTTTGCAAAACAAGTGGGGACAAGAGAGGGGGGGGGGGGGCTGCTGAATTCAGCCAAGGGGGAGGGAAAATGGGGGTGTGTGAGTGTGGGTATGGGTGTGGGGTGATGGAAAATGATAAATACAGTACCCCAAACATCCATTTACGCTAAAAAAAAGCCTTTTTTCTTCAATAATTTCTAAACCGTTTTGGCAAATGATTTCGTTCCAAAAACCACATGATAAATTTTTATTTAATGTTTTATGATGCACAAAATTTGTTTCAACTCATTCCAATTTGTAATTTTCCCTAATTAAATGTATTAGTGACGGCTTAAAATAATAATAAAATAATATTTTTTTCAGAAAATTTGAAATTTCACCAGCGGCTCAATAAACACCAAATAATAGCAATTACATAGCTAGAATATGTATATTTAATTTTTATAATAAGATATTTGTATTTTGACTTTTTACCGAAAACACCCTTATTTTACCGATTTTTTCGAAATTTCACCGAAACGATTTTCAAAACGTTACAGATGGCTACGCAGGTTTTTTAGAAAACCATGAGCGTAATGAACTTGATATCGTTGTAGAATCGAGTGAAGTTTTGAAAAGGAGTGTTTTTTGAGGCTTTTCTTAGTTTCGCTAAAGGGGTCACTTCCGGTGAAGGGATCGTCGGCCCTTTCCTCATCGAATAAAGTGCAGGATATATCATATATACCGCTGTGCAAAGCAAAACACTAAAAGCATTCAAAAGACAAACCGCGTTTTGTAGCATCTGCCAGTTTCGCTAAAGAGGTCACTCCCGGTGAAGGGATCGTCGGCTCTTTCCCCATCGAATAATGTGCAGGATATATCATATATATCACTGTGCAAAGCAAAACTGTAGCTACCCCTTTTTATAAAGTTTTTGATTCTACAACATCTTTAGGTTTCTTTTCTTTTATTAATCTCATTAATAAAAATCCCATCAGCTTATGCTTCCTAAGCATCACAGAAGAAACGAAAGCAGTAATATTTATATATCAGCATATATATATATATAGTATAAGCATTCGTCTCAGGCAGTAATATGATCTCATCACAGAACATTGCAGCAGAAGAACATATATGAAATATTGGATATACTAGGACGTCCGTGTTTTCAATATGGGCCTGTATAAAACACGGATTCCACGGTCGCGACGAATAGCCAAACCCACATCCCAAGACCCTTACGAGAGCGGCAAGTAACACTGCCAATTCTAGGGTTAGAAGACCCGGTCTCGACTCCTTGAGATGGCCTCCTACTGGACCCTAGAACCCGGTTACTTGTGCCCCCCTCCTTGGGTCTACCTAATGCGGAAAAGTAAATAATATACACTGGTGACAGCAACCTCAACCTGGAAGTGCCCCAAATAAAAGAATATTACATTACAGATGAATTTTACATGAATGAAAATAAAAACCCTCATCTCACATAAAACCCCCGGCTATTCTGAACGCGACGATCCAATATAACATATCACAGCAACACATAATATCTCATATCATCAACGTAAGTAAATATGCGCATCCCAATTGTCGTTGACATATAGCAACGAAACCGGCGATATCACATATTACACTTACGGTCACAGAAAAGAAAGTGTAAAACTACAACATTTGGAATCCACAATCACTTTAGACATCGTAAATCCGAAATATCACATACTTCGCATTTCATGCCTAACTCTATGAATTCCACATATTGTATCACATTCCAGATAAATAGACAGTATTAAACTTTCGGAACAGATAATCAAATACCCAAAATTTCCCAAAGTGCTCAACTCTTGAGCGGAGTTCAAATAATCCCAGAATATGTCACAGTACCAGTGATCCAGCCGTAGAAGGGTCAAGCCAACGCCTCACATGTGGCACGCCGTACTCCCCCAAACCCGAAGGTTCAAAAGGCAGTTCAAGACGGTCACATAATCGAGTTAATGTTTGTTGTCTTCTAGAGGGTCCACCGCTTAACATGCCGGATAAAAATTCAACACTTGAAAGTTTTACGTGCCGGGAAAAAGTGGGTTAATGATATCCGTTCAACTAGTTTAACAGTTTCTAAATATCCGGAAAGAAATACGAATTTAAAATTTCCGATCGAGTCCACGATTACAAAAGAAACCCCAGAATACTCAACACTTGAGTCAGAATAAAAATACCCATAAAATATATCTCACAGAACAATTAATTACTATGCAAAACAAATTCCTTGATCTGTTCATTCCGCCGCGGTTCCGCGGCCCAAGCAAGCTAAGGCCGCGGTTCCGCGGCTCTTTGTACGGATCAGGGGATAATTTTTTCACCGTAATTCTTATATTTTCCTGTAGTATTTTTCAGGTATTTTTAATTCAGAAAAAACCCAGTTTTTGAAAAATTTCCAGAGAGGGGTTAATTTGCGTCGGTTCGGGTTCGATTGGAGTTTTAACTTCGTAAACACGTCGCCTAATGCTCTAGCTAGGCTCTGATACCACTGAAAGGTTCCTAGGCACTCTTGTGAAGGTTCATAAGGCATCAAACATGCCCGGATAAAAATTTAGACGTGCCGAACAACCCAAAGCCGGAATCTTTGCTAGATTATTAGGGTTAAACATGCAAGATGATAACTTTTATCTAAGTGTGAGGGATTACAACCTTTGTAGTCTGCTCCTTCGCTTCACAAGCTCCGAGTAGAAGTCCCTTTGCCGCGATCCACGATCTTCCGGACTCATGAGAGGCTCCATGACTCGAACGATCCATGCTAGCTTGAAGTGTTCCAAATCTCCGATGATCTACGTCGAAGTTGCAAAGACTCAAGCTATCTCACTCTAAAGAGATGAACACACTAATCTCATGGGCTAGATGAGATGAGGATGAGAGAGTAGTATTTTTGCTTTCTTTTTAATTCATTTTCTCATATTTATTCATCACATAAAGATTTTCTAGTAAGCTTTTTCAAGAGAGAAGAAGATGATAATGGAAAAGATAAATTGATTAATTCTTTTGTGATGAATAGAAAGAAATGTATATGATTGATATATAAACCATGGTCAAGGATGAGTGGCTAAGATTGTATAGAGAATAAACTAGAGTTAGGGTTTGGTTGGGTTAAAAAATGTGTCATCCAAAAATATCTTAACAATGACAAAAGAAAAATGCTTCTAGAAGGTGCATGAAGCATCTAACCCTAATCAAACCCTAACCTCAATTAATCATCCTTAAACATGTTTAAAAATTAATCATATCATGTCACAATAATATATATCACATATATATTATATATTTGCAACAAAAGAAAATAATACAATTAACATATATCGCATATATATCAATGTATCATCCAGTGAGAAAATGAAATAATAAAGCGAGCCAATATTAGATAATGTAATACAATATATCATATATATTATTATACATTAAATCATCGAATCAACACTTGATTTGATGATCCGACTATATCGAATATTACCGACTAATTTATCATGTACCGATTCATCGAATCAACACTTGATCCGATGTCTCAGTTCATATCTAAATATCGCGAGAATATAATACGGTATCTCATATCGCATTATTCTCGGTCCTGCACATATCACATATGTGCCTCTACTCCGTTTCGCCTGAGCCAAGAAACCTCTATGTAGGACTCTAAAGAATTGTCAATACGCCGGTAGCAGGTGATGATCATATCAAACACCCACAAGCTGAAAGCGGTCAGCTAAACGTAACAGCCACCCAGGTATTGAGCGATCAGAAGATCAACAAGCTAGCCTGTGCGTTCTCCTGTGAATCCAATCAGTAACACTCCCGTACAGTCCGGTCTATTCGTCTGATATGTCGCATATCAAGTCTAGGGGTGGTATACGTCAGACCCCAGTAACCGATAAGTCGTGTCGATGTGTGGCTCATAACGGGTCGAGAAACTACTAGTAACACTTACCAGTAAATCTCTATATCAGCCCTGGCCAGGGACTTCCAGTTATAGCCAATCGAACACAGCGCAACATCAACTCCCTATACCGGGAGAGACGAATCCCCTCCTATCGCTCATTGCCTCCATGTGATTCGGGACTGTACCCAAAAGTTGTTGGAGATAGTGCCCTCATAGTCAATTATTGGATCGCAGGTACGTGATTGCAATGATTGCGGAGGACCTATACCGGTAGGACAGTCTTACTCAAGATTATAGTATGCTATCTGGTTTGTCTTTATCAGTCGTGTACATGTTCAGGTGACTGATTACATGTTACACTTTGATAGAGCCCTTAGGATCTTGCTTTACCACCAACAGTATGATGGCGACCATATACGTGAGAGTTGGGTGGTTTATACGCATATCCTTAATTGTGGTCCCTAGTCGTGGGAGTTTCGAGACAGGGCATCGATACTCCGGAGTAGACTAGTGTGTACAGTCGAGACCCCGAAGAGGGGCGGTGGCCGGTCTCACAAGCCACTGGTGTCAGTTGGATCACCTAAGATGTATACAGGTGCTCATTGGGTTATGAGTACACCGGACAGGACTCGCCGGGAATCTGCTAGTTAGTATTATATCTATCGTCAGATAGCAGTTCCCTGGTGACATGTGTACAGGTTAGTTCATCGACCTGAGGTCGTCATTTGTCTCGTGTGAGTTGCCACTGTGCTTTGATTTCTACCCTACCACGGCTCAAAGGAGTCGTGCAAACAGGTAGCTTTTGGGTACAGTCCCGAGCCATATGGAGACACGTGAGCGGATCGGCAGGGGATTCGTCTCTCCCGGTATTGGGGGCGAGATCGTGCTGTGTCTAGGAGAGCCATTACACAAAGCCCACGGCCGTGGCAGGAGATTTACTGGTAGGTACTCCAGTAGTATCTCAGGGTGTTATTGGGCTTCACTCCGACACGACTTATACTGCTATTGGGTGTCTGACGTTTCTAGCCCCCTAGGTAGATATGCGATACTCATAGACGAACGGACCGGACTGTATATACATTGTCACTGTTAGGCTCAGTAGGGTTTTCCGGATGAGTTCGCTCATCGGCATCCCTTGAGGTCAGTCCATGGGCAGCCGTTACGCATTGCTAGTGCCGCTGACGGTTTGTGGTTAAACCCACTGCCAGGGTACTGACGAGTTATTAGAGTCCTCCACAGACAGTTTCCCAAGTTCGGGCGAAACGTTGTAAAGGCCGTATGGTTTTATGGCAGGGTTCGGAAAATGCACGTGCGTTTACGCACGTGTTATTTTTCGGGCAGATAATACTGGTCGGCTTTGGTTTAAGCCGGATCCGAGTATTATATTGAGTAGGTATAATATCTTTGTCTCAGTTGCATTTGTATTCGGTCGTAATACAAATGCGGGTGTATTTATACAGTTTCGGGGTTGTCCTGAAATTCGTTTCAGGATCACTTTTGGAAGTTGCCAGTTTCTAGTTTTCTATCAGCCGTCTTTTAACATTCGGTTAAAGACGGATTTATCTTTTCTTAGATGAGAGTGAGTCAAGCTTCTAGAAGGTTCTAGAAGGTTCTAGATGAGGTGACTAGGATTAATTGGTGTTGTGTTTTCATTGGTTGCATTAAAGGCTTGATGAGGTGTATTAGTGATTCATGCTTTAGCATTAAAGCATTTTTGTTTAGCTAAAGATATTTTGTGAGAAGCTTCATTTCTTGTGGTCACCTCCCTCCTCCTACACTCACCTCCCTTCTCCATATATATGGCCGGCCCCTCCCCTCTCTCATTTGCACACTTGAGTTTTCATTTTTGTAGAAAAGATTATGATAGATTTTGGGGTGTATGGAATTCACAGCTCATTTCATTCCATCACCCGATTCCCTCGGCAACTTCATTAACCGATCGTCCACGGACTTGGACGAAGTGAGACAAAGTCATCTACTCATTCTCTACATTATTATTGGTCGTCTCTTTTAGCAAACTTGACGATCGAGTTGCCTCAAGTCAGAGGCGGGAGCCCGTTTAAAGAATCGTCGACGTGGTGCCACCTCGACGAGGATATCGGAGATCGACGAGATCGGAGCAGCCGCAACGGAGCGTGGGATGATGGTTGAAGAACGAAGGACTCGGATCGTTCGGTATAACCTTTCTACACTCTTTACAGTTTGTTAGTTTAGCAATAATGGAAGATCCGGGTTAAAGTATACGATAGCGCCAGTTAAAAGTTTTTTGTTCCGCATTTGGCGTCTGAAGACTGCCGGGGCGCTAGCGTAGACTTACAGTGGTATCAGAGCCTCACCATTTTGCTATACTAACTTGTGCTAACGTGTTTAAAATATCGATCGAAACGAAAATAAAAAATCGCATTTTTTCCAACTTGACAGTTTCTGTTGATTTTAAATGGTGTCCTAAAAATATTCCACACATCTCAGAAAACTGTGCAGGGTTTTTTAAGCACACGTGCAAAATTTGAGCACGTGATCTCACCAAAGCGCCGCGGATTAGCGGCCAAACCCATGGTTTAGCCGCGCATCCGCGGCCATATGATGGGATCAGTGCACCAAATTTTGTATGTGTCTTCTCTGTTGGAATTTGGGGGTTTTGGTATATATCATTTGGGCCCAGGTTTTGCTACTGTTCACCAGTAAGTCGTAGGGCCCACTTCTTGATATTTGGTCGATCGAAATTTAAACATGTTAGTTTACAGTGCTTACATTATATCTCCGACCGGGAATGTCATTTGATCGGTAAACCGCGTCCGATTGCTATAGTTCTTTTAGACGGGTTTGCAAACGTGACATTCGCGTTGATGTTCTGTGTTGTGCTGTGATGTTGCGGATTTGTCGTGGTGGATAGCAGTGTGCAATGGTAGTACAGTTTGTGTTTATTTGTACATTTGATATTGCGGGGCGAGCTTCCAACATGTGGACTGCCGTCACTGCCTGTTGTATAATATTCTTTTGGGGCACGACCAGGTTGCGGTCGATGTACCTGTTGTACTATTTTTCATTACTGTACTAGGTTTTGCCCCGAGACGGAGTGCACGGATAGCCGGGTTCTGAGAAGCAACGGGTCCGCATCTCATGGCTTTGAGAGGCAGAGGGGCCCCACTCTAAAATTGGCAGACTATTCGCCGCACTCGTAGGGGGTACAGGTTGACCCAAGGAGGGGTGCCCAAGATTACCGGATTCCGTGAAGTGCTGGGTGGTCCATTCACTATGCTGTAGGGGGCTGCCTCGCTTCAGGTTTTGGCGGGTAACTTGCCGCACCCGTAGGGGTCTAGGTTTCATTGCACAGGCTATCCACACGACAGGGGAACGTCGAGTTTCAGCAGCGGCTCTGTGAAACTCGGGGATCCCAGATTATCTGTATTGTTCTGTGATGCTTATTACTTTTCTGTAATGTTGCATATTATCACGCCTGGAGCGATTATTGTATATTGGTTTATATACTATTAGATGTTGTATATGTTTTACACCCGCGCTAGTCCAGTCCCCGCTCTGTCGTTAGTTAAGTAACCTAACGGGTGATGACGGGACCCAGTGACGAATGCAGATGGCATATACGTACATTTTATTTTCGTTCTTTTCTGGTGTGATTAAATGATGGGACTGTGTTGATTCTGATCAATGCAAAGTAAAACAAACCTGTTTGGATGTTGTTGGAACAAATTTAAAAAAGTGTTATTGCAAAGACGTTTCCTTTTGTTATGCATAGCGGTATTCAGTGGAATATCCTGCACCTCATTCGACGGGGCAAGGGCCGATATCCCTTCACCGGGACTGACCCCTTGGGCAGAAGTTTGCGTCAGCGTAATAACTTTACTATAGTCGATTACATGTTGCTTTGCATAGCGGTATTCAGTGGAATATCCTGCACCTCATTCCACGAGGAAAGAGCCGAGATCCCTTTACCGGGAGTGACCTCTTTAGCAAAAGGTTTTCGCCACTATATTTTAAAAAGCTATCAGGTTCCTTCAACGAGATCAAGTTCATTACGTTAAAGGTTTTTCGCCAAAAACCAGCCGTAGCCCTCCTTCGTTTCTTATGGATGGTCAGTAGTATTCAAGCTATGTTTGTTGGCATACGTCAAGGCATAGTGTTTGGTAGCTGCTGGGTATTCATTTGTTGCATAGATAGATGAGTTGGTTTGGGACAGTCGTATTACCTTGTTGGCATACGTCAAGGGTATGTACGGGTGGGTTCAAATTAACAAGATAATGACGGGCAGAACTTGACATGTGACTTATGATTTGTTGACATACGCCAAGGTCATAAGAGCATGGGGCATAAATCATAACGGGAGTTTCTAAAGAAACTGAAACTTGCCAAGTATGCGCATACCTTCTGGAGTATGAGTAACGTGGATGCATTCCATCACGTTATCATGCGATGAGAGTTGGATCCTGATTCCCACTGATGAGTTGGTTTACTCTTCGGGTGATCCCGATTGATTCTTCTTTAGGTTTGGAGGAGAATTTGACAGGACAGTGGGAGGTTTCCGGATTAGATAAAGTGATAACCATTCTGATCTAGGTTAGAGTGCACGCAGAGTGTTTCCTTTCTCTCTCTCTTTGGCAGCGACCTTTGACCGACCCTAGACTATGACTCAGTGACCAGGTTGACCGAACCTTCTTAAAATACTGGCTTTTGGATTGTCTGAGTTGCATAAGTCATTGCCACTCCTTCTTTTACCCTTTGAATTTCTCAGAACACCCGTATTACTACGGATATCCACTTCCATTGGATAGATCCATCGTATGGTTATATACGAACTCGAAGGGACTTCTTCGAGGATGGATCCAGGTTCAGGAGAAATAGAATTGGTTTATTCAGTTGTCTTTTATTATCACCTTCTCTCAGGTTGCGAGAGCTCCTTGGTTTAGGAGAGTACACCTATTACGCTTATTGGATAGTCTTATTCCAAACCATAGGCTGGTGCCGAAAGGTAGGGAATGAAGAAAACTAATTAGCCTAAGTAGGGTGTGCAGAAGGTAATATGTAAAGACAAATTAAAGGGATTAGAAAGAGGGCAAAGTAAATTGCGACTGATATCATTCACGACCAAAACCGCGTACTTCATCGCCACTCCTATTTCACCTTTAAAGGAATAAGGTATTATTCAGTTGTCTTTTATCATCACCTTCTCTCAGTTGCGAGTACTCCTTGGTTTAGGAGGGTACACCTATTATGCTTACTGGATAGTCTTCTTCCAAACCATAGGCTGGTGCCGAACGGTAGGGAAGGAAGAAAACCAATTAGCCTAACGATGGTGTACAGAAGGTAATGACTAAAGACAAATAAAGGGATTTGGAGAGATGGCAATAAAATATACGGTTCAAGTCATGAATTGGATTATGGAAGAGGCATTGCTATGAATACCAGGATACCCCTACGAAACATTTTCATGTTTCAGTGCATTGTTAAAGGAAAAACTGTTTTCCCGATTAAACACTTACTCCAAGGGTATGTATTTACCAGGTTTCATTCTCATATCTGTATGGTTTTACAGATGATGAGTGGGAGTAAGTTATTGGGAATTAGGTGATCATCCTCATTATATCGGAATTCGTTGTAATTGGTGATATTTGAGGAAATCGCCAGGGTACAGTTTTCAACCTACGACGCACAGGTTTTGAGTTGTTTAACTCAGCGGACTTATACAGAGTATTGTATGTTGTCCAGTGTCCATCAGGACAAAGGGGTAGGTCCTCGTACTATGTTCTGTTTACTTATAACTTCTCTAGTATTTAGACAAGTGTTTCGTAGAAATACAAGGTCTAAGTTTTGAGAAGTTATGGGTATAAGAATAAAGTAGAGAACCAGGTGTCACAAGTATCGGGATTCTTCAAAGAGATCGAAGATGTAGATTCTTGTGATTGGTATTCAGATGATAGTGATGGTTTTGAGAAACGTGTTTCTCTTTCAGGTTACTCATAATTGGATGGATTCCTAAGTTGAGTAATGCTGATTAGCCTCTTTCCATTAAGTTGATATGCACTGGAGACAGCTGCATGATTTGAATATGGTTCCAATTAAATAAGTGCCAAAGTTTCTGTATTGGATATAGAATAGTTCGTACCTTATAAGTTGTTAAGGTACGGGGAGTTGTCCAGCTTAAGCTTAAAACCAGACTCTGGATAACTCAGGGCACGTTTCTGTAATGGCTGTTTGTGGGTTGACCTTGGCTATGACGAGGGTTGATATTCTACCATTTGGAAGATCAATAGTGATATTGTTCTTGACTCGCCACAGTTTTAGTAAAATGGATTTTTTTTTCAGAAAACAGTAGTGGGAGTATGGTAGAACTGGAAGTGATTCCAGAACCGCGAACGATTACGGAAAATTTAATAGGACCTATACATTCAATCAGGTTTGACATTCAAATAGCCACTCCGCAGATTTGGTGGGTAACCTCAGACACCCGAGAGATACTTCGGTAGGCTCAAGGACGGTGACAGGGAGGTTCTTATCTATCCAGACTTGACACTACTGTTGTTCCAGGCTGTGAGACCCGGTAGGAGGGTTGTCGTAGTCAGTGGGAGCAGCGGAAGCATAGTGGGCAAGTAGCTTATGTCTATTTATAGACTACAGCAGTTATAGCGGAGATAGATCATCTAATTCTGATATGACAGTCATGGGTTTGACTTCAATCAGAATAGGGGATGGATCTGTTAAGGAGATAGTAGGGTGTGATGTCATGGTATCTGGATGACATACACAGAGTAGGAAGTAAAATTCCTATACTACGATCGGTTGTACTGTGGTCGTCACACAGTTGTTTCTCCAGACAGGATATGGATATAATATTTGACATTCTGGTTTCTGGATCTATGGCTTTAGATCTGGATTTGGGTAGTTTCCCAATGTGGGTACTTTGACAGATATTCTAATGGTTTTTAGAATACTTAACTCCTAGCATGGTGGTGTACCTGCAGGTGATGGAGTCACCCTCTCTAAAGGTGTCGTATAGACTAAAGGGGAGAGGGATGTACATGATTGGCAGATCACTTGCTTAGGCAATTGAGTCAATCATGAGATGTCAAGTACCACACCAAATGTTGGTTTTGCACTAGATGCAATAAGTTTGTATTAATCCAATCCTGGAGAAACATAAGGAAGCAGTTTTAGAACATAAGTAAATGTTCTACGGATTTGATGACGGCAGCCTCTTTCGGGAGACGGTTATCATTCTAGGCTTCAAAGGTGACATGGTTGACAGAGTGATTATCAGAGTTATAGTTTATCCCTCTGACGAATAGGGACAGTATTATGGACAGGTGGTCCAAGAGGATACTGAGGGTGGCCTGGTGCCGGATACTGATTAGGTTCAGTGATCGATACAGTCTAAGAAGTTTGAATTTGGAGTTCATTTATGAACTAGGTCCCATCAGATATCCAGACATATTCTAAGACAGGTATTACTCAATTCGGGAGATGGCTTTCTCCGCGAACTTGAGATTAAGAGAGATATAGAAAGAAACTTCTAGGCGGATCCACTCACTAAGGCTATTTCTCGAACACAATAGTTTTACAAACGGGCTTTGTGATACTGATTAGTAGAGGAGTTGGATGTTCGGTTTCACACGGGCTGTGAGTAGTCGACATCGCAATAATTAGCCTTGAGTGCAAGTGGGAGATTGTTGGAGATAGTGCCCTCATAATCAATTATTGGATCGCAGGTACGTGATTGCAATGATTGCGGAGGACCTATACCGGTAGGACAGTCTTACTCAAGATGATAGTATGCTATCTGGTTTGTCTTTATCAGTCGTGTACATGTTCAGGTGACTGATTACATGTTACACTTTGATAGAGCCCTTAGGATCTTGCTTTACCACCAACAGTATGATGGCGATCATATACGTGAGAGTTGGGTGGTTTATACGCATATCCTTAATTGTGGTCCCTAGTCGTGGGAGTTTCGAGACAGGGCATCGATACTCCGGAGTAGACTAGTGTGTACAGTCGAGACCCCGACGAGGGGCGGTGGCCGGTCTCACAAGCCACTGGTGTCAGTTGGATCACCTAAGATGTATACAGGTGCTCATTGGGTTATGAGTACACCGGACAGGACTCGCCGGGAATCTGCTAGTTAGTATTATATCTATCGTCAGATAGCAGTTCCCTGGTGACATGTGTACAGGTTAGTTCATCGACCTGAGGTCGTCATTTGTCTCGTGTGAGTTCCCACTGTGCTTTGATTTCTACCCTACCACGGCTCAAAGGAGTCGTGCAAACAGGTAGCTTTCGGGTACAGTCCCGAGCCATATGGAGGCACGTGAGCGGATCGGCAGGGGATTCGTCTGTCCCGGTATTGGGGGCGAGATCGTGCTGTGTGTAGGAGAGCCATTACACAAAGCCCACGGCCGTGGCAGGAGATTTACTGGTAGGTACTCCAGTAGTATCTCAGGGTGTTATTGGGCTTCACTACGACACGACTTATACTGCTATTGGGGGTCTGACGTTTCTAGCCCCCTAGGCAGATATGCGATACTTATAGACGAACGGACCGGACTGTATATACATTGTCACTGTTAGGCTCAGTAGGGTTTTCCGGATGAGTTCGCTCATCGGCATCCCTTGAGGTCAGTTCATGGGCAGCCGTTACGCATTGCTAGTGCCGCTGACGGTTTGTGGTTAAACCCATTGCCAGGGTACTGACGAGTCATTAGAGTCCCCCACAGACAGTTTCCCAAGTTCGGGCGAAACGTTGTAGAGGCCGTATGGTTTTATGGCAGGGTTCGGAAAATGCACGTGCGTTTACGCACGTGTTATTTTTCGGGCAGATAATACTGGTCGGCTTTGGTTTAAGCCGGATCCGAGTATTATATTGAGTAGGTATAATATCTTTGTCTCAGTTGCATTTGTATTCGGTTGTAATACAAATGCGGGTGTATTTATACAGTTTCGGGGTTGTCCTGAAATTCGTTTCAGGATCACTTTTGGAAGTTGCCAGTTTCCAGTTTTCTATCAGCCGTCTTTTAACATTCGGTTAAAGACGGATTTATCTTTTCTTGGATGAGAGTGAGTCATGCTTCTAGAAGGTTCTAGAAGGTTCTAGATGAGGTGACTAGGATTAATTGGTGTTGTGTTTTCATTGGTTGCATTAAAGGCTTGATGAGGTGTATTAGTGATTCATGCTTTAGCATTAAAGCATTTTTGTTTAGCTAAAGATATTTTGTGAGAAGCTTCATTTCTTGTGGTCACCTCCCTCCTCCTACACTCACCTCCCTTCTCCATATATATGGTCGGCCCCTCCCCTCTCTCATTTGCACACTTGAGTTTTCATTTTTGTAGAAAAGATTATGATAGATTTTGGGGTGTATGGAATTCACAGCTCATTTCATTCCATCACCCGATTCCCTCGGCAACTTCATTAACCGATCGTCCACGGACTTGGACGAAGTGAGACAAAGTCATCTACTTATTCTCTACATCATTCTTAGTCGTCTCTTTTAGCAAACTTGACGATCGAGTTGCCTCAAGTCAGAGGCGGGAGCCCGTTTAAAGAATCGTCGACGTGGTGCCACCTCGACGAGGATATCGGAGATCGACGAGATCGGAGCAGCTGCAACGGAGCGTGGGATGATGGTTGAAGAACGAAGGACTCGGATCGTTCGGTATAACCTTTCTACACTCTTTACAGTTTGTTAGTTTAGCAATAATGGAAGATCCGGGTTAAAGTATACGATAGCGCCAGTTAAAAGTTTTTTGTTCCGCATTTGGCGTTTGAAGACTGCCGGGGCGCTAGCGTAGACTTACAAAAGCCACCGTTTTGCATGCCCTCTTGGATGTGGTAAGGTGGAAATCAAAGCACAGTGGGAATCACACAAGACTCTATGACGATCTCGGGTCTTCAGACTACCCTGTACCCGTGTCACCGGAGAACTGCCATCTGACGTGTGGTATATCACCATCTGGGAGTTCTCGGCGAGTCCGTCCAGAGTACCCAGTCTCCACTGAGCACCCGTACACCATCTCTGATGTCAAACACTGATGGATATAGGATCATCCATCGCCCATCATATGGGTCAAGATGCGTATACGCTAGTCTACTCTGGTGTATCGATGCCCTGTCTCGATATACCCTCGACTAGGAACAGTTATAGGATGTACTCATCGACTACCGTGGCCCCACTAGTATGATCTCATCATAGTCCCAGTAGTCGAGTACAGATCCTAAGGGCTTTATCAACATGTGAGAGAAAAACAGTAAACCAATACAAGTCAACATGTTAAGATAACGTGAAACCAAATAGCATACTATCATGACGAGCAAGAAAGTCATCTCTATATATATCCAAGCATCCATTATAATATACATCAAATGTACAACAATGGCCTCTAGGGCATATACATAACTAACAGTTTCTAGAAGCTTTTATTTTGTTTCTTGCAAAGATATTTTGTTTAGATATTTTACTTGATATTCTTTAACCCAACCCAAACCCTTAACCCTAATAAACTCTCTACAATGGTTAGCCTCTTCATATTGAACCATGGTTGCATTTGTAATGATAACACACTTTCATTATTCATCACAAAAGATTTTTTGATTATCTTCTTTCTTCTTCTTCCTTGCATGAAAAGCATTCTAGCTTTTTTTGAAGTGATGAAAATGAGTGAAAAATAGAAAATAAATGAGAGCTAAATTCCTACTTCATCATCCTCATCTATTCTAGCCACTTAGATTAGGGTGTTTGCTTTGCTAATACTTGATTAGCAAAGCAAGAGCTTGGGTTTGAGTTTCTTCAAGGTAGATCATCTTTGTTATCGAAGATCGGAAGCAAGTTTGCATCTTTCTTTTGTGGAGCTACTCCAGAGTCTGGATACTCGATGATCGCAGCGAAGAGACCTCAACACGGAGCTTTAGAAGTGAAGGAATGGACCACAAAGGTTGTAATCCCTAACTCTAAGAAGTAAAGTTGTTTGCTTGCTATTGTTTTCACCTAATCTCTAGTCTAAGATCTTGGTTAGGGTTGTTCGGCACGTCTAAAATTTAAATCGGGCATGGTTGATGCCTTGTAAAACTTTGTGAGAGTGCCCAGTAACCCTACAGTGGTATCAGAGCCAAGCTAGAGCTTTAGGCGAAGTCTAGACGAAGTTTAAAGTCCGATCGAACTCCGAATACCCGTTAAATCCTAGTTTCTGGAAATTTTTTCAAAAGTTGACATTTTTCATATTAAAAATACTCAAAAAATCATGCAGGGAAATATAAGAATTACTGTGAAGTACGGACCATCAACTCCCTCACGTGACCGCGGAACCGCGGCCAAACCACGCGTTTGGCGGCGGTTCCGCGGCCAAAATTTGGAGTTTGGGTCTACTACATCAGGTATTTATTCTTAAGTCCTTTTTCATAATTCTGGGAATTTTTAATTCTACTCAAGTGTTGAGCCTTCTCGGAATTCTTGGGAACTCGTTGATTCGATCGGAAAGTTTAACTTTGTTTAATTTTTCCGGGTAATTTAGAACGTGTTAAAAAGTTCAAACGGATATCAATAACTCACTTTTTCCCCTGCCTGAAATTTTCCAAGTGTTGCATTTTTCCGTAGTTTAAGAACGTTCTATGTCTTGCAAGTAACGCGGTGGACCCTCTAGAAGAACACAAACCTTAACTCGATTATGTGACCGTTTGAACCGCCTCTAAACTTTAGTGTTTGGGGCAGTACGGCGTTGCTACATGTGAGGCGTTGGTTTGACCCTTCTACGGCTGGACCATTGGTACTGTGGCATGTGATGGATGCTTTTAAACTCCACTTAAGTGTTGAGCCATTTGGGAAAACTTGGGTGTTTGATTATTCGATCGGAAAGTTTAACATTGTCTATTTATCTGGAATGTGATACAATATTTGGAATCCACAAGTAGTTATGAGATAACTAATTTGAATGTTATAAATCTAGCAGTTCAGTCTCAGTTGATCGGTTGCCACGGAATTTTGATGCGATCAAAAGTCTGTCGCAATCACGTAGCGTACGCGGATACTCGCCGGGTAAACTTAATAGATAGCCATGCCTCATAGCCCCGACCAAGTGACTGTAGGAGAACCCCGTCACCAAAAGCATCCGTTCGGGTGCTCGCGGCAGCGATGTTCCGCCTTAGTGCACTTCGTCGACGGCATCCGGGGTGCGGCCGTCTACTAAAGTTTGCGACGAGCATTCGATCAGGATGTCGGGAATCTTGTTGAATTGCCCGACTAAATATTGAAAAGTGTTTTCGATATTGGGACTAAAATGCGGGGTTTATAATTGTTAGGCATGCGATGTCTAAGGAATTCATTTGGTTCAACATGCGATGTCTAAAAAGGTTGCAAATTCCAACTGTTGTAGTTTTTTACTTTCATTTCTACGACCGTAAGTGTAATATGTGGTGTATCGCCGGTTTCGTTGCTATACATCAACGACAATTGGGATACGCATATTTACTTACGTTGATGATATGTGATATTATGTGTTACTGTTGTTAGTTATATGTATGCCCTAGAGGCCATTACTGTACATTGGATGTATATTGTAGTGGATGCTGGGACATGTATAGATAGGACTTTCTTGCTCGACATGATAGTACGCTATCTGGTTGCTCTTTATCTTAGCATGTATACTTTCTATCTCTCTGTTACATGTTGATAAAGCCCTTAGGATGTGTACTCGACTTCCAGGACTATGATGTAGATCATACTAGTGGGGCTTGGATAGTCCATGAGTACATCCTTCAATGTTCCTAGTCGTGGGAATATCGAGACGGGGCATCGATATTCCAGAGTAGACTAGCGTATATCTTCTCGACCCATATGATGGGCGATGGATGATCCCATATCCATTGGTGTTTGACATCAGAGATGGTATGCGGGTGCTCAGTGGTGACTGGGTACACTGAACGAACTCGCCGAGAACTCCCAGATGGTATTATACCTCACGCCAGATGGCAGTTCTCTGGTGACACTGGTACTGCTTAGTCTGTTGACCCGAGATCGTCATAGAGTCTTGTGTGCCTCCCACTATGCTTTGATTTCCACCCTACCACGGCTCTACTGAGTCGTGCAAACAGGTGGTTTTTGGGTACAGTCCCGATTCACATGGAGGCAATGAGCGATAGGAGGGGATTCGTCTCTCCCGGTATTGGGGGTTGGTGTTGCGCTATGCTCAACTGGCCATAACTGGAAATCCCTGGCCAGGGTTGCAGTGATATACTGGTAAGAGTTATCAGTAGTTTCATACTATGTTATGGACCTTACATCGGCATGACTTATCGAGCTACTGGGGTCTGACGTTTACCATCCCTAGGCGAGATATACGACATATCAGACGAACAAACCAGACTGTACGGTAAGTGTTGCTGGTTGGATTCACAGGTGTGTGAGCGGGCTTGTTCATTGATCTTCTGATCGCTCAATACCCGGGTGGACATTACGTTTAGCAGACCGCTTTTGGCTTGTGGGTGTTTGATATGATCATCACCTGCAGCCGGCGTATTGACGGGTCTTTAGAGTCCTACACAGAGGTTTCCTGGCTCAAGCGAAGCGAAATAGGAGAGCATATGAGATATGTACGGGACCGAGAATAATACCAGTATGTGATACTGAATTCTATTCTCGCGATTTGTATCATCGAACGGTTATATAAGATATAGCCGGGTTACCGAATCAAGTGTTGATTCGATACATTGATACACTTGATATTAGTCGGTTATATGCAATATGACCGGATCATTAAATCAAGTGTTGATTTAATGATTTAATGTATAATTATATATTTGAGATATTACTTTACATTAACTAGTATTTGTTCACTTAATATTGATTTTCTCACTTGATGTGCACAAGTAGTATATGTGATATATTTTTGTGCACTTGATTGTATCATGTTTGATGATACATGCTAACTTGGGTGTATATTTGATTTAAAACATGTTTAGGTTAATGGTTAGGCTTTTGTTATCTTTTCTTAATTATTTATTTTATTTATTTATTTTTGAGCAAGAAATAAAATGGTGGCTTCTTTTGTATTTTACTTGAAGCTTCATGAAGCTTTGACCATTTTGTTTCTTTCCTAAACCTAACCATTCACCTAAACCCTAGTTTAGTCTCTACACTTGTTAAACTCACCCATGGTTGCATTATGATAACCATCACTTGATTTCCTTTTTGGAGATAATTCTTTATTCATATTCTTATCTTCTTCTTCTTCTTCATGAAGAGAAGAAACCATTGCTAGAAATTTCCAAGTGATGATTCCAAGTGATAAATCCAAATGCAAAGTGAACCCACTTCCTATTTCTTCATCCTCTACCACTTGCCATATAGTATAGGGTGTTTTCTTCATAAGTTTCATTACCAAGTGAAGATGGAGCTTGAGTTTGAGTTGCCTCGACGTAGATCATCTTCAGCATTGAAGTCAACGACCTAGCCAGATCATTTCTCCGATGAAACCAACAAGGGAGTCCGGGATTCCGATGATCGCAGCGGTGGGATGTCAACACGGAGCAAGAGAAGTGGAGGACCGGATCTACAAAGGTTGTAGTCCCTTTCACTTAGCAATAAAGTTGTTTACTTGCATGTTTCGCCTTACCTCTAGTTATCGATCTTGCATAGGGTTTCTTTGGCACATGAAAAAATTTGAATTGAATATGTTTGATCAGTTGTAGAACCTCATTAGTGTGCCTAGGAACCCTACAATGGTATCAGAGCCTAACTAGAGCCTTAGGCGATGTGTAGACGAAGTTAGAAACCTGATCAAACCCGAAACCCTAATCCAAAACCCTTCTCTGTACATTTTTTCAAATCGTGGAATTTTGTGAATTAAAAATATACAGAAAAATTAGCAGGGTTTTCTAGGAGTTACTATGCAAAACAAGCTTCTAAATCGATCAAGTCGCCGCGGAACCGCGGCACGAGCATGGCTCGTGCGGCGGTTCCGCGGCCGTACGGTCGCCTCTTTCATCGAATTTTGCACAGTAATTCTTATATTGTAGTGCTGTTTTTTCTGGAAATTTTTAATCTGTACTCAAGAGTTGAGTTTTCTGGGTTGTTTTGGGAGTTCGTAGATTTGATCGGATTGTCTAACTTTGTGTATGTGTTTTTCCGGATTATTTTAGAACATGTTAGAAAGTTCGACCGGATATAAATACCCACTTTTTTCCCTGCCGGGAAATTTCCAATTGTTGGATTTTTTCCGTAGTTTAATGACGTTCTAAGTAGTGCAAGTAACGCGATGGTCCCTCTGGAAGACAACAAACCTTAACTCGATTATGTGACCGTCTTGAACTGCTTTTTGAACCTTAGGGTTTGGGGCAGTACGGCGTGCCACATGTGAGGCGTTGGCTTGACCCTTCTACGGCTGGACCGTTGATACTGAGGCATGAAGTGAATGTTTTTAAACTTATTTCATGTGTTGAGTTGTTTCGGGAAAACTTGTGTGTTTGATTGGTCGATCGAAAAGTTTAACATTTTCTATTTATTTGGAATGTGATACGAATGTGATACAATATTTGGAATCCACAAGTAGTTATGAGATAACTGATTTGGATGTTATAAACATAGCAGTTTAGTCTCACTTGATTGGTTGCCACGGGATTTTGATGTGATCAAAAGTCTGTCGCAATCACGTTGATTACACGGATACTCGCCTGTAAACTTAATAGACAGCTACACCCTATAGCCCCGACCAAGTGACTGTAGGAGAACCCCGTCGCCAAAAAGCATCCGTTCGGGTGCTCGCGGCAGCGGTGTTCCGCCTTAGTGCACTTCGTCGACGGTATCGGGCGTGCGGCCGTCCACTAAAGTTTGCGACGAGCATTCGTTCTGGATGTCGAGAATCTTGCTGAATTACCCGACTTTATATTGAAAAGTGTTTTCGATATTGAGACTAAAATGCAGGGTTTATAATTGTTAGGCATGCGATGTCTAAGGAATTCATTTGATTAGGCATGCAATGTCTAAAGAGGTTGCGGATTCCAACTGTTGTAGTTTTACACTTTCTTTTCTGCGACCGTAAGTGTAATATGTGATATCGCCGGTTTCGTTGCTATATGTCAACGACAATTGGGATGCGCATATTTACTTATGTTGATGACATGTGATGTTATGTGTTGCTGGATATGTTATATTGGATCATCGTGTTTGAATAGCCGGTGGTTTTTATGTAAGATGAGTGTTTTTCATTTTCATTCATGTAAAAACTTGTATGTAATATTCTTTTATTGGGGCACTTCTAGGTTGCGGAAGATGTCACCGTTGATGTATATTATTTACTTTTCCGCATTAGGATAGACCCAAGGAGGGGAGCACGAGTAACCGGGTTCTAGGGTCCAGTGGGAGACCATCTCGAGGAGTCGAGTCCAGGTCTCCTAACCCTAGAATTGGTAGGGTTGCTTGCCACTCTCGTAGGGGTCTAGGGGTATGGGATTGGCTATTCATCACGACCGTGGAATCCGTGTTTTATTCAGGCTCAAAATAAAACACGGACGTTCTAGTATATCCAATATTTCATATGATATTTTCTGCTGCGTTATCTGTGATGTGATCATGTGATATGTTCAGGTAGATATTGTATATAGTATATATGATATATTATATAGACGTTGCTTATGTTTTACACCCGCGCTAGCCCTGCCTCGCTCTGGCGTTAGTTACCTAACCTAACGGTGCAGACGGGACATCGAGGCGAATGCGGATGGCATACGCGTACGCTATATTTATTTGTGATGTTTAGGTGGACTTAAATGATGAGAATTCATTAATGAGATTAATGAAAGAAAATAAACCTAAAAGATGTTTTGGAATCGAATTTCAAAATAAAAACAGGTAGCTACAGTTCTTGCTTTGGATCGCGGTGTTCCTTGTAGAACATCCTGCACCTTATTCGATAAGGAAAGGGCCGACGATCCCTTCAACGGGAGTGACCCCTTTAGCAATAACTGGCAGATGCTACAACTCTCGGTTTGTCTTTTGATTGCTTGTATAGTTTTTGCTTTGCACAGCGGTATATATGATATATCCTGCACCTTATTCGATAAGGAAAGGGCCGACGATCCCTTCACCGGGAGTGACCCCTTTAGCAAAACTAGAAAAGCTTCAAAAACACTCCATTTAAAAACCATTTGATTCCGCAACGAGATCAACTTCAAAGCGTTAAAGGTTTTCTTAAAAACCATCCGCAACCCTCCGTCATTTTAGGAAGTAGAGTACTTAGTATTCGTGCTAGGTTTGTCGATCATAGCCGAGGCGTAGTGTACGGTAGCTAAGTGATGTCTTCCTACACCGCATATGATGCGATTAGTTAGGACAGTCATGTGGCTTTGTTGACTTTAGCCAAGGGTCCTGTTGGTGGGTCTAATTAATCACGAAATGACGGGTAGAACTTGACTAGTGCTTATGATTTGTTGACCTTAGCCAAGGTCATAGGTGCTAAGGGTAAAAACCTTTATCGGGAGTTTCAAGTGTTGAAATTTGCAATGAGATTGCATACCTTCTATATGATAGTTGGATCCTGATACCCACTGCGAGTAATTGTTACTCCTGGGAGAGTTTTGCACTTTGCAATTAGCCGATCAAGTAGGTGTCTAGAAAGGTGTCAACGGAGTTACGCCTCTGGGAAAACGAGGTTTATCATAATTAGGTCCGTGCGAAAGCACGGGGAATCTCCCTCAAAGTACCGACACTGGCCTGGCTGAAAGATTGGCGAACTTGTAGAGTGTAATTAATCCCGGCTAGTCTTTCCTTTTAAGGTTTGAAGGAAAATTTGATAAAAACAGTGGGAGCCATCCTGATTAGATAAAATATATAACCAATCTAATCTTGCAAGAGCGCACGCAGAGTGTTTTCTTCTCTCTCTCTCTCCAGTTAGCGACTATATCATGCCTTAATCAAGATAATAATATGGATGTATTGACCGAACCCGCTTGTTATACTGAGCTGGGGAACGTTGGTCCCGCTCCAACTTATAATTCTTATATGACCGAGCAGGAAATAGGGGAATACCTGGATTCCCATGCCGCCCAAACGAAGAAAGTGCATGATATGCATCTCTTTCGGGTGTGTTCATTACAAAGAACTGTTTCTCAGTGTCCTCTACGTCCCAAGTATTAGATACCAGATAAGGATCCCGCAAATGTAATCTGTTACATAGGGCGACAAAAGGTAGAGAACTGAGAACGGGTGATGAGTTTCATGAGACAGAAAACGGTGCAAGTGCTGCAGCCAAGTCTGTTGGTCACTGTCACCCTGTATTACTAATACATTGATTCTGAACAAATGCTATTAGATACCGAACCTGATATACAAAATCATATCAGTCTCTTTATAGTAAAGAAACGATAAAATTTTGTATTGTTGGATAATGTTTTGAACATTTTCTATATCAAAAGTTGATCGGTTCAGGCACGTTATCTAAAAGCATTGACGTTCTAAATCAAACTACAGTTCTTAGTATACGGAACACACACAAGAGGAAGAGTTCCGAAATGAACGAATCCTTCTTGAGGCATTGTAGACTAGGTCATATCAATGCGACCCGACTGGCTGAAGTTACATTTATATGCATATTTAAATTATTTTGAATTTACATCTTGTGAAACTTGCCAGTCATGTCACAGAGATAAGATGACCATAGCTCTGTTTACTGGAAACAGAGAAAGAGTTAGTGAACTCTTGGGATGATACATGTTGATCTATGTAGGTCCCTGTCTACACATGCCAAGACCGGTTCTTTGTATTTCATTACATTCTCTGATAATCTCTCAAGGTTCAGCCATATGTTCCTGTTGAAACATAAGTCCGAAGTTTTTGAGATATTCACAGAATATAAGTTAGAAGTAGAGAACCAAAAACACCGGGTATGAGTATTATATCCCATGATAAGATCATGGAGGAGAATACTTGTGTATAGAATTCCTGGACTATTCTAAAGGAGAATGAGATTCTCTCTCTGTATTACTCCTCTGAATACACCACAGCACAACAGTGTATCGGGGCGGAGCAATCGCACCATATTAGATATGGTGTGCTCTATGATGAGTACTACTGAGTTACCTATTTCCTTTTAGGGTTGTGCACTTTAGAAGCTGCATACCTATTGAATTGGGTTCGAATCAAATCAGTGCCTACCACTCTATATAAGATATGGTATGAAAAGAGCCTATCTCTTAAGTAAGTTAAGATTTGGGGTTGTCAGGCCTATGTCTAAAAGGCAAAATCCGGACAAGCTCGAGGCAAGGTCTGTTATGTAGAACTGGAAATATTCCAGCTATACAAACTGCAAATGATGATTTGACAGAACCAAAGGATTCAATAGTCCCCGACGAACCTCAGCCTCTCCGCCGATCTGGTAGGGTTCCTCATCCGCCAAAGAGATACTTCGGTTTCTCGATGACAGTGAGAGGGAGGAATGCATCATGAGATGATGACCCAACTAGTTTCGAGCAGGCCATCAAGAGTAGGGACTCTGTAAGAATGGCTGGATGCTTAGCGATCTGAGATGGAATCCATGTACACCAACAAAGTATGGACTTTGGTTGCTATATCTAAAGGGTTAAATGCCCATCAGGAGCAAGTATTTCTTGAGAAGATTACTTGGTGTAGATGGAAAGGTTGAGACTTTCAAAGCTAGACTTGTTAAAGGTTTTTCTTCATCGACCAGGCATGGATAATGATGAAACCTTTTCCAGGGACTATGCTTAAGTCCATCCAGATCCTACTTGCCATTGCTACATACCATGACTATGATATCTGGTGGTTGGATGCCATGACTGCTTTTCTAAAATGATTTAGAAGAGAACGTCTATAAGAACACGGCCAGGGGGCTTCGTAAACAGTGGGAGCAGCGGAAACATGTGCAAGTTGCTTTACAGATTAAAGCAGGCATCGCGGAGTTGGAACGTCTGTTTTGATGTGGTATTCAAAGAGTTTGACTTCATCAAAATGGTAGACGAACCTTGTATATACAAAATGGTAGTAGAGAGTAAGGTGGTCATTCTCGTATTGTACGTGGACAACATACTCTTGATAAGAAAAGAGTTTCCTATGCTACGCACGGTCAATCTCCTCTTATCACATGGATTCTCCAAATAGGATAAAGGTGGTACCTCCTAAATCCTGGGATTTGGATCTATGAGATAGATCTAAATGGATATTAGGTTTCTCACTTGGTTTAGTGAGATGGTATCAATCGATCCTGGGGAGAATCACTGGAAAGGTTCCAAGGTGATAAGGACGACTGAATGTCAGTCGCAGGCATTGTCTTTACCCTCAGTAAAGGGACGGTATGTTGGAAGAGTTCCAAGCTATATACCATGACAAACTAGACGATAAAGGCTTGTAATATCGCTGTCAAAGATACTACCAAAGAGGCAGTTTGGGTGTATATTGGTTCATGAGATGAACTAGGTTCCTACCATTGTGTGACAATGGAAGTGTGGCTTTGGCCCGGAACCCTGGTCCCATCAGTGACCCGGACATATTCTGATGCAGCATCACCTGATCATGGAGATAGTTGATCTCCAGGGTGATCGAGGTTAGGAGAGTAGACTCAGAGGACAACACGGCGGATCCACTCACAAAGGCTTTTTCCCAGAGATAGACTTATATGGGATGGTTGAGTATTAGATACTACAACCACTGCTACAGATGGCCCTAGTGCAAGTGGGAGATTGTTAGTTATATGTATGCCCTAGAGGCCATTACTGTACATTGGATGTATATTGTAGTGGATGTTGGGACATGTATAGGTAGGACTTTCTTGCTCGACATGATAGTACGCTATCTGGTTGCTCTTTATCTTAGCATGTATACTTTCTGTCTCTCTGTTACATGTTGATAAAGCCCTTAGGATGTGTACTCGACTTCCAGGACTATGATGTAGATCATACTAGTGGGGCCTGGGTAGTCCATGAGTACATCCTTCAATGTTCCTAGTCGTGGGAATATCGAGACGGGGCATCGATATTCCAGAGTAGACTAGTGTATATCTTCTTGACCCATATGATGGGCGATGGATGATCCCATATCCATTGGTGTTTGACATCAGAGATGGTATGCGGGTGCTCAGTGGTGACTGGGTACACTGAACGGACTCGCCGAGAACTCACAGATGGCATTATACCTCACGTCAGATGGCAGTTCTCTAGTGACACTGGTACAACTTAGTTTGTTGACCCGAGATCGTCATAGAGCCTTGTGTGTCTCCCACTGCGCTTTGATTTCCACCCTACCACGGCTCTACTGAGTCATGCAAACAGGTGGTTTTTGGGTACAGTCCCGATTCACATGGAGGCAATGAGCGATAGGAGGGGATTCGTCTCTCCCGGTATTGGGGGCTGATGTTGCGCTATGCTCGACTGGCTTTAACTGGAAATTCCTGGCCAGGGTTGCAGTGATATACTGGTAAGAGTTATCAGTAGTTTCACGCTATGTTATGGACCTTACATCGGCATGACTTATCGAGCTATTGGGGTATGACGTTTACCACCCCTAGGCGAGATATGCGACATATCAGACGAACAGACCGGACTGTACGGTAAGTGTTGCTGGTTGGATTCACAGGAGTGTGAGTGGGCTTGCTCGTTGATCTTCTGATCGCTCAATACCCGGGTGGCCGTTATGTTTAGCAGACCGCTTGCGGCTTGTGGGTGTTTGATATGATCATCACCTGCTGCCGTCGTATTGACGAGTCTTTAGAGTCCTACACAGAGGTTTCCTGGCTCAAGCGAAGCGAAATAGGAGCACATATGAGATATGTGCGGGACCGAGAATAATACCAATATGTGATACTGAATTCTATTCTCACGATTTCTATCATCGGACGGTTATATAAGATATACCCGGGTTACCGAATCAAGTGTTGATTCGATACATTGATACACTTGATATTAGTCGGTTATATGCAATATGACCGGATCATTAAATCAAGTGTTGATTTAATGATTTAATGTATAATTATATATTTGATATATTACTTTACATTAACTAGTATTTGTTCACTTAAGATTGATTTTCTCACTTGATGTGCACAAGTAGTATATGTGATATATTTTTGTGCACTTGATTGTATCATATTTGATGATACATGCTAACTTGGGTGTATGTTTGATTTAAACCATATTTAGGTTAATGGTTAGGGTTTTGTTATCTTTTCTTAATTATTTATTTTTGGGCAAGAAATAAAATGGTGGCTTCTTTTGTATTTTACTTGAAGCTTCATGAAGTTTTGACCATTTTGTTTCTTTCCTAAACCTAACCATTCACCTAAACCCTAGTTTAGTCTTTACACTAGTTAAACTCACCCATGGTTGCATTATGATAACCATCACTTGATTTTCTTTTTGGAGATAATTCATTATTCATATTCTTATCTTCTTCTTCTTCTTCATGAAGAGAAGAAACCATTGCTAGAAATTTCCAAGTGATGATTCCAAGTGAGAAATCTAAATCCAAAGTGAACCCACTTCCTATTTCTTCATCCTCTACCACTTGCCATGTAGTATTGGGTGTTTTCTTTACAAGTTTCATGACCAAGTGAAGATGGAGCTTGAGTTTGAGTTGCCTCGACGTAGATCATCTTCGGCATCGAAGTCAACGACCTAGCCCGATCATTTCTCCGATGAAACCGACAAGGGAGTCCGGGATTCCGATGATCGCAGCGGAGGGACGTCAACACGGTGCAAGAGAAGTGGAGGACCGGATCTACAAAGGTTGTAGTCCTTTCACTCAGCAATAAAGTTGTTTATTTGCATGTTTCGCCTTACCTCTAGTTATCGATCTTGCATAGGGTTTCTTTGGCACATGAAAAAATTTGAATTGGACATGTTTGATCAGTTGTAGAACCTCATTAGTGTGCCTAGGAACCCTACAGCTGTGATATGTTATATTGGATCGTTGTGTTTTGAATAGCCGGGGGTTTTATGTGAGATGAGATTTTTTTCTTTTTCATTCATGTAAAATTCATTTGTATGTAATATTCTTTATTGGGGCACTTCCGGGCTGAGGATGATGTCACCATTGTATATTATTTACTTTTCCGCATTAGGTAGACCCAAAGAGGGGAGCATAAGTAAACGGGTTCTAGTGTACAGTGGGAGACCATCTCGAGGAGTCGAGACCGGGTCTCCTAACTTAGAATTGGCAGTGTTGCTTGCCGCTCTCGTAGGGGTCTACGAATGTGGGTTTCGCTATTCATCGCGACCGTGGAATCCGTGTTTTATACAGGCTCGTATTAAAACACGGACCTCCTAGTATATCCAATATTTCATATATGTTCTTCTGCTGCAATGTTCTGTGATGAGATCATATTACTGCCTGAGACGAATGTTTATATTATATATATGAGATATATGTTATATTGCAGATTTCGTTTTAAATGTGATGCTTGTGAAGCATAATAAAATGGGACTTCATTAATGAGATTAATGAAACTAAAAGAAACCTAAAGATGTTGTAGAAACTTGTTTAAAAACTGGTAGCTCTAGTTATTGCTTTGCATAGCGGTATTCCTTGTAGAATATCCAACACCTTATTCGATAAGGAAAGAGCCGAGATCCCTTCACCGGGAGTGACCTCTTTAGCGAAACTAGCAGATGCTACAAACTCGGTTTGTCTTTTGATTGCTTCTATAGCTTTTGCTTTGCATAGAGGTATTTGCGAAATATCCTGCACCTTATTCGATGCGGAAAGAGCCGAGATCCCTTCACCGGGAGTGACCTCTTTAGTAAAACTAGAAAAGGCCTAAAAAACATTCCATTTAAAATCACTCGATTCTATAGGGAAATCAAGTTCATTACGCAAAGGGTTTTCTTAAAAACCTGCTGTAACCTTCCGTCATTTTAGGAAGTAGAGTACTTAGTATTCGTGCTGCGTATGTTGACTTTAGTTGAGGCGTAGTGTACGGTAGCTAAGTGATGTCTTCCTACACAGCATATGATGCGATTAGTTAGGACATTCATGTGATTATTTCAACCATAGTTGAGGGTCATGTAGAGTGGGTCTGATTAATCATGAAATGACGGGTAGAACTTGACTAGTGCTTACAATATATTGACCTTAGTTAAGGTCATAAGTGCTAGGGTTAAAATATTATTGGGAATTTCCAGTGTTGAAATTTGCAATGAGATTGCATACCTTCTATGAGACAGTTGGATCCTGATACCCGTTGCGAGTAAGAGTTACTCCCGGGAGAGTTTTACACATTACAATTAGCCGATCAAGTAGGTGTCTAGAAAGGTGTTAACGGGGTTACGCCCCTGGGAAAACGAGGTTTACTTTAATTAGGTCCATGCGAAAGCACGGGGAACCTCCCTCAAAGTACCGGCACTGGCCTGGCTGAAATATTAGCGAACTTGTAGGGTGTAATTAATCCCGACTAGTCTTTCCTTTTAGGGTTTGAAGGAAAATTTGACTAAAACAGTGGGAGACATCCTGATTAGATATATTAATAACCAATCTAATCTTGCAAGAGCATACGTTGAGTATTTTCTTCTCTCTCTCTCCTGGTTGCGACTATGTCACGCCTTAATCAAGATAATAATACGGATGTATTGACCGAACCCGCTTGTTATACTGCGCTAAGGAACGTTGGTCGCGCTCCAACTTATAATTGTTATAAGACAGAGCAGGAAATAGGAGATTACCAGAATTCCCGTGCCACCCAAACGAAGAAAGTGCATACTGATGCATCTTCTTTGGGTGTGTTCATTACCGAGAACTGTTTCTCAGTATCCTTTATGTCCTGGGTATGAGATACCGGATCAGGATCCCACATATGTAATTTGTTACATGGGCTACAAATAGGTAGAGAACTGAGAACGGGTGATAAGTTTCATAAAATAGAAACGGTGCAAGTGTTGCAGCCAAGTCTGTTGGTAGTTATCACCCTGTATTAACAAATACATTGATTCTAAACGAATTAGATACCGAACCTGATATACAACATCATATCAGTCTCTTTTTTAGTAAAGAAGGATATAATTTTGTATTGTTGGATAATGTTTTGAACATTTCCTATATCAATAGTTGATCGGTTCAGGCACGTTATCTAAAAGCATAGAAATTCTAAATCAAAGCACAGTTCTTAACGTATAGAACACACACAAGAGGAAGAGTTCAGAATCGAACGAATCTTTCTTGAGGTATTGTAGACTAAGTCATATCAATGTGACCCGACTAGGTGAAGTTACATTTAGATGCATATTTAAATCTGTTTGAATTTACATCTTGTGAAACTTGCCGGTCATGTCACAAAGATAAGTTGACCACAGCTCTGTTTATTGGAAACAGAGAAAGAGTTAGTGAACTCTTGGGATTGATACAAGATGATGTATGTAAGGTCCCCTGTTTACACATGCCAGGACCGGTTCTTTATACTTCATTACATTCACTGATTATCTCTCAAGGTTCTTGTAAGTGCACGGCGGCGCCCCGGCCGTCAATTCCGACGCCAAAATGCGGAAGCAAAAAACTTTAATTTTGCAAACTAGCAAACCGGCACCACCGTGCACTTTCCACCCGGATCGAACCATTAACTAGTCCTAGCTAACTACAAGACGGGTTAGAGATATACCGAGTGATCCGAGTCTTCCGGTCTTCTCGTCGTCGTCCCGATCTCTGTTGGAGATAGTGCCCTCAGACTCAATTATTGGATCACAGGCACGTGATTGCAATGATTGAGGGAGGACCTATCCCGGTAGGACAGTCTTACTCGAGATGATAGTATGCTATCTGGTTTATCTTTATCATCGTGTACTGTTTTAGGTGAGCTGACATGTCGCTATTACACGTTGATAGAGCCCCTAGGATTCTTGCTTGACTACCAGCAGTATGATGGCGATCATATACGTGGGAGCTGGTAGTCTATAAGCACATCCTTAAAAGGTCCCTAGTCGTAGGAGTTTCGAGACAGGGCATCGATACTCCATTAGTAGACTAGTGTATACAGTCGAGACCCCGACGAGGGGCGGTGGCCGGTCTCACAAGCCACTGGTGTCAGTTGGTTCACCTAAGATGTATACAGGTGCTCATTGGGTTATGAGTACACCGGACAGGACTCGCCGGGAACCTGCTAGTTGGTCTTATACTAGATGTCAGATAGCAGTTCCCTGGTGACATGTGTACAGGTTAGTTCATCGACCTGAGATCGTCATTTGTCTCGTGTGAGTTCCCACTGTGCTTTGATTACTACCCTACCACGGCTCAAAGGAATCGTGCAAACAGGTTTTAGTTGGGTACAGTCCCGAGCCACATGGAGGCAGTGAGCGGATCTGCAGGGGTTCGTCTCACCCGGTATTGGGGGTGAGGTCACGCTGTGTCTAGGAGAGCCATTACACAAAGCCCTCGGCCGAGGCAGGAGATTTACTGGTAGGTATTCCAGTAGTATCTCAGGGTGTTCTAGGCTACGCTCCGACACGACTTGTACCGCTTTTGGGGGTCTGACTTTTACCAACCCCCTAGGCCCGCCATGCGATACTCATAGACGAACGGACCGGACTGTACGGATATTGTCACTGACAGGCTCAGTAGGGTGTCAGGATGAGTTCGCTCATCGACGTCCCTTTTGGTCAATAGCTGGTGGCCCGTCACGTATTGGCTTATACTTCTGACGTGCTAGTGGTTAAATCCACAGCCATAGTATTGACGAGTCTTTAGAGTCCACCACACTTTCAGTTACTCAAGCTTTCGGGCGAAACGCTGTAGAGGCCGTATGGAGATATGGCAGGGTCCGATCAGATACGTGCGGTATTGCACGGATCAGGATCGGACAGTTTGTACTAGTAGCCGTATGGTTATATGGCAGGGTTCGATCAGATACGTGCGGTATTGCACGGATCAGGATCGAACAGATATAACTAGCCGGCTTTGGTTTAAGCCGGGTCCTAGTATAGTACAGTGTAGATTTTGTCTCATTGCATTTGTATCCGGTCGGAATACAGATGCGGGTGTGTATGCACAGTGTCGGGGTTTTCCTGTAATTTATTACGGGACCAGTTTTTTGGAGTTGCCAGTTTGCATTCCGTTCCGGCCGGTTTTCCTTTGTTCTTTCCCGGCCGGACCTTTTGATGGAGGGTGTTATTTGCAAGTTTACAAATAACACATTGTGGAGGGGTTTCATGCAAATGGTTTGATTATGAAAGCATCTTTTTATTCCTTTCTTTTCTATCATCATTTCTTGTAAAAGGTGATTAGGATTGATTTGTGTTTGATGTGAGATTGTGATGATGATGTTTGGATGTGGTCACCTCTTCTCTTTCTCCTACACTCACCTCCCTCTTGATATCCCTCCACCATTCTCATTTGAGGGGGCCGACCACTTTTGGCATGGGGAGGGAAAATGGGAGGGTTCATTTTGGATGAGGCATTCATTTTTCATCTCATTCTTCTTGCTACAAAATTTCTCACATCACTCCAAAGTTCATTCCTTCGATCCCTCCATCAAAGCAACATAACCCCAAAGAGACAAAGCACTACACATTCTACAGCAAATCTTGGGCACGTCGACTTGCCAGCTTCGTGCCCGAGTTGCCTCGGTATTGAGGCGGGAGCCCGTAAAAGGCGCAGGCGATGTGGTGCCCTTCCGGCGAGGAGGCGACGATATGGAGACAGGACTTTCCGCGGGAGATTGGGACGATGACGGGAAGACCGGAGGACTCGGATCACTCGGTATATCTCTCACCCCCTCTCTTGTTAGCTAGTATCGGTTAATGGTTACGATCCGGGTATATTGTCCGCGGTAGCGCCAGTTTAAAGTTAAGAAAAATTTTGATTCCGCATTTTGGCCTCGGATAGACGGCCGGGGCGCTGCGGTGGCGCAACATGTTATCAGAGCCACGCCATTAACCTTGTCTAGCTTTGTCTAATGTGTTTTACATTTCCGATCGACCAAAATTCCAAAAATACGCGTTTTCTTTACATCAGTTTTCTGTTGATTTTTTTCTTGCTCAAAATTTTTTTCAGGTTGCAGAAAAGTGATGTACTGGAAAATTTAAGGCTCCTGTAGAAATTCGACAGAGTGATTCCTTAGTGGGAGCGCGGAACAGCGGCCAAACCCCCCTTTGGGCCGCGGTTCCGCCGCACTATGGTCAGATCACTGGGTCGTTTTTCTTCAGTTGCTTTCTGGGCTGTTTTTAGGGGTTTTGGAATATTAATATTGGGCCCAGAATTTCTTGATGTGCTACAGTAGTACTTGGGGGCCCACTTGTTAAAATTTGATCGATCGGATATTTTAAACACATTATTTCACAGTATTTACATTATATCTGCGACCGTGAATGTCACTTGATCGGTAAATCCAGTCTAACTGCTATAGTCCGGTTAGAAGGATTTGCGAACGTGATTTTCACGTTGATGTTCTATGTATTGCTGTGATGTTGCGGATCGGTCGTGGGGGATAGCCTGGATGCAATGTTAGTACAGTTTTGTTTTATATGTACATTTGATATTGCGGGGCGAGCGTCCGACATGTGGACTGCCGTCACTGCCTGTTTGTATTATTCTTTTGGGGCACGACCTGGTTGCGGTCGATGTACCCGTTGTATGTATATTTTACTTTCTATACTAGGATTACCCCGCAGAGGGGTGCACGGATAGCCGGGTTCTAGAGGGCAACGGGCCCGCATCTCATGGCATTGAGACGGAAAGGGGCTTCACTCTAGGATTGGCGGGCTATTCGCCGCACTCGTAGGGGGTACAGGTTGACCCAGGAGGGGTGCGCAAGTTACCGGATTCCATGAAGTGCTGGGTGGTCCATTCACGGTGCTGAAGGGGGCTGCCTCGCTTCAGGTTTTGGCGGGTGACTTGCCACGCCCGTAAGGGTCTAGGTTTTCATTGCACAGGCTATCCACACGACCAGGGGAACGTCGGGTTTCAGCAGTGGCTCTGTGAAACCCGGGGCTTCCAGATATCTGTATTGTTTTGTGATGTTGTATATTTCTGTGATGTTGCATTTTATCACGCCTTGAGCGAATATAATATATTGGTATATATATTAGTAGATGTTGTATATGTTTTACATCCGCGCTAGTCCAGTCCCCGTTCTGTCGTTAGTTAGCTAACCTAACGGGTAATGACGGGACCCAGTGGCGAATGCGGATGGCATATACGTACATCAGTATATTTTCGTTCTTTGTGGTGTGATCAATTGATGGGACTGCGTTGATTCGGATCAATGCAAGATAAACAAACCTATTCTGATGTTGTTGGAACACTTTTCAAAAAGCTGTTAATGCAAGGACGTTCACTTTTGTTTTGCATCGTGGTATTCATTTGGAATATCCTGCTCCTCAGTCGACGAGGCAAGGGCCGAGATCCCTTCACCGGGAGTGACCCCTTGGACAGAAGTTTGCGTCACGGCATTAACTTCACTATAGCCGATTAATTTTGCTTTGCATCGTGGTATTCAGTTGGAATATCCTGCACCTCATTCTACGGGGAAAGAGCAGAGATCCCTTCACCGGGAGTGACCACTTTAGTAAAGGTTTTCGTCACTATATTTTTATAAAAAGTTATCCAGTTCCTTCAACGATATCAAGTTCATTACGGTAAAAGGTTTTTCTCCAAAAACCATCCGTAGCCCTCCGTCATTTCAGATTAGTATTGCTTAGTATTCGTGCTACGTATGTCGTGCATTGCCGAGGCGTAGTGTTCGGTAGCTGTGTAATATTTTTCTGTCACTTGGATAAGTGGATTGGTTAGGACAGTCGTACGGTTATGTTGGCATTGTCAAGGACTCGTACGGGTGGGTTTAACGCAATCAAGATAATGACGGGTTGAACTTGACAAGGACTTTTTGATATGTTGGCATTGTCAAGGTCACTTGGGTCTTAGGGGTAAAAATCCACATCGGGAGTTTCAAAAGAACTGAAATTTGCCAGATATGCGCATACCTTCTGGAGTGTGATACCGTGAGCGGATTCCGTCACGTTATCATACGATGATAGTTGGATCCCGATTCCCACTGATGAGTTGGTTTACTCCTCGGGTATTCCCGACTAATTCTTCTTTTAGGTTTGGAGGAGAGTTTGAGGTACAGTGGGAGGTTTCCAGATTAGAAAAAGTGATAACCATTCTGATCTAGGATAGAGTGTACGCTGAGTGTTTCTTTTCTCTCTCTCTTTGGCAGCGACCATTGACCCGACCCTGGACAATGACTCAGTGACCAAGTTGACCGAACCTTCTTAACACTGGCTTTTGGATTGTCAGAGTTGCAGACCTCATTGCCACTCCTACTTTTACCCTTTTCTCCAGGACACCCCGCATTACTGCGAACGTCCACTTCCATTGGACAAAACCATCGTATGGTTAGAGACGAACTCGAAGGAATTCGAGGATGGTTTCCGGTTCTGGAGAAAACGGATAGGATTATTCAGTTGTCTTTTCCCTTTTACCTTCTCTCAAGTTGTGAGTACTCCTTGGTTTAGGAGATAGTACACCTATTACGCAAATTGGATAGTCTTCTTCCAAACCTTAGGCTGGTGCCGACCGGTAGGGAATGAAGAAAACCAATTAGCCTAAAAGGTGTGCAGAAGGTATTAAGATTAAGACAAAGCAAGGGATTAGTAAGAGGGCAAAGTAAATTGCGACTGATATTCACGACCAAACCAAGTATTTCTTCGCCAATCCTAAATCACCCTTGTATTTCTCCAGGACACTCCGTATCACTACGAAGATCCACAGTTTATTGGATACTCCATCGTATGGTTATATACGAACTCGAAAGGAACTTGTTCCAGTTCGGGGATGGATTCTGGTCCAGGAGAAATAGGAATAAGGTTTATTCGGTTGTCTTTTATCTTCACCTTCTCTCGCATTGCGAGTGCTCCTAGGATTAGGACAGTACACCTTTTATGCTTATTGGATAGTCTTCTTCCAAACCATAGGCTGGTGCCGAACGGTAGGGAAGGAAGAAAACCATTTGGCCTAAAGGGGTGTGCAGACGGTAATGACTAAAGACATATAAAGGGATTTGGAGAGGTGGCAAAGAATTATACGGTTATAGTTGTGAATCTGGATAATGGTAGAGGGATTACTAGGAATACCAGGATACCCCAACGAAACATTTCAATGTTTCAGTTTCACTGTGTATTGTTAATGGAAAACTGATTTCCCGATTAGACACTTACTCCAGGGTATGTATTTACCAGGTTTGATTCTCACATCTATATGGTTTTACAGATGATGAGTGGGAGTAAGTTATTGGGAATTGGGTGATCATCCTCATTATATCGGGATTCGTTGTAATCGGTGATATTTGAGGAAGTCACCTGGGTTGTTTGCCGGACGGCAATTATTTGGTTTTGAATATCCGCTATTATGCAACAATTTCAAATTAATATATCTGTACGTCTATTTTTATAGAGTGAGATATACCTTTTGAAGTTATGTCGTTGACATTTACCTATATCAGTGGATGGTTAAGTAAGGAGCATTAAACAGCGGTGTAATTCTTCTTAACCATAAGTACAGTTTTCAGCCTACGACACACAGTGAATGAGTCATCAGACTCAAGGGACTTATACAGATTATTGTATGTTGTCCAGTGTCCATCAGGACAGAGGGGTTGGTCCTCGTACTATATTCAGTTTACTTATGACTTCTCTGGTTTTTAGACAGGTGTTTCGTGGAAACACAGGGTCTGAATTTTGAGAAGTTATAGGTATATGAATAAAGTAGAGAACCAGGTATTGCAAGTATCGGGATTCTTCAAAGTGATCAAAGATGTAGATACTTGTGTATGGTATTCAGTTGATAGTAATGGTTAAGAGAACTTGCTTCTCTTTCAGGTTACTCATAATTGGAAGCATTCCTAAGTTGAGTGACGCTGATCGGCCTTTTTCCATTTAGTTGACATGCACTGGAGACAGCTGCATGATTTGAATCTGGTTCCAATTAAATCAGTGCCTCTGTTTCTATATTGGATATAGAACAGTTCATATCTTGATATTGTTAAGGTACGGGGAGTTGTCCGGCTTATGCTTAAAACCTGACTCTGGATAACTCAAGGCACGTTTCTGTAATGGCTGTTTGTGGGTTGACCCAGGCTATGACGAGGGTTGATTTTCTACCATCTGGAAGATCAATAGTGATATTGTTCTAGACTCGCCACAGTTTTATTAAAAATGGATTTTTTCAGAAAACAGTTGTGGGAGTATGGTAGAACTGGATGTAATTCCAGAACCGCAAACGATTACTGAAGATTTGATAAGAACCTAAAGATTCAATCTGGTTTGACATTCCATTGGCCACTCCGCAGATATGGTGGGTAACCTCAGGCACTCGAGAGGTACTTCGGTATGCTCAAGGACGGTGGCTGGGAGGTTCTTGTTTACCCAGACTTACCATTGCTGTTGTTCCAGACTGTGAGACCCGGCAGGAGGATGAGTATAGCGTCGTTCTAAACTAGCTTTAGAAGTGTACGTCTATATGACTCTGCCAGAGGGTTGTCGTAGTCAGTGGGAGCAGCGGAAGCATTGGTGGACAGGTGGCTTATGTCTATTTATAGACTAAAGCAGATACAGCGGAGATAGATCATCTATTTCTGATGTGACAGTCATAGGTTTGACTTCATCAGAATAGGGGATGGATCTGTTGAGAAGGTAGTAGGGTGTGATGTCATGGTATTTGGATGACATACACAGAGTAGGAAGTGATATTCCTATACTACGATCGGTTATACTTTGGTTGTCACACAGTAGTTTCTCCACACAGGACTTGGATATTATATCAGACATTCTGGTTACTAGATCTATGGTTTTAGATCTAGATTTGGGTAGTTTCCCAATCTGGGTACCTTGACAGCATTCTATGAGTATTTAGAATGGACGACTCCTGGCACGGTAGTGTACCTGCAGGTGATGGAGTCACCCTCTCTAAAGGTGTCTTACAGACTAAAGGGGAGAGGGATACGCATGATTGACAGATCACTTGCTTAGGCAATTGAGTCAATCATGAGATGTCAAAGTACCACACCAGATGTTGTTCTTGCACTAGATGCAATAAGTTGACATTGATCCAATCCTGGAGAAACAGTCGGAAGCAGTTTTAGAACATAAGTGGATGTTCTAGGGATATGATAACGACAGCCTCCTTTACGAGACAGTTATCATTCTAGGCTTCCAAGGTGACCTGGATGGCAGAGTGGCTGTCAGAGTTATAGTTTTCCCTCTGACGAGGGGAAGTATATTGGACATGTGGTCCAGGTGGATACTGAGGCCAGGCATGGCGCAGGATACTGATTAAGTTCAGTTGACGATACAGTCTAAGAAGTCTGGATTTGGAGTTCATTTATGAACTAGATCCCATCAGACATCCAGACGTTCCAAGACAGGTATTGCTCATTTCGGGAGATGGCTTTCTCCGCGAACTTGAGATATAGAGAGACATAGAAAGAAACTTCACTGCGGATCCACTCACTGAGGCTATTCCTCGAACGCAATAGTTTCGCAAACGGGTTTTGTGAGACTGACTAGTAGAGGAGTTGGGTGTTCGGTATCACACGGGCTGTGAGTATGCGACATCGCAATAATTAGCCTTGAGTGCAAGTGGGAGATTGTTGGAGATAGTGCCCTCAGAGTCAATTATTGGATCACAGGCACGTGATTGCAATGATTGAGGGAGGACCTATCCCGGTAGGACAGTCTTACTCGAGATGATAGTATGCTATCTGGTTTATCTTTATCATCGTGTACTGTTTTAGGTGACCTGACATGTCGCTATTACACGTTGATAGAGCCCCTAGGATTCTTGCTTGACTACCAGCAGTATGATGGCGATCATATACGTGGGAGCTGGTAGTCTATAAGCACATCCTTAAAAGGTCCCTAGTCGTAGGAGTTTCGAGACAGGGCATCGATACTCCATTAGTAGACTAGTGTATACAGTCGAGACCCCGACGAGGGGCGGTGGCCGGTCTCACAAGCCACTGGTGTCAGTTGGTTCACCTAAGATGTATACAGGTGCTCATTGGGTTATGAGTACACCGGACAGGACTCGCCGGGAACCTGCTAGTTTGTCTTATACCAGATGTCAGATAGCAGTTCCCTGGTGACATGTGTACAGGTTAGTTCATCGACCTGAGATCGTCATTTGTCTCGTGTGAGTTCCTACTGTGCTTTGATTACTACCCTACCACGGCTCAAAGGAATCGTGCAAACAGGTTTTAGTTGGGTACAGTCTCGAGCCACATGGAGGCAGTGAGCGGATCTGCAGGGGTTCGTCTCTCCCGGTATTGGGGGTGAGGTCGCGCTGTGTCTAGGAGAGCCATTACACAAAGCCCTCGGCCGAGGCAGGAGATTTACTGGTAGGTATTCCAGTAGTATCTCAGGGTGTTCTAGGCTACGCTCCGACACGACTTGTACCGCTTTTGGGGGTCTGACTTTTACCAACCCCCTAGGCCCGCCATGCGATACTCATAGACGAACGGACCGGACTGTACGGATATTGTCACTGACAGGCTCAGTAGGGTGTCAGGATGAGTTCGCTCATCGACGTCCCTTTTGGTCAATAGCTGGTGGCCCGTCACGTATTGGCTTATACCTCTGACGTGCTAGTGGTTAAATCCACAGCCATAGTATTGACGAGTCTTTAGAGTCCACCACACTTTCAGTTACTCAAGCTTTCGGGCGAAACGCCGTAGAGGCCGTATGGAGATATGGCAGGGTCCGATCAGATACGTGCGGTATTGCACGGATCAGGATCGGACAGTTTGTACTAGTATCCGTATGGTTATATGGCAGGGTTCGATCAGATACGTGCGGTATTGCACGGATCAGGATCAAACAGATATTACTAGCTGGCTTTGGTTTAAGCCGGGTCCTAGTATAGTACAGTGTAGATTTTGTTTCATTGCATTTGTATCCGGTCGGAATACAGATGCGGGTGTGTATGCACAGTGTCGGGGTTTTCCTGTAATTTATTACGGGACTAGTTTTTTGGAGTTGCCAGTTTGCATTCCGTTCCGGCCGGTTTTCCTTTGTTCTTTCCCGGCCGGACCTTTTGATGGAGGGTGTTATTTGCAAGTTTACAAATAACACATTGTGGAGGGGTTTCATGCAAATGGTTTGATTATGAAAGCATCATTTTATTCCATTCTTTTCTATCATCATTTCTTGTAAAAGGTGATTAGGATTGATTTGTGTTTGATGTGAGATTGTGATGATGATGTTTGGATGTGGTCACCTCTTCTCTTTCTCCTACACTCACCTCCCTCTTGATATCCCTCCACCATTCTCATTTGAGGGGGCCGGCCACTTTTGGCATGGGGAGGGAAAATGAGAGGGTTCATTTTGGATGAGGCATTCATTTTTCATCTCATTCTTCTTGCTACAAAATTTCTCACATCATTCCAAAGTTCATTCCTTCGATCCCTCCATCAAGGCAACATAACCCCAAAGAGACAAAGCACTACACATTCTACAGCAAATCTTGGGCACGTCGACTTGCCAGCTTCGTGCCCGAGTTGCCTCGGTATTAAGGCGGGAGCCCGTAAAAGACGCAGGCGATGTGGTGCCCTTCCGGCGAGGAGGCGACGATATGGAGACAGGACTTTCCGCGGGAGATTGGGACGATGACGAGAAGACCGGAGGACTCGGATCACTCGGTATATCTCTCACCCACTCTCTTGTTAGCTAGTATCGGTTAATGGTTACGATCCGGGTATATTGTCCGCGGTAGCGCCAGTTTAAAGTTAAGAAAAATTTTGATTCCGCATTTTGGCCTCGGATAGACGGCCGGGGCGCTGCCGTGGCGCAACAATCTCCTGCGGAATGTCCGGTCGTCGCCTCCTTGCCGGAAGGGCACCACATCGCCTGCTTCTTTTACGGGCTCCCGCCTCTATACCGAGGCAACTCGGGCATGAAGCTGGCAAGTCGACATGCCCAAGATTTGCTGTAGAATGTGTAGAGTTGTATCTCATTTGGGGTTTTGTTGCCTTTGTAGATGGAGGAATGAGATTAAGAAAAATGGTGCTTTCATTTTTACATGCAAAGAAATTGAGATGAGGGAAATATATCACAAGCTCAAAAATCAAACTCTCTCTCTCTCTCTCTAGTGTGGCCGGCCCCCTTAGAACAAATGGTAGAGGAATCCACACAACAAGAAGGGAGGTGATGGTAGTAAAAGGTGAAGGGGTGACCACATCCAAACATCATGATAACAAAACTCAAATCAATATCTAATCCTTTCATATCTTAATTAATGCAAAGGAAAAGACTAAGAAAGCATCTCATGATTATGAACCATCATGAAGCCCCACAAATGCATAAAACCCCTCCTCAATAAGTTATTTGCAAACTTGCAAATAACCCCCTCCATCGGAAAGTCCGGCCGGGAAAGAACAAAGGAAAACCGGCCGGAACGGAATGCAAACTGGCAACTCCAGAAAACTGGTCCCGTAATAAATTACAGGAAAACCCCACTACTGCAAATACATTCCCGCATTTGTATTCCCACTGAACACAAATGCAAAGAGACAAAACTACACTATCTAACACTAGAATCCGGCTTAAACCAAAGCCGGCTAGTAAAATCCGTCCGATCACGATCCGTGCAATACCGCACGTACCTGATCGAACCCTGCCATATCTCCATACAGTCTCTACAGCGTTTCGCCCGAAAGCTTGAGTAACTGAAAGTGTGGTGGACTCTAAAGACTCGTCAATATTATGGCTGCGGATTTAACCACTAGCACGTCAGAGGTATAAGCCAATACGTGACGGGCCACCAGCTATTGACCAAAAGGGACGTCGATGAGCGAACTCATCCTGACACCCTACTGAGCCTGTCAGTGACAATATCCATATAGTCCGGTCCGTTCGTCTATGAGCATCGCATGGCGGGCCTAGGGGGTTGGTAAAAGTCAGACCCCCAAAAGCGGTACAAGTCGTGTCGGAGTGTAGCCCAGAACACCCTGAGATACTACTGGAATACCTACCAGTAAATCTCCTAACTTGGCCAAGGACTTTATGTAATGGCTCTCCTAGACACAGCGCGACCTCACCCCCAATACCGGGAGAGACGAATCCCTGAAGATCCGCTCACTGCCTCCATGTGGCTCGGGACTGTACCCAACTAAAACCTGTTTGCTTGACTCCTTTGAGCCGTGGTAGGGTAGTAATCAAAGCACAGTGGGAACTCACACGAGACAAATGACGATCCCCAGGTCGATGAACTAACCTGTATACATGTCATCAGGGAACTGCTATCTGACGTTAGGTATAAGACCAACTAGCATGTTCCTGGCGAGTCCTGTCCGGTGTACTCATAACCCAATGAGCACCTGTATACATCTTAGGTGAACCAACTGACACCAGTGGCTTGTGAGACCGGCCACCGCCCCTCGTCGGGGTCTCGACTGTATACACTAGTCTACTCTGGAGAATCGATGCCCTGTCTCGAAACTCCCACGACTAGGGACCTTTTAAGGACGTGCTTATAGACCACCAGCTCTCACGTATATGATCGCCCTCATACTGCTGGTAGTCAAGCAAGAATCCTAGGGGCTCTATCAACGTGTAATAGCGACCTGTCAGGTCGCCTAAAGCAGTACATGATGATAAAGGTAAACCAGATAGCATACTATCATCTCGAGTAAGACTGTCCTACCGGGATAGGTCCTCCCTCAATCATTGCAATCACATGCCTGTGATCTAATAATTGACTCTGAGGGCACTATCTCCAACAATCTCCCACTTGCACTCAAGGCTAATTATTGCGATGTCGCATACTCACAGCCCGTGTGATACCGAACACCCAACTCCTCTACCAGTCAGTCTCACAAAGCTCGTTTGCGAAACTATTGCGTTCGAGGAATAGCCTCAATGAGTGGATCCGCTTTGATGTTTCTTTCTATGTCTCTCTATATCTCAAGTTCGCGGAGAAAACCATCTCCCGAAAAGAGCTATACCTGTCTTAGAATGTCTGGATGTCTGATGGAACCTAGCTCGTAAATGAACTCCAAATCTAAACTTCTTAGACTGTATCGTCAACTGAACTTAATCAGTATCCTACGCCATGCCTCCCTCAGTATTGCCTTGGACCACCTGTCCAAAATACCGCCCCTCGTCAGAAGGAAAAACTATAACTCTGACAATCACCCTGTCGTCCATGTCACCTTGGAAGCCTGGAATGATAACTGTCTCCTTAATGAGGCTGTCATTATCATTTCCCTAGAACATCTACTTATGTCCTAAAGCTTCTCCCGACTGTTTCACCAGGATTGGATCAATATCAACTTATTGCATCTAGTGCAAGAACAACATATGGTGTGGTACTTGACATCTCATGATTGACTCAATTGCCTAAGCAAGTGATCTGCCAATCATGCGTATCCCTCTCCTCTTTAGTCTGTAAGACACCTTTAGAGAGGGTGACTCCATTACCTGCAGGTACACCACCATGCCAGGAGTCGTCCATTCTAAACACTCTTAGAATGCGGTCAAAATACCCAGATTGGGAAACCACCCAAATCTAGATCTAAAACCATAGATCTAGTAACCAGAATAATATCCTGGTCCTATGTGGAGAAACCACTGTGTGACGACCAAAGTATAACCGATCGTAGTATAGGAATATCACTTCCTACTCTGTGTATGTCATCAAATACCAGGACATCACACCCTACTACCTTCTTAACAGATCCATCCCCTATTCTGATGAAGTCAAACCTATGACTGTCATACCAGAAATAGATGATCTATCTCCGCCACATTTTCTTTAGTCTATAAATAGACATAAGCCACATGTCCACCATGCTTCCGTTGCTCCCACTGACCACGACAACCCTCTGGTAGAGTCATATAGACGTACACTTCTAAATCAAGTTTAGAACGACGCTATACTCATCCTCTTGCCGGGTCTCACAGTCTGGAACAACAGCAATGGCAAGTGTGGGTTTAACAAGAACTTTCTTGTCACCGTCCTTGAGGCTACCGGAGTACCTCTCGGGTGCCTGAAGTTACCCACTTTATCTGCGGAGTGGCCAATGGAATGTCAAACTAGATTGAATCTTTAAGTTCTTATCAAATCTTCAGTAATCGTTTGCAGTTCTGGAATCACTTCCAGTTCTACCATACTCCCACTACTGTTTTCTGAAAAAATCCATTTTTAATAAAACTGTGGCGAGTCTAGAACAATATTACTATTGATCTTCCACATGGTAGAAAATCAACCCTCGTCATAGCCTGGGTCAACCCACAAACATCCACTACAGAAACGTGCCTTGAGTTATCCAGAGTCTGGTTTTAATCATAAGCCGGACAACTCCCCGTACCTTAACATCGTTAAGATATGAACTATTCTATATCCAATATAGAACCAGAGGCACTGATTTAATTGAACCAGATTCAAATCATGCAGCTGTCTCCAGTGCATGTCAATTAAATGGAAAAAGGCCGATCAGCGTTACTCAACTTAGGAGTACTTCCAATTATGAGTAACCTGTAAGAGAAGCAAGTTCTCTTAATCATTACTATCATCTGAATACCATGCACAAGTATCTACATCTTCAATCACCTTGAAGAATCCCGATACTTGTAATATCTGGTTCTCTACTTTATCTTTATACCTATAACTCCTCAAAACTTAGACCCTGTGTTTCTACGAAACACATGTCTAAGAACTAGAGAAGTTAAAAGTAAACAAAATATAGTATGAGGACCAACCCCTCTGTCCTAATGGACACTGGACAACATACAATACTCTGTATAAGTTCGCTGAGTCTAACAACTCATTCACTATGTGTCGTAGGTCGAAAACTGTACTTATGATTAAGAAGAATTACACCGCTGTTTAATGCTCCTTACCTAACCATCCACTGATATAGGTAAATGTCACTGACATAATTTCAAAAAATATATATCGATTTGAAATTGGTGCATAACAGCGGATATTCAAAACCAAATATTTGCCGACAGGCAAACAACCCAGGTGACTTCCTCAAATATCACCGATTTCAACGAATCTCGATATAATGAGGACAATCACCTAATTCCCAATAACTTACTCCCACTCATCATCTGTAAAACCATACAGATGTGAGAATCATACCTGGTAAATACATACCCTGGAGCAAGTGTCTAATCGGGAAATCAGTTTTCTTTAACAGTACACAGTGAAACTGGAACACTGAAATGTTCCGTAGGGGTATCCTGGTATTCCAAGTAATGCCTCTTCCAGATTCACGACTGTAACCGTATAATTCTTTGCCACCTTTCCAAATCCCTTTATATGTCTTTAGTCATTACCTTCTGTACACCCCTTTAGGCCAAATGGTTTTCTTCCTTCCCTACCGTTCGGCACCAGCCTATGGTTTGGAAGAAGACTATCCAATAAGCATAATGGGTGTACTGTCCTAATCCTAGGAGCACTCTCAATGCGAGAGAAGGTGAGGATAAAAGACACCTGAATATACCTCATTCCTATTTATCCTGAACCAGAATCCATCCCCGAACTGGAACAAATTCCTTTCGAGTTCGTATATAACCATACGATGGAGTATCCAATAAACTGTGGATCTTCGTAGTGATACGGAGTTTCCTGGAGAAATACAAAGGTGATTTGGGAGTGGTAATGAAAAACCTGGTTTGGTCGTGAATATCAGTCACAATTTACTTTGCCCTCTTACTAATCCCTTACTTTGTCTTAACTTAATACCTTCTGCACACCATCGTTATGCTAATTTGTTTTCTTCATTCCCTACAGGTCGGCACCTGCCTATGGTTTGGAAGAAGACTATCCAATTTGCGTAATAGGTGTACTATCCCCTAATCTAAGGGGTACTCGCAACCTGAGAGAAGGTAAAAGGAAAAGACAACTGAATAGTCCTATTCGTTTTCTCCAGAACCGGAAACCATCCTCGAATTCCTTCGAGTTCGTATATAACCATACGATGGTTTTGTCCAATGGAAGTGGACGTTCGTAGTAATACGGGGTGTCCTGGAGAAAAGGGTAAAAGTAGGAGTGGCAATGAGGTTTGCAACTCTGACAATCCAAAAGCCAGTGTTAAGAAGGTTCCGTCAACTTGGTCACTGAGTCATAGTCTTAGGGTCGGGTCAATGGTCGCTGCCAGAGAGAGAGAGAAAAGAAACACTCAGCGTGCACTCTAACCTTGATCAGAATGGTTACCAATTTATCTAATCAGGAAACCTCCCACTGTACCTCAAATTCTCCTCCAAACCTGAAAGAAGAATTAGTCGGGGTCACCCGAGGAGTAAACTAACTCATCAGTGGGAATCGGGATCCAACTATCATCGCATGATAACATGATGGAATCCGCTCACGTCATCACACTCCAGAAGGTATGCGCATATCTGGCAAGTTTCAGTTCTTTTGAAACTCCCGATGTGGATTTTTACCCCATGCTCTTATGACCTTGACTTTAGCCAACAAGTCATAAGTCACATGTCAAGTTCTACCCGTCATTCTCCAGGTTAATTTGAGCCCACCCGCACAAGCCCTTGACTTTTGGCCAACAAGGTTGTACGACTGCCCCAAACCAACGCATCTATCTATGCTACATATGAATAACCAACAGCTACCAAACACTGTGCCTTGACTTTGGCCAACAAACACAGCTTGAATACTATTGACTACCCATATGAAACGACGGAGGGCTACGAATGGTTTCTGGCGAAAACCTTTAACGTAATGAACTTGATATCGTTGAAGGAACTGATAGCTTTTTTAAAAATATAGTGACGAAAACCTTTGCTAAATAGGTCACTCCCGGTGAAGGGATCTCGGCTCTTTCCCCGTAAAATGAGGTGCAGGATATTCCTACTGAATACCACGATGTAAAGCAAAAGTAATCGGCTATAGTGAAGTTAATGCCCTGACGCAAACTTCTGTCCAAGGGGTCACTCCCGGTGAAGGGATCTCGGCCCTTGCCTCGTCGACTGAGGAGCAGGATATTCCAACTGAATACCACGGTGCAAAACAAAAGAGAACGTCCTTGCAATAACAGCTTTTTGAAAAGTGTTCCAACAACATCAGATTATGTTTGTTTTTAACTTGCATTGATCCGAATCAACGCAGTCCCATCAATTGATCACACCACAAAGAACGAAAATATACTGATGTACGTATATGCCATCCGCATTCGCCACTGGGTCCCGTCATCACCCGTTAGGTTAGCTAACTAACGACAGAGCGGGGACTGGACTAGCGCGGATGCAAAACAAATACAACATCTACTAATATATATACCAATATTTTATATTCGCTCAAGGCGTGATATAAAGCAACATCACAAAAATGTACAGCATCACAGAAACAATACAGATATCTGGGATCCCCGGGTTTCACAGAGCCACTACTGAAACCCGACGTTCCCCTGGTCGTGTGGATAGCCTGCGCAATGAAATCCTAGACCCCTACGGGCGCGACAAGTTACTCGCCAAAACCTGAAGCGAGGCGGCCCCCTTCAGCAACGTGAATGGACCACCCAGCACTTCACGGAATCCGGTAACTTGGGCACCCCTCTTGGGTCAACCTGTACCCCCTACGAGTGCGGCGAATAGCCCGCCAATCCTAGAGTGAAGCGCCCTCCGTCTCAATGCCATGAGATGCGGGCTTATTGCCCTCTAGAACCCGGCTATTCGTGCACCCCTCCTTGGGGTAATCCTAGTACAGAAAGTAAAATATACATACAACGGGTACATCGACTGCAACCTGGTCGTGCCCCAAATTAATAATACAAACAGGCAGTGACGGCAGTCCACATGTCGGACGCTCGCCCCGCAATATCAAATGTACATGATACAACAAAAACTGTACTAGCATTGCAACCAGGCTATCCCCACGACCGATCCGCAATATCACAGCAATACATAGAACATCAATGTGAATGTCACGTTCGCAAATCCGTCTAACCGGGCTATAGCAGTTAGACAGGATTTACCGATCAAGTGACATTCACGGTCGCAGATATAATGTATATAATGTGAAATAATGTGCTTAAAATGTCCGATCGATCAAAAATTAACAAGTGGGCCCCCAAGCAATACTGTAGCACTCACAGAAATTATGGGCCCAAGTTTAATATTCCAAAACCCCTAAAAACACCCCAGAAAGTGACTGTAGAAAATTGATGCAACAAACCCAACATAGTGCGGCGGAACCGCGGCCCAAGGGGGGTTTGGCCGCGGTTCCGCGCTCCTGTAGTGGAATTAGTGCATCGAATTTCTACAGAACTCTTATTCCATCTAGCACATCACTTTTCCACAACCTAAAAAATTTTTGGACTTCAAAAAATTTCAACAGAAAACTGATGCAAGCAAAACGCGGATTTTGGAATTTTGGTCGATCGGAAATGTAAACACATTAAACAAAGCAAGACTAAGTTAATGGCGAGGCTCTGATACCACTGTAAGTGCACGGCGGCGCCCCGGCCGTCAATTCCGACGCAAAAATGCGGAAGCGAAAAACTTTAATTTTGCAAACTAGCAAACCGGCACCACCGCGCACTTTCCACCCGGATCGAACCATTAACTAGTCTTAGCTAACTACAAGACGAGTTAGAGATATACCGAGTGATCCGAGTCCTCCGGTCTTCTCGTCGTCGTCCCGATCTCCTGCGGAATGTCCGGTCGTCGCCTCCTTGCCGGAAGGGCACCACATCGCCTGCTTCTTTTACGGGCTCCCGCCTCTATACCGAGGCAACTCGGGCATGAAGCTGGCAAGTCAACATGCCCAAGATTTGCTGTAGAATGTGTAGAGTTGTGTCTCATTTGGGGTTTTGTTGCCTTTGTAGATGGAGGAATGAGGTTAAGAAAAATGGTGCTTTCATTTTTTCATGCAAGGAAATTGAGATGAGGGAAATATATCACAAGCTCAAAAATCAAACTCTCTCTCTCTCTCTCTAGTGTGGCCGGCCCCCTTAGAATAAATGGTGGAGGAATCCACACAACAAGAAGGGAGGTGATGGTAGTAAAAGGTGAAGGGGTGACCACATCCAAACATCATGATAACAAAACTCAAATCAATATCTAATCCTTTCATATCTTAATTAATGCAAAGGAAAAGACTAAGAAAGCATCTCATGATTATGAACCATAATGAAGCCCAACAAATGCATAAAACCCCTCCTCAATAAGTTATTGCAAACTTGCAAATAACCCCCTCCATCGGAAAGTCCGGCCGGAAAAGAACAAAGGAAAACCGGCCGGAACGGAATGCAAACTGGCAACTCCAGAAAACTGGTCCCGTAATAAATTACAGGAAAACCCCACTACTGCAAATACATGCCCGCATTTGTATTCCCGCTGAACACAAATGCAAAGAGACAAAACTACACCATCTAATACTAGAATCCGGCTTAAACCAAAGCCGGCTAGTAAAATCCATCCGATCACGATCCGTGCAATACCGCACGTACCTGATCGAACCCTGCCATATCTCCATACAGTCTCTACAGCGTTTCGCCCGAAAGCTTGAGTAACTGAAAGTGTGGTGGACTCTAAAGACTCGTCAATACTATGGCTGTGGATTTAACCACTAGCACGTCAGAGGTATAAGCCAATACGTGACGGGCCACCAGCTATTGACCAAAAGAGACGTCGATGAGCGCAATCATCCTGACACCCTACTGAGCCTGTCAGTGACAATATCCGTACAGTCCGGTCCGTTCGTCTATGAGCATCACATGGCGGGCCTAGGGGGTTGGTAAAAGTCAGACCCCCAAAAGCGGTACAAGTCGTGTCGGAGTGTAGCCCAGAACACCCTGAGATACTATTGGAATACCTACCAGTAAATCTCCTACCTTGGCCAAGGACTTTGTGTAATGGCTCTCCTAGACACAGCGCGACCTCACCCCCAATACCGGGAGAGACGAACCCCTGAAGATCCGCTCACTGCCTCCATGTTGCTCGACTGTACCCAACTAAAACCTGTTTGCACGACTCCTTTGAGCCGTGGTAGGGTAGTAATCAAAGCACAGTGGGAACTCACACGAGACAAATGACGATCCCCAGGTCGATGAACTAACCTGTACACATGTCACCAGGAAACTGCTATCTGACGTCAGGTATAAGACCAACTAGCGTGTTCCCGGCGAGTCCTGTCCGGTGTACTCATAGCCCAATGAGCACCTGTATACATCTTAGGTGAACCAACTGACACCAGTGGATTGTGAGACCGGCCACCGCCCCTCGTCGGGGTCTCGACTGTATACACTAGTCTACTCTGGAGAATCGATTCCCTGTCTCGAAACTCCCACGACTAGGGACCTTTTAAGGATGTGCTTATAGAACACCAGCTCTCACGTATATGATCGCCCTCATACTGCTGGTAGTCAAGCAAGAATCCTAGGGGCTCTATCAACGTGTAATAGCGACCTGTCAGGTCGCCTAAAGCAGTACACGATGATAAAGGTAAACCAGATAGCATACTATCATCTCGAGTAAGACTGTCCTACCGGGATAGGTCCTCCCTCAATCATTGCAATCACATGCCTGTGATCCAATAATTGACTCTGAGGGCACTATCTCCAACAGTTCTGACATATGTTTCTGTTGAAACATAAGTCTGAACCTTTTGAGAAATTCAATGAATATGAGTTAGAAATAGAGAACCAAAACGGGTATAAGTATTATGTCCTTTGATGTGATCAGGGAGGAGAATACTTGAGCATAGTGTTAATTATATGTATGCCTTAGATGCCATTACTATACATAGGATGTATATGGTAGTGGATGCTTTGACATATATAGGGATGACTTTCTTGCTCGATATGATAGTATGCTATCTGGTTACTCTTTACCTTAACGTGTACACTGATTGTCTTTCTGTTACATGTTGGTAAAGCCCTTAGGATGTGTACTTGACTACCTGGACTATGATGCGGATCATACTAGTGGGGACGTGGTAGTCCATAAGTACATCCTTCAAAGTCCCTAGTCGTGGGTGTATCGAGACGGGGCATCGATATACCAGTAGACTAGCGTATACCTTCTCGACCCATACAGATGGGCGATGGATGATCCCATATCCATTGGTGTTTGACATCAGAGATGATATACGGGTGCTCAGTGGAGACTGGGTACACTAGACGGACTCGCCGAGAACCCCCAGATGGTATTATACTTTAAGTCAGATGGCAGTTCTCTGGTGACACTGGTGCAGGTTAGTCTGTAGACCCGAGATCGTCATAGAGTCTTGTGTGATTCCCACTGTGCTTTGATTTCCACCTTACCACGTCCAAGAGGGCGTGCAAAACGGTGGTTTTTGGGTACAGTCCCGAATCACATGGAGGCAATGAGCGATAGGAGGGGTTTCGTCTCTCCCGGTATAGGGAGTTGATGTTGCGCTGTGCTTGATTGGCTATAACTGGAAGTCCTTGGCCAAGGCTGTTTTAGGGATTTACTGGTAAGTGTTACCAGTAGTTTCTTGACCCGTTATGAGCCTCATATCGACACGACTTATCGAGTTATTGGGGTCTGACGTTTACCACCCCTAGGTGAGATATGCGACATATCAGACGAATAGACCGGACTGTACGGTAGTGTTACTCGTTGGATTCACAGGAGTGTGAGCGGGCTTGCTCGTTGATCTTCTGATCGCTCAATACCCGGGCGGCCGTTACGTTTAGCAGACCGCTTGCGGCTTGTGGGTGTTTGATATGATCATCACCTGCTGCCGGCGTATTGACGAGTCTTTAGAGTCCTACACAGAGGTATCCTGGCTCAAGCGAAACGAAATAGGGGAGCATATGAGATATGTGCGGGACCGAGAATAATACCAAGTATGTGATACTGTATTCTATTCTCGCGATATGTATCATTGGACGGTTATATGAGATATAGCCGGGTTACCGAATCAAGTGTTGATTCGATACATTGATACACTTGATATTAGTCGGTTATATGCAGTATAACCGGATCATTAAATCAAGTGTTGATTTAGTGATTTAATGTATAATTATATATTTGATATATTACTTTACATTAACTAGTATTGGTTCACTTAAGATTATTTTCTCACTAGTTTGTGCACATTGTATATATGATATATTTTTGTGCACTTGATTGTATCTTGTTTGATGATACATGCAAACTTGGGTTAGTGTATGCTTTAAACTATGATTAGGGTTTGATTTACTCATTTATTCATTCATTTATTTATTTGGGCAAAAACAAATATGGTGGCTTTCTTTGTTTTATTCTTGGAGTTTCATGAAGCTTCACCATTTTGTTTCTATTCTCAAACCTAACCATTATCTAAACCCTAGTTTATTCTCTACATGAGTTAGACTAACCCATGGTTGCTATATGATAAGAATCACTTGAATTTTCTAATTAATAAATTCTTTTTCTTTTTCTTCTTCTTCATCTTCTTCATGAAGAAAGAAAAAGTTTGCTAGAAAATTCTAAGTGATGATTCCAAGTGAGAAATCCAAATCCAAAGTGAACCCACTTCCTATTTCTTCATCCTCTATCACTTGCCATGTAGTAGAGAGTGTTTTCTTCACAAGTTTCTTGACCTAGTGAAGATGGAGCTTGAGTTTAAGTCGCCTTGACGTAGATCATCTTCGGCATCGAAGTCAATGACCTAACCCGATCATTTCTTCGACGAAACCATTGCTTGAGTCCGGGATCCCGATGATCGCAGCGGTGGGACGTCAACACGGAGCTTTAGAAGTGGTGGACCGGATCTACAAAGGTTGTAATCGCTTTCACTTAAATCCAAAGTTGTTTGCTTGCTTGTAGTATCGCCTTTAATCTCTAGTTAACGATCTAGTTTAGGGTTTCTCGGCACCGTAAAATTTTTGTTTGGCATGGTTGATGCCTTGTGGAACCTCTTGAGTGTGCCTAGTAACCCTACACACGGGATTCCTGGACTATTCTAAAGGAGAATGAGATTCTCTCTCAGCATTACTCCTCCGAATAAACCACAACACGTCGGTGTATCGGGGCGGAGCAAACACACCCTATTAGATTTGGTGCGCTCTATGATGAGTACTACTGAGTTTACTATTTCCTTTTGGGAGTTATGCACTTGAGAAGCTGCATACCTATTGAATAGGGTTCTAATCAAATCAGTTGCTTACCACTTCATATGATATGGAATGGGAAGAGCCTATATCTTAAGTATGTTAAGATTTGGGTTGTCCTGCCTATGTCTAAAAGCATAATCCGGACAAGCTCGAGGCAAAGTCAGTTCTGTAAAAGTTTGTTGGATATCCCAAGCATTCGCAAAGGAATATCTTCTACCACACCGAGGAACGAAAGATGTTTTTTTTCTCAGCATGCCATCTTTGAGAAAGGGAATTTCTTGTGAAGAAATTGGTGGTCATAAGGTAGAACTGCAAAGAGTTCCAGCTATACAAACTGCAGCTGATGATTTGGTATAACCAAAGGATTCAATAGTTTCCAATGAACCTCAGCCTCTCCGCCGATCTAGTAAGGTTCCTCACCCACCTGAGAGATACTTCGGTTTTCTCTATGACAGTGGGAGCGAGGATTGCATCATGAGATAATGACCTAACTAGTTTCGAGCAGGCCATCAGGAGTGGGACTCTGTAAGAATGGCTGGATGCTTAGTGATCTGAGATGGAATCCATATACACCAACAAAGTATGGACTTTAGTTGCTTTATCTGAAGGGTTAAATCCCCATCAGAAACAAGTATATCTTGAGAAGATAACTTGGTGTACATGGAAAAGTTAAGACTTTCAAAGCTATGCTTAAGTCCATCCAGATACTACTTGCCACTGCTACATACCATGACTACGATATCTGGCGGTTGGGTGTCATGACTGCTTTTCTAAATAATGATTTAGAAGAGAGCGTCTATAAGTATACAGCCAGAGGGCTTCGTAGACAGTGGGAGCAGCGGAAACGTGTGCAGGATATTTTATGTAATAAAGCAGGCATTGCGGAGTTGGAACGTCTGTTTTGATGTGGTAGTCAAAGAGTTTGACTTCATCAAAATGGTAGATGAACCTTTTATATACAAAAAGCTAGTTGGGAGTATGGTGGTGATCCTCGTATTGTACGTGAATGACATACTCTTGATAGGAAAGGAGTTTCTTATGCTACGCTCGGTCAATCTCTGCTTATCATAAGGATTCTCCATATAGGATCAAAGTGATACCTCCTAAATCCTAGGTTTTGATCTATGAGATAGATGTAATTGGATGTTAGGATTCTCACTAGTTATAGTGAGATGGTATCAATCGATCCTGGGGAGAATAACTGGAAAAGGTTCCAGGGTGATAAGGACGTCTGAATGTCAGTCGCAGGCATTCTTTTTACCCTCAGAGGAGGGACGGTATGTTGGAAGAGTTCCAAGCTAGATACCGTGACTTACTAGATGATTAAAGGCAAGATACATCGTTACCAAGGACGCTACCAAAGAGGTAGTCTGGATATATAAGTTCATGAGATGAACTTCGTTCCAACCATTGTGTGACAATGGAGTTATGGTTTTGGCCTAGGAACCCCCGTCCCATCATAAATCCAGATATAATTCATAGGCAGTATCACCTGATCATGGAGATGGTTGATCTCCAGGGAGATCGAGGTTAGGACAGTAGACACAGAGGAAAACAGCGCGGATCCACTCACAAAGGCCTATTTCCCAGTAGAGACTTTTATGGGATGGTTGAGTATGAGATACTTCAACCACAGCCGATTGTTGGGTATACGATACCACAACAGATGGCCCTAGTGCAAGTGGGAGATTGTTAGTTATATGTATGCCCTAGAGGCCATTACTGTACATATGATGTATATTGTAGTGGATTCTTGGACATATATAGGTAGGAGGTTCTTGCTTGACATGATAGTATGTTATCTGGTTGCTCTTTATCTTAACACGTACTCTGATTGTCTCAATGTTATATGTTGATAAAGCCCTTAGGATGAGTTCTTGACTACCAGGACTATGATGCAGATCATACTGGTGGGGACAGTGTAGTCGTCAAGTACATCCTTCAAATGTTCCTAGTCGTGGGAGTACCGAGACAGGGCATCGATACTCCAGAGTAGACTAGCGTATGCGCTTCTTGACCCATATGATGGTCGATGGATGATCCCATATCCATTGGTGTTTGACATCAGAGAAGGTATACGGGTGCTCAGTGAAGACTGGGTATACTGGACGGACTCACCGAGAACTCCCAGATGGTATTATACCCCACGTCAGATGGCAGTTCTTTGGTTACACTGGTACAGGTTAGTCTGTAGGCCCGAGATCGTCATAGAGTCTTATGTGATTCCCACTGTGCTTTGATTTCCACCTTAACACGTCCATTAGGGCGTGCAAAATGGTGGATTTTGGGTACATTCCTGAATCACATGGAGGCAATGAGCGATAGGAAGGGATTCGTCTCTCCCGGTATAGGGTGTTGATGTTGCGCTGTGTTCGATTGGCTATAACTGGAAATCCCTGGCCAGGGTGGCGGAGATTTACCGGTAAGTGTTATCATTAGTTTCTCGAACAGTTATAGACCTCATATCGACACGACTTATCAATCTACTGGGGTCTGACGTTTACCACCCCTAGGCGAGATATGCGACATATCGGACGAAGAGACCGGACTGTTGTAACGCCTTAGATATCGGTTAATGTTCGTTTAGACGTTAATGCGGGTTTACTGTAAAAAGTTTACCAATTCGGGTTCCTCACATTTTATAACATTTAATTAATAATTTATTAATATTTGTTATGAGTATGCACGCACGTGTGCACGTAAATGTGAGGATTTGTTTGTGCTAGTTTTCTTCTTAGCAACCATGACACTTAACCTTGATTCTAATCACTTTGCTTTAAGCCTTTTTCTTAATCCTTAACCCTATATTCTCTTGATCTTTTGTGTGAGAGAGAGAGAGTGATATTTGTTTGTTGAGTGAGGTGGCATTTGAGTGTATGAAAGCATTAATGGTTCATTAATGAAGTGGATACACTCACCCTCATCTCACACCCTACACTCACCTCCCTCTCTCTTATCCTCACACCCTCTCTCTTTTTCTCTAACTCTTTTATTCTTTATCTCTCCCTCAACTAAACTGAACACTTCATTACCCTTCACCAAAATTCATCACAAATTCACAAAAAAGTTCACAAAATCACATCTTTCCTTGTATTTTGCCTCATGGATGCCTTGGATCATGAAAAGCTAGAATCATTATGTTCTTTTGGCTAGGTATTGATCTCTTTCTGTTGTTTATGTTGTTTTTGTGTAGCTTAGCTTGTTAGATTTAGTTTAGATAGTGTAAAGTTTAGTTTTGTGCGAAATATCGTATTTTAGTGTCGATTTGTGATATATGTAATCTGCTGTGACCCGTCAAGTTTACTAGACTAAACAATGTGATTGTGTTGTACCAATGACCAAAGGACCCCACCTGAGACACGGGACCCACCCTACCGGCCAGGGCCGGCGACGTACGAAGGGGATTCCGGCGACCTCGGCCCCTTGAAGGAATTGGGGTATGGGTTTTTGAGGGTAGGTCTATGCTGTGGTATGGGTGTTTTTGGTCATGTTTTTTGTCTAGTTTTCTCTGTATGCAAAATCTGGGATCACTTAGGTAGTTTCTAGTGTTTTGTGTTCGCGCGATACGTTATACGACACGGATCGTGCACCTTGTGTGGTTTTACTCTTAGGTTGTTTTCGTTGTATCGCTACGCACGTTAGCCACAATACCAAAACTTGAGAGTATGTTTGGTGTTGTTGCGTCGGTCTAATGTAGTTTGTACGTGTTTTGGGTTTATTATTAATATATACTTGCTTTATTGTTTTAATGTTGTAGGTTCGCATGAGGGGACTTCGGACACTGCTACAAAGGGAAAATAGGTGGTAGGATTCACCTAGCTTGGAGCGTTGGTGAGTAGATTTAATATTTACAGGGGAATCGCCCGCATGGCGTTATGCGTATGGGCTAGAAATATTAATACTTGTTGCATATTCTATGTCATATTTAGAATTGCGCAATTACATTATTACTTAGCTGTTGTTGTGTTTAGACTAGCAGCCTTAGGACACTGCATATATTATTGACGATTCATGTTGCACGAGCAATGAATGTATGCTACACACACCGTCAATAATTGCCATGTCACACATAACCCACTTATAGATATGATATTGCTTGGTTAGGGACATTGAGACATTGATTCATATTTGTTATCGCATATGACATATAGCATACCTGTATACTAACATGCTTACATATATGCCTTCACCTACTTATATGCTAGATACCCGTATACCTATAGAATATTGTACCATTAGTGATAGGTACATACACACTTTACGATATAGCTACAGGTATACTTTGTACTCATACTTCACTTATACCCAGGGGATATACTGCATCATTTACTTATAGGTAGATACACATATCTTGCTATACCCTTATGTTTACACATACAACAGTTATAGCTACATATTTACCTTTACTTGATATTATTTAGAATTGGATAAAATAGGAACCGCATGATGTTTTATATTAACTTGTTGCAGTTAATTAACGGCTTTTCCTTTATATGCTTACATTTCAGTTTATGTTGCATATATTATATTCATGGATTTTCGCATTTGAGTTATGGATTTTTTATGATATTTTCTGGATTTGGGGATCGTGGGAGTTCATGAAATTATGCATTATTTGAAAAACCCGGTTTCCCTTGATGTGATATTTCAGCATCCACCATGAGGTCTATCGGTTCTGATTATATACTCCATACAAGGAGTGGGTGCCGTATGAGGGTACATGGTGGGGCCCGGTACGGTTCTCCTCGGCAAGATGATCGATGGACCTTGCCGATTGAGCCTGGAAGGTGGGCAAGTACCTACCGGTGACATTACCAATGACTCAGCGGTTATCATGTGGATACCGACAGGAGTCATGTATGTATAGATATGTCGAAAGGCGAGGGTCAGAGCTAGGCACTCGTGCTTTCGGTATAGCGTCTGATACGTACCTATCAAGGGGCAAGTCAAGGTGACAGCACCTGATAGATCAACATTTCTGTGTCGATACTTGACACATTGGTTTCATGATATTTCTTTTTACTCCTTTATATATATAACAGAGGATTATGCCGCTGTTATAGATGCCGTTACACCAATATTAGTAGAATGGGACGCTAATATATGTGTATTGACATTAATTTATATACAACATCATATTTATTCATGCAAATATATTTAGGATGTTAGATTTTTACTTGATAATTTGATTTGGGATATAGGGGATTCATTTGATATTGGATACAGGATATATATGAGATTACTGATTTGTACATTCAGGATATATGAGATTTATTTGATATTGTACATTCAGGATTTGTGAGACTTATATGATATGAGAGCCAATTTGGGGGCCGATTTGAGGAAATTAGGATTTGGAATATCTTGATAGATTGTGATCCTACCACGATGTCAGGATTCCGTGGAAATGACATATTTCTTTCCATACTCCACATTTATTGTTTATGCACCGCTTCATGTTTTAGTAGTACCTGTTAGTGTACCTTTCATGACTGTTGCATTTACATTCCTTTATTTATATGCATTGCTTCATGTGTAGTTGTACCTGTTAGTGTACCTTTTATGATTGTCGCATATATAAACTTTCATATCATTATTGCATGATTATTGCATACCGATTGTCATATTATTATTGCTTCATGTATTAGTTGTACCTGCTAGTGTACCTTTCAAGATTATTGCATACATATGACCTTTTATTGCTTTTAATTGCACATGTTAGATTCACGCTATACGTGCATACTTGCAATTACCTGCATATGTTATTTACTATTCACGAGTTGGCAACTCACCCCCGTTGTGCCGCAGTTTGTTTTGCAGGGTGTTCCCCAGAGTAGTCGAGGCAGGCTATTCATCTATCATCTTTTGCTACGGATACCACATCTGCTCACAGTGTGCAGTTTGCTTAGGTGGGTTTTGTGGTTATTCGTTTTGTTGTATTGTATATTCGTTGTATCCTTGTACTCTCCATCTACTATATATTGTTGACTTAGAGACTTGGTGAGGACGATATTGCATATTTTTTGTGACTTGTTGTCTTTTATACGGTTTCCTTTCTATCGTCTTTTATTTCTTCGCTTCGGCGTCGTATATTTGTTGTGGAGGTTGTTTTCCGCCTTTGGGCGTGTATTTGCTCCCATTTGGGGATGATTTATTTATATTTATGTTGTACCCATTTTGGGGCTAGTTTTTACAAAGGAGGTGCTGCCAAAATTTTAAAGGAAATAAAGTTGGACTTTTAAAGAATTTGGGTTGCGATTTCAAATGTTTCAAAACTTCTATTATCTTTTATTACTATTTTTAATGGTTTAGATTTCTAGGTTTTGGCTTTCTTTTACTGCGTTATGCCTGTAGACGTTGCGTAGTATTAGGGTCGTCACGTGCCAATTTTGGGTCGTGACAAAGTTGGTATCAGAGCGCTAGGTTTTTACCTTTCGGAGTATAGGATTACCTTGGTATGATGGAGTAGGTAGCTTAAGCAGAGTAACGTAGTGTGTGTATGTCTGCAGCATACTCACGATGCGGTACTTCGCCTAACGTGACCTAAGTACAAATTGCTTGAAATTCCTTCCTTGATGATTCATATCTTGTGATTCAATTTCCATATTCTTATTGAATCCTTTTTCCATTTATAGCCTTGCCGCCGATGACTATGGGGACTCAGAGTGGTGCAGCGAGGGCCGAGATCAGAGTAGACTCGGGTGAGACGAGGACTGATCAGTGTAGGGTGTTTTTCATCACCCCATTGAGTTGGGAATACGCGCGTGCTTGTCAGGCGCATTACAGATTCCCTCTGCCTAGGGTAGGCTGGGGTTTATTGATTGTGGGGATCCGAATCTCCGGCAGCCGCGGACTAAGCTGACGTTAATTACCCCTCGCATTTGAAGCGAAGGAACCTCCGATTGACGGGTTAAGCTGGTCATGCGAACTCAATATGTAGTGCGTTGGTGTGTGTGTATTTTTTTCGTTTTGTTCCACTAGTAAAAATAAAAGATATATATATATATATATATTATTTCTATATTTAAAAACAAAAATAAATAAGTAAATAAATATTAGGAGATTTTTTTTAATTTATTATTTTTTTTTAATTTTAAAATATTATTTATAATTTAATTTAATTTATTTAATATTTATTTAATATTTTTTTAAAAAAAAGGGATTAAATAAAGGGAAGAAGAAAAGAAAATAATTATGTTTTTTTTAATTTTTAAATATTATTTATAATTTATTTTTATTTATTTAATATTTATTTATTTTTATTTTAAATAAAAAAAGGAGGAAGAAAGAAGAAAAGAAGAAAAAAGAATTTTGATTTTTTTAAAAAAGTGGGATCACATGTTAGCATGTGACCCCTCATATGAGGGGGGTCACATGCTAGCATGTGACATGGAGGGTCACATGTTAGCATGTGACCCCTCATGTGAGGGGGGTCATATCCTAGCATGCGACCCCTCACATGCTAAGGGGGAGTCACCTGCTCAGCATGTGGCCCGTCACATGCTTAGCATGTGGCCCGTCACATGCTTAGCATGTGGCCCGTCACATGCTTAGCATGTGACGCCCTTCACATGCTTTGCATGTGACCCACCACATGCTTTGCATGTGACCCACCACATGCTTAGCATGTGACCCATGTCACATGCTAAACATGTGATGGGCTACCATGCTTTGCATGCGACCCCGTCACATGCTTTGCATGCGACCCCGTCACATGCTTTCATGCGACCCCGTCACATGCTTTGCATGTGACCACCACTTTCCTTTTTTTTACGTGGAGTTCAACTCCAAAAGAATTTTATATGGCTAAAAAAATTATAATATGGAGTTAAACTCCCTAAAAAAAGATTTTTACTGTGGAGTTAAACTCCAAAAGAATTTCTGCAGTGGAGTTAAACTCCAAAAGAATTTTATTTGTGGAGTTGAACTCCAAAAGATTTTCTGTAGTGGTGTTAAACTCCAAGAGGATTTTATTTGTGGAGTTGAACTCCAAAAGATTTTCTCATTTGTCCTTTGAGAAGAAACCCAAAATGGGTTCTGTTGAAACTCCAAGATCTAGATCTTGGAAGATAAAAAAAGAGACCCTTTTTTCTTCTCTTGATGGAGTTTTGGGAGATGGATTTATGGTAAAACTTTGTTTAGTTTTTATTTTTAAAAAAAGGAGAGCTAAGCTCTTGATTTATTTGGAAAATGAAAAGGAAGAGCAAGAACTTGAAAAAGAGAGAGTGGAGGCACAAACCCTAGTTTTTTGAGGGAATGAAAAAGTGTTCTTTTTATTTGTCATCATGTTGCCGTTTATAGGCTTACATATTTACATATAGCCATTGGGCTTTGCAAAATGGCGTTTTGCCCATTCCATGGCTCATGTGCCATTTCATTTTGCACATAAGCCATGGGCTTACAAGAATTTGGCTTTATGCCCATTTTGTTTACATTCATGCATAAAAATTATTTATGACATGATTTCGTTGTTGGCATGGGGAGGGTCGGCCGCTTCATGTTTCGGACTCGACCTGGGCATGGGCCCACTTGACCTGGGCTTGGGCCCACCTGGCTTCGGGTTGACATTGACTTTGACTCGGTCAACCTGGGTGTAAATTTTTACCCCAACAAAGTACCCCTCATCAATAAATGCACACCGCACATTTAAGTTGTGTGCATGAAATAGATGGATCTTGAAGCTGAACTTCGAGGTGTAATATCATTCCGAGGGCGGAGCATCATCCCGGGGAGCATGATTCCCGGGGATCGGAGCATCATTCTGATTCGCAGAGTATAATTCCATGGTCGGAGTATCCCTCGGGGAGCATGATTCGCAGGGATCGGAGCATCATTCCGAAATGCAAAGCATGATTCCAGGGATCGTAGCATCATTCCGATGAGCGGAGCATGATTCCAGGGGATCGGAGCATCATTCCGATGGGCGGAGCATGGTTCCAGGGATCGGAGCATCATTCCGAAGGGCAGAGCATGATTCCAGGGATCGGAGCATCATCCCGAAGGGCGGAGCATGATTCCAGGGGATCGGAGCATCATTCCGAAGGGCGGAGCATCATTCCAGGGGATCGGAGCATCATTCCGAAGGGCGGGGCATCATTCCAGGGGATCGGGGCATCATTCCGAAGAGCGGAGCATCATTCCAGGGGATCGGAGTATCATTCCGAAGAGCAGAGCATCATTCCAGGATTTGGAGCATCATTCCGAAGGGCGGAGCATGATTCCAAGGATCGGAGCATCATTCTGAAGGGCGGAGAATGATTCCAAGGATCGGAGCATCATTCCGAAGGGCGGAGCATGATTCCAGGATTCGGAGCATCATTCCAAAGAGCGGAGCATGATTCCAGGGATCGGAGCATCATTCCGATGGGCGGAGCATGATTCCAAGGATCGGAGCATCGTTCCGAAGGGCGGAGCATCATTCCAGGATTCGGAGCATCATTCCGAAGGGCGGAGCATGATTCCAAGGATCGGAGCATCATTCCGAAGGGCGGAGCATCATTCCGAAGGGCGGAGCATCATTCCGAAGAGCGGAGCATGATTCCAGGATTCAGAGTATCATTCCAAAGAGTGGAGCATGATTCCAGAGATCGGAGCATCATTCCGAAGGGCGGAGCATGATTCCTAGGATCGGAGCATCGTTCCGAAGGGCGGAGCATCGTTCCAGGATTTGGAGCATCATTCCGAAGGGGGGAGCATGATTCCAAGGATCGGGGCATCATTCCGAAGGGCGGAGCATGATTCCAGGATTCGGAGCATCATTCCGAAGGGCGGAGCATGATTCCAAGGATCGGAGCATCATTCCGATGGGCGGAGCATGATTCCAAGGATCGCAGCATCATTCCGATGAGCGGAGCATGATTCCAGGATTCAGAGCATCATTCCTAAGAGCGGAGCATCATTCCAGGGGATCGGAGCATCATTCCGAAGAGGAGGTCGTTGGTTGATCCCGAGCCAAAGCTTAATTCCAACAGGGAAGGCAGATACACCGAGGCGGAGCTTGATTTCGACACGGGGTGTATTCTGAGACGGAGCATGATTCCGCCGCAGAGGTTGTTGGTTTGATTAGATTTGGGTTGACATCAGCATCGCTACACTGGAATATGGTACCAGGAGCGAATTATCATTTGCCATGAATGGATTTGAGGATTGGTTTTTTTTTGTTTGGCATCAGCATTGCTGCACTGGAATAATGCCAGGAGCAACTCATCATTTGCCCCGAGAGGAATTGGGAATTGGTTTTTATTTGGAATCTGCATTGCTGCACTGGAATAGTGCCAGGAGCAACTCATCATTTTCCCTGAGAGGATTTGGGAATTGGTTTTTGTTTGGCATCTGCATTGCTGCACTGGAATAATGCCAGGAGCAACTCATCATTTGCCCCTGAAGGATTTGGGAATTGGTGGCTTAGGAGACACGTTTGGATCCCTATCACCTAAGGCTTTTAAATTTTATGGGCCGTGAGGGTCCCATAAAAGCATTTTCTCCCTACGGGTCGTAAGGATCCCGTAGGTGTATTTTCTCCCTAGGAGTCATGAGGACTACTAAGTGTGTGGCTCCTTTGTGATTCATAGGGATCTCACGCGGGAATTTTCTTCTCACAAAGTCGAGAGGACTTTGCGAGTGCATTTCATCTCATTTTCACGAGTTTGGGCCCTTTCGGGTTTTCACAAACTCGCCGGCAGTCCTGCTGTTTTTACTCACGGAGCCCTTTTGGGTTTTCATCCGTGCCCATTTTGCTTGTGGACATACCTTCTTCCTTTTTTCTTCTTCTTCTTTTTTTGAATCTTCCCTGCCGGAGGGATTTTGAATGTGGTCTCGCCGGTAGTACTTGGGAGAGATTGGGATCGTTTTACGCCCGTGGATTGTATACGGTTTTGCAGGATGTATGATCCAAACCGTAGGGCCGGAAACATTTCAGGACTTTGTTGGCGTCTGCATCGCTGCACTGGAATATGGTACCAGGAGCGACTCATCATTCGCCGTTGGAGTATGGGATTTGGAATTTGGTTGGCGTCTGCATCGCTGCACTGGAATATGGTACCAGGTGCGACTCATCATTCGCCATTAGGAATTTGAGTTTGGTTGGCGTCTGCATCGCTGCACTGGAATATGGTACCAGGAGCGACTCATCATTCGCCGTTGGGGTATGGGATTTGGAATTTGGTTGGCGTCTGTATCGCTGCACTGGAATATGGTACCAGGAGCGACTCATCATTCGCCACTTGGGGATTGGGGAGCGATGGCTTAGGAGACATGATTTAATGATTTTTAGGATGTGTGTTGGATTTTAGAAAATTGTATAGAAATCACTACCAAAAATATTTGACCGCAATCAATAACGGTGTCGGATGTAGCGCGTTAGTAAGTGCGGATCGTCCACCGGGAAAGTGTAATCGTTCGTCTTTCGAATTAGATGAGTCGAAAATTTAGGGAAAAGAAAAGAAAACAATTCATGATTTAAAATTGCATTTCAAGAAAGAGAAAATAACTAGATCTAAGAAAGCATTAAAATCAAGAAGTGGTAATTTGTGATGATTTCCAACCAACAATCAAGATTAGAAGTATGGCTCGTAGGAGTAGATCGGATCTATAGATGTGATGAGATCTAATGATTTCATGTTCTTATCCTTTAACTAATTGATGCTAGATCGATGATCATTCATCGTGGATTAAGGATCTTGCGAAAAAGCTAGGGTTTCCTCGTCTTATCCTTTATCCTTTCAATGAATCTCATTCAAATTCTAGCTTCTAGTCAATCAAATGATCAATCGTTGTTCCCTAGTTTCGAGTGAACACAATCAAGAAAGCATCATCTCGAAACTAGATTATTAATCATTTGATTCACTAGAATTTCCAAACATTATAGGATTTAAGAATTGTAAAAATATCTAAATCATCATCATCTAAAGATCGTCACAACTCCTACACGAGCGGAGATTACTCAAACATCATGATCACAAACACAATCACAAATTGAGATTTAATCATTATCCTTGAATTAAAAGATAAGCAAGAATATAGAAAGTTCACCTTTATTTATCGATAAATTTCGTTACAACTCTCTTGAATTTACAAAAGGTAGGAACTAGATCGTCGATTTCGGCTTCTCTCGGCTCCTTGAGTCGCGGATCGGCGTGGATCTCTTGCTCTGTTGGAATCCGGCGTCGCTTCTAAAGGTTGAAGGCACTCTTGCTTGAATTGCTCTCGGGATCTTGATCTTGATTTTGAATTGGGGTTTGAATTTGAGGCACAAGCTTTGTCACTAAACTTGTGGGTTGAAGATGGTGGTGATTCTTGAACATTTTGCACCCTAGATCTAGGCTCCTTTTTATAGACCTCTAGATCTAGAATTGAAATTTGAATTCCCCCCACAAGTTAGTTAACCAAATGATTTAAATTTCCCTCCAAAAAGTTAGTTAAGCCTAAAATTTGAATTTCCCTCCAAGAATTTGTTAAGCCGAGCCTTCTAGATGTGCCACGTGGAGCTTCTGGGGTCTTCTGGAAGCTATGGCCGTTATAAATAAGCATGTGATGAAATTTGGAGCCATGATCTCTTCATATGGCCGCGGATCCGCCGCGCCAAGGGGGTTTGGGTTGGTGGCCTTGATTCTTCATTTTTGCATGGTAATTCTTGGGCTGAGTTTTGGGCATCTTTCTGATGTATGGAATTTTATTTGGATTTCTGTATCACTACCAGATCCTTAGCCTTTGAATTGGCATGTCTTTTATCAGCTCTTTCCTAAATTTTGGGCTCTGCTTCTGTGATTTCCTGCATTAGACCCCAGACAAGAGTTGCGCAATACAAGGATGACGCGATGCCATGAAAAACACACAATTTCCCTAAAAGTGCCGGTTTTAGTACACAGTACAAGTAATCCAGTATTTTACATGTGTTTTGTTAATATATGCGATATGAATACCGGTTACCAATACATGGATGCAATAGGTAGGGAAATTGCCGTGTTAGAAATGCATTATTTTCGACTGATCAAGACACGTTTAGATCCCCATCGCCTAAGGCTTTTCAATTTTATGGACCGTGAGGGTCCCATAAAAGCATTTTCTCCCTACGAGTCGTAAGGATCCTGTAGGTGCATCCTTAGGAGTCGTGAGGACCCCCAAGTGTGTTTTTCCTTTGTGAGTCGTAAGGATCCCACGAAGGTTTGTTCTCCTCTTGCATCGTAAGGACACATGAGTGGGTCTTCTTAATGGAGCATAATTCCAAAGGCGGAGACCAGCCGCGTAACTGGTGATTACGGTGGGATATGGGTATGATGAGAATTATTTGAGCCCGTGGATTGTATACGGTATTCAATTTGGGGACTGGCCGTAGGGCTGGGAGAGTTTTGGAAAATTGGATTTTAGTTGGCGTCTGCATCGCTGCACTGGAATATGGTACCAGGAGCGACTCATCATTCGCCGTTTTTTTATTTTGTTTTGTTTTTGTTTTTGTTTTTTTTGTTTTACCGCAATTGCTCTATCATTTTAGCTTTTCTTATCGCGAAGGTCGCGATTGCCACATCATTTCGGCTTTTTCTCATTTTTATTTTTACTCGCTGATTTTTATTGCGAGTTGCCCCATCATTTCGGCTTTTCTTTTTATTTATTTATTTACACACACATTTTTTTTACATTCCCAGTTTAACGACTTAGAGGTCGATTGTTCCCAGTTTAATGACGTGGTGGTCGATTGTTTTCAGAGAAAGGCAGATGTCTGAGAGAATTAGTTTCACAAAGAACTTCGGTCTCCGTTTGTATGAAATTGGCGGTCGCATCTTGACTGTTTATTAACACGCCTAGTTCTATCTCTCCTGCCTTGTATCGTTTTTCGACCCAATCTTTGAAGACGAAGCAGTCCTCAATGGCATGACCTATCACTCTGTGATAGGGGCAGTATTTGGGGTCGTCGGTCCTATTTGCCTCCTGTTGTCTTTTTGACTCTGGCAGTTGTAGACCGTTCTTCAGGGCGTTTTTGAATATTTTACGGATTTTGCTCCTTCTGAAGGAATAGACCTTATCCAACTTCTCTTTCAGTGGAGATTCTCCTCCCTCTCCAAACATTGGCTTCCGAGGCTGGTTGGCACTAGGCCCGCTCATCCCTTGCTTATTTCGGTTAGCCGAAGTGTTGAAAGATTCAGAATCATCGGAGTTTCCGCCTTTGCGATTATTGTCCTTTTGGTTTCTCCAGGACCTATTGTTATTTTGGGAATCCGAGGAAGACTCCTGTTTTGAGCGCTCCAGCATCTGAACTTTCCTGGTCAGCTCTTGGAATGTTTTGAGACCCGCGGTGCATAGAAACGGGGCCATCCAACGACGAGGAGACTGACAGATTGGTCCTGCTCCATCGGCGGTTCGCATTTGATGGAGAAATTGCGCCATCGGGTTATAAAATCCGTGCTGCTTTCGTTGTTCTTGGGCTTGGTCCTTACGAGCTCGGCAATGGTGATCTTATCGCTGACGCTCATGAATCTTTGTCGAAACAAAGATTCCATTTGGACGAAAGTAGTAACGGAGCCATCCGGTATGCTCGCGTACCGGTAGAAAGCAACATTGGTCAAGCTATTAACGAACTGGCGGAGGAGAAGCGCATCATTGCCCCCAGTATTCCCGCATGAGGCTTTGAAGTGGGCGATGTGTTGATTCGCATTTCCTGTCCCATCGAATCTTCCGAATTTGGGGATGACATAGCCGCTAGGAAATTCTACCAGATCATATTGAGCAGGATATGGTCTCCCGCTACTGCTAACATCTTTTTGCGTTTTAGCTTCGGCTACCAGTGTTTTGACTTTGCTGGCAACGAAATTCATGATTTGATCTTGAGTTAGCGGGCTACTGTCATCGGTAGACAAGACATTTCCTTAGATAGGATGCGACTGATTTTCATGCGGTTCGCCCACTTTTGGATTTGAGGGAATAGGCGTCGGCTGCTTTGGGACACCATTTCCCGGTTCACGAGCAGAGCCCTTCGCCTGATTGGGCGACTGAGAGGCAAGCCGGGCTGTGAGCTACATCACGACATTCGTCAAGTCATCAATTTTTGAGTAGAGCTTGGCCATCTCCTTGTCTTTGTTTCTGAGCTGCTTTCGGAGCTCTTGAAGCAGCTCTTGCTCTGCGGTCCTGGGACGGAAAGTCGGCTCTTCTTCGCTTTCCGAGCCTGACTCCTCATGGACCGAAAGGTCTTTCTGCATATCATCCTCATCAAGAGGGTTTTCATCACCTAGCAGAGGCGGCTGTTCTTGGGAAGCGGCCACCACATTCAAGCCAGATCGGGTTTGAGATGTGGTAGCCCCGCCCTTACTCTTGCTGCGCGTGCCCACCGTGTAGACAGTGTGGACCACATACCCAGCCATTTCCTCATCTTCGGCGGGGTAACCCTGTTCTTCGAACCTCATGAGGTTCAGCCTAGCAGGAGCCCTAGCCCTTTTGTTGGCTCTATATCTAAGCCTTTTCTGCCTTAGCTTCTCAATTTTAAGGGCTCGGCGGGCATCCATTTCCTGGGAAGCCACCGTGAGTTGATTAGCGGGGAGCTTAGAGAAAACACCCGATCAAGAAGTTGTCAGAGGCACCGCCAGAGTTTGCTCGAGAGGTCATGTTGCTTTGTTGGTGTTGATGGCCTTGCCCCCAGCTGGGGCCAGAGAGAGTCGTTCAAACACCGATTTGCGTTTGAGTTGGGGCGCCTTCGAGACCACCACATTTGGCCTCTTGCCTTTCGAGACCGGTTTGTCTTTCACCGGGGCTTGAGGAGCTGGGATGGTGCCAACTGGCATGAACATAATAGAGCCAAATGGTAGCAGCGGCTCCTCCCATTGTCGTCCGAGACTGGCCTGAAGGACCGTCCTGGAGCTATCCTCATCGTGTAGGAGACGGGAGCTGAGTTCATCATCGAAGACATCGTCGGAAGGTGATTGCTTGAAAATCTGCATGAAAGAGCATTATTTTAGTATAAATACAGGTAAGTATAATGATTGAGTTCGCATGAATGTCTAACCCAAAATATGGGAGGAGAGATTGGTCCCACCGGGCGTGCCAGAATATGTTGGGTGTTTTTCGTCACCACATTGAGTTGGGAATACGCGCGCGCTTGTCAGGCGCATTACAGATTCCCCCTGCCTAGGGTAGGCTGGGGTTTATTGATTGTGGGGATCCGAATCTCCGGCAGCCACGGACTAAGCTGCCGTTAATTACCCCTCGCATTTGGAGCGAAGGAACCTCCGATTGACGGGTTAAACTGGTCATGCGAACTCAATATGCAGTGCGTTGGTGTGTGTGTATTTTTTTTTTGTTTTGTTCCACTTGTAAAAATAAAAGATATATACATATATATATATATATTCTATATATAAAAACAAAAATAAATAAGTAAATAAATATTTGGAGAAATATTTTTTTAATTTATTATTTTTTTAATTTTAAAATATTATTTATAATTTAATTTTATTTATTTAATATTTTTTTTAAAAAAAAGGATTAAATAAAGAGAAGAAGAAAAGAAAATAATTATGTTTTTTTTTATTTTTAAATATTATTTATAATTTATTTTTATTTATTTAATATTTATTTTTATTTATTTTAAATAAGAAAAAGGAGGAAGAAAGAAGAAAAGAAGAAAAAAGAATTTTGTTTTTTTTAAAAAGTATGAGGGGTCACATGCTAGCATATGACCCCGCACATGCTAAGGGGGAGTCACATGCTCAGCATGTGAGAAGGCCATCACATGCTCAGCATGTGACCCGTCACATGCTTAGCATGTGAGGGAGCCGTCACATGCTTAGAATGTGACCCGTCACATGCTTAGAATGTGACCCGTCACATGCTTTGCATGTGACGCCCATCACATGCTTTGCATGTGACCCACCACATGCTTTGCATGTGACCCACGTCATATGTTAAACATGTAATGGGGCTACTTTAGCATGTGACCCGTCACATACTTAGCCTGTGACCCGTCACATGCTTTGCATGTGACCCGTCACATGCAAACCCACTTTCCTTTCCTTTTTTTTGACGTGGAGTTCAACTCCAAAAGAATTTTATATGGCTAAAAAAATTATAATGTGGAGTTAAACTCCCCAAAAAAAGATTTTTACTGTGGAGTTAAACTCCAAAAGAATTTCTGCAGTGGAGTTAAACACCAAAAGAATTTTATTTGTGGAGTTGAACTCCAAAAGATTTTTATTTGTGGAGTTGAACTCCAAAAGATTTTCTGTAGTGGAGTTAAACTCCAAGAGGATTTTATATGTGGAGTTGAACTCCAAAAGGATTTTATTTGTGGAGTTTAACTCCAAAAGATTTTCTCCTTTCTCCTTTGAGAAGAAACCCAAAATAGGTTCTCTTGAAACTCCAAGATCTAGATCTTGGATGATAAAAAAAGAGACCCTTTTTTCTTCTCTTGATAGAGTTTTGGGAGATGGATTTATGGTAAAACTTTGTTTAGTTTTTTTTTTAAAAAAAAAGGAGAGCTAAGCTCTTTATTTATTTGGAAAATGAAAAGGAAGAGGAAGAACTTGAGAAAGAGAGAGTGGAAGCACAAACCCTAGTTTTTTGAGGGAATGAAAAAGTGTTCTTTTTATTTATCATCATGTTACCTTTTATAGGCTTACATATTTACATATAGCCCCTTGGGCTTTGCAAAATGGCGTTTTGCCCATTCCATGGCTTATGTGCCATTTTATTTTGCACATAAGCCATGGGCTTACAAGAATTTGGCTTTATGCCCATTTTGTTTACATTCATGCATAAAAAATTACATAAAAATTATTTATGACATGATTTCGTTGTTGGCATGGGGAGGGTCGGTCGCTTCATGTTTCGGACTCGACCTGGGCATGGGCCTACTTGACCTGGGCTTGGGCCCACCTGGCTTGGGGTTGACCTTGACTTTGACTCGGTCAACCGGGGTGTAAATTTTTACCCCAACAATCAGGATGGCACGCTCGTTGCACAGGAGAAGACGGATCCGCCTTCGACAGATAGTATCGCTAGGCTTGTGGCAGAGATGCAGGACTTGTGCCAGACGATGAGCTCATTGGTTGAGGTTGTTCGAGCGCAGCGACAGGAGGTTGTCACCCCTGTTAACCAGTTGTTCCTTGCGATCAACATGCAGCAGTCCGTCACCTACATAACACCAGTGGATGCAGCCCCAGTTTACGAGACACGTATTCCAGAGACTCTGAGAGTTCCGGAATAGTGGAGGACTCGTACTGGTGTACCAGCCCAGAGACAGAGGCCTAGTCATCGAGATAGATTTCGTGACCGTTGCGGGGGGGGGCAGAGGCATAGGACGAGGACAGTCGTTCAGCTCTCATTCCTAGGAGGGTCAGCAGTTGTCGTGTGGATGTTTTCGATGCGGGAGTCTTCATCACTTCATTAGGGATTGTTCCTTAGCACCGCGTCAGACTCGTATTCAGAGAGGTCGTGGACGCAGATGGTTTGCTCGGAGGGGTCAGGTTGGCAGAGGAAGAGTTCTGACAGTTCCGGGTAGAAGGCAGAAACGGGAGTCTTCTTCTACTCATCGGGACGCGAGAGCGTCCAATGCAGGGTTTTCAGGTATTTTAAATTTGCATGTTCTTTTGATGTATTTGATTGTTTTTAACACTTGTACCGTGGTTTGGGACGAGGAGAGTCGTGTTAGCTAGATCAGCCGTTAATTGTGTTATTTTCTGTCAGCGATTCTTTTGTTGCGCAACACGTATTTCAGTCATGTGCCAATCGGTTAGGAGATTCATCCGTCACTTGATCCTTCTAGAGATGTTGGATATCACGTTCTCCTGGGCACGGACTGGTTAGCTACGTGCTAGGCGTCTGTGGACTATCGTGAGAAAACAGTCAGGTGTTGTTTTCCTCGGCGAGTCAGTTCTTGTTGTGCAGGTGGATAGTGGTGCCGCCTCTCACATCTTGAATTCAGCCTTTTTCGCTAGTCGGCTTTTGAGGAGAAGATGTCGGGAATTCTTGGCGTTCATTCGTGATACCGGAGCCACAGTTGGTTTGTTGGACCGGGTTCTTTTCGTGCGAGAGTTTTCCGACGTTGTTCCAGATGAGCCGGCGAAGCTTAGGGAGCTTAAGGATCAGCTGCAGAGTTGTTTGTTGAGGGGCTTATGCGTCTGAGTGTTTCGCATTAAGGAGCTCCTATTTCTATTCGTCAAGAAGGAAGACGGCAGTTTAGGTTGTGTATTAATTGATCGTCAATTGAACCGGCTTACGGTGCGGATAGGTATCCTTTACCTCGCATTGACGATTTCTTTGATCAGCTCCAGAGTGTGAGACATTTTCTAAGTTTGTTGGGGATCAGGTCATCATTGTTGCGGGTTCAGAGTGATGACATTCCGAAGACTGCCTTGTGCGTGCTATGGGCCTTGTGTGTTTTGGTGGTGTCATTGGACTCACCAATGCCCTAGCAACATTCGTAGATATGATGAACCAGATTACTTCAGGCCGTTCCTCGACTAGTTATTATTGTGTCATTGACGACATTCTGCTATATTTCAATGTGTCTTGAGGAACAGGAGTAGCACTTGATGATTTGTTTTGAAGACGTTGGGAGAGCCCCAGCGGTTTGCTAGATTTTCTGAGTGTTCCTTCAGGCTTGTTGGTGTTGACTCCTAGGTCTTGTTGTTACGGGAGACGGTTTTGTATGGTTCCGAGGAAGATCGTGGACGTACAGGTTTGGCCCAGACTTGTGTTCGGACGGAGGTCCACAGATTTTTGGGCTTAGCATGTGTTTACGACCGTTTCGTGCAGGATTGCTAGTGTAGTGCTGTACCGTTGACTGGAATGACTGGGAAGGTGGTTACTTTTCTTTGGACTGAGGCATGCATGCAGAGTTTTTCAGCAGTTGAGGACTCGGTTTACAACTGCACCAGTTCTTTCTTTGCTTTCTTGTTCGGGTGACTTTGTTGTTTAACTCTGATGTTTCACGAGTGGGGCTCGATTTTGCGCTGATGCGGCATTATAGAGTGATCGCTTTTGCTTCCCTACACTTGGAGGAAGTACTAGCAGGATATCCCACTCATGATCTGGAGATGGCCGCGGTGGTCTTGCGTTGGAGATTTGGAGACACTACTTGTTCGAGAGTCGTGTCAGATTTTCACGGACCACCAGAGCTTGATGTACGTCTTCCTGCAGCGGGTGTTGATTGATGAGACCGTTTTTTGCAGATTTACAGTTCTTGTGCGATCGTTGAGTACAGCTTTAGTTCGCCTCCACTAAGGGGACAGCTTACTCATGTCCGCGCTCGACCACTTTTCCTTAATCGCTTCGCGAGGCACAGCCCGCCGATGCTTGTTCGTCAGAGATACTTGAGCATACTCGGCTGGGTAATGATTCGGAGTCCTTGATTTGTGACAAGGGTGTACTAAGTTTAGGGACGTGTTTGTGTACCTGATACTATTGGGTAGCGACACGAAATCCTAGAGCAGGCACATCTGTCAACTTTCTGTACTCATTCAAGTTCCACCAACATTGACGTGACTTGTGAGATAGTTACGGGTGGGCAGGGATATAAAGAGAAGTTCCGGGTTTCGTTTCAAGGTGTTTGTCTTGTGTTGTGCTTTGGTTGAGCATCTGAGATCGGCTGGAGAGTTGCAACCTTTAACTGTTCCGGAGTGGGAGTGGGAGCAGATCTCAACGAATTTCGTTTTGGTGTCTACCCAGGTTTAGTCAGGGTGTGACTCCATTCGGATGTTTGTTGTCCGGTTTTGGCTCAGTTTGCTCAGTTGTTCTTTGTTAAGTTTGTGCATTGCACGGAGTTCCTTCATGGGTCGTATCCAATGAAGGCACCTTGTTTGCTTGCCATCTTGGGCAGGAACTTCCGGAAGCCTTGGGTACTGGTTGAGCTTTAGCTCCATCTTTCCATCCGCAGGATGATGGTTTTGTGAGAGTGGGCTATACCGACTATGGAGATTATGTTTGTGCGTACGTATTAATTGTGTCGGCAGTTGGGGATTGGCACTCGCCATTGTTAGGGTTCTCCTTTGATAGCTGTTATCAGGAGTCACTCCCATTGGCAACCTTTAGGTTTAGGAGTTAGGTCGTGTCGATCACCAGTCTGTTTTTCTTACTCTGCGTAGTAGGATTTTTAGACCCCAACTAGTCTAGAGACTTCGGAGATGATCCAGTTGGTTCAGGTCAGGATGATGGCAGCCCAGTGCAGACAAAGGTCTTATGCCGACCGTGATGGTCGCAGACTTGAGTTCACAGTGGGAGATCATGTATTCCTACGGACTCTTCCGATGAATGACGTGTTGAGTTTTGGGAAGCTTATCCCAGAATTGCAGGTCCTTTTGAGATCATTAAAGCGAGTTAGTTTCGTTGCCTTTAATTTGGCACTTCCGCCCAGATTATTGAGTATTCACTGCGTATTCCTCGTGTCGATACCTTGCAATTACCTTCATGACCTTTCTCACATGATTCAGCACCAGACAATTTAGCTGGGACGCGATCTTTCGTTCACCAGTAGCCCATTGTGTTAATAGTTTGGCAGGTGGAGAAACGTCGGTCAAGGGTCGTGCCATCTGTGAAGGGTTTTTCTTGGACGTAGCCGTATAGTGAGTTAATCACTTGGGAGGTTGCGGGCGAGATAGGAGAGTTGTAATCTTCTCTTTGAAGGTACGCTTAGTGAGAATTTTAAATTCGGGGACGAATTTTTATAAGGGGGGAGATTGTAATGCCTTAGATTTCGGTTAGTGTTCGTTTAGACGTTAATGCGGGTTTACTGTAAAAAGTTTACCAATTCGGGTTCCTCACATTTTATAACATTTAATTAATAATTTATTATTATTTGTTATGAGAATGCACGAACGTGTGCACGTAAATGTGAGGATTTGTTTGTGCTAGTTTTCTTCTTAGCAACCATGACACTTAACCTTAATTCTAATCCCTTTGCTTTAATCCTTTTTCTTAATCCTTAACCCTATATTCTCTTGATCTTTTGTGTGTGAGAGAAAGAGAGAGATATTTGTTTGTTGAGTGAGGAGGTGGCATTTGAGTGTATGAAAGCATTAATGGTTCATTAATGAAGTGGATACACTCACCCTCATCTCACACCCTACACTCACCTCCCTCTCTCTTATCCTCACACCCTCTCTCTTTTTCTCTAAATCTTTTGTTCTTCATCTCCCCCTCAACTAAACTGAACACTACATTACCCTTCACTAAAATTCATCACAAATTACGAAAAAGTTCACAAAATCACATATTTCCTTGTATTTTGCCTCATGTATGCCTTGGACCATGAAAAGATAGGATCTTTATGTTCTTTTGGCTAGGTATTGATCTCTTTCTGTTGTTTATGTTGTTTTTGTATAGCTTAGCTTGTTAGATTTAGTTTAGATAGTGTAAAGTTTAGTTTTGTGCGAAATATCGTATTTTAGTGTCGATTTGTGATATATGCAATCTACTGTGACCCGGATAGTTTACTAGAAAACTAAACAATGTGGTTGTGTTGTACCAGTGACCATAGGACCCCACCTGAGACACGAGACCCGCCCCACCGGCCAGGGCCGGCGACATACGAAAGGGATTCCGGCGACCTCGGCCCCTTGAAGGGGTTGGGGTGTGGGTTTTTGAGGGTAGGTCTATGCTGTGGTTTGGGTGTTTTTGGTCTTGTTTGTTTGTCTAGTTTCATTGGTATGCAAAATCTGGGATCACTTAGGTAGTTTCTAGTGTTTTGTGTTCGCGCGATATGTTATACGACACGAATCGTGCACCTTGTGTGGTTTTACTCTTAGGTTGTTTTCGTTGTGTCGCTATGCACGTTAGCCATAATACGAACACTTGAGAGTATATTTGGTGTTGTTGCGTCGGTCTAATATAGTTTGTACTTGTTTTGGGTTTATTATTAATATATACTTGCTTTATTGTTTTAATGTTGTAGGTTTGCAGGAGGGGACTTCGGACACTGCTACAAAGGGAAAACAGGTGGTAGGATTCACCTAGCTTCGAGCGTTGGCGAGTAGATTTAATATCTACAGGGGAATCGCCCGCATGGCGTTATGCGTCTGGGCTAGAAATGTTAATACTTGTCGCATATTCTATGTTATATTTAGAATTGCGCATTTACCCTATTACTTAGATGTTTTTGTGTTTGGACTAGTAGCCTTAGGACACTGCACATATTATTGACGATTCATGTTGCATGAGCACTGAATGTATGCTACACACACCGTCAATAATTGCCATGTCACACACAACCCATTTATAGATATGATATTGCTTGGTTAGGGACATTGAGACATTGATTCATATTTCTTATCGCATATGACATATAGCATACCTGTATACTCACATGCTTACATATATGCCTTCACCTACTTATATGCTAGATACCCGTATACCTATAGAATACTGTACCATTAGTGATAGGTACATACACATTTTATGATATAGCTACAGAAATACTTTGTACTCATACTTCACTTATACCCAAGGGGTATACTGCATCATTTACTTATAGGTAGATACATATATCTTGCTATACCCTTATGTTTACACATACAACAGTTATAGCTACATATTTACCTTTACTTGATGTTATTTAGAATTGGATAAAATAGGAACCGCATGATGTTTTATATTAACTTGTTGCAGTTAATTAGCAGTTTTTCCTTTATCTGCTTACATTTCAGTTTATGTTGCATATATTATATTCATGGATTTTCGCATTTGAGTTATAGATTTTTCATGATATTTTCTGGATTTGGGGACCGTGGGAGTTCATGAAATTATGCATTATTTGAAAAACCCGGTTTTCTTTGATGTGATATTTCAGCATCTACCATGAGATTTATCGGTTCTGATTATATACTCCATACGAGGAGTGGGTGCCGTATGAGGGTACATGGTGGGGCTCGGTACGGTTCCCCTCGGCAAGATGATCGATGGACCTTGCCGATTAAGCCTGGAAGGTGGGCAAGTACCTACCGGTGACATTACCAATGACTCAGCGGTTATCATGTGGATACCGATGAGAGTCATGTATGTATAGATACGTCGAAAGGCGAGGGTCAGAGCAAGGCACTCGTGCTTTGGGTATAGCGTATGATACATACCTATCAGGAGGCCAGTCATGGTAACAGCATGTAACACCTTAGAATGTGTTTTGTAGCTAATTATATTTTAATATATGGTTTTTAATAAAAAGTTTACCAAATTGGGTTTTAAATATTTTATCCTATTTAGTGTGTATTTTATTGGAATTTTGTTGGGCACACACACACTTGTGCATGATAACTAGGGTTGTTTTTGTGGTTTAACCATCTCTTAATCTAGTATTAGGTTTTGTTTAAATGTTTTGTGTTTAATAGTTGCATGGTTGTAATTAGTAGTGTTGGTTTTAAAATGAAAAAGGAATTTTAAATTGAATTTAAAGAAAAAGGGATTTCTTTATGTGGTTGACTTTGAGAGAGAGTGAGCATGGGCATCATGGCTTTGCCCATGCCTCATTATGAGAGAGAGAGTAAGAAGAGGTCCTTGGGTGTGCCCATTTCTCCATTTCCTTTTCTTTCTCTCATTTCCCTCACACTCGCTCACACACACACACACTCACTGCAGAGAGAGAGAGAAGCAGCAGCAGCAAGCCTTGGCAGCAGCAGCAACAGAGTGAGAGAGAGAGAGGCAGCAGCAGCAACAGAGTGAGAGAGAGAGAGAGGCAGCAGCAGCAGCTGGGGGCAGCAGCAACATCATCATCATTATCATCATCATCAACACAATAACAACAACAACAACAGCAACTAGAGCAGCAACAATAGCAGCAACAACAGAAGCAGCATTAGCAGGCAGCAGCAACAGCAACAGGGACCCCAGTGCTCGCAGGAGCTCTTCTCCACACCTTCACCTGCCTTCTAGGGTTCTGTGGGTATATTTCCTTAACCCCATTGCATGGTTTGCTTAGTTGTGCATCGATTGATTCGATTAGTGCTAAATTAGCTAAATTAGTGCTAGTTTATGGTGTTTAAGTGGAATTGTGGTAAATTGTTGAATTGGTTAGCTACCTTAGGTTAGTTTAGTGTTAGTAAGGCCACTTCAATTGAGAATCCCCAGATTACACTAAAATACCATAAGATTTCTAATTTGTGCAAAATTGGTGTTTTTATGCGATATTTGTGATATCTGGAACCTGCTATGATCCGAGATTGTTAATGGTAAATTAAACATAGTTGTAGTGTTGTGCTAGAGGACCTGGAGCACCACCTAGGAGATGGACCCCAGACCACCGGCTAGGGCCGGCGACGGCTGAAGGAGGGGCCGGCGACGCCGGCCAAGTAGAGGAGTTAGGGTTTGGGTTTTCCTGTGTAGGTGTCTGCTATGGTTTAGGCTCCTCTGGTCTTGTTTGTTTACTTAGTTTTCACAGTAGGCAAAATCTGGGATCATATGTCGGTTTTTGATGTTCGTGGTGTTTGCGCGATACGCGCGATACGTGAGTGGGTTCTGTGATCCAGCGTATCGCGGCGTGTCGCGATGGTTTTAGACGCGTACACACACGATTCAGCGTATCGTGCACACGCGCGCTTAGTTCGCGACGCGAGTTCATGAAATTATGTATACATGTAACAACCCGGTTTCCTTGATATGATATTTGAGCGTCCCCCATGAGTTTTATCGGTGCTGATTATCTACTCCATACGAGGTGTGGTTGCCGTATGAGAGTACATGGTGGGGCCCGGTATGGTTCCCCTCGGCAAGAAGATCGATGGGTTTGCCGATTGAGCCTGGAGGCGGGCGAGTACCTACCGGTGATTGTTTGGACCTGGCAGTAGTCCGGAGGCTACTGGCCAGAGTAGAGAGATGGATGCGGGATGACCTGTACTGTCGGGGCCGAGGGCCGACACTGCAGACGGAGCCCCATATACGAGGATTTCTGTGTCGATGCTTGGCACACGGTTTCATGATATTTCTTTAACCCCCTTTTTGTATATATAACAGGGGATTTAGCCGTTGTTATATATACCCTAACACCAATATTAGTGGAATGGGACGCTAATATATGTGTATTGCCCCCATCATATTTATTTCTGTACATATATATACCTTTAGGATGTTAGATTCTTACTTGAGATTGGACTTGGGATACTAGGTGATTCATTGGGATTGGACATTGGATATACCTATGTGATTGGTGATTGTACATTCGGGATATGGGAGATTACTCGATATTGTACATTGAGGAGATGTGAGACTTATATGATGTGAGTGCCCTATGTGGGGGCTGATTTGAGGACTTGGGATTGGAGTATCTTGATGGATTGTGATCCTACCACGACGTCAGGTTTCCGTGGGGAATGACATATTCCACCCTATACCTCACCCTTACCTACCTTATGCACAGATTCATATATTGGTAGTACTTGTAGTGTACCCTTATGATAGTTGCATATTTTCTTTCTCATATCTCTATTGCATAGTTATTGCATACTTTTATCATGTCATCATTGCTTCACATATTGATTGTACCTGCTAGTGTACTCTCTTATTTCAGCATTGCATGACATATTACTACTGTAATCGCATATCTTAGATTCATGCTGTACGTGCATTCCTGCGATTACCTGCATATGTTTTATACTATTCACGAGTTGGCAACTCACCCCCGTTGTGCCACAGGTGTTTCAGGTTGTTCCCCAGAGTAGTCGAGGCGGGCTATTTCTCTATTCAGCTATCCAGCTGTCACCTTTTGCTTCAGATACCGCATCAGCTCACAGTACCTTTTTGCTTAGGTGGGTTAGATGGTTATCTGTGTTTCTTATTGTATATTCGTTGTATTTTGTACTCTCCATCAGCTATTGTATTATTGACTTAGAGACTTGGTGAGGACGATATGTGTATTAGTGTGGATTTGAGGTCTTTTATATTTACAGCTTCTTTCTCTACTGTTACTATTTTCTGTTGTATTCATCTTTGCTGGGTTTTACAAAAAGGGGTGTTGCTAAAGTTTTAAAGAAAGAAAGAAAGTAAGACTTTTAAAGAATTTGGGTTGCGATTTCAAATGTTTCAAAACTTATATTATCTTTTCCGTTTTTTTTATGGTTTAGATTCCTGGGTTTGGCTTTCTTTTACTACGTTGCGTCTTTAGGCGTTGCGTAGTATTAGGGCCGTCACGGGCCATTTTTGGGTTGTGACAAAGTTGGTATCAGAGCGTTAGGTTTTACCTTTCGGAGTGTAGGATGACCTTAGTATGATGGAGTAGGTAGCTTAAGCAGAGTAACGCAGTGTGTGTATGTCTGCAGCATACTCACAGCGCGGTACCTTGCATTAAGTGACCTAAGTACAAATTGCTTGACATTCCTTCCTTGATGATTCATATCTTTGGGATTCGATTTCCTCATTCTTATTGAGTCTCATCTTATATCTATTTATAGCCTTGCCGCCGATGACTATGGGGACTCAGAGCGATGCAGCGAGGGCCGAGGTCAGAGTTAGCTCGGGTGAGACGAGTACTGACCAGGATGGCACTCTAGTTGCACAGGTGCAGACGGATCAGCCTACCACCTATACCATAGATAGACTTTTGGTAGAGATGCAGGAGTTCCGCCAGACGATGAGTTCTTTGGTTGATGTCGTTCGGGAGCTACGACAGGAGGTTGCCACCCCTGTTACTCAGCTGTCCCTTACGATCAGCGTGCAATAGTCCGTCACCTACATAGCACCAGTTGTTGCGGCTCCAGTTGACGAGGCACATGTTCCAGGACAGTGGAGGACTCGTACCAGTGTACCAGCCCAGAGGCAGAGGTTTGGTCGTCGAGAAAGATTTCATGCTCGCGGGAGTAGCAGAGGTATGGGACGAGGACAGTCGTTCAGCTCTCATCCCCAGGATGGTCAGCAGTCAGCACGTGGATGTTTTCGATGCGGAAGCCTTCAGCACTTCGTCAGGGATTGTTCCTCAGCGCGGCGTCAGGATCGTATTCAGAGAGGCCGTGGACGTGGAAGATTCGCTCAGAGGGCTCAGTTTACCAGAGGAGTTCATCCAGCTGCGAGTAGAGTGCAGACACAGGAGTTTGCTTCTACTCATCGGGACGCGCAGACGTCCAATGTGGAGTTTTCAGGTACCCTTGAGTTTCATGTTCTCTTGGTGTATTTGTTTGTTTCTTGCTTGTACTGTGGTTGGGTAGATTAGTAGTAGTTGTTTTAACTTCTGTCAGCGATCCTTTTGTTGCGCGACACGTATTTCAGTTTTGTGCCAATCGGATAGGAGATAGAGTTTCGTCCGTCGTTTTGATCCTTCTCGAGATGTTGGATTTGACGTTCTCCGGGGCACGGATTGGTTAACTACGTGTTAGGCATCTGTGGATTACTGTGTGGAAACAAGTTAGGTTTTGTTTTCCCCGGCAAGTCAGTTCTTGTTGTGCAGGTGGATAGTTGTGCCGCCTCTCACAGCTTGAATTCAGCCTTTTTCGCTAGTCGGCTTCTGAAGAGATGTCGTGGATTCTTGACGTTCCTTCGTGATACCGGAGCCACCGTGGGATTGTTGGACCGGGTTCTTTTCGTGCGAGAGTTTTTCCGACGTTGTTCCAGATGAGCCGGCGAAGCTGAGGGAGCTTAAGGATCAGCAGCAGAGTCTTGGTTTGGGGAGTTTTGTGCGTCTGAGTGTTTCGCTTTTGGAAACTCCTATTTCTGTTCGTCAGGAGAAATACGGCAGTTGAGGTTGTGTATCGACGGATCGTCAATTGAACCGGCTTACGGTGCGGATAGGTATCCTTCATCTCGCCGTGACGATTTCTTCGATCAGCTCCAGAGTGCGAGACATTTTCTAAGTGTGTTTGGGATCAGGTCATCATTATTGCGGATTCGGAGTGACGGCATTCCGAAGATTGCCTTGTGCGTGCTACGGGCTTTGTGTGTTTTGTGAGTCGTTGGATTCACTGTCGCCCTAGCAGCACTCGTAGATATGATGAACCAGATTTCTGCAGGCCGTTCCTCGACCAGTTTTTGTTGTGTTATTTACGACACTCTGGTCTACTTAATGTGTCTTGAGGGACAGGAGTAGCACTTGAGGATTTGTTATGCAGATACTGGGAGAGTACCAGCAGTTGCTAAATTCTCAGAGTGTTTCTTCAGGCTTGTTTGTGTTGACTCCTAGGTCTTGTAGTCACGGGAGACGGTTCCGTATGGTTCCGAGGGAGATCGTGGCCGTACGGCTTAGGCCCAGACATGTGTGCAGGGCGGGGATCCACAGATTGTTGGGCTTAGCAGGTTTTTGCCACCGTTTCATGCAGGATTGCTAGAGTAATGCTGCACCGTCGACCGAATGGACCGGAAGGGAGGTTTCTTTTCTTTGGACTGAGGCATGTGTACGGAGTTTTCAGCAGTTGAAGATTCAGTTAACAGCTGCATCAGTTCTTTCTTTGCTTTTGGTTCGGGCGACCTTGTTGTTTAACTGTAATGTTTCTTGAGTGGACTCGAGTGTGTACTGAGGTGACACTATAGAGATATCGCTTTTGCTTTCCCTACATTTGGAGGAAGTACGAGGAGGATATTCCACTCATGATCTGGAGATGGCCGCTGTGGTTTTGCGTTGGATATTTGGAGACACTACTTGCTTGAGAGTCGTGTCAGATTTTCCACGGACCACTAGAGCTTAATGTACATCTTCCTGCAGCAGATTTGGATTGTTGTGATGATCTTCTGCAGATTTACAGTTCTTGTGTGATCGTCGAGTATAGCTTAGTTCGTCTCTACGGAGGGGACAGCTTGCTCATGTCCGCGCCCGACCACTTTCCTTAAATCGTTTTCGCGAGACACTGCCCGTCGAAGCTCGTACGTCAGAGATACTTGAGCATATTCGGCTGGGTAATGATTCAGAGATCTGGATTGTGACAATGATGTGCTAAGTTAGGGACGCGTTGTGTACTTGCCGTTACCATGTAGAGGCGTGTAATCCTAGAGCATGCACATCTGTCAACTCTCCTTATGCATTCAAGTTCCACCAGCTTTGGCGTGACTTGTGAGATAGTTACGAGTGGGCAGGAATGTAAGGAGAAGTTTCAGGTTTCGTTTCAAGTGTCTGTCTTGTTGTGTGCTTTGGGTTGAGCATCTGAGGCCGGCTGGAGAATTGCAATCTTTTACCGTTCCGAAGAAGGAATGGGAGCTGATCTCCACAAATTTCGTTATGGGTTCTACCCAAGTTTAGTCAGGGTATGACTCCTTTCGGATTCTTGTTATCCGGTTCTACTCAATGTGCTCATTTGTGTTTGTTAAGTTGTGTGTTTGTTTTGTTTGGTCGTCAGCAGCTTGGGATCGTCACTCGCCATCGTTAGGGTTCTCTTTCGATAGCTATTATCAGGAGACACTCCAATTGGCCACCCTTAGGCTTAGGGGTTAGGTCGTGTCGATCGCCAGCCTGTTGTTTTCTGACTCTACGTAAGTAGGACTTTGGACCCCAGCTAGTCTAGAGATTTCGGAGACGGTCCAGTTGTGTTCAGGTCAGGATGAGAACTGTCCATTGCAAACAGATGTCTTATGCGACTGTGCTGGTCGCAGGCTTGAGTGCGCAGTGGCACATCATGTATTCCTACGGACCTTCCGATGAATGACGTGTTGGATTTTGGGAAGCTTATCCCAGGATTTAGGTCCTTCTGAGATCCTATAAGCGAGTTAGTTTTGTTGCCTTCAATTTGGCACTTCCGCACAGATTATTGGATTTTCACCCCGTATTCCTTGTGATGATACTTCACAATTACCTTCTTGACCTTTCTCACATGTTTGCACCAGACCTTTTAGCTGGACGCGATCTTTCGTTCACCCGCAGCCATGTGTGTTAATGGCTCGACAGGTGGAGAAACGTCGGTCAAAGGTCTTGCTATCTGTGAAGGGTTTTCTCGGGCGTAGCCGTGTAGTGAGATAGTCACTTGAGAGGCTGCAAGCAAGAATTGAGGATTTTAATCTTCTTTTGAAGGTACGCGTAACAGTATAAGTTTTAAATTCGGGGACGAATTTCTTTTAAGGGGGGGAGATTGTAACACCTTAGAATGTGTTTTGTAGCTAATTATATTTTAATATATGGTTTTTAATAAAAAGTTTACCAAATTGGGTTTTAAATATTTTATCCTATTTAGTGTGTATTTTATTGGAATTTTGTTGGGCACACACACACTTGTGCATGATAACTAGGGTTGTTTTTGTGGTTTAACCATCTCTTAATCTAGTATTAGGTTTTGTTTAAATGTTTTGTGTTTAATAGTTGCATGGTTGTAATTAGTAGTGTTGGTTTTAAAATGAAAAAGGAATTTTAAAATGAATTTAAAGAAAAAGGGATTTCTTTATGTGGTTGACTTTGAGAGAGAGTGAGCATGGGCATCATGGCTTTGCCCATGCCTCATTATGAGAGAGAGAGTAAGAAGGGGTCCTTGGGTGTGCCCATTTCTCCATTTCCTTTTCTTTCTCTCATTTCCCTCACACTCTCTCACACACACACACACTCACTGCAGAGAGAGAGAGAGAAGCAGCAGCAGCAAGCCTTGGCAGCAGCAGCAACAGAGTGAGAGAGAGAGAGAGAGAGAGAGGCAGCAGCAGCAGCTGGGGGCAGCAGCAACATCATCATCATTATCATCATCATCAACACAATAACAACAACAACAAAAGCAACTAGAGCAGCAACAATAGCAGCAACAACAGAAGCAGCATTAGCAGGCAGCAGCAACAGGGGAATCGCCCGCATGGCGTTATGCGTCTGGGCTAGGATTCAATTACTTGTCGCACATTCTACGTCATTGTAGAATTGCGCCTTTCTGCATTTCCTTAGATATTGTTATACTGTGACTAGTAGCCGTAGGACACTGCACACATTATTGACGGTCCATGTTGCACAAGCACGGATTGCATGCTACACACACACCGTCAATAATTGCCATGTCACACACTACCCCTTATAGCTACTATTGCTTGCCACACATGACATCTAGCCTATCGGTATACCTATAGCGTATCATACCTTTAGTGATAGGTATATTTTCACTTGCGATACAGCTACACGTATACCTCCTACATATTTTACCTATACCGGGAGGGATTTCCTACATATGTTACTTATACCCAGGGGGGTATACGACATCAGTTCCTATAGGTAGATACCTATACCTTGCTACACCTGTATGTTAGACACATATTCAGTTGCTGTCGCATATTTACATTTACTGATGTTACTTAGCTGTACCTTATTTTGTTTTTCGCATACATCTGGTTCAGCTATATACATGTGTTTACCTGCTCGCATTCAGATATATTGCATACATTTATTCTTGGATTCATGCATTGTTTATCTGGATTCTATATGATGTTTTCGGGATTTGGGAACCGCGGGAGTTCATGAAATTATGCATACATGTAACAACCCGGTTTCCTTGATATGATATTTGAGCGTCCCCCATGAGTTTTATCGGTGCTGATTATCTACTCCATATGAGGTGTGGTTGCCGTATGAGAGTACATGGTGGGGCCCGGTATGGTTCCCCTCGGCAAGAAGATCGATGGGTTTGCCGATTGAGCCTGGAGACGGGCGAGTACCTACCGGTGATTGTTTGGACCTGGCAGTAGTCCGGAGGCTACTGGCCAGAGTAGAGAGATGGATGCGGGATGACCTGTACTGTCGGGGCCGAGGGCCGACACTGCAGACGGAGCCCCATATACGAGGATTTCTGTGTCGATGCTTGGCACACGGTTTCATGATATTTCTTTAACCCCCTTTTTGTATATATAACAGGGGATTTAGCCGTTGTTATATATACCCTTACACTAATATTAGTGGAATGAGACGCTAATATATGTGTATTTCCCCCATCATATTTATTTCTGTACATATATATACCTTTAGGATGTTAGATTCTTACTTGAGATTGGACTTGGGATACTTGGTGATTCATTGGGATTGGACATTGGATATACCTATGTGATTGGTGATTGTACATTCGGGATATGGGAGATTACTCGATATTGTACATTGAGGAGATGTGAGACTTATATGATGTGAGTGCCCTATGTGGGGGCTGATTTGAGGACTTGGGATTGGAGTATCTTGATGGATTGTGATCCTACCACGACGTCAGGTTTCCGTGGGGAATGACATATTCCACCCTATACCTCACCCTTACCTACCTTATGCACAGATTCATATATTGGTAGTACTTGTAGTGTACCCTTATGATAGTTGCATATTTTCTTTCTCATATCTCTATTGCATAGTTATTGCATACTTTTATCATGTCATCATTGCTTCACATATTGATTGTACCTGCTAGTGTACTCTCTTATTTCAGCATTGCATGACATATTACTACTGTAATCGCATATCTTAGATTCATGCTGTACGTGCATTCCTGCGATTACCTGCATATGTTTTATACTATTCACGAGTTGGCAACTCACCCCCGTTGTGCCACAGGTGTTTCAGGTTGTTCCCCAGAGTAGTCGAGGCGGGCTATTTCTCTATTCAGCTATCCAGCTGTCACCTTTTGCTTCAGATACCGCATCAGCTCACAGTACCTTTTTGCTTAGGTGGGTTAGATGGTTATCTGTGTTTCTTATTGTATATTCGTTGTATTTTGTACTCTCCATCAGCTATTGTATTATTGACTTAGAGACTTGGTGAGGACGATATGTGTATTAGTGTGGATTTGAGGTCTTTTATATTTACAGCTTCTTTCTCTACTGTTACTATTTTCTGTTGTATTCATCTTTGCTGGGTTTTACAAAAAGGGGTGTTGCTAAAGTTTTAAAGAAAGAAAGAAAGTAAGACTTTTAAAGAATTTGGGTTGCGATTTCAAATGTTTCAAAACTTATATTATCTTTTCCGTTTTTTTTATGGTTTAGATTCCTGGGTTTGGCTTTCTTTTACTACGTTGCGTCTTTAGGCGTTGCGTAGTATTAGGGCCGTCACGGGCCATTTTTGGGTCGTGACACAGCACCTGATAGATCAATATTTCTGTGTCGATGCTTGACACATTGGTTTCATGATATTTCTTTTTACTCCTTTGTATATATAACAGGGGATTAGGCCGTTGTTATATATGCCCTTACACCAATATTAGCAGAATGGGACGCTAATATATATGTATTGACATTAATTTTTATACATCAACATATTAATTCATGCAAATATATTTAGGATGTTAGAATTTTACTTGAGATTTGATTTGGGATATTGGTGATTTAATTGAGATTTGATACAGGATATATATGAGGTTGCTGATTTGAACATTCAAGATATATGAGATTTATTCGATATTGTACATTCAGGATTTGTGAGACTTATATGATATGTGAGCCAATTTGGGGGCTGATTTAAGGAAATTGGGATTTGGATTGTCTTGATGGATTGTGATCCTACCACGATGTCAGGATTCCGTGGAAATGACATATTTCTTTCCATACTCCACATTTATTGTTTATGCACCGTTTCATGTATTAGTAGTACCTGTTAGTGTACCTTTCATGACTGTTGCATTTACATACCTTTATTTATATGCATTGCTTCATGTGTAGTTGTACCTGTTAGTGTACCTTTCATGATTGTCGTATATATAAACTTTCATATCATTATTGCATGATTATTGCTTCATGTATTAGTTGTACCTGCTAGTGTACCTTTCATGATTATTGCATACATATGACCTTTTATTGCTTTTAATTGCACATGTTAGATTCACGCTGTATGTGCATACCTGCGATTACCTGCATTTGTTATTTACTATTCACGAGTTGGCAACTCACCCCCGTTGTGCCACAGTTTGTTTTGCAGGGTGTTCCCCAGAGTAGTTGAGGCAGGCTATTCATCTATCATCTTTTGCTACGGATACCGCATCAGCTCATAGTGTGCAGTTTGCTTAGGTGGGTTTTGTGGTTATTCGTTTTGTTGTATTGAATATTCGTTGTATCCTTGTACTCTCCATCTACTATATATTGTTGACTTAGAGACTTGGTAAGGACGATAATGTATATTTTTTTGTGACTTGTTGTCTTTTATACGGTTTCCTTTCTATCGTCTTTTATTTCTTCGCTTCGGCGTCGTATATTTGTTGTGGAGGTTGTTTTCCACCTTTGGGCATGTAATTGCTCCCATTTGGGGATGCTTTATTTATATTTATGTTGTACCCATTTTGGGGCTAGTTTTTACAAAGGAGGTGCTGCCAAAATTTTAAAGGAAATAAAGTTGGACTTTTAAAGAATTTGGGTTGCGATTTCAAATGTTTCAAAACTTCTATTATCTTTTCTTACTACTTTTAATGGTTTAGATTTCTGGGTTTTGGCTTTCTTTTACTGCGTTAGGCCTGTAGACGTTGCGTAGTATTAGGGCCGTCACGTGCCAATTTCGGGTCGTGACAAAGTTGGTATCAGAGCGCTAGGTTTTTACCTTTCGGAGTGTAGGATGACCTTGGTATGATGGAAGTGTGTGTATGTTTGCAGCATACTCACGATGCGGTACTCCGCCTAACATGACCTAAGTATAAATTGCTTGAAATTCCTTCTTTAATGATTCATATCTTGAGATTCGATTTCCATATTCTTATTGAATCCTTTTTCTATTTATAGCCTTGCTGCCGATGGATATGGGGACTAAGAGTGGTGCAGCGAGGGCCGAGGTCATCGTAGACTCGGGTGAGACGAGGACTGACCAGGATGGCATGCTCGTTGCACAGGAGCAGATGGATCCGCCTTCGACAGATAGTATCGCTAGGCTTGTGGAAGAGATGCAGGACATGCGCCAGACGATGAGCTTATTGGTTGAGGTTGTTCGAGCGCAGCGACAGGAGGTTTTCACCCCTGTTAACCAGTTGTTCCTTGTAATCAGCATGCTGCAGTCCGTCACCTACATAGCATCAGTGGATGCAGCCCCAGTTTACGAGACACGTATTCCAGAGACTCTGAGAGTTCCGGAACAGTGGAGGACTCGTACCGGTGTATCAGCCCAGAGACAGAGGCCTAGTCGTTGAGACAGATTTCGTGACCGTCATGGGAGTGGCAGGGTCTTAGGATGAGGACAGTTGTTCAGCTCTCATCCCCAGGAGGGTCAGCAGTCGTCGCGTGGATGTTTTCGATGCGGGAGCCTTCATCACTTCATTAGGGATTGTTCCTTAGCACCGCGTCAGACTCATGTTCAGAGAGGTCGTGGACGCGGAAGGTTTGCTCGGAGGGGTCAGGTTGGCAAAGGAACAGTTCTGACAGTTCCGGGTAGAAGGCAGACACGAGAGTCTTATTCTACTCATCGGGACGGATGGGTGTCCAATGCAGGGTTTTCAGGCATTTTAAATTTGCATGTTCTTTTGATGTATTTTATTATTTTTCACACTTGTGCCGTGGTTTGGGATGAGGAGAGTCGTGTTAGCTAGATCAGCCGTTAATTGTGTTATTTTCAGTCAGCGATTCTTTTATTGCGCAACACGTATTTTAGTCGTGTGCCAATCGGTTAGGAGATTCATTTGTCACTTGATCCGTCTATAGATGTTGGATTTGACGTTCTCCTGGGCACGGACTGGTTAGCTACGTGCTAGGCGGCTGTGGACTACCTTGAGAAAATAGTCAGGTGTTGTTTTCCCCGGCGAGTCAGTTCTTGTTGTGCAGGTGGATAGTGGTGCCGCCTCTCACATCTTGAATTCAGCCTTTTTCGCTAGTCGGATTTTGAAGAGAAGATGTCGGGAATTCTTAGCGTTCATTCGTGATACCGGATCCACAATTGGTTTGTTGGACCGGGTTCCTTTCGTGCGAGAGTTTTCCGACGTTGTTCCAGATGAGCCGGCGAAGCTTATGGAGCTTAAGGATCAGCTGCAGAGTTGTTTGTTGGGGGGCTTGTGCGTCTGAGTGTTTCGCATTGAGGAGCTCCTATTTCTGTTCGTCAAGGAGGAAGATGACAATTTAGGTTGTGTATTGATTGATCGTCAATTGAACCGGTTTATGGTGCAGATAGGTATCCTTTACCTCGCATTGACGATTTCTTCGATCAGCTCCAGAGTGTGAGACATTTTCTAAGTTTGTTGGGGATTAGGTCATCATTGTTGCGGGTTCGGAGTGATGACATTCCGAAGACTGCCTAGTGCGTGCTACGGGCCTTGTGTGTTTTGGTGGTCATTGGACTCACCAATGCCCTAGCAGCATTCGTAGATATGATGAACCAGATTTCTTCAGGCCGTTCCTCGACCAGTTACTGTTGTGTCATTGACGACATTATGGTCTATTTCAATGTGTCTTGAGGAACAGGAGTAGCACTTGAGGATTTGTTTTGATGACGTTGGGAGTGCCCCAGCGGTTTGCTAGATTCTCGGAGTGTTCCTTCAGGCTTGTTGGTGTTGACTCGTAGGTCTTGTAGTTACGGGAGACGGTTTTGTATGGTTCCGAGGAAGATCGTGGACGTACAGCTTAGGCCCAGACTTATGTTCGGACGGAGGTCCGCAGATTTTTGGGCTTAGCAGGTTTTTAGCGCCGTTTCGTGCAGGATTGCTAGTGTAGTGCTGCACCGTTGACTGAAATGACCGAGAAGGAGGTTTCTTTTCTTTGGACTGAGGCATGCGTGCAGTGTTTTTCAGCAGTTGAAGACTCGGTTAAGAACAGCACCAGTTCTTTCTTTTCTTTCTGGTTCGGGCGACTTTGTTGTTTAACTGTGATGTTTCGCTAGTGGGGCTCGATTTTGCGCTGATGCGGCATTATAGAGTTATCGCTTCCCTACACTTGGAGGAAGTACTAGCAGGATATCCCACTCATGATCTGGAGATGGCCGCGGTGGTCTTGCGTTATAGATTTAGAGACACTACTTGTTCGAGAGTCGTGTCAGATTTTCACGGACCACCAGAGCTTGATGTACGTCTTCCTTCAGCGTGTATTGATTGATGAGACAGTCTTTTGCAGATTTACAGTTCTTATGCGATCGTTGAGTACAGCTTTAGTTCGCCTCCACTGAGGGGACATCTTACTCATGTCCGTGCTCGACCACTTTTCCTTAATCGCTTCGCGAGGCACTGCCCGCCGATGGTTGTTCGTCAGAGATACTTGAGCATACTCGGCTGGGTAATGATTCGGAGTCCTTGATTTGTGACAAGGGTGTACTAAGTTTAGGGACATGTTTGTGTACCTGATACTATTGGGTAGAGACGCGAAATCCTAGAGCAGGCACATCTGTCAACTCTCTATACTCATTCAAGTTCCACCAACATTGATGTGACTTGTGAGATAGTTACGAGTGGGCAGGGATGTAAAGAGAAGTTCCGGGTTTCGTTTCAAGGTGTCTGTCTTGTGGTGTGCTTTGGTTGAGCATCTGAGACCGGCTAGAGAGTTGCAACCTTTAACCGTTCCGGAGTGGGAGTGGGAGCAGATCTCAACGAATTTCGTTTTGGTGTCTACCTAGGTTTAGTCAGGGTGTGACTCCATTCGGATGTTTGTTGTCCAGTTTTGGCTCAGTTCGCTCAGTTGTTCTTTGTTAAGTTTGTGCGTTGCACGGAGTTCCTTCATGGGTCGTATCCAATGAAGGCACCTTGTTTGCTTTCCATCTTGGGAAGGAACTTCAGGAAGCCTTGGGTACTGGTTGAGCTTTAGCTCTATCTTTTCATCCGCAGGATGATGGTTTTGTGAAAGCGGGCTATACCGACTATGGAGGTTATGTTTGTGCGTACGTATTAATTGTGTCGGCCGTTGGGGATTGTCACACACCATTGTTAGGGTTCTCCTTCGATAGCTGTTATCAGGAGTCACTCCAATTGGCAACCTATAGGTTTAGGAGTTAGGTCGTATCGATCACCAGTCTGTTTTTTTGACTCTGTGTAGTAGGATTTTTGGACCCCAGCTAGTCTAGAGACTTCGGAGATGATCCAGTTGGTTCAGGTCAGGATGATGGCAGCCTAGTGTAGACAGAAGTCTTATTCCGACCATAATGGTCGCAGACTTGAGTTCGCAGTGGGAGATCATGTATTCCTACGGACTCTTCCGATGAATGACGTGTTGAGTTTTGGGAAGCTTATCCCAAAATTGTCGGTCCTTTTGAGATCATTAAAGCGAGTTAGTTTCGTTGCCTTTAATTTGGCACTTCCGCCCAGATTATTGAGTATTCACCCCGTATTCCTTGTGTCGGAACCTTGCAATTAGCTTCATGACCTTTCTCATATGATACAGCACCAGACCATTTAGCTTGGACGCGATCTTTCGTTCACCAGCAGCCCATTTGTGTTAATGGCTTGGCAGGTGGAGAAACGTCGGTCAAGGGTCGTGCCATCTGTGAAGGGTTTTTCTTGGGCGTAGCCGTATAGTAAGGTAATCACTTGGGAGGCTGCGGGGCGAGATAGGAGAGTTGTAATCTTCTCTTTGAAGGTACGCTTTGTGAGAATTTTAAATTCGGGGACGAATTTTTATAAGGGGGGAGATTGTAACGCCTTAGATTTCGGTTAGTGTTCGTTTAGACGTTAATGCGGGTTTACTGTAAAAAGTTTACCAATTCGGGTCTCTCACATTTTATAACATTTAATTAATAATTTATTATTATTTGTTATGAGCATGCACGCACGTATGCACGTAAATGTGAGGATTTGTTTGTGCTAGTTTTCTTCTTAGCAACCATGACACTTAACCTTAATTTTAATCCCTTTGGTTTAATCCTTTTTCTTAATCCTTAACCCTATATTCTCTTGATCTTTTGTGAGAGAGAGAGAGAGATATTTGTTTGTTGAGTGAGGAGGTGGCATTTGAGTGTATGAAAGCATTAATGGTTCATTAATGAAGTGGATACACTCACCCTCATCTCACACCCTACACTCACCTCCCTCACTCTTATCCTCACACCCTCTCTCTTTTTCTCTAACTCTTTTATTCCTCATTTCTCCCTCAACTAAATTGAAAACTTCATTACCCTTCACCAAAATTCATCACAAGTTCACAAAAAAGTTCACAAAATCACATCTTTCCTTGTATTTTGCCTCATGGATGCCTTGGATCATGAAAAGCTAGGATCTTTTTGTTTTTTTGGCTAGGTATTGATCTCTTTCTGTTGTTTATATTGTTTTTGTGTAGCTTAGCTTGTTAGATTTAGTTTAGATAGTGTAAAGTTTAGTTTTGTGCGAAATATCGTATTTTAGTGTCGTTTTGTGATATATGTAATCTGCCGTGACTCGGAAAGTTTACTAGAAAACTAAACAATGTGGTTGTGTTGTACCTGTGACCATAGGACCGCACCTGAGACACGAGACCCATCCCACCGGCCAGGGCCGACGACGTACGAAGGGGATTCCGGCGACCTCGGCCCCTTGAAGGAGTTGGGGTGTGAGATTTTGAGGGTAGGTCTATGCTGTGGTTTGGGTGTTTTTGGTCATGTTTGTTTGTCTAGTTTCCTCTGTATGCAAAATCTGGAATCACTTAGGTAGTTTTTAGTGTTTTGTGTTCGCGCGATACGTTATACGACTCGGATCGTGCACCTCGTGTGGTTTTACTCTTAGGTTGTTTTCGTTGTGTCGCTACGCACGTTAGCCACAATACGAACACTTGAGAGTATGTTTGGTGTTGTTGCGTCGGTCTAATGTAGTTTGTACGTGTTTTGGGTTTATTATTTATATATACTTGCTTTATTGTTTTAATGTTGTCGGTTCACAGGAGGGGACTTCGGACACTGCTACAAAGGGAAAACAGGTGGTAGGATTCACCTAGCTTGGAGCGTTGGTGAGTAGATTTAACATCTACAGGGGAATCGCCCGCATGGCGTTATGCGTCTGGGCTAGAAATGATAATACTTGTCGCATATTCTATGTCATATTTAGAATTGCGCATTTACCCTATTACTTAGATGTTGTTGTGTTTGGACTAGTAGCCTTAGGACACTGCACATATTATTGACGATTCATGTTGCACGAGCACTGAATGTATGCTACAAACCGTCAATAATTGCTATGTCACACACAACCCACTTACAGATATGATATTGCTTGGTTAGGGACATTGAGACATTGATTCATATTTCTTATCGCATATGACATATAACATACCCTTATACTCACATGCTTACATATATTCCTTCACCTACTTATATGCTAGATACCCGTATACCTATAGAATATTGTACCATTAGTGATAGGTACATACACACTTTACGATATAGCTACATGTATACTTTGTACTCATACTTCACTTATACCCAGGGGGTATACTGCATCATTTACTTATAGGTAGATACACATATCTTGCTATACCCTTATGTTTACACATACAACAGTTATAGCTACATATTTACCTCTCATATCATCATATATATATTTCATCTCATGTCATATCTCAGCATATATATAACTCCTAGCATCCTCATATCAAAACATATAGACTCGTGTCATTTTATCCCATCATATCCTCATCCCATCATATCATCTCGTAATTACTCTCATGGTTATATATATATATATATAAATATATATATAAGCGTATGTACCTATGACTTATGGACTAAGTGTCAGTGATATATGCCCTAGAGGCCATTATTGTATCATACTGGTTTGTATATTACATATTGGAAGCTTGGGACATACACGGATATAGTAACAGTCTTGCTCGAAATGGTAGTAGGCTACCTGGTTTGTTTCTACCTCAATATGTGCATGTATTTCTTTTAGCATATCACTTATACATATTGGTAGAGCCCTTTGGATCTTTGCTTGATTACCAGCATTGTGATGGCAGCCATACTAGTGGGGGCTGGGTAGTCTTTAAGCACATCCTTATACAGGTCCTTAGTCGTAGGATTATTGAGACGGGGCATCGATACTCCAGAGTAGACTAATGTGTACGCTTCTCATCCCAACAAGGGAGATGGTCTATCCCACAGCCATTTGTACGTCGTACTGGAGATAGTATAGAGGTGCTCCTTGGGTTATGAGTACACTGGACATGACTCGTTGGGAACTGCTGGTGGGTATTATACCTATCGTCGGGTAGCAGTTCCCAGGTGACATGAGTAATGCTTAGTCCGTCGACTTGAAATTGGTACTTCACCTCGAGTGTGTTCCCACTGTTCTTTGATTACTACCCTACCACAGCTCAAAAGAGTCATGCAAACAGGTCGTAGTTGGGTGTAGTCCCGAAGTACTTGGAGGCAGTAGCGATTAGATGGGATTCGTTTCTCCCGGTATTGGGGGTTGATATCACGCTGTGTTCGGAAAGCCATTACACAATGTCCCTGGCCAGGGCAAGCGAGATTTACTGGTAGGTACTCCAGTAGTTTCTCAGGGTGGTTTTGGCTACACTCAAGCATGACTTATTGCGCTATTAGGGGTCTGATGATTACCGTCCCTTTAGGCCCGACATGCAATACTCTTAGATGAACAGACTGGACTGTATGGAGATTGTCATAGATAGGCTCAGTAGAATTTCGGATGAGTTTGCTCATTGGCCTTCTTATCGACAGATACCTGGGTAGCCGTTACGTGCAGCTAGTACCGCTGACGGCTTATGGTTAAACCCACTGCCAGTGTAGTGTTAAGTTTTTAGAGTCCCACACAGAAGGTTTCCCTGCATCGAGAAAAAGATGTAGAGGTCGTATGGTTTTACAGCAGGGTTTCGATCACATATGTGTACTTGTCCACGTATGATGTTCGGGCGGATAATACTAGTGGGCTTTGGTTTAAGCCGGATCCTAGTATTATATTGTTAGATTATTTTCGTCTCTTTATATTCGTATTTTTCGGAATATGGATACGGGTATGTATATACGGATAAGGGGCATTCTTGTAATTTACTCAACATTGTTTTTAGAAGAAGACACCTCATATTTGTATTAACCATTTAGATTAAATGGTTATGAGGCAGAGGAAATGAGGTGGAGGTTCGCATTAAGTGAAGCATGGCTACTTGGTGACTCATGGCATGACTCACTAGGTGACTCATGGCATGACTCATCCGGTGACTCATGAAGCATGCTAGATATTTTGGTGAGATATTTTCTTGCTTGAATTATTGGATGCTTCATTAGTCATAACTCTTAGCCATATTCATTCACTTGCTCATCTTCACTCTCTTTTCCTCAAGCTCCCCTTCTTCTTCCTCATACCCTTCATGTCTCATGTGTTGAGAAACCTAGGGTATTTAGAGACAAAGTAATCCATCTATACTCTCTACATCATCTAGGACATCTAGTTTAGCGAACTAGGTGCCCTAGTTACCTCGGAATTGAGATAGGAGCTCGAACTATAGACTCTCGGGTGGATCGTTTTTGACTTGAGAGGACCGACGAGGAGGCCCGATCCGTGAATGATCCGAGGAACCTATGACGAGGAGGAGGACAACAAGAAGACCCGAAGGACATAGTTCTGTGAGGTATAACTTTCTATCCAAGTAGTTAACCTCAGACAGTTTTGCTAGTTTGATTCCGGAGTTCAAGTCGTTGTTGCGAAGCATAGAAAAATCATTTTTTGCATATTCCGCCTCCCCGCGAACCCGAGGGGTCCGCGACATCGACATACAGTAGTATCAGAGCCTACTAAACCTTAACTAACAGTTTAGACAACGTGTAAAACTACGAAACCGAAATAACTCAGAAACATCGAAACGTAGATCCAAGTTTCTGTTTATTTTTCCAGAGGCTCTAAAATTTTTTAAAACAATTGCAGAGTGCTCTATTTGTTGTGAGATGAACATAGAACAAAAACGAGGCAATTCCACCTCACCATGGCCGGCCAAACCCTCAAAATGACCGGCCTCACCGGTTTTGTAGTGGTGAATTGGCTTGAATTTTGTTCTCTGATATAGTCTCTTGGATCTAAGGTTTCAGGTGATATTTGATTTTGCCAAGTTTGCATATTCTGTTATCTTTCTGTTATGGCAATACGGAGCATTTCGAAGTCGCAGTTTTAACGTAGTTTAACATGTTTCAGTTTGATATATGGTGCGAACGTCTACTAATCGCTATACGATGATTAGTGGGGCTTGCACATATCTGTGTTGCTGTTGTTGATGGTTTGTGGATATGGAATATTGGATCGTTGTTCAGTTGATAAAACTGCACATTTAATAAGACATTTTTCCTACTATTTCTATATAAAGAAAGGTGTTTATTATAATATATGATACATATGAGGGTTTTTCTGTAAAAATACTATTTTCATGTGTTTATATATTATAATTAACATTTGGTAGGAAAAAGTAAGCATATAAAATCCATGTAACATTTGGCCCATTTAATATGTTTACCTTATTAATACATTTGACCAATACTTAATGGTTAAGTTAAATATCTCAATAAAACAAACTGTACTAATATTATTTATTGAGTTATTGTGCAGAATTTGCAGGGCTGAAATCAAGGAAATCAAAGTTGTTAAAACAAACCTGCCTAATTAAGAAAGTAAACAAAAGAAATCAATTCTGGCAGTGACGTAGAAAAGATTTTCAGTTTCCAGAGATTCAAAAGATCACCATGTGTCACCATAAGAAGCCACAAGAAGAATGAGCCCAAGATTCCCCTACTTAGCCACGGATCCGCAGCCGAACCCACCTATTGGCCGCGGATCCGCCGCGGTTTTGATGAGTTGGGAGTTAATATTTTGGTGGTTAGGATTTTAACCTCTGGCTTCCAAATTAGGCTGCAAGGGTTCTGGCTTTGGGACAATAAATAAGGACTGAGAGCCTCTTGGAAAAATCATCACACCGACGAGATCATGAAGTCCACGACGGCTCAAGAATCCCGGTTGATCATCAACGGTTCGTCTACCTCCTTAGAAGAGATCGAGAAGCAAACTAGCATTTGTAATCATTTTCTAAGAGAATAAAGTGTAAATGAATTTTGTTGATTAATAAAGGTAGTTCTTTTTCTTATTCTATTTCTTTGTAGTTTCAATATGATTTCTCTCTCCATCTTTTCTTCTCCCAACATGCGCGAGTAATTCTTCGCTTGTTAGGGTTCATGGGATTAGGGTAGGCTAATGGATGATGAAGATCCTTAAACTCTTTTTAAGTTCTATAAAGTTTATAAACTCTATCAAAAGAATAGTTAACATCCTAATTAAGCGCTCTATCAATTCATTGATAATCGTGACCACTATTAGAGATTAGATTAACAATTGTTTTGGTAAAGGCTAGATATGAACGGAGTTCCATGTCGAGATACGGGTTAAGAGTCGGAACCCTTTTCGCTCCAGAAACCCTAATCTACATGCATTATTGTCGTTCTAATTTTAAATCTATTAAAGGATAAAAAGAGTAATTTTTAATTAATCATCCATAACTACTAAATCCCAATGAACCCTACAAGCCCCTTTTTAATATTAAACTTACCTTCGTAGTAATCTAGATCTATATTTTGCATCCTTGTTTAACGTAGATCTAGAAACTATTTCTACCATTCTTTATTCTTCCCCCTTATCAACACATCTAAAGTAAGATTGAAAGATTCCACGTTTCCCTGAGGACGACCCGTACTCACCTCGGTCTAGCTACACGCGACACCGTTCTGATTGTGGTTAAACTACACACTGTAACGTTTTGAAAATCGTTTCGGTGAAATTTCGAAAAAACGGTAAAATAAGGGGGTTTTCTGTTAAAAGTCAAAATACAAATATCTTATTATAAAAATTAAATATACATATTATAGCTATTTAATTGCTATTATTTGGTGTTTATTGAGCCGCTGGTGAAATTTCAAATTTTCTGAAAAAAATATTATTTTATTATTATTTTAAGCCGTCACTAATACATTTAATTAGGGAAAATTACAAATTGGAATGAGTTGAAACAAATTTTGTGCATCATAAAACATTAAATAAAATTTTATCATGTGGTTTTTGGAACGAAATCATTTGCCAAAACGGTTTAGAAATTATTGAAGAAAAAAGGCTTTTTTTAGCGTAAATGGATGCTTGGGGTATTGTATTTATCATTTTTCATCACCCCACAGCCGTACCCACACCCACACACCCCCACTTACTCCTCCCCATGGCTGAATTCAGCAGCCACCATATTTTTCCCCACTTGATTTTCAAAGGAAAAGATATGAAAGAAAAGAAAAGAAAATGGGTGAATTAGGTGGACTTTTGAACTTACCTTGACCTTGACTTTCCCCCACTTTCTCTACCTCCCTCTCTCTCCTCCCCCCCCTCAATTTCTGGCCGACCCCTCCCTCTCCTACAGCAGCAACAACCCCCCCTTTTCCCCTTCTCTTTTCTCTTCAAAACTTCTTCAAAAATTGCCCCAAAATCCATCAAAAAAATCCCAAAACCCAAATCCGACTCCTACCCATTTTTGCTTAGCCCTTATCGCATGGATTTTGGTGACAAGGGAGCATTTTGGAGGGCTATGTGTGCTTGTGGGATCTTCAATTTGTTTGGGTAAATTCTAACCCTTTTGCTTAAATCGTTTTTAATTGCTTGTAGTTAGCTTAATTAAGTGTTAATTTGGTTTTATGTGGGTTCAATTGTATGATTATGAAATACTAGATTCGGGTTGTGAATTTAAGTTGGGGTTCTTATAATTGATCATGGGAAAATTGTGTAGTTTAACATGTTGTTATTATGCTAAAACTAATCTAGTTGGTAGTTTATATCTTTGTTAAATTTAAATTTGTATTAATTATGTAATTTGCAAACTAGGTTTTAGTGAAATACATATAAAATTGAGATTTAAAATGTAATTAAGGTTTTGATGACTTTATTAGCATTTTAATTTGTTGTTTAGCGACTTTGATCATGCAAAACCATGCTTAATTGATAAATTGTGAATTTTACTTTGAAAAGTGTTAAAATCGATATTTGTTGCAAACTTGAATTTTGAGTTAATGCTAATTCGTGAGATTAAAAATATGGAGGTGATTTGTATGACCTAGTTATGATATTAAGTGAGCATTTTGGCCATTAGAATCGTCAAAATATTTAGTTTGCGTAAAACATCAAGTTTTGAACTGAAATGGGAATTTGTGCTAACTAGGTTTTTGGAAAATAAAACGAATTGTTTAATTTTATGGTTTTGATGAACTAAACCCTATTTCTTATATAATTAGTGAGTTTTGAAATCACGATTGGTGTGTTTGGGTTTTCTCGATGGTTTGACGTTTGTACATCGACATCGGGGATTGGTTTGACTATTCTTGCATGCGTAGGCGATAGGTTTGGATCTATGCGTGATACGCGTGCCGATTTGATTTTCGTATGCCGTTTCGATTTTGAATTTAGTTTTAATGCGATATGGTGCGTTATGATATGTAGGTACCCCATGTGAACTTCGGGACGACAAGCAAGCTCCTGGCGACGTCGGCACCGGCGAGCGAGGACCAGGTGAGTAGATTTATATCTACGGGGAGAAGTCGGGTGGATGGCGTATAGCACCCCTGCAGTCCGTGGTGGTGTATACGGATGCGTATACACACCAACAATTATTATATGTTATTTGGGATTAATAACGATGCTTAGGATGGATATTAGTGTGTTGGATTATTTTAGTGTTGCGAACCCTAGGGAAGTGTTGCACTACACATACACACATACATACTTGCATACATTCCTATTGATATTTGCTCATGGGATTCTTTATAGTATGTGTTCACATGGGTATGGGACTATGTGTTCACATACGGATTTGAGGATGATACTTGGGATTGAGCTGAGTCGATGAGATTCGATTTGAGGCCGTGAGATCGGTGATATAGCAGGGTTCGTATCTTAGATACGACATGACGTTGTAGCGGGTCCTTGACGTAGTGTTTCACACACGTCCATGCATACGTAGGCGGTATCAGTATGGTACTAGACGTAGATCAGTACCCCGATCATGATAATTGATAAAGAGGATACCAGGTGAATAGTATGATGAATGTGATATTGACCCGTACCCAGATTGGGATGCCGTACGACGGATTTACGTACGAGCTATATTGATGATTGATCCGTACTCTTGACTTGGGATGCCCGATTATAGATATGGTATCGGATATGATATTATTGTGGCGGGATCACCGACTATACATATACAGGTATGTATATGTATCGACTCAGATGATAGGCGGTTCCCTTACCTGTAGTTCAGCCGTATAGTTTAGTGTAGTTGTTAGATTAAATTAGACTTCTTACCTATTTCAAAAACTAACGAATCGTGGGTATTTTAAAAGACAGCCCAAGGGATCCTACGGATATTTCAAAAGACGTATCTTTTCATAAAAACACCGTAGCCCCTATTTTCAAAACCTCATGATTCGTGTTATTTCAAAAGACACCATTTGTAGGACTTATATTAGTTTAATACTGATTAGTTATCGTTGTGTCTAGTATTCTGCTTCCACACATTATTGCTGTTCGCTCTGCCCCGCATACTTATTTTGCTGCATACTCCATTATTGATATCATGCTGTTAGGACACCAGCACCATTACCGATGATGCGTATGTACCACATACACTTACTTGCCGGCTCACACATATCTCCATCGGTAATTGCCATGTCACGTACACTTAGAAAATACTATTGCTTGGCTTAGCATGTTAGTTAGTAGTTGATACGATATTAGTGTACCTGGGTTATATGCCTGTTTAGACATTGTAGTTATTACTTGTCACTTCATGCATACTGTTATTCCATTGTTCATGCCTAGTTATTAATCATACATTGCAACTTGGTTATTGATACCATATACATTCATTAGCATTGACATATGCACTTGTGATGACTTCCTGAGATTTATGATATTTCTGGATTTCGGGGGAAAGCCGCAAAATTTCTAAACTTATTAACCTTTTAAAATATGTAAATTGCGGTTTTCTAGTGATGTAAGTGTCGTCCACCATGAGTTTGCTGTGGTTTTCGAGATCCGTGTCGAGGAGTGGAGGAACCGTCACGGGTACATGGTGGGACCGGTATGGTACCCCGGGGCAAGATGAATGTGGTGTTGACGTTGAGCCTGGCAGGGGACAGATTACCTACCGGTGATATTACCCGACGCGTCGGATATCCGGAGGATACCGTCGTGGTCTTGAGATGGATGGTAGGGGCCGGTCTGGACTGACGGCGCCCTAGATATTGAGATTGAGACATTGATATTTCGAGACAGTGAGATTTATGTTTCGTGTCGATGCTAGACACTGTTGATACTGATTTCATTATGATACCTCAGTTTAAAAATACGAAGGAAATCTCACTAATTTATGAAAACAGTTTCTTCATTTACATGTATTCTGTTTTCATGCATTCATACCTCATTCATATGATATATTGCTACCTGAGGCACTGACACGGGCACATGAGATTTCACTTGGTTAGATATTACCCTAGCCATTGTTATAGGCTGCTTGATATGTATATTTTTGAGGATATATTATGATCATTGACCTAGGTTGCGTTATTTATGCGATTTCTGTGCGTAGATGTTTTTCTATTCACGAGTTGGCAACTCACCCCCGTTGTGCCCCAGTTTCTTGCAGGTTTGCCGTACAGGTTTCATTACGGCGTTGCGGGCTCAGTTTCATTCGGGTGACTTGCTAGTAGGTGGGTTTTTCTTGTATCGTACCCATCATATTACCTTGTATAATATATTTCAGTTGTATCTAGTAAATTCCATCAACCAAACATGTATTTATTTTGAGATAGAGACCAGTGCTGTTTATTCTTTCGACCTTAGAGTCGCTCGTTATATTTCCGGTGGTTTTGAGTTCCTTTTGAGTTTTGATCCTCGCCGTTGGCGTTGTATATTATATTGCTTGTGTGGTTGTGACCGTCGATTGACGAAGAGCTAGCTCCCGCTTGGGGATGCCTTTTTATTGATTTCGTATACTATTCATGTTGTATCCCGTTTGGGAGCCAGTTTTTACAAAGGAGACTCTGCCGAAATTTTCAGTAAATTTTGATGTTCTTAAAAACCGCATAATTCGGCTTATGCTATTAAAACTACTTGTTTTAAATTGGTTTTCCTGCACTCTACTACTTTTCTTGGTTTGGATTTCTTGGTTTTCGGTTTACTTAGATTACTTACGCCTCGAGACGTTCGTAGTTTAAGTGCCGGTCATGTTCCGTACTTTCGGGTCGTGACAAAGTTGGTATCAGAGCGTTAGGTTTTACCTTCGGAGCGTAGGATGACCCTTGGTTGATGGAATAGGTGACTAAAGTAGAGTGACGTACCGTGGGTATGTTCCGCGGCATATTTACGATACGCTACTCCACTTAAGAAGCCTTAGGATGTACATTTCTTTTCTCAGTATTATATTCATTCCGATCTAGCCTTACCAGTACCAGTTATGGTTTTGCTGCTATGGTTACGGGCAGGGAGAGCTACGGCTAGAGTTGCGGTCAGCACAAGCTCGTCACGAACGAGGACTGACCAGGGCGAAATTCCGGCGACACACGATTGCAGAGATGTGTCTTTTTACTGTGTTTCCGCGCCGCGAGCGTTTGGCGGATCGCCTTTATGAGGTTACTTGGAGGTGCTGATCGACACTAGAGAATTGAGCCAATGATGGAGGCCAGCCAGATTTTGATGACCGTTGGTGTGTTGCTTATTCATGACGATCGAGGCACTGTTCAGCGTGCAGACGAGCGAGCCATTTATTGCTGCGAACAATGAGATATTGCCCCAGATGCTGGAAATCGTGCAGGACGAGTTGTACTAAGGGATGATAGGAGGTCGCTAGTCATCTAGGATGAATGACTAGGACATGTGGATCGTTCGCTTACCCCGATGCGAGGTCATCAGATAGATTGATTCCAGCTAGAGAGGACTTCACGCAGAAACGTGAGGGTCGACAGAGACGATCGAATGTCGGAAACCTATTATTCCAAGTTTAAAGTAGTCGGAAAGACATGCAGGCAATTCTATGGTCCCTCTAGAAGAATGAAACCCTAAATCGACTTAATGACCGTGTGAAAGCCTTTGAACCTTAGGGTTTGCGGCAGTTCTGTGGCGCCATTAGTGAGTCTTGGGTTTGCCCTTCTACGGCTGGACCACCGATGCTGTGGTATGTATTCGATACTATTAAACTGTGCCCAAGATGTTGAGCTCTTGGGGGATTATGAGGTTTTAACGAATCGATCGGATGGTTTGACTTAATTCGGATGCTAGGTGGTGAGATGCATTTCTTGGGAGACTCCCGATACGAGGATAGCCATTGGAGCTCAGTCCATGTAGCCACGATGAGACAAGTCCGAAGCAGTCGACATTAGAGAAAGTGGAGTAAAGAGGTCCGTACAAGATCTGGATAAGACGACGTTCCACTCCGCCGACATCAGAGATGCGATACGCATGCCGAGGCAGAGTACTGGATATACCTTCCAGAAGAGGTCGCGATGGGTATGCAGCCATTCCGGAGCAAGATGCAGATATAGGAAAGGACGATGACTTCCGGACAGTTGGCAGAGACGAGACATGGAAGAGACCGTAAGCAGGATTTCTTCCAGGACACTGCTGCAATGATACTTGCACCCAGGGTCAGATGTGTCACGTACATTCAGAGAGCCAGAGGCCGACGCCAGTGATTTGCTGTCTTACGAGTGGTCGCGATGATTGACCAAGAGATGACCAGAGAAGTGCCAGAACGGAATCGTCCCCGTTAGCACACCTGACAGGGCCGATGAGCCGATAGACCGAAAGATTGGTAATTCACAGTGAAGACCTTGACCCAGGAGTGGTCATGGTTACGCACACCAGCAGGCCAGAGTTCATGATCATCGACGAGACGTCCCATTAGTGACCGCGACAGTTGCCCGAGATTCTTAGAGGATGCACTTGAGCGATACTATTCCGCCATTATTGATTTCGATGTTTTGGGTGATTTATTCGTATGATTTGATTTTGATGATTGAGGATTTACGATCTTTGCACAGTGTTGCACTTGATATCGTTTTCGTGCTTTAGTTTCACATGTTTGTGATTTTACGGTTTTAAACAGTTGAGTTGATTTTGTGCGTATGCACGCACGCGATTTGGTTCCTACACTCTGTATAGTTTATATATGCTGGCAGTGCAGTGACATATATTTTGTGCACTTGGATACACTGGATTTCGATTTTGAGGGTGATGCTCGACATTTGTTTTGTGTATTTTATGCACCGGATTGGATTTTTAGCGCCTGTTGGGCGCCTGTTACGAGATGCGATTTGGTGCACACCAGATGCACTAAATCGAGATTTTTTTTGTGCATGTCAGATGCACCTGATTTTGCTGTCAGGAACACCTGTTGCCTACGACAGATGTTTCGTGCATGCCCGATGCACTTAGATGTTGTTTCTGTGCGCATGTATAGCACATTCATGGATTTTGATTTTCGTGCGCACCAGACGCACGTAGTATTCATGTGCATATTTTGGGATTGATTTCTTATAGAGTAGTACGTTTTTATGATATTGCTATGTGTTTTCGTACTGAGCAGGACTAGTCAGAGGACAGTACCTGAATATATTTTGCATGCATTGATAGTTATTGAAGGGATTTCCAAAAAGCGAGCTATAGTCTCAGTATTTACCTACGTGTCTGATATGACACGAAATGTTTAAAACAAGGAAACCCTTCTAAATTGTTTCCAAAACGGCGGAACGTACATTTCAAACAAAGGTATATATGTATATAGTTATTTTCTTATGATAGACGTCCGCCACTGTGCAGTGTTATACGCGTTTCACAGCGACTAAAGGAGATTTGGCATGCATTTCCTTCGGATACTTACAGATATAGATTCGATATTTACATGTATAGTTTCGAGTTATATCATATTGGTTTTGATTTGGATTTGGCATTGATGTCTTCTCCATGACTCCGATGATTGCGGGATGCTTGACGGAGTTTTGATTTGAGTTATATACTCATTTTTCTAGCGCATGCGCTGCGCTACGATTTGTTTTATGTATTTACAATTTCGGAGCCCTGACGACTTGATGGTTTTGGTTTAGATGTTTTAGTATTTGGGGAGAGTTTTAATTTAAATTCGGGGACCGAATTTCTTTAAGGGGGGAAGATTGTAACGTTTTGAAAATCGTTTCGGTGAAATTTCGAAAAAACGGTAAAATAAGGGGGTTTTCTGTAAAAAGTCAAAATACAAATATCTTATTATAAAAATTAAATATACATATTCTAGCTATGTAATTGCTATTATTTGATGTTTATTGAGCCGCTGGTGAAATTTCAAATTTTCTGAAAAAAATATTATTTTATTATTATTTTAAGCCGTCACTAATACATTTAATTAGGGAAAATTACAAATTGGAATAAGTTGAAACAAATTTTGTGCATCATAAAACATTAAATAAAATTTTATCATGTGGTTTTTGCAACGAAATCATTTGCCAAAACGGTTTAGAAATTATTGAAGAAAAAGGCTTTTTTTAGCGTAAATGGATGCTTGGGGTATTGTATTTATCATTTTTCATCACCCCACAGCCGTACCCACACCCACACACCCCCACTTACTCCTCCCTATGGCTGAATTCAGCAGCCACCATATTTTTCCCCACTTGATTTTCAAAGGAAAAGATATGAAAGAAAAGAAAAGAAAATGGGTGAATTAGGTGGACTTTTGACCTTACCTTGACCTTGACTTTCCCCCACTTTCTCTACCTCCCTCTCTCTCCTCCCCCCCCCTTAATTTCTGGCCGACCCCTCCCTCTCCTACAACAGCAACAGCCCCCCCTTTTCCCCTTCTCTTTTCTCTTCAAAACTTCTTCAAAAATTGCCCCAAAATCCATCAAAAAAATCCCAAAACCCAAATCCGACTCCTACCCATTTTTGCTTAGCCCTTATCGCATGGATTTTGGTGACAAGGGAGCATTTTGGAGGGCTATGTGTGCTTGTGGGATCTTCAATTTGTTTGGGTAAATTCTAACCCTTTTGCTTAAATCGTTGTTAATTGCTTGTAGTTAGCTTAATTAAGTGTTAATTTGGTTTTATGTGGGTTCAATTGTATGATTATGAAATTCTAGATTAGGGTTGTGAATTTAAGTTGGGGTTCTTATAATTGATCATGGGAAAATTGTGTAGTTTAACATGTTGTTATTATGCTAAAACTAATCTAGTTGGTAGTTTATATCTTTGTTAAATTTAAATTTGTATTAATTATGTAATTTGCAAACTAGGTTTTAGTGAAATACATATAAAATTGAGATTTAAAATGTAATTAATGTTTTGATGACTTTATTAGCATTTTAATTTGTTGTTTAGCGACTTTGATCATGCAAAACCATGCTTAATTGATAAATTGTGAATTTACTTTGAAAAGTGTTAAAATCGATATTTGTTGCAAACTTGAATTTTGAGTTAATGCTAATTCGTGATATTAAAAATATGGAGGTGATTTGTATGACCTAATTATGATATTAAGTGAGCATTTTGGCCATTAGAATCGTCAAAATATTTAGCTTGGGTAAAACATCAAGTTTTGAACCGAAATGGGAATTTGTGCTAACTAGGTTTTTGGAAAATAAAACGAATTGTTTAATTTTATGGTTTTGATGAACTAAACCCTATTTCTTATATAATTAGTGAGTTTTGAAATCACGATTGGTGTGTTTGGGTTTTCTCGATGGTTTGACGTTTGTAGGGGTTGGTTTGACTATTCTTGCATGCGTAGGCGATAGGTTTGGATCTATGCGTGATACGCATGCCGATTTGATTTTCGTATGCCGTTTCGATTTTGATTTTAGTTTTAATGCGATATGATGTGTTATGATATGTAGGTACCCCATGTGAACTTCGGGATGACAAGCAAGCGCCTGGCGACGTCGGCACCGGCGAGCGAGGACCAGGTGAGTAGATTTATATTTACGGGGAGAAGTCGGGTGGATGGCGTATAACACCCCCGCAGTCCGTGGTGGTGTATACGGATGCGTATACACACCAACAATTATTATATGTTATTTGGGATTAATAACGATGCTTAGGATGGATATTGGTGTGTTGGATTATTTTAGTGTTGCGAACCCTAGGGAAGTGTTGCACTACACATACACACATACATACTTGCATACATTCCTATTGATATGTGCTCATGGGATTCTTTATAGTATGTGTTCACATGGGTATGGGACTATGTGTTCACATACGGATTTGAGGATGATACTTGGGATTGAGCTGAGTCGATGAGATTCGATTTGAGGCCGTGAGATCGGTGATATAGCAGGGTTCGTATCTTAGATACGACATGACGTTGTAGCGGGTCCTTGACGTAGTGTTTCATACACGTCCATGCATACGTAGGCGGTATCAGTATGGTACTAGACGTAGATCAGTACCCCGATCATGATAATTGATAAAGAGGATACCAGGTGAATAGTATGATGAATGTGATATTGACCCGTACCCAGATTGGGATGCCGTACGACGGATTTACGTACGAGCTATATTGATGATTGATCCGCACTCTTGACTTGGGATGCCCGATTATAGATATGGTATCGGATATGATATTATTGAGGCGGGATCACCGACTATACATATACAGGTATGTATATGTATCGACTCAGATGATAGGCGGTTCCCTTACCTGTAGTTCAGCCGTATAGTTTAGTTTAGTTGTTAGATTAAATTAGACTTCTTACCTATTTCAAAAACTAACGAATCGTGGGTATTTTAAAAGACAGCCCAAGGGATCCTACGGATATTTCAAAAGACGTATCTTTCATAAAAACACCGTAGCCCCTATTTTCAAAACCCCATGATTCGTGTTATTTCAAAAGGCACCATTTGTAGGACTTATATTAGTTTAATACTGATTAGTTATCGTTGTGTCTAGTATTCTGCTTCCGCACATTATTGCTGTTCGCTCTGCTCCGCATATTTATTTTGCTGCATACTCCATTATTGATATCATGCTTTTAGGACACCAGCACCATTACCGATGATGCGTATGTACCACATACACTTACTTGCCGGCTCACACACATCTTCATCGGTAATTGCCATGTCACGTACACTTAGAAAATACTATTGCTTGGCTTAGCTTGTTAGTTAGTAGTTGATACGATATTAGTGTACCTGGGTTATATGCCAGTTTAGACATTGTAGTTATTACTTGTCACTTCATGCATACTGTTATTCCATTGTTCATGCCTAGTTATTAATCATACATTGCAACTTGGTTATTGATACCATATACATTCATTAGCATTGACATATGCACTTGTGATGACTTCTTGAGATTTATGATATTTCTGGATTTCGGGGGAAAGCCGCAAAATTTCTAAACTTATTAACCTTTTAAATTATGTAAATTGCGGTTTTCTAGTGATGTAAGTGTCGTCCACCATGAGTTTGCTGTGGTTTTCGTGATCCGTGTCGAGGAGTGGAGGAACCGTCACGGGTACATGGTGGGCCCGGTATGGTACCCCGGGGCAAGATGAATGTGGTGTTGACGTTGAGCCTGGCAGGGGGCAGATTACCTACCGGTGATATTACCCGACGCGTCGGATATCCGGAGGATACCGTCGTGGTCATGAGATGGATGGTAGGGGCCGGTCTGTACTGACGGCGCCCTAGATATTGAGATTGAGACATCGATATTTCGAGACAGTGAGATTTATGTTTCGTGTCGATGCTAGACACTGTTGATACTGATTTCATTATGATACCTCAGTTTAAAAATACGAAGGAAATCTCACTAATTTATGAAAACAGTTTCTTCATTTACATGTATTCTGTTTTCATGCATTCATACCTCATTCATATGATATATTGCTACCTGAGGCACTGACACGGGCACATGAGATTTCACTCGGTTAGATATTACCCTAGCCATTGTTATAGGCTGCTTGTTATGTATATTTTTGAGGATATATTATGATCATTGACCTAGGTTGCGTTATTTATGCGATTTCTGTGCGTAGATGTTTTTCTATTCACGAGTTGGCAACTCACCCCCGTTGTGCTCCAGTTTCTTGCAGGTTTGCCGTACAGGTTTCATTACGGCATTGCGGGCTCAGTTTCATTCGGGTGACTTGCTAGTAGGTGGGTTTTTCTTGTATCGTACCCATCATATTATCTTGTATAATATATTTCAGTTGTATCTAGTAAATTCCATCAACCAAACATGTATTTATTTTGAGATAGAGACCAGTGCTGTTTATTCTTTCGACCTTAGTGTCGCTCGTTATATTTCTGGTGGTTTTGAGTTCCTTTTGAGTTTTGATCCTCGCCGTTGGCGTTGTATATTATATTGCTTGTGTGGTTGTGACCGTCGATTGACGAAGAGCTAGCTCCCGCTTGGGGATGCCTTTTTATTGATTTCGTATACTATTCATGTTGTATCCCGTTTGGGAGCCAGTTTTTACAAAGGAGACTCTGCCGAAATTTTCAGTAAATTTTGATGTTCTTAAAAACCGCATAATTCGGCTTATGCTATTAAAACTACTTGTTTTAAATTGGTTTTCCTGCACTCTACTACTTTTCTTGGTTTGGATTTCTGGGTTTTCGGTTTACTTAGATTACTTACGCCTCGAGACGTTCGTAGTTTAAGTGCCGGTCATGTTCCGTACTTTCGGGTCGTGACACACACATAAATTACAAATCAATCAAATGGCGCCGTTGCCGGGGATACGTGCGTAAATTTTTATTCTTACTATTTGTGTTGAATTCTTATTCGATCTATATCATAATTAAAACAAAACTGCAAATTGTATATTTAACGATTTGTGTGTGATTTTTGCGAGGGAATCTGGAGTCACAGACTTGAGGAAACTGAGATTCAGAAGCATTCATCAAGATCCAGAGGAGTACAGGAGGCCACGTAACAAAATTCATCACCTGATCCCTCTTTCTGGCGGCGGAAGCACGGAGGGATTGGGGAATTAAGGTTCTAAAATTTTTTGGTATCTTTTCTATATCCTTCTCTCTCCTCTGAAATCCAATAAAATATCTTTTCTGCAGGATTCTTTGCAAAAATTTTACGCTCAGAAAATCTTTTTGCAATGTTTTGTAATTGGTTTGTTAATTCATATTTTAATACGGATTTTTAAGGGGCAACACCAAAATTCAGATTAGGTAGGGATTTTATCACCCTTCCTAAGCCCCACAAATCACAAACCGAGCATCTGCATCAACCCTACATTAATTAAAAAAATATCTAGACAAGACTCTAAGGACCGTCGCGCTCAATAAGGACAGAGGAAGGTCGTGGGTAATCTATCGCTTATCCGCATTACTTTTGTGGTGCCTAGGCAAGTGTGTCTAAGGCAAGTGGTTACTTAATTAGGCCCGCTATTTTCAGTGATTCATATAGCGGATACCATCCACTTACCTGGCACTTACCTGGCCACAAGAGTAGTAAAGAGGTGGTAGAGGATTGATCCTACGGCTTGTCCTTTGGAAGTCTAAGAGCGATCTAGAGACTTGACCAACGTAACCTTAGTTCTAGGGTTGTTTGTGCATTTTTATGTGATTTGTCTAAGTCCGACACACTTTTCAAAACAGACCATTTTTAAAAAGTACACACGCTGCCATTTGCGCTAAAACCGTTTAGTGCATGCTTGGCTGGACATGGGATTCTAGTGCCCATCTTGTCCGCGTTCCTGCTATCGACTCCGAAGTCGGTACTTCATCATCTTCTTTTCCCCCACCACACACCACATCAACCGAGATGGACAGTACTCCATCAGGTTATAACACTACGCTGCCACCGTCCGTAGGTGAAAAGAATCCACCGCGCATTTTCTCCAAGAGAGATGCTATCCTATCCATGGTCCCCTTCCTACTTGTCTATCCATTCCACCAGCCAACGGGGATAATTTTGAAATTAAACCCTGCTACATCAATTTGTTGCCCAAATTTCACGTGCTTGAATCTGAAGACGCGTACGTTTAAATTCGAAAACGTATGCGCAATGATAGGTACTTCACAACTGACTGTGGATGCTATGTGCTTGCGTCTTCTCCCATTCACTTTGTACGACTTGGCAAAAAAATGGCTTTATAATACTACCGCACACTCTATCACTAATTGGAATGAATTCTTAATAGCATTTCTTAAGAAGTTTTACCCAAACCATAAGTCTTCCCGTGTTAGGAGCGAGATCAACCAGTTTACCCAGCTTCCCAATGAACCATTTTGGAAGTGCTTTGAACGTTTCAAGGATCTGCTTGTCCAATGTCCTCATCATGGAATCAATAGATGGGATTTGTGCCGAATTATATATGAGGGCATTAATCCAGCGATAAAGCAGATGCTTGAAACAAATTGTCATTGCAATTTCATGTCTAAAGATGATGGTGAAGCTTGGAAATATCTGGAAGACCTCGCTGAAAACACTTTGCAGTGGGAAAGCGTAAGACCACCTTCATCTAGGGGAGGTATTCATCAGCTTGACGTTTCCATCGCAGTAAAAGCCGAAATGGAAGCAATGCAGAAGAAACTCGACGCTATTGAGAACAAATTCTCATCAGTCTCCCTAAATCAGGTCACGCTACACAAGACCGTGTGTGGTTGCTATTCTGATCCTTCACACTTGACGGAAGAATGTCCTATGAATGCACCGTTTCAATGTAACGAGCAAACTAATGCTGCTTTTCAGCAGCGACCTAGAAACGATCCTTATTCTTCCACGTACAATCAAGGATAGAGGAATCATCCTAACTTTGCTTGGAACCAAAACCAACCCCATAATCAAAACCAGTTCCAAAGCAATTATCAAAGACTCCCTCCATAGCAACCACTACCACAAAGTCAGCATCCCTTTCAGTCACAAAATTTTCAAAATCCAGCCAACACTTCTGCACCGCAATTGGCCGGTACTGATAACTCTTCACTCGCACAAACTTTGGATTTGTTTATGAAACATTCTATTCAAATGTCGGCTGATATGAGGTCTTCTATTGATACCATAAAGAAAGACACCGCCTCCCACGGTGAGAGTATTAAATCAATAGAAAACCAAATTGCACAGTTGAACGCCGCAATGAGTGCGAGAGAGAAAGGGAAACTCCCATCTCAACCCCTACCGAATCCTGGCCACTCACAACATCATAATATGAGTGTTGTTACTACGTTGAGATCGGAAAAAGTGCTAAATAACTGAGTGGGTGAGGAATTTGATGATGTTAGTGATACCAATGATACCCAGGCTTCTACTTCTTTCCCTAATTCGTCTAGTCTCCCACCTACTTCCGAGCCTATTCTCCGTTTTCCCCAAGGCTCGAACCCTCATCCCACTTCCACAAATATATCGAAAACGATCCCCACTCCAATTCTGGGATCCATTCCATCCTCTCCAATGTTGAACCCAACCCTTATTGATTAAGCTCCTTATCCGATTCGGTTAAGGGGAAACAGACCAAGTCCGCAAATGGAGAAGATCGCTGAAATATTTAAGCAAGTTAACATCAATATCCCTCTCCTAGATGATATACAACAAGTCCCGGCTTATGCGAAAATTCTCAAAAACTTGTGCACTAGGAAGAGGAAGACTCAAGTGCCAAAAAAGGTGTTTATGTCAAAGACTGTAGACACAGCTTTTCCCCAACAATTACCTAGGAAACGTAAGGATCCTGGCTATCCTACTATTTCTATTTCTATTGGGGATAAACACATTAACCGTGCTCTACTCGATTTAGGTGCTAGTGTTAACTTTCTTCCGTATTCAATATACGAGCAGTTAGGGATTGGAGAGTTGAAACCCGCCCATTGTACTCTCCAGATGGCCGATCGATCTATCACCCAACCTAGAGGTGAGCTAGAGAATATGTTAATCAAAGTCGGGGAATTTATATTTCCTGTGGATTTTATCGTTATAGATACACAACCTGTAGCGAACCCATGGAACCAAATTCTGGTGATTTTAGGCCGACCCTTTTTGGCCACTTCCAATGCTATAATCAACTGTCGTAATGGCTCTATGACCCTATCCTTCGGGAAGATGTCAATAGAGCTTAACATTTACAAGTTTGGTAAATGTACCCTCCGAACCTTCTGCTCAAGCATGTTCTGTCGAATTAATGGATGTCGACAGCAGCGAATTTGATCAGCTTCATGATACTGATCTAGACTCATTTCATATGTTGTTGTTTGACCCAACTATGTATTATACACAAACAGACTCTTCCATTGAGTTGTCCGGGTCAACATCTAACGCTGATGAGGAACTTTTTATAGAGTCTGACGATCACCCCATTTTTTTTGATGACATTATTCTTCTGGGTATCGATGAAAGCTTTGAGGAAATTTTCGCTGATGAACTCGCATTTTTAAAAGACATGGGTGTTGAGATGAATCAACTCCAAGATAAAGAAATTGAACCTCCACCCTTTCTTCTGGACAATCACGAGAATGCGAGTAATCCATCATCACTATCACTGTGGCGTCTCTCCAAATTGAGACGCAATCTTTTTCTTTTACACCACTTATCTCTTCCCCACTTCTTTCTGACTCCATACAACATGTTTTTCCACCAACCGGTGAGCTACACCGATAAAATCTCCGAATGGTTGGTGTTGACTTTTGGTCTTTGCAAAGCTTGGCATTGACCAATAATTTTGACCCCCTCTTATAATTTTAAATGCTTAATATGATTTTACTCAAGTTTGGGGGGAGGGATATTTTGGCTCTTGAAAGAAAATGATTTTTAAAAGATTGTGAGCCAAAAATAAGTTTGGGGGAGAATTTCACTTTCATTATTTCTTGTCCCCTTTGATAACTGTTCCTCCCAAGTCTACAGATTTTGAGGTTAAACAGATGACAACAGTGAGGACACTGCTGCAAACAGGTTTGGGGGAGGTTTGTGCTTATTTTTGCATTATACTATATATAAGCACACACAAAAAAAAATTGTGATAATAAAAGATTAGATAGTGAAAAATTACATCCAAAAGATTTGAAAAATTTAAGAAAACCAAAAAAGTTAGAAGTTTTCTAAAACGAAACTAGTAATAAGTAGTTATGAGCCGTTGTCCCAATGGTTAGTAAGATGAAGGAAGTCACTAATCTGAGGATAAAAATAAGTTTGAAAAATAGTTTCTATTTTGGAAGCCAAATATTTGAATGTTGATACCCTACTATATACAATTACACACCTCTTGAAACTCGGGATAGTAGAAGATACCTTGAAATGCTCTTGTCTAAAAGCCAAAGTATGAAGGAAATAATAAATGGAAAATAAAAGATAAAATGGTGAGAAAAATGAACACTGGTTTTGTTATTGCCAAGGCAGCAATAAAAAAAATATAGCGAGGGTGCTTCATCACCTAGTGCCTTAGACCAACCGGTTTGGGAGTCACTGCTAAGCCTTAGGTGGTGCAAGACGAGGAAAATTTTAAATACATCGTATAAGCGATCACATGAGTAATCGGTCGGTTAATACCTCAAGAAGTATTAACGGTCGCATGAAAAATGTGTGAGCAAATTCCATCTAAATATCGATTAAAAAGTACTGAGGCAGATGGACAAGAGTACGATAGCTTGAATGGAATTCTCCGAGTGTAAGGATGTCTTTTACACACACGTAGGGTTATATGACCGATGTTTGGAAGAAAGGTAGGAATGAAAACTAAAGGCGATGTTTTATTGAGGGATAATGTGATTTCTAACATCTTTTCATGACTATTAAGATAGGGCTCATGACAACCGAAAAGCTAGTATTAGTTGGAAACTCTAATTTTCAAAGTCTTTCTTTTACAATTCTTATCTTTACATCTAACTTTCACCATCTCTCTTTTATTATAGGATTTTGTGGGTGTAATTCGCTGAAAACCCTCAGGAGACAACACTCCTCCTACTAGGGACACCTAGAGGTTTAACGGCTTGTTGCATGTGCTCAGTGCAATCGTGTTGTCTACGAAAGTGTGCTTAGCTTTCTCCTTTCTTTTTCTCCTTCTCTTGAATAAACTAGTTTGCTCAGGACTATCAAAGAAAAGTTAGGGGGTATTTGTTCAGTTGATAAAACTGCAAATTTAATAAGACATTTTTCCTACTATTTCTATATAAAGAAAGGTGTTTATTATAATATATGATACATATGAGGGTCTTTCTGTAAAAATACTATTTTCATGTGTTTATATATTATAATTAACATTTGGTAGGAAAAAGTAAGCATATAATATCCATGTAACATTTGGCCCATTTAATATGCTTAACTTATTAATACCTTTGACCAATACTTAATGGTTAAGTTAAATATCTCAATAAAACAAACACTACTAATATTATTTGCTAAGTTATTGTGCAGAATTTGCAGGGCTGAAATCAAGGAAATCAAAGTTGTTAAAACAAAACAGCCTAATTAAGAAAGTAAACTAAAGAAATCAATTGTGGCAGTGACGTAGAAAAGATTTTCAGTTTCCAGAGATTCAAAAGATCACCACGTGTCACCATAAGAAGCCACAAGAAGAATGAGCCCAAGATTCCCCTACTTGGCCGCGGATCCGCAGCCGAACCCACCTATTGGCCGCGGATCCGCCGCGGTTTTGATGAGTTGGGAGTTAAGATTTTGGTAGTTAGGATTTTAACCTCTGGCTTCCAAATTAGGAAGCTAGGGTTCTGGCTTTGGGACTATAAATAAGGACCGAGAGTCTCTTGGAAAAATCATCACACCGACGAGATCTCGATGTCCACGACGGGTCAAGAATCCTGGTTGATCATCAACGGTTCGTCTACCCCCTTAGAAAAGATCGAGAAGCAAACTAGCATTTCTAATCATTTTCTAAGGGAATAAAGTGTAAATGAATTTTGTTGATTAATAAAGGTTGTTCTTTTTCTTATTCTATTTCTTTATAGTTTCAATATAATTTCTCTCTCCATCTCTTCTTCTCCCAACATGCGCGAGTAATTCTTCGCTTGTTAGGGTTCATGGGATTAGGGTAGGCTAATGGATGATGAAGATCCTTAAACTCTTTTTTTGTCCTATAAAGTTTATAAACTCTATCAAAAGAATAGTTAACATCCTAATTAGGCACGCTATCAATTCATTGATAATCGCGACCACTATTAGAGATTAGATTAACAATTGTTTTGGTAAAGGCTAGATTTGAACGAAGTTCCATGTCGAGATAGGGGTTAAGAGTGGGAACCCTATTCCCTCTAGAAACCCTAATCTACATGCATCACTGTCGTTCTAGTTTTAAATCTATTAAAGGATAAAAAGAGTAATCTTTAATTAATCATCCATAACTACTAAATCCCAATGAAGCCTACAAGCCCTTTTTTAATATTAAACTTGTCTTCGTAGTAATCTAGATCTATATTTTGCATCCTTGTTTAACATAGATCAAGAAACTATTTCCACCATTCTTTAATCTTCCCCCTTATCAACACATCTAATGTAAGATTGAAAGGTTCCACGTTTCCCTGAGGACGATCCATACTCACCTCGGTCTAGCTACACACGACACCGTTCTGATTCCGGTTAAACTACACACATAAATTATAGATCAATCAATCGTCGATGATGAATAGCCGGGGGATGTGAGAAGTGAGTTTTCTTTCTTTCATTCGATGTAAATTGTAAAGTGTATTTTGCGGGGCACATCCGGTTTGATGTTGTAGCCGCCGTTGTATTATTTCTTTTACTGTTTTCTGCTCTTAGGATAGACCCAAGGTAGGGTGCACAAACTACCGGGTTCATTGAAGTGCCTGTTGGGGTAAAAATTTACACCCCGGTTGACAAATTCAAGATCAAAGTCAACCCCAAGCCAAGTGGGCCCAAGCCCAGATCCAGTGGGCCCATTCCCGGGTCGAGCCAGAACATGAAGCGCCCGGCCTCCCCTCATGCCAAGATAAAAATTTTGTAATAAATAATTTTGTTGCATTTCTTTTATTTTATTTTATGGATAAATGTAAGAAAAATAGGCATAAAGCCAAATTTTTGTAAAGCCCATGGCTTATGTGCAAAAGGAAATGGCACATGAGCCATGGGATAGGCAAAATGCTATTTTGTGAAGCCTAAGGGGCTATGTGTAAAGTGTATGGCCAATAAAGGCAAAGATAATGAAATATCTAAGAACTTTTTCTCTCTCTAAAAAAATTTTCAGATCTGAGATCTTTCTTCCTTCTTCAAGGTTCCAAAACCTTCTTCTTTCTTTTGAATTAAATCAAGAGTTCTACTCTCCTTTTTATAAAACAAATTAGTTTTTCACCACAAAACCCATCAAGGGGAACTCAGATCTTCCATTAGATTTCAAAAAGGAGTGATTTTTAAAAATCCCATATCTCTTGATCTTCAAGATCCAGCTAACAGAGGAGGAAGAAGAAGAACCCCTTTCACTAAAACCAACAAAGAAACACTCAGGAGTCCAACTCCTCTTTGATTTCTCTTCAGAGAAATCTTTTTAGGCTAAAATCCTTTTTTTCTCGCCGGCGCTCAAGCGCAGAGCGCCCACGTGCCGACACGTAGCGCGCTTGCGCTCCAGCGTAAGCACTCGAGCGCAAGTCGCCCTCGTGCCGACATGTGGCTCTCTTGCTCTCAAGCGCAAGTGCTCGAGCGCAAGTCACCCTGGTGTCGACACGTGGCGCGCTTGCGCTCTAGCGCAAGCGCTCGAGCGCAAGCTCTCGAGCCCAAGTCGCCCTCGTGCCGACACGTGGCGCTCTTGCGCTCAAGCGCACATGGCGCTCTTGCGCTCAAGCGCAAGAGCTCGAGCGCTAGTTGCCCTCGTGCCGACACGTGGCGCTCTTGCGCTCAAGCATAAGCGCTTGAGCTAAAGTCGCCCCCGTGCCGACACGTGGCGCGCTTGCGCTCAAGCGCAAGCGCTCGAGCGCAAGTCGCCCCCGTGCCGACACGTGGCGCTCTTGCGCTCAAGCGCAAGCGCCCGAGAGCAAAGCGCCCACGTACCGACACGTGGCACTCTTGCACCCAAGCGCCCTAGCATCCGAGCGCAAAGCGTCCACGTGCCGACACGTCGCGCGTTGCGCTCCAGCACTCTGCGCTCGAGCGCAAAGCGCCCACGTGCCGACACGCGGCGCGCTCGCACTCAAGCGCCTAGGCGCTGGCCCCACGCATCCTTTGGATGTCTTTTTCCCTTTTACTTATATATACATGTATATATATACATATGTATACAAATGTACACATACACATACTCCGCGACACTTTCCCCCTCAAAAATATTTTGGGCCGGGGCGCTGCCCCGCACCCCGCAAGGGGGCTGCTAGCCCCCTTGACCCCCAGCCCGCTATCCGGGTAGCGGGACCCCCGTAAAAACTCTGCGTGGCTCCCGATATATCCAAAACCTCCTTTTTAAAAAACACACACATACACCGCACATTGAGTTCGCATGACCAGTTTAACCCGTCAATCGGAGGTTTCCCCGCTCCAAAGGCGAGGGGTAATTAACGGCAGCTTAGTCCGCGGCTGCCGGAGATTCGGATCCCCACAACCATTAAACCCAAGCCTACCCTAGGCAGGGGAATCTGTAGTACGCCTGACAAGCATGCACGTATTCCCATCTCAATGGGGTGACAAAAAACACCCTACAGGTTCTGGCACGCCTGGTGGGACCAATCTCTTCTCCCATATTTCGGGTTAAACGTTCATGCGAACTCAATCAATACACATATCGATTGCCTATACTGAAATGATGTTTTTTTCCGTGCAGCAATCAACCTTCGACGACAATGTCTTCCCAGACGAATTCAGCTTCCAACGCGACCCCGATCCCGTACGTGGTCAAGATCAACGCTCGTGTGGTTCTCCCCGCAAGCCTCAGTCGACAGTGGGAGGAACCGCCCCGCCAGTTTGGCTCCGTCATCATCTACCCTGCCGGAAGCGCTCATCTGGCGGAGATCCCGGCGGAACAGGTGGCCAAGCCGGTCTCAAGGGGTAAGAGGCCGAATGTCGTGATCGCCAAGGCACCACAACCCAAACTTAAGATGGTAACTGAACGATTCTCTGGTGCTCCAGCGGGGGGCAAGAACTTCGGTATAAAGGGCAACATCAAATGTTGCGGACGAGCTCAGGCGATGACTCCAACAAATGCGCAATCGAGCGTGTCTCCAAGGCCCTCCATCATCCGGTCTGCGGCGTCTTCCTAAAGAGCCGAAGTCTGCCAGGCGCTTAGAACAGAAAAGTTAAGGCAGAAGCGGCTCAGGTATCGAGCAAACAAGAGGGCCAAGGCTTCGGCCAAATGGAATCTTATGAAGTTCCAAGTGCAGGGTCGCCCCGTGACGACGGCTGAGTCTGGCGTAAGAATCAGCAATTCCTTCGAGCCTCTGAAGTGGGTTCAGAAAAATCCCATGACCGCCAGAATCAAGAAGACAGCGGTCCGAACGATTCTACAAAGAGACGTGTCCCGGCCCCAACAGAAAAAGTATGACACTGTCTCTTCAAGAGTCTATCAAGCACTTTGTGCCGCACGAAAGCAGCGGGGCAAGCCCAGAAAAGAAGCGCCATCACCATTCAAGAAACTGGTTAGGCCAGCCGCCTTCAATCGACTACCAGCTACCGAAACAAGGGGGTCAAGACAGCAATCCGTGAAATCAGCTGCCAATGATAGAAAGACGGCCGGATACATCATCCATACGGTCTATATGGCGGGCGGGCCCCCCAGCGACAACCTTCGCAGCAAAAGCAAGGATGGGGCCACCACATCCCAAGCTCAATCTAGCCTGAATGTGGTTGTCGCTGCCCAAGAACAGCCGCCCCCGCCGGATGAAGAAAACCCTCTCGATGAGGATGATAGGCAGAAAGACCCCTCGGTCCATGTAGAGTCAAGCTCGGACAGCGAAGAAGAGCGGACTTTCCGCCCCAGGACTGCGGAGCAGGAGCTGCTTCAAGAGCTTCGAAAACAGCTCAGGAGCAAAGATAAAGAGATGGCCAAGCTCTATTCAAAGATTGACGACTTAACGAACATGGTGATGCAGCTTACGGCTCAAATTGCTCGAGCGCCGCCTAATCAAGCACAAGCCGCTACCAATTAGCCAGGTGATGACAATCCGAGGCAGCCAATGCCTGTTCCTTCGGGTCCAAGACTGGTCGAGCCACATGAAACCCGGCCACACTCCGCTTCCGGGGATGCCTTGGCCCCAGATAGCACTATCCCGCTAACACAGGATCGTATAATGGATTTGGTCACCAGCAAGGTTAAAACATTAGTGGCCGAAGCTGAAGCTCAGAAAGAAATCGGCAGTAGTGGACGGCCATATCCCGCGTAGTACGATCTGATTGAGTTCCCAAGCGGCTACGTCATTCCTAAGTTCGGAAGATTTGATGGAACGGGGAATGCAAACCAGCACGTCGCCCACTTCAAAGCATCGTGCGGAAATACAGGGGGCAATGATGCGCTCCTTCTTCGTCAGTTTGTCAACAGCCTGACCGGCGTCGCCTTCGACTGGTATGCAAGTATACCGGATGGGTCCGTCATTACCTTTGCCCAAATGGAGTCCCTGTTTCGACAAAGGTTCATGAGTGTCAGTGATAAAATCTCCATTGCCGACCTTGTGAGGACCAAGCCGGGGAAGAATGAAAGCAACACCGACTTTGTCGCCCGATGGCGTAATCTCACAGTCAAGTGCGAACCGCCGCTGGAGCAGGACCAGTCCGTCAGCCTTCTTATTGGGAACCTCAGCAATTGGATGGTCCCATTCATTTGTACAGCGGGCCTCAAGACATTTCAGGAGCTAACCAAGAAAGTCCAAATGCTGGAACGCTCGAAGCAAGAGTCCCCGACGGATTCTCAGAGAGACAAAACTTGGAAAAGCAAGCGGGACGACAATCGTAGAAGCGGGAGTTCCAGCAGTACCAATGTCTTCAATGCGTCCGACGGTGAAGAAAAGCGAAGGGCAGGCGAATCCAAAACCAACCGGTCTCGAAAGCCATTACTGGGAGGAGATGGGCCTTCCCTAGAGGAGAAAAAGAACAAGGTTTATTCTTTCAGAAGGGACAAGGTCCGCAAGATATTTAAAGATGCCTTGAGCAACGGCCTACAATTGCCGGAGTCGAAAAGACCCCAAGAAGCAAAAATGACCGACAATCCTCTGTATTGCCCGTACCACCGAGTAGTGAGCCATGCGATCTAGGATTGCTATATCTTCATAGACTGGGTCGAGAAGCAGTACAGGGCTGGAGAGATCGAGCTGTCCAAAAGTCTTTTAGTGAACAATCAAGTTGCAACCACCAACTTTATACAGACAGAAGCTGAAGCCTTCTGGGACCAAACAGCCGAACCTGCTGCCCTGAGAAATGAGACCGACTCGACGCAACCTCCATGGAGTACGCACATATCTAGTAAGACGAAGAAGATGATAAAGCTACTTCGGAAAGAGCCCAGGATGGAATGGGAAGGGCAGAAAAAGCCTACCGTGCTAGCTGCCAATGCGGTTTCATCAGGCTCAAAGTCCAAAAAGCTCAAGAAGAAGAAAAGTGCAACTCGGCGTGAAAAGGAGTCTGCAGGGAGATCGACCATTCAAAAATATATCGATTCCCTCGAAGAATATGAACAGAAGGAAAGAACTCTGATTCAGTTGAAAGAGTTCCTCCCTGTACGAGCGGCTGAAATTCTAGAGGAGTTAGAAGAAGACTCCAATGAAGAAATCCCAGTAGTGACCTGCTACGCCATCCATCTGGGCAGCGACTCCGAGGATGAGCTCTGTTTTCCCGAAGAGGACGAGGAGCTCGCCACAAAGGTCAATCAGATCCAGCTCAGAAGCGGCAGGGCTCTACCGCCAAATAAGGGCAACGCCCCAAAAGGGAAGGAAAAACAGGTGGCTAATGATGAAGATGGCAGAGAACTGGCTGATGAAAACATAAGTCTGTCCTCGGTGGACTATAATGTCTTGGCACATCTCCGGAAGCTTCCGTCTCTCCTGAGCATCTACGACGCCTTGGTCCTATCTAAGGAGCTTAGAGATGTTCTCATCCACGCTCTACAAAACCCCAAGCAGTATAAGGCTCACTTTGTGGAAATTAATATGAAAGAAGCCCAGCACGCTTGGCATGCCGCCGCATTCACATTTAAGGATGAAGACTTGCTACTGGGAACGGCTGAGCATAATCGGCCGCTTTACGTGACCGGGTACAGCGACGGAGATCGAATTAATCGCATATTGATTGATCCGGGGTCCTCAGTGAACATCATGAACTTGTGAACTCTGAAGAGTTTGTCAATGGACGTCCGACACCTATCAAGGGAAATGATTGTCATTCAAGGCTTCAACCAAAATTGCCAGCAAGTTCTGGGGTCTATAGCTTTGCCAATCAAATTCGGGGAGCTGCAAACTGAAGCTAAGATATACGTGATCGACGCCGACACGTCTTATAAGATTCTCTTGGGGCGGCCGTGGCTCCACGATTACGGCATCATTCCGTCAACTCTCCATCAATGCATGAAGTATACTAAAAATGGCGAAGAAAGACGCATTGACGAAGACATCCAGCCGTTCGGTGTGCATGAAGTCCGATATGAAGATTCTCGGTACTTTATGAACCACCAAAATGCTAAGCCACAACTGACTGAGGATAGACCGGCCCCAAGACTCAAAAGCAAATCTACACCGGCTGTCACTTTCAAAAGCAAAAATACCCAAGTGCGCCCGCATTTCGGCAGCGAAACTGATGAGTCCGATGCTGGAAGCCCGTCCTTCCGTAAAACTCGCCCTCATTTCGGCAGCGATACGGACGAATCTGTTACTGAGGGCCCATCTAGCAGCAAAGTCCGCCCTCATCTTGGCAGTGACACTGAAGAGTCAGAAGAAGAGGACTTGCCGTTCAGCAGCTGTGCAGATTGGCCCCCCATGCAGCAAGCGAAACTACGAGAGACCTTCAAAGTCGCAGAAGGGTCCCTGGCCATCACAAGGGTGCCAGAATGGATGTGCAAAGAGCTCGACGCATTGTCAGTCTCTACCGTGGACCAGCTGAAAACTTTCTACGTGCCCGGGAGGAAAAATGGACAGAAGGGCATCCTGTTTTACAGGTCAAACCCCGTTGTGCACCCGGACGATCTTTCTGTCGCGTGCCTTCCCTATGAGAGAGGCATGAGAGCCATCCTCAATCCCAGATACTATGCGCCCGAGATGCGGGAATACTTCAAAAAGTGCGGATGCCGGTTATATCAAATGGAGTCCGAAGCAAAGTTTTACGAAGGGCTATAGTATCCTCCCCAGGTCCGAGCACTCATCGATGGACGAATTCCAGATAGACGGGGCATAGGCTACATTCAACCTAATTCCAAAGCGTGCTACATGATCCATATGGGTGAGGCCAGCGAAAGATCAAATGATGATGACGAGATAGCCGAGCCAGAAGAAGCTCCTCAAGAGCTCGAAGATGGGGGACAGGCAACCTTTGATGAGCTAACCGAGATTGACTTAGGAACGCCCGATAATCCAAGGCCGACCTACATCAGCTCACTCTTGTCAGAGGAAATGAAAGAGCAGATAGTTGCCCTGCTGCGTGAGTTCGTCGACTGCTTCGCGTGGACGTACAAAGAAATGCCTGGCCTTTCCCCTGAGGTAGCCGTGCATAAGCTGGCTATATCTCCTGATGCTAAGCCAGTCAAACAAGCTCCTCGAAGAATGAGAAGGGAGTTGGAAGAAAAGGTCATCGATGCCGGCTTCATCAGGGAGGAGAAATATGCAGACTGGATCGCATGCATAGTCCCAGTGAAGAAGAAAAATGGGCAGATCCGAGTTTGTGTCGATTTCAGGGACCTCAACAAGGCATGTCCTAAAGACGAATTCCCGCTACCGGTCATGGAAATGATGGTCGATGACACCTCAAATTACGAACTGTTCACCTTTATGGATGGCTCGTCTGGATATAATCAGATCAAGATGTCGCCTGAGGATGAGAAGCACACGGCATTTCGAACCCCGATCGGAATATATTGCTACAAGGTAATGCCATTCGGACTGAAGAACGCAGGTGCTACATATCAAAGGGCAATGACTAACATCTTTGATAACCTAATCCATAAAGTCGTCGAATGCTATGTTGATGATCTGGTCGTCAAGACTAAAGCCAAGGCCGATCATATCCAAGATCTCAGGGTCGTTCTCACCAGGCTGAGGGAATACGATCTGAAGATGAATCCTCTGAAGTGCGCTTTTGGCGTGTCATCGGGAAAATTCCTGGGCTTCATAGTCCGACATCGAGGGATCGAAGTTGACCCATCAAAGATAAAGGCCATCATGGAGATGCCCCCTCCGAAGAGTCTGACGCAGCTAAGATCTTTTCAAGGCAAGCTTGCTTACATACGGAGGTTTATCTCAAATTTATCGGGGAGATGTAGGCCCTTCTCAAAGCTCATGAAGAAAGGAGCTCCTTTTATTTGGGATGCCGAATGTCAAGAAGAGTTCGGAATCATCAAACAATACTTGTTGTACCCTCTAGTGCTGGCCGCTCCCATTCCAAATAAACCGCTGATTCTCTACACTGCCGCGCTGGACGAGTCACTCGGTGCGCTCCTTGCCCAGAATAACGAGGAGGGAAAAAAAAATGCCCTCTACTATCTCAGTCGAACTCTAGTAGGGGCGGAACACAACTACTCCCCAATCGAAAAGCAATGCCTGGCTCTGATATTTGCTGTGAAGAAGCTGAGGCACTATCTGCTCGCTCATCGGGTTATGCTGATCTCCAAGGTCGACCCGCTCAAACACTTGATGACCAGAGCGAGCTTAGCCGGCAGAATGGCAAGATGGGCTGTTATACTACTTGAGTTTGACATAGTTCACACTCCTTAGAAAGCAGTAAAAGGGCAAGCTCTTGCAGACTTTCTCGCTGCTCATCCCATACCAGAAAGGTCGCCGCTAAATTGCGAGTTACCCGATGAACAAGTGCTGCACCTCGAGGGAGATGAGCCATGTTGGGAGCTCTACTTCGATGGAGCCTCGTCAATAAGGACCTCCAGTAAATCAAGCGTCCCGGAGATAAAAGCAGGGATAGGATTGGTGTTCATCACACCATCAATGGGAAACCTACGGCGTTCTTTTGCTCTCACCGAGCCTCGGACAAACAATGAAACTGAGTATGAAGCTCTGATAGCTGGTTTGGAGCTCGCCATAGAAATGGAAATCCGTCGGCTACGAGTTTACGGTGACTCCCAGCTCATCGTCAACCAAGTAAGCGGCGATTATAAGATATACAAACCCGAATTAGCTCGGTACAGAGGCCGAGTGGTGGAACTCATGAAACGGTTCACTCATATTGAACTAACGAGAGTCCCTAGAGCGTTGAACGGAAAAGCCGACATACTCGCTCGCCTAGCCAAGGAGCTGGATGATCCTGACATGGACGAAATTCTGATCACAGTCAGGAGCCGACAAATTCTACCCCAGTCTCTCTACGAGAAGAGGAAAGCGCGGAACAGAAGAGCAGTCCTGCCGAAGAAGCTTCGATCATCCAAGACGAGCCCGATTGGAGAGAACCCTTCATAGAGTACCTCCGATACGACAAGCTGCCCGAAGAAAAGTCTGCGAGGATTCAGCTGAAGAAAAGAGCTCTCCGATACGTGTTTGTAAATGACACGTTATACCGCAGGTCATATGACCAACTCTGGCTCAGGTGTCTGTCATTGGCCGAAGCCCAAAAGGTCATGAAAGATGTTCACTCGGGCGTTTGCGGTGCTCACCAATTTGGCCCCAAGATGCGACTTCAAATTAAACGGCTTGGGTATTACAGGCCCACCATGATACGGGATTGCGGAGAGCATGCAAAGAAATGTTATATCTGCCAAATTCACGGTGATTTGATTCACAAGCATCCCAATCCATTGCATCCTACGGTGGCGTAGTGGCCCTTCGAAGTTTGGGGCACCGACATTGTTGGCCCAATTGATCCTCCGTCATCTAAAGGCCACCGGTTCATACTGGCCGCGACAGACTACTTCTCTAGATGGGCTGAAGTTGTCCCGCTAAAAGAAGTCAAGACAAAAGATATTTTGACATTCTTCCAGCATAATATTCTATACCGCTTCGGTACACCAAGAAGAATCATTTCTGACAACGGGCCTTCTTTCAAGAGCTTCAATGTCTCAAGGTTCGCTGCTCAGCACAAGATAGACTGGAGATATTCCTCCATCTATAATCCAAGAGCCAATGGGCTAGCCGAAGCCTTCAATAAGACTCTATGCAAGCTCCTGAGGAAAAATGCTTCATCCAATAAGAGAGACTAGAATCTCAAGCTTCACGAGGCATTATGGGCATATCGTACCACGCACCGTACTCCAACTCAGTCCTCTCCATACTCATTGCTCTTCGGAGTGGAGGCGGTCCTCCCCCTCGAAGTCGAAGTTCCAAGCTCAAGAATGGCCGTCCAACATGAGTTGACAGAGGAGGAAAACGTGCTCCTTCGACTTGAAGAACTCGATGCCCTCGAAGAAAAGAGGCTCGCGGTGCAGCAAAATCTAGAGCTATACCGAGCCCAAATGTCACGGGCTTATGACAAGATAACCCGTCTCCGCGCTTTCAAGAAAGGTGAATTGGTGTTGGTCCTCAAAAGACCGATCATCCCCAATTGACATGCCAAGGGAAAATTCGAGCCGAACTGGGAAGGACCATACGTCATCGAGAAAGTGTTTGACGGAGGATCCTACCAACTAATAAGCGCCGAGGGAGAAAGGCCCATGCCACCCATCAATGGCCGATATCTCAAAAAATACTACACGTGAATGCTCCAAGTCGCAGGCGAATTGAGCACATCAGCCCTACGGTCTGGATCAGACATCCTGCAAAACCGTACACAATCCACGGGCGTAAATGACCCCTATTTCTCCCAAATCCTGCCGGTGAGACTACTTTTAAAAAGTCCCACCAGCGGCAAAAAAAAGGGGGAAAAAGAAAGAAAAAGAAAAAAAGAAGAAGAAGAAGAAATAAACGGTATGTCCACAAACAAAACGGGCACGGATGAAAACCCGAAATGGCTTCGTGAGTAAAAACAGCAGGACTACCGGCGAGTCTGTGAAAACCCGAAAGGGCGCAAACTCGTAAAAGGAGATGAAATACACTCGCAAAGTCCTCTCGAACTTGTGAGGAGAAAACCCCTGCGTGAGATCCTTACGACTCACAAAGGAGCAACACACTTAGGAATCCTCACGATTCCTAAGGAGAAAATACACCTGCGGGATCCTTACGACTCGTAGGGAGAAAATGCTTTTATGGGACCCTCACGCCCCATAAAATTGAAAAGCCTTAGGTGATAGGGACCCAAACCTGTCTCCTAAGCCATCGTTCCCCAACGGGCAACGGCAAATGATGAGTCGCTCCTGGCATTTCGCTTCAGTGTTAGCGGTGCTGATGCCGACCAAAAACCCAAATCCCAAGTCGTCCCAAGGCAAATGATGAGTTTCTCCTGGCGCTATTCTAGTGTAGCAATGCTGATGCCAAACAAGACCCAAATTCCAAATCCCATACCCCAACGGCATGAGTCGATCCTGGTACCATATTCCAGTGCAGCGATGCAGACACCGACAAAGTCCCGAAATTTTTCCGGCCCTACTGTCTGGATCATACATCCTGCAAAACCGTATACAATCCACGGGCGTAAAACAATCCTAATCTCTCCCAAATCCTCTTGGGGCAAATGATGAGTTGCTCCTGGCATTTATTCCAGTGCAGCAATGCAGATGCCAAACAAAAACCAAAATCCCAAAATCCTCTCAATGACAGATGATGATTCGCTCCTGGTACTATGTTCCAGTATAGAGATGCTGATGTCAACCCAAATCAAAATCAACAAGTCAACTGCCACTCCGACACCGCAGAAAGCGGAGCAATTCAGAATCCAATCTCGACACCGCAAGAAGCGGAGCAAGTCAAGTCTACCCCTGACACTGCAAGAAGCAGAGCAAGTCAAATCAAGCACCGACCGTCCAAGTCGCAAAAAGGGCAGAATCGACCGTCCAAGTCGCAAAAAGGGCAGCATCGACCGTCCAAGTCGCAAAAAGGGCAGCACCGACCGTCCATGTCGCTAAAAGGGCAGAATCGACCGTCCAAGTCGCAAAAAGGGCAGCATCGACCGTCCAAGTCGCAAAAAGGGCAGCACCGACCGTCCATGTCGCAAAAAGGGCAGAATCGACCGTCCAAGTCGCAAAAAGGGCAGCATCGACCGTCCAAGTGGGAAAAAGGGCAGCACCGACCGTCCATGAGGTAAAAAGGGCAGAATCGACCGTCCAAGTCGCAAAAAGGGCAACATCGACCGTCCAAGTCGCAAAAAGGGCAGCACCGACCGTCCATGTCGCAAAAAGGGCAGAATCGACCGTCCAAGTCGCAAAAAGGGCAGCATCGACCGTCCAAGTCGCAAAAAGGGCAGCACCGACCGTCCATGTCGCAAAAAGGGCAGAAGCGACCGTCCAAGTCGGAAAAAGGGCAGCACCGACCGTCCATGTCGCAAAAAGGGCAGCACCGACCGTCCATGTCGCAAAAAGGGCAGAATCGACCATCCAAGTCGCAAAAAGGGCGGAACCGACCGTCCATGTCGTAGAAAGGGCAGAACTGACCGTCCAAGTCGTAAAAAGGGCAGCATCGACCGTCCACGTCGCTAAAAGGGCAGAACCGACCGTCCAAGTCGCAAAAAGGGCAGAACCGACCGTCCAAGTCGCAAAAAGGGCAGAACCGACCGTCCAAGTCACAAAAAGGGCCGCATCGACCGTCTATGTCGTAAAAAGGGCAGTGCCAGCTTCCCAAAAGGTGGGAACCAAATCAAGTCGCCTCCACGCGAAAGAAGATCCATCAATTTCATGCACACGACCCATATATGTGGTGTGCATTTATTGATGGGGGGCAATTTTTTGGGGTAAAAATTTACACCCCGGTTGACCAAGTCAAGATAAAAGTCAACCCCAAGCCAAGTGGGCCCAAGCCCAGATCCAGTGGGCCCAAGCCCAGATCCAGTGGGCCCATGCCCGGGTCGAGCCAGAACATGAAGCGGCCGGCCTCCCCTCATGCCAAGATAAAAATTTTGTAATAAATAATTTTGTCGCATTTCTTTTATTTTATTTTATGGATAAATGTAAGAAAAATAGGCATAAAGCCAAATTTTTGTAAAGCCCATGGCTTATGTGCAAAAAGAAATGGCACATGAGCCATGGGATAGGAAAAATGCCATTTTGTGAAGCCCAAGGGGCTATGTGTAAAGTGTATGGCCTATAAAGGCAAAGATAATGAAATATCTAACAACTTTTTCTCTCTCCAAAAAATTTTTCAGATCTGAGATCTTTCTTCCTTCTTCAAGGTTCCAAAACCTTCTTCTTTCTTTTGAATTAAATCAAGAGTTCTACTCTCCTTTTTATAAAACAAATTAGTTTTTCACCACAAAACCCATCAAGGGGAACTCAGATCTTCCATTAGATTTCAAAAAGGAGTGATTTTTAAAAATCCCATATCTCTTGATCTTCAAGATCCAGCTAACAGAGGAGGAAGAAGAAGAACCCATTTCACTATACCCAACAAAGAAACACTCAGGAGTCCAACTCCTCTTTGATTTATCTTCAGAGAAATCTTTTTAGGCTAAAAGCCTCTTTTTCTCGTCGGCGCCCAAGCGCAGAGCGCCCACGTGCCGACACATGGCGCGCTTGTGCTCAAGCGCAAGCGCTCGAGCGCAAGTCACCCTCGTGCCGATACGTGGCGCTCTTGCGCTCAAGCGCAAGTGCTCGAGCGCAAGTCACCCCGGTGTCGACACGTGGCGCGCTTGCGCTCCAGCGTAAGCGCTCGAGCGCAAGTCACCCCGTGCGGACACATGGCGCTCTTGCGCTCGAGCGCAAGCGCTCGAGCGAAAGTCGCCCTCGTGCCGACACGTGGCGCTCTTGCGCTCAAGCGCAAGCGCTCGAGCGCAAGCGCTCGAGCGCAAGTTTCCCCCGTGCTGACACGTGGCGCGCTTGCACTCTAGCGCAAGCGCTCGAGCGCAAGTCGCCCTCGTGCCGACATGTGGCGCTCTTGCGCTCAAGCGCAAGCGCTCGAGCGCAAGCGCAAGTCGCCCTCGTGCCGACACGTGGCGCTCTTGCGCTCGAGCGCAAGCGCTCGAGCGCAAGTCGCCCCCGTGCCGACACGTGGCGCTCTTGCGCTCGAGCGCAAGCGCTCGAGCGCAAGTCGCCCCCGTGCCGACACGTGGCGCGCTTGCGCTCGAGCGCAAGTCTCCCCCGTGCCGACACGTGGCGCGCTTGCGCTCCAGCGCAAGCGCTCGAGCGCAAGTCGCCCCCGTGCCGACACGTGGCGCGCTTGCGCTCCAGCGCAAGCGCTCGAGCGCAAGTCGCCATCGTGGCGACACGTGGCGCTCTTGCGCTCAAGCGCAAGCATCCGAGCGCAAAGCGCCCACGTGCCGACACGTGGCACTCTTGCGCCCAAGCGCCCCAGCGTCCGAGCGCAAAGCGCCCACGTGCCGACACGTGGCGCGTTGCGCTCCAGCACTCTGCGCTCAAGCGCAAAGCGCCCACGTGCCGAGACGCGGCGCTCTCGTGCTCAAGCGCCTAGGCGCTGGCCCCACGCATCTTTTGGATGTCTTTTTCCCCTTTTACTTATATATACATGTATATATATACATATGTATACAAATGTACACATACACATACTCCGCGACACTTTCCCCCTCAAAATTTTTTTGGACCGGGACGCTGCCCCGCACCCCGCAAGGGGGCTGCTAGTCCCCTTGACCCTCAGCCCGCTATCCGGGTAGAGGGACCCCCGTAAAAACTCTGCGTGGCTCCCGATATATCCAAAAACCCCTTTTAAAACAACACACACGTACACCGCACATTGAGTTCACATGACCAGTTTAACCCGTCAATCGGAGGTTTCCCCGCTCCAAAGGCGAGGGGTAATTAACGGCAGCTTAGTCCGCGGCTGCCGGAGATTCAGATCCCCACAACCATTAAACCCCAGCCTACCCTAGGCAGGGGGAATCTGTAGTACGCCTGACAAGCGTGCGCGTATTCCCATCTCAATGGGGTGACGAAAAACACCCTACAGTGCCGAGTGGCCTACTCATTTTACTGAGGGAGGCTGCTTCACTTCAGGAATTTGGCGGGTAGTTTGCTGCACCCGTAGGCGTCTAGGGTGGGTTTTGGCTATTCATCACGACCGTGGAACCCGTCTTTCGTTATAGGCTTAAACGAAACGCGGAATTCCTAGTATATCTAATATGTTCATCTGTGATCACGAATGCCTATTATTGCGTGAGACGAATGGATATTATATATATGCTATGTAATAGACATTGCTTATGTTTTGCACCCGCACTAGTCCAGCCCCCGCTTTGGCGTTAGTTAAGTAACCTAACGGTGTTAGACGGGGCCCAATGGCGAATGCTGATGGCATAAGCGGACGTGGTATTTTCGTTTCTTTCTGCAATGGTAGGTGTAAATGATGGGAATGCATTATATTATTAATGCAAAGCAAACAAACCAAAGCTGAATCATTGGAACAATTTCAAAACCACTCGGTTTTTTCAAAAAGAAAACTTTTAAATGCGGAGCATAAACCACTCCTTTAAAAGGTATCAGGTTCCTTCGATTAAATCAAGTTCATTACGTTCACGGTTTCGCCAAAACCATTTGTAGCCCTCCGTCATTTCAGTTAGGTATTCAGTAGTATTCAAGCTATGTATTTTGACCTTCGCTAAGGCATAGTGATTGGTAGCTGCTGAATATTCGTCTATTGCATAGATAGATGCATTGGTTTGGGACAGCCGTACTACTATTTTGGCCTTCGTCAAGGGTATGTATAGGTGGGTTCAAATTAAGCTGGACAATGACGGGTAAAACTTGACTTGCGACTTATGATATGTTGGTCTTCGTCAAGGTCATAAGAACTTAGGGCAAATATCCACATCGGGAGTTTCTAAAGAAACGGAAACTTGCTGGTGTTGCATACCATTTGGAGTGTGATAATTTTGGTAGGATTCCTTCAAGATTATCACACAATGATATTTGGATCCCGATCCTCCTGTGAGTATCCGCTACTTCTCGGAAGATTTTTCACTTAACGATCAATGCTATAAAACAAGTAGGTGTCTAGAAGAGTGTTAGCAGGGCTATGCCTTTTTTCCTTTAATTAAAGAACTTCACAAAAGCGTTGTAAAACCTCCCTCGAAGTACCGACACTAGCCTGGCCGAATGGTTAAGCAAGAATTGTACGGTGAGATTAATCCTGACTAATTCTTCTTTTATGGTTTGAGGAACGATTCGAGATACAGTGGGAGCCATCCTGTTTACATATATTAAAAACCAAACTAAACTTGCAAGAGTATCTTGCTGAGTGTTTTCTTCTGTCTCTCCTAATTGCAGCGACCAGGTGACCAGGCATAGGTTACAACTTGATAATAAATTGACTGAGCCAAACTACATTGATTGGAAAAGGTTTGTCCAGATATCTGTTACCTATGACAAGCTGGGCCACTTCCTTACTACTAAAGCCCCCACCGTCCTAGGTTCAGTTTCCACCGTCGTGAATGTTGATATCTGTAAGATAAGGGAAAAAGACTGTGCGAATGCCAAGTGTCTCGTGTTGGCCTCAATGTATAGTGAACACCATAGGCAGCACGAGAAGATGGACTTAGCTTCTATCTTCCTCCATAACAAATATTTATATGGAGAGCAATCTCGTATAGCAAGATATGAGACATCGAAGGAATTGCTTCAAGCGAGGTTGGCTGTCGGGTCATCTGTAGTGGACCACGTCCCTACAATGATCAACTATATTAAAGAGATCACGGACCTGGGGCCTACGTTGGAGAACGAGTTATGTACTAACATGATTCTACAGTCCCTACCTTCTACTTACACCCTGAAGGAATTCAGGGAGACACTCGCTCTGCTTATTGGGGAATCTTCCTCTTCTAGATCCAAGGCGAAAGCCAAGGGAAAGAAGAAGAAGGCCTTCACCAAGCCGATAGGCGGTGTCAGTAAGGTAGAAGGAATAGGCAGGGCAAAAGTTTCGGGGCTAATAGTATGGAAGGAGGGTTGTTCCTATTGTCACGGGAAAGGGCATTGGCAGAAGGAATGCAGGGCTTGGAAAGCCAGAATCCAGGATCCGAGGCACATTGTGGCTTAGGCTTCGGGTATGTTTGTGATTGAAAACTGTATGTCAATTATTTTTACTTCCTGGCTACTAGATACCGGATCAGGATCTCATATCTGCAATTCACTACAGGCTTTGAGAAACCGTAGAATTGTCAGGGCAGGTGATATGACTTTCAGGGTTGCTAACGGAATGAGCATGGACACTGTATCTGTAAGTCTATGTCACTCACCCTGCTAGTTAACAGGGAGGCGGAATAGGTAAAAATCTATTTTTTCTTACAAAGTAACATAGACTACGCTTGAGGATCTTTGCTAAACCATTGCTAACAAACAAACTAGAAGTATTATCTACTATGCAAGAAGATTATACCTCATGATACAAGTCCTTCAGATCTTCTCCGCTGTCCTCCTTGTCTACGTGGGCTCCAAGGGTCGATCCGGATCGTAGCTTCTTCAACGGTCTCCTCGAGTCGAAGACGATCCACCCTAGAGTCTATAGTCCGAGCTCCACCTTAAAAACCGAGGTTACTAGGGCAAAAAGCTTGCTGGCCTAGGTGATGTAGAGTTTGAAGATGGATTTGTTTGTCTATTTAAACCCTAATTTACTCAACTCATGAGACCTTAAGGGTTTTCTAGTGAGGAAGAAGAAGAATACCAAGTATGGGAGCTCTCTTGAGGAAAGAGAAAGTGTATGAGATAATGAACCATGGAAAAAAGAAAAATAAACTTTTATTATGATAATTAGGATGGCTACACTGATTTGACCACAAGCTTGTCACAATTAATGCTAAGCAAAAACATCTAGTGCTTAACAAAAATATCTAAGTCAACAAAAGTCAACAAGGTCAAATGGTCAAGCCAATTAGCCATGACATAATTATCATTAAAAAGATTAGTAAACATTTTCCTCCACCTCATAATGGTTTTAATCAATTCAATGGTCAAAACCCTAATGAGGTATCTCCTGAAGTTCTTTGAGGAACTTCTTCATCCAGACAGCTTCTTTTGCGGCATCGCAAACAGTTATGTACTCCGCTTCCATCGTTGAGTCTACAACGGTGTCCTGCTTGGAGCTCTTCCAACAGACCGCCCCTCCGTTGAGGGTAAAGACATAAACCGACATGGACTTGGAGTCATCCTTGTCACTATGGAAGCTGGAGTCAGCAATAGCCTCGATCTGGAAATCTTTTCCACCATACACCAAGAACATCTTCTTAGTCCTTCTCAGGTACTTAAGAATGTTCTTTACTGCTATCCAGTGCTTCTCCCCTGGGTCTAACTGATACCGGCTTACAACGCTCAATGCGTATGATACATCTGGTCTGGTACATAACATCACATACATTATAGAGCCTACCGCAGATGCGTAGGGTATAGATGACATGCGAGCCCTTTCTAAATCAGTCTTGGGAGACATCTCTTTAGAGAGGGTGATTCCGTGACAAGCCGGTATATTATCGCGCTTTGAATCTTCCATACTGAATCTTTTTAGTATGGTGTCGATGTACCTGGACTGTGAAAGTCCCAACATCCTCTTAGGTTTTACACGATAGATCTGGATCCCCAGAATGTAGGAGGCATCACCCAGGTCCTTCATGGAGAACCTCTGTGACAAGAATCCTTTGACTGACTGTAGCATATGAACGTCATTTCCTATTAAGAGAATGTCATCCATGAACAAGACGAGGAATACTACAGTTTTCCCTATAATCTTACTGTAAATGCATGATTCATCTGGATTTTTTATAAAGTTAAATTCTTTGACAGTATCATCAAAGCAGATGTTCCAACTCCGTGATACCTGCTTTAGTCCATAAATGGACTTAAGCAACTTGCACACTTTACCGCTGCTCCCACTTTGAATGAAACCCTCTGGCTGATCCATATAGACTTACTCTTCCAAATTACCATTTAGAAAAGCCGTCTTTACATCCATCTGCCAGATCTCATAATCGTAGAAGGCAGCAATGGCAAGAAGGACCCTAATGGATTTGAGCATAGCCACTGGAGAAAAGGTTTCATCATAGTCTAAACCAGGTCTTTGACGAAAACCCTTTGCAACAAGTCTAGCCATATAGGTTTCAACCTGTCCATATACACCAATCTTCTTTTTGAAGATCCATATGCAGCCTACGGGTTTTACCCCTTTTGGAGCAATGTCCAAAGTCCAAACTTTGTTGGTGTCATGGATTCCATTTCGGTCCGCATTGCATCCAACCATTTCACCGAGTCGCCGCTCTGAATGGCTTGCTGGAAGCTAGTAGGCTCATCATTGTCAATGATGCAATCCTCTCGATCCCCGTCTATGAGAAAACCGTAGTATCTCTCAGGCAGATGAGACTGCCTACTACTCCTGCAGAGTGGCGTTGGGATATCCGATTCTTCTGAAACCTCTAGTTCTACCAAGCTTTCAGTAATAGTTTGTGGTTTTGGAATTTCTTCCAGTTCTATTGCGCTCCCACTTATCTGATTTTCTAAAAATTCAGTTTCCAAGAAGCGGGCATGACGAGAAACAAAGACCTTTTACTCCTCTGCGTAATAGAAAACATACCCCTTGGAGTTCTTTGGGCATCCTACAAACTTACACGGTACTCAGCGTGCCTCGAGCTTGTTCGCATGCTGCTTTTTAACAAAAGCTGGACATCCCAACATCTTAAAGTGCTTAAGACAGGGTTTCTTCCCACTCCACATCTGATATGGTGTGGTAGACACTGACTTAGTAGGAACCTGGTTCAAAAGATATGCAGCTGATTCTAGTACATAACCCCAGAAGGATCGTGGTAACTCATCCTTACTCATCATGGAACGAACCATATCCAATAGGGTTCGATTCCGCCTTTCCGATGCACCGTTGTGTTTTGGTCTGTATGGAGGAGTAAGTTGAGAGAGAATTCCATTCTCTTTTAAGTAGCCTAGGAACTCGGCACTTAAGTATTCACCACCTCGATCGGATCTCAGTGTCTTGATACTTTTGCCTGTTTGCTTTTCCACTTCATTCTTGTATTCCCGGAATTTCTCAAAGGCCTCGTATTTATGCTTCATCAATAAGATATGTCCATACCGAGAGAAATCATCCGTAAAAGTGATGAGATAGGAAAAACAACTTCGTGCATGTGTAGACATTGGACCGCATACATTGCTGTGTACAAGTCCATAGAGCTCGCTCGCTCTTACTCCGTGTCCAGTGTATGGAGTCTTTGTTATCTTTCCTATGAGATAAGATTCACAAGTAGCATAGGACTGATATTCGAACGAATCCAAATATCCCTCTCTATGCAACTTTTTCAACCTTGTTTCATTAATGTGACCCAGTCTACAATGCCGTAAGAAAACCTGATTTAATTCCGGAGACTTTCTTTTAAGTGTGTTCTGGACACTGAAAACCTGAGCTTGATTTATTACGTATATACCGTTATCTAATGTACCTGACCCAATCAGAGCTTGATTAAGGTGGATGTGGACCACATCGCTTACAAATGTAAAATCATATCCTTCCTTAAAATGTAAGAATACAGATATGATATTACAAGCTAGACTAGGTACATACAAACAGTTACGTATAATCAATATCTGCCCACATGTCAATGCTAGATGATATTCCCCTGCGGATTCAGCGTCCATGATCATTTCGTTCGCAACTCTGAGAGTCATATCACCCAACCTGATAACTCTACGGTTTCTCAAAGCCTGTAATGAATTACAGATATGAGATCCTGATCAGGTATCTAGTACCCAGGAAGTAGAGTTAATTGACATACAGTTTTCTATTACAAACACACCCGAAGCCAAAGCCACAATGCTTCGAATCCTGGCTACTGGCTTCCAAAGCCCTGCAATCCTTCTGCCAATGTCCTTTCCCATAACAATAAGAATGTCCCTCCTTCCCTTCTTTTAGTCCCGAAACTTTTGCCATTCCCTTTCCTTCTACCTCCCTGACACCGCATATCGGCTTTGTGGAGGTCTTCTTCTTCTCACCTTTGCTTTCGCCTTGGATGCAGAAGAGGAAGGTCCCGCATTGAGCAGAGCGGGTGTCTCCCTGGTTTCTTTCAGCGTATAAGTTGAGGGTAGAGACTCTTGAATCATGTAAGTGTGTGACTCGTTCTCCAACGTGGTCTCCAGGTCCGTAAGCTCATCAATATAGCTAGTCATTGTAAGGACGTTGTCCTCTACAAATGACCCGACAGCCAACCTCGCTTGAAGCAATTCTTTCGAGGTCTCATATCTTGCGATACAATATTGCTCTCCATATAAATCTTTGTTATGGAGGGAGATGGAAGCTGAGTCCATCTTTTCGTTTTCCCTCTGGTTTACAACTTTTACTGAGGCCAACACGAGAAACTGGACTTGGGACGGCACGGGCTTGAGTAGTAATTAGGTGTCCCAGCTTGTCATAGGCAATGGACATCTGGACAAACCTTTGCCAGTCATTACAGTCAGATTCAGTCATTTTATTATCTAGATGTAACCTATGTCTGGTCACTGGGTCGCTACAATTAAGAGAGAGAGAAGAAAACACTTAGCATGATGCTCTTTCAAGTTTAGATTGGTTTTTAATTTATCTAAACAGGATGGCTCCGACTGTTTCTCGAATCCTTCCTCAAACCATAAAAGAAGAATTAGTCAGGATTAATCTCACCGTACAATACTTGCTTAACCGTTCAGCTAGGCTAGTGTCGGTACTTCAAGGGAGGTTTTACGACGCTTTCGCGAAGTTCCTTAATTAAATAACATTTTTTCCCTGGAGTCGTAGCCCCGCTAACACTGTTCTAGACACCTACTTGGTTTATAGCATTGATCGTTAAGTGAAAGAATCACCCGAGGAGTAGCGGATACTCATAGTAGGATCGGGATCCAAATATCATTGTGTGATAATGCTGAAGGAATCCTACCAACATTATCAAACTCCAAATGGTATGCAACACTAGCAAGTTTCGGTTTCTTTAGAAACTCCCGATGTGGATTTTTGCCCCATGCTCTTATGACCTTGACTAAGGCCAACAAATCATAAGTTACATGTCAAGTTCTACACGTCATTGTCCAGGTTAATTTGAACCCACCCGTATATACCCTTGACTAAAGCCAACAAAGTAATACGACTGTCCCAAACCAACGCATCTATCTATGCAACATATGAATACCCAGCAGCTACCAATCACTATGCCTTGACTAAGGCCAACAAACATAGCTTGAATACTATTGAATATTCATATGAAATGACGGAGGGCTACGAATGGTTTTGGCGAAACCGTGAACGTAATGAACTTGATATAATCGAAGGAATCTGATAGCTTTTAAAAAACAGTGGTTTAAGCTCCGCATTTTAAAAGTTTTGCTGTTTTGAAAAAACCGAGTGGTTTTGAAATTGTTCCAACGATTCAGCTTTGGTTTGTTTTCTTTGCATTAATATAATGCGTCTATCATTTAGCCTACCATTGCAGAAAACAACAAAAATACAATGTACGCTTATTCCATCTGCATTCTCCACGGGGCCCCGTCATCACTCGTTAGGTTACTTAACTAATGACAGAGCGGGGGCTGGACTAGCGTGGATGAAAAACATAAGCAACATCTATTATATAATATATATATATATATATATAATAATATCCATTCGTCAGACACAATAATAGGCATTCCAGATCACAGATGGACATATTAGATATACTAGGAATTCCGCATTTCGTTTAAGCCTGTAATGAAAGACGGATTCCACGGTCGTGATGAATAGCCAAACCCTACCCTAGACCCCTACGGGTGCGGCAAACTACCCGCCAAATACCCGAAGTGAAGCAACCTCCCTCAACAAAGTGAGTAGGCCACTCGGCACTTCAAAGTACCCGGTAGTTTATACACCCCACCATGGGACTCTCTTAGGAGCAGAAAACAGTAAAAGAAATAATATACAATGGTGGCTACAATCTCAACCCGGATGTGCGACCATAAAATAATATTACATCAATTTACAATTTAAATCAAATGAAAGATAAAAAACACTCATCTCACATCCCCGGCTATTCCTCCATGACGATCCAACAAGTTCATATACACAATCCATCATCACAGATCACAGATATGTACAACCCCACAAATCGACGTATAGCGATTAGTAGACGTTCACTACATATATCACATCACAGAAGATCTGATTAGCTAAGGTACTTAGAATTTCGATCAATTATCAAATTTGAATCTACCCCAAGTACAACACAGTACTCATAAATTCTGGGCAGAAACAAAATATCAGAGAAATCACAAAACACCAAGATAGACACACTGCAGGAAAAACGAGTTGACTCGGAGTCGACTCGGCCGCGGATTCGCAGCTAAATGCTTGGTTCGGTCTGACCGAGTCATGACTTCGTTTTTCTTGGGTGTCCATAAAAATTCCTGCACGTATTTGTAAGGTCCCTGAAAAAAAAATCGGACCAGTTTTTAAAAACGACAGAAACTGTGCAAATTTTGTCGTATTTTGCGATTTTTCCGGCGATCGAATTTCTAACACTTTACTAACATGTTAGTAATGGTTTAGCTAGGTTCTGATACCACTGTAAGTCTAAGTCACTCACCCCTCTAGTTAACGGGGAGGTTGAATAGGTAAAAATCAATTTTTTCTTACAAGGTAACATAGACTATGCTTGAGGATCTTTGCTAAACCATTGCTAACAAACAAACTAGAGGTTCTATCTGAAAGGTTCCTAGGCACCCTAATGAGGTTATACAAGGCATCGAACATGCCATTTTCAAATTTTAACGGTGCCTACAAACCCTAACAAGATCGTTTGCTAGAAAACTAGGCGAAAATTATAAACTAGTTAACACTTAACTAAAGGAATACGGAAATACAACCATTGTAGATCCGGTTCTCCACCTCCATAGCTCCGAGATGAGGTCCTCTCCGCTGTCCAAATCGAATCCGGGCTCTAGCGTCGGCTTCATCGGAGACTGGACGGGCTAGGTCGTCGACGACGTGCCGAAGATGATCTACGTCGAAGCATCACTAGATCGAGCTCCACCTTCACCAAGTCTTGAAAACTTGTGAAGGAAACACACTCTACTACTTGGCAAGAGGTAGAGGATGAAGAAATAGGAAGTGGGTAAACTTTATTTTTGGATTTCTCACTCATTTGCTCAATTCACCATTGATGAAGAAAGCTTTTTCTTCTTGAGTTCAAGGAAGAAGAAGAAGAAATGATATGATAAGTTAAATTAATAATCAAAAGAAAAATCAATAATTATCATAACACTTACCATAGTTAAGTGTAGAGAGTTAACCAAAGTTAGTGAGTGGTTAGGGTTTGGCATAAAACAAAAATGGTGGACTTTTCAAAAGTTCAAGAAACTTCAACAAAAGAAATAAATAAAGCCACCATTTTCCTTTTGCCAAAAATAAATAAAACAATAAATAAATCATTTAAAACCCTTAACCATTAACTAACTATGGTTTAAACATACATTTAACCAAGTATTGCATGTATCATCAAACATGATACAAGCAAGTGCACAAAATCATATCGCATATGCAATGCGCACACCCGAGCGAGAAAATCCATTTAAAGTGAACCGATACTAGTTAATGCAAAGTAATATATCAAATATATAATTATACAATAAATCATTAAATCAACACTTGATTTAACGATCCGGTCATATCGCATATAACCGACTAGTATTCAATGTATCGGCTTATCGAATCAACCTTTGATTCGATAACTAGGTTATATCGCATATAACCATTCGATACATTCATCGCGAGAATGGAATACGGTATCACATACACGCATTATTCTCGGTCCCGCACATATCACATATGCGCTCCTATTTCGTTTCGCTTGAGCCAGGAAACCTCTGTGTAGGACTCTAAAGACTCGTCAATACGCCGGCAACAGATGATGATCATATCAAACACCCACAAGCCGCAAGCGGTCTGCTAAACGTAACGGCCACCCGGGTATTGAGCGATCTGAAGATCAACGAGCAAGCCCGCTCACACTCCAGTGAATCCAACCAGTAACACTACAGTACAGTCCGGTCTGATCGTCTGATATGTCGCATATCTTGCCTAGGGGTGGTAAACGTCAGACCCCAATAGCTCGATAAGTCGTGTCGATATGAGGTCTATAACACTTCGAGAAACTACTGGTAACACTTACCAGTAAATCTCAGCAACCCTGGCCAGGGATTTCCTGTTATAGCCAATCGAACACAGCGCAACATCAACCCCCCTATACCGGGAGAGACGAATCCCCTCCTATCGCTCATTGCCTCCATGTGACTCGGGACTGTACCCAAAAACCACCGTTTTGCACGCCCACTTGGACGTGGTAAGATGGAAATCAAAGCACAGTGGGAACCACACAAGACTCTATGACGATCTCGGGTCAACAGACTACTCTGTACCAGTGTCACCAGAGAACTGCCATCTGACGTGAGGTATAATACCATCTGGGAGTTCTCGGCGAGTCCGTCCAGTGTACCCAGTCTCTACTGAGCACCCGTATATCATCTCCGATGTCAAACACCAATGGATATGGGATCATCCATCGCCCATCTGTATGGGTCGAGAAGGTACACGCTAGTCTACTCTGGTATATCGATGCCCCATCTCGATACACCCACGACTAGGGACTTTGAAGGATGTACTTATGGACTACCATGTCCCCACTAGTATGATCCGCATCATAGTCCACATAGTCAAGTACACATCCTAAGGGCTTTACCAACAAGTAACAGAGAGACAATCAGTGCACACGTTAAGGTAAAGAGCAACCAGATAGCATACTATCATGTCGAGCAAGAAAGTCCTCCCTATATATGTCCCAGCATCCACTACAATATACATCCTATGTACAGTAATGGCCTCTAGGGCATACATATAACTAACAATCTCCCACTTGCACTAGGGCCATCTGTAGCAGTGGTCGAAGTATCTCATACTCAACCATCCCATAAAAGTCTCTCTCTGGGAATAGGCCTTCGTGAGTGGATCCGCCGTGTTATCCTCTGAGTTTGCTCTCTTTGCCTCGATCACCTTGGAGATCAACCATCTCCATGATCAGGTGATACTGCCTTAGAATATGTCTGGATCACTGATGGGACGGGGGTTCCTGGCATAAGCCACAACTCCATTGTCACACAATGGTAGGAACTAAGTTCATCTCATGAACTAATATACATCCAAACAACCTCTTTGGTAGCATCTTAAGTAGCGATGTATCCTGCCTTTATCGTCTAGTATGTCACGGTATCTAGCTTGAAACTCTTCCAACATACCGTCCCTTTACTGAGGGTAAAGACAATGCCTGCGACTGACATTCAGTCGTCTTTATCACCCTGGAACCCTTCCAGTGATTCTCCCCAGGATCGATTGATACCATCTCACTACTGCTAGTGAGTATCCTAACATCCAATTAGATCTATCTCATAGATCCGAAATCCAGGATTTAGTAGGTATCATTTTGATCCTATATGGAGAATCTTTGTGATAAACGGAGATTGATCGAGCGTAGCATAAGAAACTCCTTCCCTATCAAGAGTATGTCATCCACGTACTCTACGAGGATCACCACCATACTCCCTACTACCTTTTTGTATATACAAGGTTCATCTACCATTTTGATGATGTCAAACTCTTTGACTAATCCATCAAAACAGATGTTCCAACTACGCGATGCCTGCTTTATCAGATAAAACATCTTGCACACGTTTCCGCTGCTCCCACTGTTTACGAAGCCCTCTGGCTGTGTACTTACAGACGCACTCTTCTAAAATATCATTTAGAAAAGCAGTCATGACACCCAACCACCAGATATCGTAGTCATGGCAAGTAGGATCTGGATGGACCTAAGCATAGGCACTGAAAAGGTTTCATCGTTATCCACGCCTGGTTAATGATACAAACCTTTAACAAGTCTAGCTTTGAAAGTCTCAACCTTTCCATGTACACCAAGTAATCTTCTCAAGATATACTTGCTCCTGATGGGGATTTAACCCTTCAGATATAGCAACCAAAGTCCATACTTTGTTGGTGTATATGGATTCCATCTCAGATCGCTAAGCATCCAGCCATTCTTACAGAGTCCTACTCTCGATGGCCAGCTCGAAAACTAGTTGGGTCATCATCTCATGATGCAATCCTCGCTCCCACTGTCATAGAGAAACCAAAGTATCTCTCAGGTGGGTGAGTAACCCTACTAGATCGGCGGAGAGGATGAGGTTCGTTGGCATCTACTGAATCCTTTGGTTGTACCAAATCATCTTCTGTAGTTTGTATGACTGGAACATTTCCAGTTCTACATAACAGACGTTGCCTCGAGCTTGTCCGGATTTTGCTTTTAGACATAGGCCGGACAACCCCAAATCTTAACTGACTTAAGAGATGGGCTCTTCCCATTCCATATCACATATGAAGCGGTAGGCAACTGATTTGATTGGAACCCTATTCAATAGGTATGCAACTTCTCAAGTGCATAACCCCCTATGGAAAAAGGTAACTCAGTAGTACTCATCATAGAGCATACCATATCAAATAGGGTGTATCTGCTCCGCCCCGACATACCATCGTACTATGGTGTATACGGAGGAGTAATGCTGAGAGAGAATCTCATTCTCCTTTAGAATAGTCCAGGAATTCCATGCACAAGTATTCTCTTCCTCGATCACATCAAAGGACATAATACTTATACTCGTATTGGTTCTCTACTTCTAACTTATATTCTGTGAATATCTCAAAAGGTTCGGACTTATGTTTCAACAGGAACATATGTCTGAATCTAAAGAGATCATCAGAGAACGTAATGAAGTACAAAGAACCGGTCTTGGTATGTGTAGACAGGAGACCTTACATACATCAACATGTATCATCCCAAGAGTTCACTAACTCTTTCTCTGTTTCCAGTAAACAAAGCTATGGTCATCTTATCTTTGTGACATGACTGGCGAGTTTCACAAGATATAAATTCAAACTAATTTAAATATGCATCTCTATGTAACTTCATCCAGTCGGGTCGCATTGATCTGACCTAGTCTACAATACCTCAAGAAGAATCCGTTCATTTCTGAACTCTTCCTCTTGTGTGTGCTCCGTACACTAAGAACTGTAGTTTGATTTAGAACATCAATGCTTTTAGATAAGGTGCCTGAACCGATCAACTTTTGATATAGGAAATATTCAAAACATTATCCAACAATACAAAATTATATCCTTTCTTTGCTAATAAAGAGACTGATATGATTTTGTATATCAGGTTCGGTATCTAATAACATTCGTTCAAAATCAATGTATTGGTAATACAGGGTGACAGTGACCGACAGACTTGGCTGCAACACTTGCCCCGTTTTCTGCCTCAAGAAACTTATCACCCGTTCTCAGTTTTTCTACCTTTTTGTAGCCATATGTAACAGATTACATATCTGGGATCCTGATCCGGTATCATATACCAAGGATGCGGAGGATACTGAGAAACAGTTCTGTATAATGAACACACCCGAAGATGATGCATCAGCATGCACTCTCTTCGTTTGGGCGGCACGGGATATCTGGTATTCCCCAATTTCCTGCTCTGTCTTATAGCAATTATAAGTTGGAGCAGGACCAACGTCCCCCAGCTCAGTATAACAAGCGGGTTCGGTCAATAATCCGTATTATTATCTTGATTAAGGCGTGATATGGTCGCTATCTGGAGAGAGAGAGAAGAAAACACTCAGCGTGCGCTCTGTCAAGAATAGATTGGTTATTATTTTATCTAATCAGGATGGCTCCCACTGCTTTTTATCAAATCTTCCTTCAAACCCTAAAAGGAAAGACTAGCCGGGATTAATTACATACTACAAGTTCGCCAATCTTTCAGCCAGGCCAGTGTCGGTACTTTGAAGGAGGTCCCCCGTGCTTTCGCACGAACCTAATTAATGTAAACCTCGTTTTCCCAGAGGCGTAACCCCGTTAACACCTTTCTAGACACCTACTTGATCGGCTAATTGTAATGTATAAAACTCTCCCAGGAGTAACTCTTACTCGCAGCGGGTATCGGGATCCAACTATCTCATAGAAGGTATGCAATCTCATTGCAAATTTCAACACTTGAAATTCCCGATAATCTTTTGCCCCTAGCTCGCTATGACCTTGACGCATGCCAAACAACCCATAGTCTGCTAGTCAAGTTCAACCCGTCATTTCCTGATTGAATTAAACCCACCCGCACGACCCTTGACGCATGCCAAACAACGCCGTACGAATACCCTAATCCAATCGCATCGTATGCTAGCAGATAAGCACTAGTTAGCTACCGTACACTACGCCTTGACGCATGCCAAACAACCGCAGCATGAATACTAACTAGTACGTATCTGAAATGACGGAGGGCTACGACAGGTTTTTCTGAAAACCTATTGCGTAATGAACTTGATATCGTTGTAGAATCAAATGAATTTTAAAATGGAGTGTTTTTTAGGCTTTTCTAGTTTTGCTAAAGGAGTCACTCCCTGTGAAGGGATCGTCGGTCCTTTCCTCGTCGAATGAGGTGCGGGATATATCATATATATCACTGTGCAAAGCGAAAACTCTTAAAAGCAATGAAAAGACAAACTGAGTGTGTAGCATCTGCCAGTTATTGCTAAAGGAGTCACTCCCGGTGAAGGGATCTCGGTCCTTTCCTTATCGAATAAGGTGCAGGATATATCATATATACCGCTGTGCAAAGCAAGAACTGTAGCTACCTGTTTTATTTTGAAATTCGATTCTACAACATCTTAGGTTTCTTATCTTTCATTAATCACATTAATGAAGTCCCATCATTTAAGTACCTAAACATCACAGATAGATATGACGTACACTTATGCCATCCGCATTCGCCTCGATGTCCCCTCGTGCACCGTTAGGTTAGGTAACTAACGACAGAGCAGGGCAGGGCTAGCGCGGGTGTAAAACATAAGTAACGTCTATATAATATATCATATATACTATATACTATATCTATCACAGAACATCACATGATCACATCACAGATATCGCAGCAGAAGAATCATATGAAATATTGGATATACTAGGACGTCCGTGTTTTCAATACGAGCCAGTATAAAACACGGATTCCACGGTCGTGATGAATAGCCAAACCCATACCCCTAGACCCCTACGAGAGCGGCAAGCAACCCTACCAATTCTAGAGTTAGGAGACCCGGACTCGACTCCTCGAGTTGGTCTCCCACTGGACTCCAGAACCCGGTTACTTGTGCCCTCCTCATTGGGTCTATCCTAGTGCGGAAAAGTAAATAATATACAAACGGTGACAACTTCCGCAACCTGGAAGTGTCCCAATAAAAGAATATTACATACAAGTTTTTACACGAATGAAAATGAAAAAAAACACTCATCTCACATAAAAAACCCCGGCTATTCAAACACGACGATCCAATATAACATATCCAGCAACACATAACATCACATGTCATCAACGTAAGTAAATATGCCCATCCCAATTGTCGTTGACATATAGCAACGAAACCGGCGATATCACATATTACACTTACGGTCACAGAAAAGAAAGTGTAAAACTACAACAGTTGGAATCCGCAACCACCTCAGACATCGCATGCCTGATCGAATGAATTACTTAGACATCGCATGCCTAACAATTATAAACCCCGCATTTTAGTCTCATTATCGAAAACTCTTTTCAACACCAAGTCGGGCAATTCAACAGGATTCCCGACATTTTGATCGCATGCTCGTCGCAAACTTCTGTAGACGGCTGCACCCCCGATACCGTCGACGAAGTGCACCAAGGCGGAACACCGCTGCCGCAAGCACCCGAACGGATTCTTTCGGCGACGGGGTTCTCCTACAGTCACTTGGTCGGGGCTATGGGGTGTAGCTGTCTATTAAGTTTACCCGGCGAGTATCTGCGTACGCTACGTGATTGCGACGGACTTTTGATCACATCAAAATTCCGTGGCAACCGATCAAGTGAGACTAAATTGCTATGTTTATAACATTCATTCCGTTATCACATAACATATTGTGAATTCCAATTATTGTATCCCATTCTGGATAAATAGAAAATGTTAAACTTTTCGATCGAACAATCTAACACCCAAGTTTTCCCGATATGGATCAACACATGAAATAAGTCTAACAACATTCAGTTCGTGCCTCAGTACCAACGGTCCAGCCGTAGAAGGGTCAAGCCAACGCCTCACATGTGGCACGCCGTACTGCACCAAACCCGAAGGTTCAAAGGGCAGTTCAAGACGGTCACATAATCGAGTTAAGGTTTGTTGTCTTCTAGAGGGTCCATCGAGTTACTTGCACTACTTAAAACGTCGTTAAACTACGGAAAAATCCAACACTTGGAAATTTCCCGACAGGGGAAAAATTGGGTATTTATATCCGGTCGAACTTTTTAACATATCCAAAAAAATATCCGGAAAGCCAAATAGACAAAATTTGATACCCCGATCGAAACACTGAATCCCTAAAACAACTCCAGAAAATCCAACTCTGGAATAAACTTTAAAAATTTCCAGAAAACTCAGAATCAGACAAAATGAATTACTGTGCAAATATGGGAAGGTGACGTCATCACCTAGCCGCGGAACCGCCGCAGAAGCTAGGCTTCTGCCGCGGTTCCGCCGCAATAAACACTGTTCATCCAAAAAATTTTGCATGGTAATTCTTATTTTTCCCTGCTGAATTTTTTAGCAATTTTTAATTTGGAAAAATCCACGTTTTCTGAAAACGTCCAGAGAGCATTTTCCGGGTTGGTTTCGGGTTCGTTCGGGCTTCAAATTCCGTCGGGAATTCGCCTAAGGCTCTAGCTAGGCTCTGATACCATTGAAAGGTTCCTAGGCACCCTAATGAGGTTATACAAGGCATCGAACATGCCATTTTCAAATTTTAACGGTGCCTACAAACCCTAACAAGATCGTTTGCTAGAAAACTAGGCGAAAATTATAAACTAGTTAACACTTAACTAAAGGAATACGGAAATACAACCTTTGTAGATATGGTTCTCCACCTCCATAGCTCCGAGATGAGGTCCTCTCCACTGTCCAAATCGAATCCGGGCTCTAGCGTCGGCTTCATCGGAGACTGGACGGGCTAGGTCGTCGACGACGTGCCGAAGATGATCTACGTCGAAGCATCACTAGATCGAGCTCCACCTTCACCAAGTCTTGAAAACTCGTGAAGGAAACACACTCTACTACTTGGCAAGAGGTATAGGATGAAGAAATAGGAAGTGGGTAAACTTTAGTTTTGGATTTCTCACTCATTTGCTCAATTCACCATTGATGAAGAAAGCTTTTTCTTCTTGAGTTCAAGGAAGAAGAAGAAGAAATGATATGATAAGTTAAATTAATAATCAAAAGAAAAATCAATACTTATCATAACACTTACCATAGTTAAGTGTAGAGAGTTAACCAAAGTTAGTGAGTGGTTAGGGTTTGGCATAAAACAAAAATGGTGGACTTTTCAAAAGTTCAAGAAACTTCAACAAAAGAAATAAATAAAGCCACCATTTTCCTTTTGCCAAAAATAAATAAAACAATAAATAAATCATTTAAAACCCTTAACCATTAACTAACTATGGTTTAAACATACATTTAACCAAGTATCGCATGTATCATCAAACATGATACAAGCAAGTGCACAAAATCATATCGCATATGCAATGCGCACACCCGAGCGAGAAAATCCATTTAAAGTGAACCGATACTAGTTAATGCAAAGTAATATATCAAATATATAATTATACAATAAATCATTAAATCAACACTTGATTTAACGATCCGGTCATATCGCATATAACCGACTAGTATTCAATGTATCGGCTTATCGAATCAACCTTTGATTCGATAACTAGGTTATATCGCATATAACCATTCGATACATTCATCGCGAGAATGGAATACGGTATCACATACACCCATTATTCTCGGTCCCGCACATATCTCATATGCGCTCCTATTTCGTTTCGCTTGAGCCAGGAAACCTCTGTGTAGGACTCTAAAGACTCGTCAATACGCCGGCAGCAGATGATGATCATATCAAACACACACAAGCCGCAAGCGGTCTGCTAAACGTAACGGCCACCCGGGTATTGAGCGATCTGAAGATCGACGAGCAAGCCCGCTCACACTCCAGTGAATCCAACCAGTAACACTACCGTACAGTCCGGTCTGATCGTCTGATATGTCGCATATCTTGCCTAGGGGTGGTAAACGTCAGACCCCAATAGCTCGATAAGTCGTGTCAATATGAGGTCTATAACACTTCGAGAAACTACTGGTAACACTTACCAGTAAATCTCAGCAACCCTGGCCAGGGATTTCCTGTTATAGCCAATCGAACACAGCGCAACATCAACCCCCTATACCGGGAGAGACGAATCCCCTCCTATCGCTCATTGCCTCCATGTGACTCGGGATTGTACCCAAAAACCACCGTTTTGCACGCCCTCTTGGACGTGGTAAGATGGAAATCAAAGCACAGTGGGAACCACACAAGACTCTATGACGATCTCGGGTCAACAGACTACTCTGTACCAGTGTCACCAGAGAACTGCCATCTGACGTGAGGTATAATACCATCTGGGAGTTCTCGGCGAGTCCGTCCAGTGTACCCAGTCTCTACTGAGCACCCGTATATCATCTCCGATGTCAAACACCAATGGATATAGGATCATCCATCGCCCATCTGTATGGGTCAAGAAGGTACACGCTAGTCTACTCTGGTATATCGATGGCCCATCTCGATACACCCACGACTAGGGACTTTGAAGGATGTACTTATGGACTACCATGTCCCCACTAGTATGATCCGCATCATAGTCCAGATAGTCAATTACACATCCTAAGGGCTTTACCAACATGTAACAGAGAGACAATCAGTGCACACGTTAAGGTAAAGAGCAACCAGATAGCATACTATCATGTCGAGCAAGAAAGTCCTCCCTATATATGTCCCAGCATCCACTACAATATACATCCTATGTACAGTAATGGCCTCTAGGGCATACATATAACTAACAATATCTACTATGCAAGTAGATTATACCCCATGATACAAGTCGTTCTGGTCTTCTCCGCTGTCCAACTCGTCTACGTGGGCTACAAGGGTCGATCCGGATCGTGGCATCTTCAACGGTCTCCTCAAATCGAAGACGATCCACCCGAGAGTCTATAGTCCGAGCTCCACCTCAAAAACCGAGGATACTAGGGCAACAAGCTTCCTAAACTTGATGGCCTAGGTGATGTAGAGTTTGAAGATGAATTTGTTTGTCTATTTAAACTCTAATTTACTCAACTCATGAGACCTTAAGGGTTTGCTAGTGAGGAAGAAAACGAAGAGCAAGTATGGGAGCTCTCTTGAGGAAAGAGAAAGTGTATGAGATAATGAACCTTGGAAAAAAGAAAACTAAACTTTTATTATGATAATTATGATGGCTACATTGATTTGACGACAAGCTTGTCACAATTAATGCTAAGAAAAAATATCTAGTGCTTAACAAAAATATCTAAGTCAACAAGGTCAAATGGTCAAACCAATTAGCCATGACATAATTATCATTAAAAAGATTAGTAAACATTTTCCTCCACCTCATAATGGTTTTAATCAAGTCAATGGTCAAAACCCTAATGAGGTATCTCCTTCTTCGTTCCTCACATCCGTATATACACACCAGCATCCGCATTCCGAAGAATACAAATACTAAGAGACAAAACTGATCCATCAATATAATACTAGGATCCGGCTTAAACCAAAGCCCACTAGTATTATCCGCCCGAACATCATACGTGCACAAGTGCACATAAGTGATCGAAGCCCTGCCGTAAAACCATACGGTCTCTACACCTTTTGCCCAGTGCAGGGAAACTCTCTGTGTGGGACTCTAAAGACTCGTCACTACGCTGGCAGTGTGTTTAACCACAGGCCGCAAGTGGTACTAGCTGTACGCAACGGTCCCCAGGAAGATCTCAATAAGAAAGCCGATGAGGAAAACCCATCCGAACTCCTACTGAGCCTGAATGTGACAATCACCATACAGTCCGGTCTGTTCGTCTAAGAGTATTGCATATCAGGCCTAGGAGGTGGTAAACGTCAGACCCCTAATAGAGGTATAAGTCATGTCGGAGTGTAGCCCATTACACCCTAAGAAACTACTGGAGTACCAACCAGTAAATCTCACTTTCCTTGGCCAGGGACATTGCGTAATGGCTCTCCAAACACAGCGCGATATCAACCCCCAATACCGGTAGAAACGAATCCTATCTAACCGCCACTGCCTCCAAGTGCTTCGGTACTGCACCCAACTACTACTTGTTTGTACAACTTTTTTGAGCCATGGTAGGGTAGTAATTGTAAGTCTACGTTAGCGCCCCGGCAGTCTACAGAAGCCAAATGCGGAACAAAAACTTTTAACTGGCGCTATCGTATACTTTAACCCGGATCTGCTATTATTGCTAAACTAACAAACTGTAAAGAGTGTAGAAAGGTTATACCGAACGATCCGAGTCCTTCGTTCTTCAACCATCATCCCACGCTCCGTTGCGGCTGCTCCGATCTCGTCGATCTCCGATTCCTTCATCGAGGTGGCACCACATCACCGATTCTTTAAACGGGCTCCCGCCTCTGACTCGAGGCAACTCGATCGTCAAGTTTGCTAAAAGAGACGACCAAGAATGATGTAGAGAATGAGTAGATGACTTTGTCTCACTTCGTCCAAATCCGTGGACGATCGGTTAATGAAGTTTCCATGGAAATCGGGTGATGGAATGAAATGAACTGTAAAATTCCATACACCCTGAATACTATCATAATCATTTCTAATGGAAAACCATCAAGTGAGAGAGAGAGGAAGGGGGCCGGCCACTTATAGGAAGAGAGAGGTCACCGTAGGAGAGGGGGGGTGACCACAAGCAAAAGCTTCTCACTTCAAAATATCTTTAAGAAAACAAGAAGCATTAAAGCAAAAGCATGAATCACTAAACACCTCATCATGCATTAATGAACCATTAAATGCATCCAATGAAAACTCAACACCAATTAATCCTAGTCACCTCATCTTGAACCTTCTAGAACACTGACTCACCTCATCTGAAGAAAAGATAAATCCGTCTTTAACCGAATGTTAAAAGACGGCTGATAGAAAACTGGAAACTGGCAACTTCCAAAAGTGATCCAGAAACGACTTTCAGGATAACCCCGAAACTGTATAAATATACCCGCATTTGTATTACGACCGAATACAAATGCAACTGAGACAAAGATATTATACCTACTCAATATAATACTCGGATCCGGCTTAAACCAAAGCCGACCAGTATCATCTGCCCGAAAAATAACACGTGCGTAAACGCACGTGCATTTTCCGAACCCTGCCATAAAACCATACGGCCTCTACAACGTTTCGCCCGAACTTGGGAAACTGTCTGTGGGGGACTCTAATGACTCGTCAGTACCCTGGCAGTGGGTTTAACCACAAACCGTCAGCGGCACTAGCAATGCGTAACGGCTGCCCATGGACTGACCTCAAGGGAGACCGATGAGTGCACTCAAGGGAGGCCGATGAGCGAACTCATCCAGAAACCCTACTGAGCCTAACAGTGACAATGTATATACAGGCCGGTCCGTTCCTCAATGAGTATCGCATATCTGCCTAGGGGGCTAGCAACGTCAGACCCCCAATAGCAGTATAAGTCGTGTCGGAGTGAAGCCCAATAACACCCTGAGATACTACTGGAGTACCTACCAGTAAATCTCCTGCCATGGCCATGGACTTTATGTAATGGCTCTCCTAGACACAGCACGACCTCGCCCCCAATACCGGGAGAGACGAATCCCCTGCCGATCCGCTCACGTGCCTCCATATGGCTCGGGACTGTACCCAAAAACTACCTGTTTGCACGACTCCTTTGATCCGTGGTAGGGTAGAAATCAAAGCACAGTGGGAACTCACACGAGACAAATGACGACCTCAGGTCGATGAACTAACCTGTACACATGTCACCAGGGAACTGCTATCTGACGGTAGATATAATACTAACTAGCAGATTCCCGGCGAGTCCTGTCCGGTGTACTCATAACCCAATGAGCACCTGTATACATCTTAGGTGATCCAACTAACACCAGTGGCTTGTGAGACCGGCCACCGCCCCTCGTCGGGGTCTCGACTGTATACACTAGTCTACTCCGGAGTATCGATGCCCTGTCTCGAAACTCCCACGACTAGTGACCACAATTAAGGATATGCATATAAACTACCCAACTCTCACGTATATGATCGCCATCATACTGTTGGTAGTAAAGCAAGATCCTAAGGGCTCTATCAAAGTGTAACATGCAATCAGTCACCTGAACATGTACACGACTGATAAAGGCAAACCAGATAGCATACTATCATCTCGAGTAAGACTGTGCTACCGGGATAGGTCCTCCGCAATCATTGCAATCACGTACCTGCGATCCAATAATTGACTATGAGGGCACTATCACCAACAATCTCCCACTTGCACTCAAGGCTAATATTGCGATGTCGACTACTCACAGCCCGTGTGAAACCGAACATCCAACTCCTCTACTAATCAGTTTCACAAAGCCCGTTTGTAAAACTATTGTGTTCGAGAAATAGCCTCAGTGAGTGGATCCGCCTAGAAGTATCTTTCTATATCTCTCTTAATCTCAAGTTCGCGGAGAAAACCATCTCCCGAATTGAGTAATACCTGTCTTAGAACATGTCTGGATAACTGATGGGACCTTAGTTCATAAATGAACTCCGTATCCAAACTTCTTAGACTGTATGGATCACTGAACCTAATCAGTATCCGGCACCATGCCACCCACAGTATCCTATGGAACCACCTGTCCATAATACTGTCCCTCGTCAGAGGGAAAACTAAAAACTCTGACAATCACTCTGTCATCCATGTCACCTTTGAAGCCTGGAATGATAACCGTCTCCCGAAAGAGGCTGCCGTTATCAAATCCGTAGAACATGTACCAATGTTCTAAAACTGCTTCCTTATGTTTCTCCAGGATTGGATTAATACAAACTTATTGCATCTAGTGCAAAAACAACATTTTGTGCGGTACTTGACATCTCATGATTGACTCAATTGCCTAAGCAAGTGATCTGCCAATCATGCACATCCCTCTCCCCTTTAGTCTATACGACACCTTTAGAGAGGGTGACTCTATCATCTGCAGGTACACTACCATGCTAGGAGTCAACTATTCCAAAAAACCATTAGAATATCTATCAAAGTACCCACATTGGGAAACCACCCAAATCTAGATCTAAAACCATAGATCCAGAAACCATAATGTCAAATATTATATCCATATCCTGTCTGGAGAAACAACTGTGTGACGATCACAGTACAACCGATCGTAGTATAGGAATTTTACTTCCTACTCTGTGTATGTCATCCTGATACCATGACATCACACCCTACTACCTTCTTAACTGATCCATCCCCTATTCTGATTGAAGTCAAACCCATGACTGTCACATCAAAATTAGATGATCTATCTCCGCTAAAACTGCTCAAGTCTATAAATAGATATAAGCGTCTTGCCCACTATGCTTCCGCTGCTCCCACTGACTATGACAACCCTCCTACCGGGTCTCATAGCCTGGAACAACAGTAGTGTCAAGTCTGGGTAGATAAGAACCTCCCTGTCACCGTCCTTGAGGCTACCGGAGTACCTCTCGGGTGTCTGAGGTTACCCACCAAATCTGCGGAGTGGCTATTGGAATGTCAAACCTGATTGAATGTATAGGTCCTATTAAATTTTCCGTAATCGTTCGCGGTTCTGGAATCACTTCCAGTTCTACCATACTCCCACTACTGTTTTCTGAAAAAGATCCATTTTACTAAAACTGTGGCGAGTCAAGAACAATAACACTATTGATCTTCCAAATGGTAGAATATCAACCCTCGTCATAGCCAGGGTCAACCCACAGACAGCCACTACAGAAACGTGCCCTGAGTTATCCAGAGTCTGGTTTTAAGCATAAGCTGGACAACTCCCCATACCTTAATTTCTTTTAAGGTACGATCCATTCTATATCCAATACAGAAACTTTGGCACTTATTTAATTGGAACCATATTCAAATCATGCAGCTGTCTCCAGTGCATATCAACTTAATGGAAAGAGGCTAATCAGTATTACTCAACTTAGGAAACCATCCAATTATGAGTAACCTGAAAGAGAAACATGTTTCTCAAAACCATCACTATCATCTGAATACCAATCACAAGAATCTACATCTTCGATCTCTTTGAAGAATCCCGATACTTGTGATACCTGGTTCTCTACTTTATTCTTATACCCACAACTTCTCAAAACTTAGACCTTATATTTCTACGAAACACTCGTCTAAATACTAGAGAAGTTATAAGTAAACAGAACATAGTACGAGGACCTACCCCTTTATCCTGAAGGACACTTGGACAACATACAATACTCTGTATAAGTCCGCTGAGTTAAACAACTCAAAACCTGTGCGTCATAGGTTGGAAACTGTACCCTGGCAATTTCCTCAAATATCACCAATTTCAACGAATTCCGATACAATGAGGATGATCACCTAATTCCCAATATCTTACTCCCACTCATCATCTGTAAAACCATACAGATATGAGAATGAAACCTGGTAAATACATACCCTTGGAGTAAGTTTCTAATCGGGAAAACAGTTTTTCCTTTAACAATGCACTGAAACATGAAAATGTTTCGTAGGGGTATCCTGGTATTCATAGCAATGCCTCTTCCATAATCTAATTCATGACTTCAACCGTATACTTTATTGCCGTCTCTCCAAATCCCTTTATTTGTCTTTAGTCGTTACCTTCTGTACACCATCGTTAGGCTAACTGGTTTTCTTCCTTCCCTACCTTTCGGCACCAGCCTATGGTTTGGAAGAAGACTATCCAGTAAGCATAATAGGTGTACCCTCCTAAACCAAGGAGTACTCGCAACTGAGAGAAGGTGATGATAAAAGACAACTGAATAATACCTTATTCTTTTAAAGGTGAAATAGGAGTGGCGATGAAGTACGCGGTTTTGGTCGTGAATGATATCAGTCGCAATTTACTTTGCCCTCTTTCTAATCCTTTTATTTTGTCTTTACATATTACCTTCTGCACACCCTACTTAGGCTAATTGGTTTTCTTCATTCCCTACCTTTCGGCACCAGCCTATGGTTTGGAATAAGACTATCCAATAGGCGTAATAGGTGTACTCTCCTAAACCAAGGAGCTCTCGCAACCTGAGAGAAGGTGATAATAAAAGACAACTGAATAAACCAATTCTATTTCTCCTAAACCTGGATCCATCCCCGAAGAAGTCCCTTCGAGTTCGTATATAACCATACGATGGATCTATCCAATGGAAGTGGATATCCGTAGTAATACGGGTGTTCTGAGAAATGCAAAGGGTAGAAGAAGGAGTGGCAATGACTTATGCAACTCAGACAATCCAAAAACCAGTATTTTAAGAAGGTTCGGTCAACCTGGTCACTGAGTCATAGTCTAGGGTCGGTCAAAGGTCGCTGCCAAAGAGAGAGAGAAAAGAAACACTCTGCGTGCACTCTATCCTAGATCAGAATGGTCATCATTTTATCTAATCCGGAAACCTCCCACTGTCCTGTCAAATTCTCCTCCAAACCTAAAGAAGAATCAATCAGGATCACCCGAAGAGTAAACCAACTCATCAGTGGGAATCGGGATCCAACTCTCATCGCATGTTAACGTGATGGAATGCATCCACGTCATTCATACTCCAGAAGGTATGCGCATACTTGGCAAGTTTCAGTTTCTTTAGAAACTCCCGATATCATTTTCTTGCCCCATGCTCTTATGACCTTGGCGAAAGTCAACAAATCATAAGTCACATGTCAAGTTCTGCCCGTCATTATCTTGTTAATTTGAATCCACCCGTACATACCCTTGACGAAAGCCAACAAGGTAATACGACTGTCCCAAACCAACTCATCTATCTATGCAACAAATGAATACCCAGCAGCTACCAAACACTATGCCTTGACGAAAGCCAACAAACATAGCTTGAATACTACTGACCATCCATAAGAAACGACGGAGGGCTACGACTGGTTTTTGGCGAAAAACCTTTAACGTAGTGAACTTGATATCGCTGAAGGAACCTGATAGCTTTTTATAAAAATATAGTGGAGAAAACCTTTTGCTAAAGAGGTCATTCCCGGTGAAGGGATCTCGGCTCTTTCCTCATGGAATGAGGTGCAGGATATTCCACTGAATACCGCTATGCAAAGCAACTTGTAATCGACTATAGTGAAGTTATTACTCTGACGCAAACTTCTGTCCAAGGGGTCTTTCCCGGTGAAGGGATATCAGCCCTTGCCTCGTCGAATGAGGTGCTGGATATTCACACCGAATACCGCTATGCATAACAAAAAGAAACGTCTTTGTAATAACACCTTTTTAAAATTTGTTCCAACAACTGTAAACAGGTTTGTTTTTACTTTGCGTTGATCAGAATCAACGCAGTCCCATCATTCAATCACACCAGAAAAGAACGAAAATAAAAAATGTACATATATGCCATCCGCATTCGTCACTGGGTCCCGTCATCACCCGTTAGGTTACTTAACTAACGACAGAGCGGGGACTGGACTAGCGCGGGTGTAAAACATATACAACATCTAATAGTATATAAACCAATATACAATAATCGCTCCAGGCGTGATAATATGCAACATTACAGAAAAGTAATAAGCATCACAGAACAATACAGATAATCTGGGATCCCCGAGTTTCACAGAGCCGCTGCTGAAACTCGACGTTCCCCTGTCGTGTGGATAGCCTGTGCAATGAAACCTAGACCCCTACGGGTGCGGCAAGTTACCCGCCAAAACCTGAAGCGAGGCAGTCCCCCACAGCATAGTGAATGGAACACCCGGCACTTCACGGAATCCGGTAAATTGAGCACCCCTCCTTGGGTCAACCTGTACCCCCTACGAGTGCGGCGAATAGTCTGCCAATTTTAGAGTGGGGCCCCTCTGCCTCCCAAAGCCATGAGATGCGGACCCGTTGCCCTCCAGAATCCGGCTATCCGTGCACTCCGTCTCGGGGCAAAACCTAGTACAGTAATGAAAAATAGTACAATAGGTACATCGACCGCAACCTGGTCGTGCCCCAAAAGAATATTATACAACAGGCAGTGACGGCTGTCCACAAGTTGGACGCTCGCCCCACAATATCAAATGTACAAATAAACTCAAACTGTACTACCATTGCTCACTGCTAGCCACCACGACAAATCCGCAACATCACAGCACAACACAGAACATCAACGCGAATGTCACGTTCGCAAACCCGTCTAAAAGAACTATAGCAATCAGACGCGGTTTACCGATCAAATGACATTCCCGGTCGGAGATATAATGTAAGCACTGTAAACTAACGTGTTTAAATTTCGATCGACCAAGGACCAAATATCAAAAAGTGGGCCCTACGACTTACTGGTGAACAGTAACAAAACCTGGGCCAAAATGATATATACCAAAAATCACAAAATCCAACAGAGAAGACACTGAGAAAATTTGATGTAGTAATTCAGTAGGATGGCCGCGGATCCACGGCCAAACCATGGGTTTGGCCGCGCTTCCGCGGCTATACAGTGGATTCACTTGCTCAAATTTTGTCGTGTGCCTTAGAAAACCCTACACGGATTTTTAAGACATGCAGAATTAATTTTTGAGACCATTTAAAATAAACAGAAACTGTGAAGTGAAGAAATTGTGATTTTTGTTTTTCGGTTCGATCGAAGCTTTAAACGCGTTAGCACAAGTTAGCATAGCAAAATGGGGAGGCTCTGATACCACTGTAAGTCTACGTTAGCGCCCCGGCAGTCTACAGACGCCAAATGCGGAACAAAAACTTTTAACTTGCGCTATCGTATACTTTAACCCGGATCTGCCATTATTGCTAAACTAAAAAACTGTAAAGAGTGTAGAAAGGTTATACCGAACGATCCGAGTCCTTCGTTCTTCAACCATCATCCCACGCTCCGTTGCGGCTGCTCCGATCTCGTCGATCTCCGATTCCTTCGTCGAGGTGGCACCACATCACCGATTCTTTAAACGGGCTCCCGCCTCTGACTCGAGGCAACTCGATCGTCAAGTTTGCTAAAAGAGACGACCAAGAATGATGTAGAGAATGAGTAGATGACTTTGTCTCACTTCGTCCAAATCCGTGGACGATCGGTTAATGAAGTTGCCATGGAAATCGGGTGATGGAATGAAATGAACTGTAAAATTCCATACACCCTGAATACTATCATAATCTTTTCTAATGGAAAACCATCAAGTGAGAGAGAGAGGAAGGGGGCCGGCCACTTATAGGAAGAGGGAGGTGACCGTAGGAGAGGGGGGGTGACCACTAGCAAAAGCTTCTCACTTCAAAATATCTTTAAGAAAACAAGAAGCATTAAAGCAAAAGCATGAATCACTAAACACCTCATCATGCATTAATGAACCATTAAATGCATCCAATGAAAACTCAACACCAATTAATCCTAGTCACCTCATCTAGAACCTTCTAGAACACTGACTCACCTCATCTGAAGAAAAGATAAATCCGTCTTTAACCGAATGTTAAAAGACGGCTGATAGAAAACTGGAAACTGGCAACTTCCAAAAGTGATCCTGAAACGACTTTCAGGATAACCCCGAAACTGTATAAATATACCCGCATTTGTATTACGACCGAATCCAAATGCAACTGAGACAAAGATATTATACCTACTCAATATAATACTCGGATCCGGCTTAAACCAAAGCCGACCAGTATCATCTGCCCGAAAAATAACACGTGCGTAAACGCACGTGCATTTTCCGAACCCTGCCATAAAACCATACGGCCTCTACAACGTTTCGCCCGAACTTGGGAAACTGTCTGTGGGGGACTCTAATGACTCGTCAGTACCCTGGCAGTGGGTTTAACCACAAACCGTCAGCGGCACTAGCAATGCGTAACGGCTGCCCATGGACTGACCTCAAGGGAGACCGATGAGTGCACTCAAGGGAGGCCGATGAGCGAACTCATCCAGAAACCCTACTGAGCCTAACAGTGACAATGTATATACAGTCCGGTCCGTTCGTCAATGAGTATCGCATATCTGCCTAGGGGGCTAGCAACGTCAGACCCCCAATAGCAGTATAAGTCGTGTCGGAGTGAAGCCCAATAACATCCTGAGATACTACTGGAGTACCTACCAGTAAATCTCCTGCCATGGCCATGGACTTTGTGTAATGGCTCTCCTAGACACAGCACGACCTCGCCCCCAATACCGGGAGAGACGAATCCCCTGCCGATCCGCTCACGTGCCTCCATATGGCTCGGGACTGTACCCAAAAACTACCTGTTTGCACGACTCCTTTGGGCCGTGGTAGGGTAGAAATCAAAGCATAGTGGGAACTCACACGAGACAAATGAAGACCTCAGGTCGATGAACTAACCTGTACACATGTCACCAGGGAACTGCTATCTGACGGTAGATATAATACTAACTAGCAGATTCCCGGCAAGTCCTGTCCGGTGTACTCATAACCCAATGAGCACCTGTATACATCTTAGGTGATCCAACTAACACCAGTGGCTTGTGAGACCGGCCACCGCCCCTCGTCGGGGTCTCGACTGTATACACTAGTCTACTCCGGAGTATCGATGCCTTGTCTCGAAACTCCCACGACTAGGGACCACAATTAAGGATATGCATATAAACTACCCAACTCTCACGTATATGATCGCCATCATACTGTTGGTAGTAAAGCAAGATCCTAAGGGCTCTATCAAAGTGTAACATGCAATCAGTCACCTGAACATGTACACGACTGATAAAGGCAAACCAGATAGCATACTATCATCTCGAGTAAGACTGTGCTACCGGGATAGGTCCTCCGCAATCATTGCAATCACGTACCTGCGATCCAATAATTGACTATGAGGGCACTATCACCAACAGTAATCAAAGAACAGTGGGAACACACTCGAGGCGAAGTAGCAGTGTCAAGTCAATGGACTAAGCTGCACTCATGTCACCTTGGAACTGTTATCTGACGATAGGTATAGTACCAACCAACAGTTCTCGATGAGTCATGTCCAGTGTACTCGTAACCTGACGAGCACCCGCATACTATTTCCAGTACGTCATACTGATGGCTGTGGGACAGACCATCTCACCTGCTGGGATGAGAAGCGTATACACTAGTCTACTTCGGAGTATCGATGCCCCGTCTCGATAATCCTATGACTAGGGACCTGTATAAGGATGTGCTTGTAGATTACCCAGCCCCTACTAGTGTGACTGCCATCACAATGCTAGTAATCAAGCAAAGATCCTAAGGGCTCTACTAATATGTATAAGCGGTGTGCTAAAAGAAACACATGCACATATTGAAGTAGAAACAAACCAAGTAGCATACTACCATTTTGAGCAAGACTGTCAATACAACTGTGAATATCCCAAGCTTCCATTAAGTTATATACAAACCAGTATGATACAATAATGGCCTCTAGGGCATCTACACTAACAGTATCCGTAGGGGAATATCACCTAGGATTGACAAGTGGGTAGATATTGATTTTATGTAACTGTTTGTGTATACCTAGTCTTGCTTGTAATATCATATCTGTATCTTTACTTTCTAAAGAAAGATATAATTTTATATTTGTAAGCGACGTGGTCCTCATCCACCTTAATCATGGGTTGATTGGATCAGGTACACTAGATAACGGTATATACGTGTTAAATCAAGCTCATGTTTTCAACGTTTAGAACACACTTAAAAGAAAGTCTCCAGAATTAAATCAGGCTTTCGTATGACATTGTAGACTGGGTCATATCAGTGAAACACGGTTGAAGAAGTTACATAAAAAGGGATATTTGGATCCGTTCGAATATCAGTCTTATTCAACTTGTCAATCTTGTCTCATAGGAAAGATGACAAAGACTTCGTTCACTGGACACAGAGTAAGAGTGAGCGAGCTCTTGGGACTCATACACAGCGATGTGTGTGGTCTAATGTCTACACATGCACGAAGTTTTAATTACTATTTCATTACTTTTACGGATGATTTCTCTAGGTATGGAAATGTCTTCTTGATGAAGCATAAATCCGAGGCCTTTGAGAAATTTCGAGAATATAAGAAAGAAGTGGAAAAACAAACCGGCAAAAGTATCTAGACACTGAAATCTGATCGAGGTGGTGAATACCTAAGTGCCGAGTTCCTGGATTACTTAAAAGAGAATGGAATTCTCTCTCAGCTTACTCCTCCATACACACCATAACACAACGGTGTATCGGAAAGGCGAAACAGAACCCTATTGGATATGGTATGTTTCATGATGAGTAACGCTGAGTTACCGCGATCCTTCTGAGGTTATGCACTAGAATCAGCTGCATATCTTTTGAACAAGGTTCCTACCAAGACTGTGTCTACCACACCATATCAGATATGGAGTGGGAAGAAACCCTATCTTCAATATCTGAAGATATGGGGATGTCCATCTTTTATCAAAAAACAGCATGCGGACAAGCTCGAGGCACGCTCAGTACTGTGTAAGTTTGTGGGATAGCCAAAGAACTCCAGAGGGTATCTTTACTATTACGTAGAGGAACAAAAGGTCTTTGTTTCTCGTCATGCCCAATTTTGGAAATCAATTTTTGGAAAAAGAAACTAGTGGGAGCGCAATAGAACTGGAAGAAATTCCAGAACCACAAGCTATTACTGAAAGCATGGTAGAACCATAGGTTTCGAAAGAATAGGACATCCCCGCGCCACTCTGTAGGACTAGTAGGCTGTCTCATCCGCCTGAGAGATACTACGGTTTTCTCATAGACGGGGATAGACAGGATTGCATCATTGACAATGATGAGCCAACTAGGTTCCAGCAAGCTATTCAGAGCGGTGACTGGGTAAAATGGCTAGATGCAATACGGACCGAGATCGAGTCCATGTACACCAACAAAGTATGGACTTTGGACATTGCTCCAGAAGGGGTAAAATTTGTAGCCTGCAAATAGATCTTCAGAAAGGAGATTGGTGTTGATGGACAGGTTGAAACCTACAAGGCTAGACTTGTTGCAAAAGGTTTTCATCAAAGAACTGCTTTGGACTATGATGAAACATTTTCTCCAGTGGCTATGCTCAAATCCATTCGGATCCTTCTTGACATTGTTTCCTTCCAAAATTATGACTCCTAAGAGATGGAAGCAGAGTATATCGCTACATGTGACGCCACGAAAGAAGCAGTCTAGATGAGGAAGTTCTTAACAGAACTTCAGGTGGTTCCGTCTATTGTAGATCCAATACCTCTGTATTGTGACAACAACGGTGCTATACCTTTAGCGAAGAAACCCAGGTCCCATCAAAAGTGCAGACACATCTTGAGGAAGTACCACCAGATCAGGGAGATCGTTGATCGCCGGGAGATCGAGGTGCAGAGAGCAGATATGGAGATCAGCATTGTAGATCCACTCACAAAGGCCATCCCTCAGACACAGTTCGAGAGGCTATTCGAGATGATAGGTCTGCGATATGCCAATACATGGCTTTAGTGCAAGTGGGAGATTGTTAGTGATATATGCCCTAGAGGCCATTATTGTATCATACCGGTTTGTATATTACATATTGGAAGTTTGGGATATACACGGATATAGTAACAGTCTTGCTCGAAATGCTAGTATGCTACCTGGTTTATTTCTACCTCAATATGTGCATGTGGTTCTTTTAGCATATTGCTTATACATATTGGTAGAGCCCTTAGGATCTTTTGCTAGATTACCAGCGTTGTGATGGCAGTCACACTAATGTGGGCTGGATAGTCTTTAAGCGCATCCTTATACAGGTCCCTTGTCATAGGATTATCGAGATGGGGCATCGATACTCCAGAGTAGAATAGTGTATACGCTTCTCATCCCAGCAGGGGAGATGGTCTGTTTCACAACCATTAGTACGACTACTGGAGATAGTATGTAGGTGCTCATTGGGTTATGAGTACACTGGACAGGACTCGTTGGGAACTGCTGGTGGGTATTATTGAAAGTCTACCCTAGCACCACCATGAGGTTTTAGTAGCATCAAGCATGCCAAATTTTAATTTTTTATTAGGTGCTTAGTTAGACTATACAAGATCATTGCTAGAATATTAGGGTTTGCTATAAAACCATCAAGAAAGGAAGGAGGTTATAACAACGTAGATCGAGTCCTTCATATCTCATGCTCCGTGTAGTAGTCACGCAGCTCCACTAGGCTCCACTTGAGGATTTGGACAAACATCTTCCGATGACCTTCGTGCCGAAGATGATCCATGCGAAGTCCCTCCATCTCAAGTTACCTCTACAATAAACTCTTTAGCGTAGTAAACACGCTACACTCGATCGTTAGTCAAGTGTAGGATGGTGAAGTAGGGGATGTTAAAAGCTCACAAGTTTATGATCAAACTTCATGGTTCACATCACATGTGAGGGTTGAAGCTTAAACCATGGGATTGAGGAAGAAGAAGAAGAAGCTAGAGAGAAACCATGGGAGCAACGCAACAAAAATAGCTAAGTGTTGAAAATGAGCTTAGAATGTGTAATACCCAGTTTATTTGTGCTCCACTATCCGTATTCTAATAATAATTTTCTTATTTATATTTTTATTTTCCCTAAAACCCTAATCCGATTTCTATATCCTAACAATTATCCCATAACCTATTTAAATCCTAACATACAGTCCAATCCTATCTTTCCCCTTACCTCTCTCTATTTTCCCTAGAAAAAGCCAAAAAGAAATAAATCCTAGCCCCAAATCCCGGCCCAGTTCATTGCATACCCGACCCGGCCCCGTTCCCATACCCGACCCGCCTCTTCCTCTTCCCCACTCCCTCAAAATTTTCCCGCCTCTTCTCCTTCTCCCCATGTTGCCGCTCACTCCCACGTCCCCACCGCTCATCGCGATCACGACCCACGCCTCGACCCATGATCACGCGCGCACCCTCTCACCCATCTCGACCTCGTCTCTCTAACACTCTCTCCCCCCTCACTCTCGTTCTCCTTCTCTCCTTCCCGATATTCTCCTGCTCCCCCTCTCTCGAATCCACACCCACGCCCCGAGCCCTTACCTCCTCTCTCCTCCTTCCTCCCATCACTGAGCTTCCCCAGAACCACCGTCCACACCTCCCCACGGCTCTCCCCGCGACGAACCCATCTCCTCGCAATAACCCCACCTCCTCGTCACCGAGCATCCTTGCCGCCTCCTTCAATCGCCGACGAACTGTCGCCACACCCACCATCGTGCTCCACCACTGGTCGACTCCTTCGCCGGCAAGCCCCACTACCAGCCAAGCCCACTCCCCGAGCAACCGAGCATCCAACTCGGCCGGCCCTGAGCTCCCCTCATCCGACTATTAACTCACCGTCGCCAACCGACTCCTGCCTTGACCGCCACCTCCGGCCACCGCAATCCACTTTGACAGCACCCTCCTACACTGCTCGATCCCTTTGCCGCTGCCATCCCCGACGAGCTTCCTGTCGCCGGAGCTCCATCATCGCCGTCCGGACCATCGTAGTCGAGACGTGAGCCCAAGCTCCTTCCTATTGTACCCACCACCGTAGTCGCTGCCGTACCGTCATCAACACGTCGTCAGGCAAGTATATTACTTGCTTCATGCTATTAGCTTGTATTTAATCCAGTTTAGAGTTAATATCGTATATATATAGTTTCATGCGCGCCAATGAATATAAGTGTTCGATATGAAACTTTAAATGAAAATTTACTTTAAATGATGGAACTTGTGATCATTAGACCCGTCTACTATTTACCGATGTGCTGTAGAAATTTGGTTGGGAACCACGGTCGTTTCACCTATGAAATGTTAATCCCAATAATCATTACGAAACCTGAATTTCCTGAACATGCTAGACCGTTAAATTCACATTAAATCTTTTACGAATCGTTTTTTTGGCGTTATCTAGCTTGTACCGAAGCCAACAGAATAAGCTACAGAACCCTATTTTGATATGTAAATTTGAACTAGTTACGATAGTGAAAATTGCGGTGAATTACGATTCTGGACTGCAGTCAAGAGCGGTAATTCCAGGTAACCCCTGTTTTTAATCCACTGAATATCCTTGTACAAATGCGGTAATGTGTGGAACCCTATATCTTAACATAGGAGATCGAGTTATCTCCCTTATCCCACTGGTTTCACTGAATTCCTTAACTGTATGTTATTTTTAACATATTTTATAATGTCGATATGTTCTGCTGAATTCCGCAGTGACAGATTTTACACATTGAACATAACATGACCATAACTCACTGTTGATATAGTATATCACTGATCCGCCAATTACATTGGAAACCAAACTATAAAACCTAAATATTGTTCAACTATAGCGTTGCCAAATTCTTAACCCAACAGGGTGAAAACGGTGTTCCGAAACGGACTTTCAGTTCGGGAACTGGAATTCCAGCAGCGAACACTTAATTTGAAACGTCTATAACTCATGAACCCGAAACCCGTTTGGCTTGAAATTAATTTCATTGTATTACCGACCGAGTTTACTTGCTACCGCCTTTGTATCATTTTGCTGAATTTTCAATGTATGATTTAAGGCAATTTTTATAAGTTCATAAGATGCAGGATAGCTCGTATTACACATGATTTGTTTAACTGCATAAATGCACATATTTTACCCGATTGCCATATTTCTAGTGATAGTGCGCTTTATTATTCAGTGTACAGTGCATTGTTGTGTGTGAATGGTATCGGTTTAGGAGTGTCAAGTGCACCAGTAAAAAGTGAACGATTCGTGACAGTGAACAATACAGTGAACAATGATTAAAACCGTATTATTGGTGCGTACTTGTACACGACTAGACCAAACTCATAAATAGTGAAAACCTGGGAAAAAGGGAAAATCGAAGTGGAAAGAAAATTGTATTTAGCGAGGACAGTGATTTAGAGGATGATCATTCGAACGACTCTTATATATATTAGGTTGGGCCTAGCGGTCCGGCTGACAGGGTTATGTCACGGGCGATAGCGGGCCGTAGTCTCGGGTATGTACGAGACCCTCGTTAAACATGATCCTCCTTTCCATAACTCGATTTCAAAATGACCTAGAGACCGATAGGGTCACAGATCATGCATTGCATCAGTTAGTGACATATTGACTACCCGCATTTTATCTCCACTGTTATTACTATAATTTTCTTGTCTCTTGTTATTATTATAATATTGCTATTGTGTCGCTCTGACGACCTGAGTATGCATGCTCAGTGATAGAGGTGGATTCGTCTGATCTCGAGAAGACCGTGAAGATCCAGACCAGTGAACCAGTTACATTTCCCCATTGACATTCCTGGTTAGTTGCCATTTTGCTTACTTCCATTGAGCTCAGATTTCTTTATATCCGATTGTTTTAGTGACTGCATTCTCTTTACCCGTATTGTATTTTACTGATTACCACGTAATGCTAGAAGTCGAAATGTGACTACGACAGGATTTTTCCTTGATTGTAGGAGCATGGCTGGTCTTGTCACCCTTGTATTCCGTATTTTGGGAAGCGGGGCGTGACAGAATGAATGGCAACACTTGACCCCCACTCATTCAAGCATGGAATTTTGCAATATAAAATTTCAACCATGTTTGAATAGTGAGTCAAGATGAATAAACAAATATAAATCCTATGCTTGCAACCATGCTCTCATTTTCCACCTCATTTCTATTTTCACAAAATAAAATTTTGTGACATGCTTCATTATTATATATATATATATATATATCATATATATTAATATATATATTATGAAGAATAAGTAGTGAGCTAATGATATTAGTTAAGATATAATTATATCACATTATTAAATCAACGCTTGATTTAATAATCCGGTTATATCACATATGACCGACTAATATCATATATCTGTATATCACATTATCAAATTAACACTTGATTCGACAATCTGGTTATATCACATATAACCGAACCGATAACAGATAACTGCCAGATTACAATACTGTATCACATACACGTATTTAATCAGTCCCACACACATATCACATATGTGTCCTACTTCGTTTCGCTTGAACCAGGGAACTTCTATATGGGACTCTAAAGACTCGTCAATATGCCAGCAGTAGGTGATGATCACATCAGTTATCTACAAGCCGTCAGCGATACTAGCTGGAAGTAACGGCTAACCGGGTATTGAGCGATATGAAGATCAACAAGCAAGCTTGTCCATAATCTCCATGAAGCCTATCAGTAACACTACCGTACAGTCCGGTCTCTTCATCTGATATGTCGCATATCAGGTGTAGGGGTGGTAAACGTCAGACCCCAATAACGTGATAAGTCATGCCGATGTCTGGACAATAACGGTTTGAGAAACTACTGATAACCCTTATCAGTAAATCTCATAAGCAGCCCTGGCCAGGGACTTCCAGTTATAGCCAATCGAGCATAGCGAAACATCAACCCCCAAAAAAGGGAGAGACGAAAGCCTTCCTATCGCTCATTGCCTCCATGCGACTCGGGGCTGTACCCAAAATCAACCTGTTTGCACGTCTCCTTTGAGCGTGGTAGGGAGTAAATCAAAGCACAGTAGGAGCCGCACAAGACTCTATGACGATCTCGGGTTTACAGACTAACCTGTACCAGTGTCACCAGAGGACTACTATCTGACGATAGGTATACTACCATATAGGAGTCCTCGGCGAGTCCTATTCGGTGTACCCATTCTCCAATGAGCACCTGTGTAAAATCTTTGATCTCACACACCAATGGTAATGGGATCAACCATCGCCCTCTAAGGGACAAGAAACGTACACACTAGTCTACTCTGGAATATCGATGCCCTAGTGTCGATATTCCCTCAACTAGGAACTTATTAAACGATGTACTTTTGGACCACCCTGGCCCAACTAGTATTATCTTATCATAGTCCTGGTAGTCAAGTAAATATCCTAAGGGCTTTACCAACATGTAAGAGATAGACAGTATAAATACCAGTCTACATGTTGAGATAAAGGTAACCTGATAGCATACTATCATGTCGAGCATTAAGTCCTTTATATATATGTCCAAGCATCCACTATATCAACAATAATGGCCTCTGGGGCATACATATTCCTAACAATCTCCCACTTGCACTAAGGATAGTTGTTGTAGCATCTCATACCCAACGTCCCAAAAGTCTCTCGAATAGCATCTGGGGATGGCCTCGGTGATTGGATCCGCTGTGTTATCCTCTGTGTCAACTCTCCTGACCTCGATCTCCTGGAGATCAACTATCTCCCTGATCAGGTGATACTGTCTAAGAATATGTCTGGACCGCTGACGGGACCGGGGTTCCTATGCAAAAGCCACAGCTTCATTGTCATCACAATACAGAGGTATTGGATGCCCAATAGTAGGAACCAAGTTCATCATATGAACTTATTCATCCAGACAACTTCTTTGGCAGCATCGTTGGTAGCGATGTAATTAGCCTCTATCAATGAGTCTGCTACGGTATATAGCTTGGAACCCTTCCAACATACTGTCCCTCCACTGAGGGTGAAGAAAAAACCCGAGACTGACTTTCATTCGTCCTTATCACTCTGGAAGCTCGAATCGGTAAAGGACTCCATCTGGAGTTCACCGTTAGCATACACCAAGAACTTCCCTTTAGTCCTTCTCAAGCACTTAAGAATGTTCTTCAACTGTCTATTGGTTTTCCCAAAGATCTTTTCGATACTTATTCACTACACCTAGTGAGTAAGCTACATCTGGCCTGGTACATATGTATGTCTATGTTACCCACCCCGGAACTTACGGGGAGGCGGAAAGAGTAAAAAACGAATTTTTATCACAAGGAAACATAGACTAACCATGAAGGATCTTTGCTAAACATGAACTATTAAACCATCTACAAGTTCTAACTGCTAGGTTAGAAGGTTATACCTAGTTCTTGAACTCTTTCTATTTATGTGTTGCTTCCTTTTCTTGTGTGCTCCTTTGAGTGGTGTAGACGGCTTCTCCTCTTCGTCTTCTCTTTGCCAAAGAAAGATCCACCCGAGGGCCACTACCTTGAGCTCCCACCTCAACAAAGAAGTAACTAGAGTGCTTGGCTTGCTAGACTAAGAACCCTAGAGTGAGTAGAGGAGTATTTCGGTAGTTTAGTCTCAAAGCTTGGATTTTCAACACATGAAACACTTAAGCTTTTGAGAGAGAGGAAGAGGGAGAGCTAACTATGTGAGAGAAAGAGAATGAGAGAATGAGAGTGAAGAATGAACCTTTCTCTCATGTTAGATAATAATAATAATAATTAAGAAAATTGTGATGGTTAGTTGATTTGACCATTATCATTTCACATTTAATTCTAAGCAAGCTTCAAGAAGTATCTTTTGCTTAACAAAAGAAAATATCAAGGTCAATGAAAGTCAACAACTCAAATGGTCAACCCAACCCTAACCATGGCACAATTATTCTTAATTAATATTATTAATCATATATCTCATTTTAATTAGGGTTTTGAAAAAGTCAATGGTCAATAACCCTAATGAGGTTTCTCCCTCTCCGCCTCTGTCAACTGTATGTACGTACCCGCATTCGTGTTCCGAAGAAACACGAACATAATGAGACAATACCAATCCCAAAACAAATACTAGGATCTGACTTAAACCAAAGCCCACTAGAAATAACTGCCCGGACACCAAACGTGCACAAGTGCGCGTATATGAACGAACCCAGTCGTAAAACCATACGACCTCTACTACATTTTGCCCAAAGGTGAACCACCCTCTGTGTGGGAATCTAAAGACTCGACACTACGGTGGCAGTGGGTTTAACCACAGGCCGCAAGCGATACTAGTTGTATGTAACGGTCCCCAGGTAGATGCCGATAAGAAGACCGATGAGGTGAACCCATCTGAACTCCTACTGAGCCATAATGTGACAATCTCCGTACAGTCCGGTCTGTTCTTCTAAGAGTATCGCATGTCGGGCCTAGGGGGTGGTAAACGTCAGTCCCCTAATAACAGTACAAGTCGTGTCGGAGTGTAGCCCATAACACCTTGAGAAATTACTGGAAACACTACTAGTAAATCTCGCTTGCCCTGGCCAGGGACTTTGTGTAATGGCTCTCCTAGACACAGCGCGATATCAACTCCCAATACCGGGAGAGGCGAATCTTGTCTAACCGTCACTGCCTCCAAGTGCTTCGAGACTGCACCCAACTACTACCTGTTTGCACGACTCGGTAGAGCCGTGGTAGGGTAGTAATCTAAGAACAATAGGAACACACTCGAGGCGAAGTGACGGTGTCAAGTCAACGGACTAAGCTGTATTCATGCCACCTGGGAACTGATAACTGACGATTGGTACAATACCAACCAACAGTTCCCAGCGAGTCCGGTCCAGTGTACTCGTAACCTAACGAGCACCTGCATACTATCTCTAGTATGACGTACCGATGGCTGTGGGATAGACAATCTCCCATCCTGGGATGAGAAGCGTATACACAAGTCTACTCTGGAGTATCGATGCCCTGTCTCGATAATCCTACGACCAGGGACCAGTATATGAATATGCTTGTAGACTACCCAGCCCCCACTAGTGTGACTGCCATCACAACGCTGGTAGTCAAGCAAAGATCCTAAGGGCTCTATCAATATGTATTAGTGATATGTTAAAAAGAAAGACATACACATATTAAGATAGATACAAACCAAGTAACATACTACCATATTGAGCAAGAATGTCAATCCGTGTATATATCCCAAGCTTCCAAAATATAATATACAAACTAGTACTATACAATAATGGCCTCTAGGGCATATCACACTAACAATCTCCCACTTGCACTAAGGCCATGTGCTGCCATATCGCAGACCTATCATCTCGAATAGCCTCTCGAACTGCGCCTGAGGAATGGACTTTGTGAATAGATCTGCAGTGTTATCCTCTATAGCAATCCACCGAACCTCGATCTCTTGGTGATCCACGATCTCCCTGATCAGGTGATACCGCCTCAAGATGTGTCTGGACTTCTGATAGGACCTGGGTTCCTTTGCTAAAGCTATGGCCCCGTTGTTGTTACATACAGAGGTATTGGATCAACAATGGACAGAACCACCTGAAGTTCTGTTAAGAACTTCTTTATCCAGACAGCTTCTTTTGCGGCATCAGATGCTGCGATATACTCCGCTTCCATCATCGAGTTAGCAATGGTTTCCTGTTTGGAACTCTTCCAATACATCGCCCCTCCATTGAGAGTAAAGACATAACCCGACATGGATTTGGAGTCATCCTTGTCACTCTGGAAGCTGGAGTCAGCAAAGGCCTCGATCTGGAGGACTTTTCCGCCGTAAACCAAGAACATTTCCTTAGTCCTTCTCAAGTACTTCAGAATATTCTTTATCGCTATCCACTGCTTCTCCCAAGGGTTTGACTGATACCGGCTTACCACACTCAGTGCATAAGTTATATCTGGTCTGGTACACAACATCGCATAGATTATAGAGCCTACCGCAGAAGCTTAAGGTATGATAGACATGCGATCCCTTTCCAAATCAGTCTTAGGAGACATCTATTTGGAGAGGGTGAATCCGTGACAAGCCGGTAAGTTACAGCGCTTTGAATCTTCTTTTCAGTATGGTGTTGATGTACCGGGATTGCGAAAGTCCCAATATCCTCTTAGATCTATCACGATAGATCTGGATCCCTAGAATGTAAGAGGCATCACTCAGGTCTTTCATGGAGAATCTTTGTGACAAGAACCCTTTGACAGATTGTAGCATAGGAATATAATTTCCAATCAAGAGAATGTCATCCATGTATAAACAAGGCATATGACAGCTCGCGCTACAATCTTACTATAAATGCATGGTTCATCTGGATTTTTGATAAAGCCAAATTCTTTGACCGTCTCATCAAAACAGATGTTCCAACTCCGTGATGCCTGCTTCAGTCCATAGATGGACTGATGCAACTTGCACACTTTTCCGCTGCTCCCACTCTGAATGAATCCCTCTGGCTGATCTATATAGACACACTCCTCTAAATTTCCGTTTAGAAAAACGGTCTTTACGTCCATCTGCCAAATTCATAATCATGGAAGGCAGTAATGGCAAGAAGGATCCGAATGGATTTGAAAATATCCACTGGAGAAAAAGTTTCGTCATAGTCCAAACCAGGTCTTTGACGAAAACCCTTTGCAATAAGTCTAGCCTTATAGGTTTCAACCTGTCCATCTACACCAATCTTCCTTCTGAAGATCCATTTGCAGCCTACGGGTTTTACCCATTCTGGAGCAAAGTCCAAAGTTCACACTTTGTTGGTGTACATGGACTCTATCTCGGCCCGCATTGCATCCAACCATTTTACCGAGTCAGTGCTCTGAATGGCCTGCTGGAAGCTAGTCGGCTCATCATTATCAATGACGCAATTCTCTCTATCCCCATCTATGAGAAAACCGTAGTATCTCTCAAGTGGATGAGAAAGCCTACTACTCCTGCGGAGCGGCGCAGGAATGTCCTTTTCTTTCGAACCTTCTGGTTCTACTAAGCCTTCAGTAATAGCTTATGGTTCTGGAATTTCTTCCAGTTCTATTGCGCTTCCACTTATCTGATTTTCAAAAAATTCAGTTTCTAAGAAGCAGGCATGACGAGAAACAAATATCTTTTGTTCCTCTGCGTAATAGAAGAAATATCCCATGGAGTTCTTTGGATATCCCACAAACTTGCACTGTACTGAGCGTGCCGCGAGTTTGTCCGTATGCTGCTTTTTGACAAAAGCTGGACATCCCCATGTCTTAATGTGTTTAAGATAGGATTTCTTCCCACTCCACATCTGATATGGTGTGGTAGGCACTGACTTAGTTGGAAACCGGTTTAAAAGATATGCAGCTGATTCTAGTGCATATCCCCTGAAAGATCGCGGTAACTCTGCGTTACTCATCATGGAACGTACCATATCCAATAGGGTTCGGTTCCGTCTCTCCGATACACCGTTGTGTTGTGGAGTGTATGGAGGAGTAAGCTGAGAGAGAATTCCATTCTCTTTTAGGTAATCCAAGAACTCGGCACTCAAGTATTCACCACCTCAATCAGATCTCAGTGTCTTGATACTCTTGCCGGTTTGTTTTTCTACTTCATTCTTATATTCCTGAAATTTTTCAAAGGCCTCGGATTTATGCTTCATTAAGAAGACATGTCCATACCTTGAAAAATCATCCGTAAAAGTAATGAAGTAAGAATAACCGCTTCGCTCATGTGTAGACATTGGACCACATATATCGCTGTGTGTGAGTCCTAAGAGCTCGCTCGCTCTTACTCCATGTCCAGTAAACGGAGTCTTTGTCATCTTTCCTATGAGACAAGATTGACAAGTTGCGTAAGACTGATATTCGAACGGATCCAAATATCCCTCTTTATGTAATTTAGTCAATCCTCTTTCATTGATGTGACCCTGTCTACAATGTCATAAGAAAGAATGATTTAATTCTGGAGACTTTCTTTTGTGTATATTCTGGATATTGAAAATCTGCGGTTGGTTTAATATGTATATACCGTTGCTTAATGTACCCGACCCAATCAAAACATGATTAAGGTGAATGTTGACAACATTGCTTACAAATGCAAAATCATAACCTTCTTTAGACATTAAAGATACAGATATGATATTACAAGTCGAACTGGGTACAAAATAACAGTTGCGCAAAACCAAAACATGTCCATCTGACAATCCTAAGTGATAGTCCCATACGGACTCAGCATTCTTGCTTGCTCCATTTGCAACTTTGAGGGTCATATCACCCACCTTCAAAACCCTACGGCTTCTCAGTGCCTGCAAAGAATTACAGATATGAAATCCTGATCCGGTATCCAATACCCAGGAAGTAGAGTTGATTGACAGACATTTTTTCAATAACATACACACCTAAAGCCGAAACCACAACTTGCTTCGGGTCCTGGTTCTTGACCTTCCAAGCCCTGCAATCTTTCTTCCAGTGTCCTTTCTTGTGACAATAAAAGCATTCTTCCTCCCCCACAATTTGTCACGCTACCTTTGCTTTTCTCTTGGCTTCCACCTTACTAACACCGCTCCTTGGTTTGGTGGGGGCCTTCTTCTTCTTTCCTTTGGCTTTCGCCTTGGACCTAGAAAAGGAAGCTCCTCCAACAAACAAAGCGGGTGTTTCCCTGACTTTCTGCAGGGTGCCCTCTTCACTCCTCAATATGTTGAGGAATTCCGGAAGTTCAACTTCCTTTCCTTGCATGTTGAAGTTCAGGATAAACTTGGCGTAGGTGGAAGGAAGGGACTGGAGAATCAAGTTAGTGTAGAGCCCGTTCTCTAACGTGGTCCCAAGGACCATGAGCTCCTCAATGTAGCCAATCATCTTAAGCACGTGTTCCGCTACAGATGATCCGACGGCCAACCTTGCTGAAAATAACTTTTTCGAGGTTTCGTATCTGGCGATACGGGATTGCTCTCCATATAGTTCCTTAGTATGGAGAAATATGGATTCAAGATCTATATTCTCGTGCCTCCTCTGATGTTCATTGTCCATAGAGGCAAGCATAAGGCACTTGGCCTTCTCGCTGTCAATCTCCCAGGTCTTACGGATTTCCTTATCCACGGCACTGGATTTAGACCTGGGACGGCGGGGGCCTTAGTGGTAAGGAGATACCCGAACTTGTCATAAGTAATTACCATTTTGACATTCCTGAACCAATCTTTGTAGCTTGGCCCTGCCAATATATTCTTATCTAATAGTAACTTAAGGCCCGTCATGATGTTTGGTTGCTGCAATTAGGGGAGAGAGAGAAAACAGTTTAGCATGATGCCCTTGCAAGTTTAGAGTGGTTTTTAGTTTGTCTAAACAGGATGGCTCCCACTGTTTCTCGAATCCTTCCTCAAACCATAAAAGAAGAACTAGTCGGGATTGATCTCACCGTACAATACTTTCTTAACCATTCAGCCAGGCCGGTGTCGGTACTTCGAGAGAGGTTTTACGACGCTTTTGCGAAGTTCCTTAATTAAATAACCTCTTTTCCCTGTGGGCGTAGCCCCGCTAACACCTTTCTAGACACCTACTTGGTTTATAGCATTGATCGTTAAGTGAAAAAATCTCCCAAGGAGTAGCATATACTCACAGTAGGATCGGGATCCAAATATCATTGTGTGATAAAGTTGAAGGAATCCTACCAAAATTATCACACTCCAAATGGTATGCAACACTAGCAAGTTTCAGTTTCTTTAGAAACTCCCGATGTGGATTTTTGCCCCATGCACTTATGACCTTGAATTTGGCCAACAAATCATAAGTCACATGTCAAGGTCTACCCGTTATTATCCAGGTTAATTTGAACCCACCCGTACCTACCCTTGACTTTGGCCAACAAAGCAGAACGACTGTCCCAAACCAACGCATCTATCTATGCTACATATGAATATCCAACAGCTACCAATCACTGTGCCTTGACTTTGGCCAACAAACATAGCTTGAATACTGTTGACTATCCATATGAAATGACGGAGGGCTACGAATGGTTTTGGCAAAACCGTGAACGTAGTGAACTTAATATAATCGTAGGAACGTGATAGCTTTTTAAAAGGAGTGGTTTAAGCTCCGCATTTAAAAGTTTTTCTGTTTTGAAAAAACAGAGTGGTTTTGAAATAGTTCCAGCGATTCAGCTTTGGTTTATTTTCTTTGCATTTATTTAATGCGTCCCATCAATTAATCCTACCATTGCAGAAAACAACGAAAATATGACATACGCTTATGCCATCCGCATTCGCCACTGGGCCCTGTCATCACCCGTTAGGTTACTTAACTAACGACAGAGTGGGGGCTAGGCTAGCGCGGATGCAAAACATAAGCAACGCCTAATAGATATCATATATAGATAAAAACATTCGTCAGATGCAATGATAGCCATTCCAGATCCCAGATGAACACATTGGATATGGTAGGAATCCGCGTTTCGTTCGAGCCTGCAATGAAAGACGGATTACACGGTCGCGATGAATAGCCAAACCCCCACCCTAGACCCCTATGGGTGTGACAAACTACCCGCCAAATACCCGAGGTGAAGAACCCTCCCTCAACAATGTGAGTAGGCCACTTGGCACTTCAAAGTACCCGGTAGTTTGTGCACCCCACCTTGGGTCTATCCTAGGAGCAAAAACAGTAAAAGAAATAATATACAATGGCGGCTACAACCTCAACCCGGATGTGCGACCATGAAATAATATTACATCAATTTACAATTTACATCAAAAGAAAGATAAATAAACACTTATCTCACAACCCCGGATATTCATCCGCGACAATCCAACAAGTTCATATACACAATCCAACATCACAGATCACAGATATATACAACCCCCACTAATCGACGTATAGCGATTAGTCGACGTTCAGTACATATATTACATTAAAGATATAATCAATTAGCCAAAGTTTATAGAATATTGATCAATATTCCAATTTGAAACTACCCCAAACACAACACTGTTCTCAGAAGAATCTGGGCAGAAACAAAGCATCTGAAAAATCACAAAACATCAAGCTGGACATTCTGCAGGAAAAACGAGTTGACTCCAAGTCGACTCGGCCGCGGATCCGCGGCGAAACGCATGGTTTTTCCGCGCTTTCGCGGCAGTTTGACCGAGTCACGAGCTTGTATTTCTTGTGAGTCCTTAAAAAACCCTGCACGTATTTTTCAGGTCTCTGGAAATATTTTTAGACCTGTTTTTAAAAACGGCAGAAAACACTAGATTTTGATGTTTTTGGCGATTTTTTTCGGGACCGAAGTTCTAAATACTTTGCTAATATGTTAATTGTTGTTTAGCTAGGCTCTGATACGACTGTAAGTCTATGTTACCCACCCCGGTACTTACGGGGAGGCGGAAAGAGTATAAAACGAATTTTTATCACAAGGAAATATAGACTAACTATGAATGATCTTTGCTAAACATGAACTAACAAACTATTTACAAATTCTAACTACTAGGTTAGAAGGTTATACCTAGTTCTTGAACTCCTTCTCTTTATGTGTTGCTTCCTTTTCTTGTGTGCTCCTTTGAGTGGTGTAGACGGCTTCTCCTTTTCGTCTTCTCTTTGCCAAAGAAAGATCCACCCGAGGGCCTCTACCTTTAGCTTCCACCTCAAAAAAGTAGTAACTAGAGTGCTTGGCTTGCTAGACTAAGAACCCTAGAGTGATTAGAGGAGTATTTTGATGGTTTAGTCTCAAAGCTTTGATTTTCAACACATGAAACACTTAAGATTTTGAGTGAGAGGAAGTGGGAGAGCTAACTATAAGAGAGAAAAAGAATGAGAGAATGAGAGTGAAGAATTAACCTTGCTCTCATGCTAGATAATAATAATAATAATTAAGAAAATTGTGATTGTTAGTTGATTTGACCATTATCATTTCACATTTAATGCTAAGCAAGCTTCAAGAAGCATCTTTTGCTTAACAAAAGAAAATATCAAGGTCAATGAAAGTCAACAAGTCAAATGGTCAACCCAACCCTAACCATGGCACAATTATCCTTAATTAATATTATTAATCATATATCTCATTCTCATTAGGGTTTTGAAAAAGTCAATGGTTAATAACTCTAATGAGGTTTCTCCCTCTCCGCCTCTGTCAAATGTATGTACGTACCCGCATTCGTGTTCCGAAGAAACACGAACACAATGAGATAAGACCAATCCCAAAACAAATACTAGGATCTAGCTTAAACTAAAGCCCACTAGTAATAACTGCCCGGACACCAAACGTGTACAAGTGTGCGTATGTGAACGAACCCCGTCGTAAAACCATACGACCTCTACTATATTTTGCCCAAAGGTGAACAACCTTCTATGTAGGACACTAATGACTCGACACTACGCTGGCAGTGGGTTTAACCATAGGCCGCAAGCGGTACTAGCTGTACGTAACGGTCCCCAGGTAGATGTCGATAAGAAGACCAATGAGGTGAACCCATCTGAACTCCTACCGAGCCATAATTTGACAATCTCCGTACAGTCCGGTCTGTTCGTCTAAGAGTATTCCATGTCGGGCCTAGGGGCAGTAAACGTCAGTCCCCTAATAGCGGTTCAAGTCGTGTCGGAGTGTAGCCCAGAACACCCTGAGAAACTACTGGAAACACTACCAGTAAATCTTGCTTTCCCTGGCCAGGGACTTTGTGTAATGGCTCTCCTAGACACAGCGCGATATCAACTCCCAATACCGGGAGAGGCGAATCATGTCTAACCGTCACTGCCTCCAAGTGCTTCGAGACTGCACCCAACTACTACCTGTTTCCACGACTCGGTAGAGCCGTGGTAGGGTAGTAATCTAAGAATAGTGGGAACACACTCGAGGAGAAGTGACAGTGTCAAGTCAACAGACTATGCGGTACTCATGCCACCTGGGAACTGATAACTGACGATAGGTACAATACCAACCAACAGTTCCCAGCGAGTCCTGTCCAGTGTACTCGTAACCTAACGAGCACCTGCATACTATCTCTAGTACGATGTACCGATCGCTGTGGGACAGACCATCTCCCCTCCTGGGATGAGAAGCGTATACACTAGTCTACTCTAGATTATCGATGCCCTGTCTCAATAATCCTATGACCAGGGACCAGTATAAGGATGTGCTTGTAGACAACCCAGCCCCCACAAGTGTGACAGCCATCACAACGCTGGTAGTCAAGCAAAGATCCTAAGGGCTCTATTAATATGTATTAGCGATATGTTAAAAAGAAACACATGCATATATTAAGATAGATACAAACCAATTAGCATACTACCATATTGAGCAAGAATGTCAATCCGTGTATATATCCCAAGCTTCCAAAATGTAATATACAAACTGGTACTTTACAATAATAGCCTCTAGGGCATATTACACTAACAACATAACATCTCATACGTGATCGACCCGTCTGCCAAATCAGTCTCGAGAGACTTCTCTTTGGAGACAGTGATTCCTGAACAAGTAGGTATATTACCACGCTTAGAATCATCCATACTAAACCCCTTTAGCATGGTGTCTATGTACCTGGACTGGGGCAATCCCAAAATCCGTTTAGATCTATCTCTATAGATCTATATCCCCAGGATGTAAGAGACATCAGTTAGATCATTCATGGAGAACCTATATGATAAGAGGTGCTTGACCGAGTGTAGCATAGGAACACCCTTTCCTATCAAGAGTATGTCATCCACGTACAATACGAGGAAGACAACCATACTCTCTACTACCTTCTTATTTATACATGGTTCATTTACCTTTTTGATGAAGTCAAACTCTTTGACAGCTTCATTAAAACAGATGCTGCATTTCCGAGATGCCTGCTTTAACCCGTAGATGGATTTAAGCAGCTTGCAAATGCTTCCGCTGCTCCCACTGTTTACGAAGCCCTCTGGCAGTGTCATATACATGCTCTCTTCTAAATCACCATTTAGATAAGCGGTTTTGACGTGCAGTCGGCCAGATATCGTAGTCATGGTAAGCAACAATGGCAAGTTGGATCCTGATGGACTTAAGCTTAGCAACAAGTCTAGCTTCGAAAGTCTCAATTTTTCCATCTACACTAAATTAACTTTCTCAAAGATCATCTTGCTCCTGATGGGTTTTACCCCTTCAGGAGCAACATCTAAAGTCAATACTTTGTTGGTGTACATGGATTCCATCTCAGATCGCATAGCATCCAGCCATTTCACAGAGTCCCCACTCGTGATGGCCTGTACGAAGCTAGTTGGGTCATCATCTCCATGATGCAATCCTCGCTTCCACCGTCTACGAGAAAACCGCAGTATCTTTCAAGTGGATGAGGAACCCAACTAGATCTGCGGAGTGGCTGCGGTTCATCGGGGACTATTGAATCCTTCGGTTCCACCAAATCGTCAATTATAGTTTGCGTTGGTAGAACTTCGGCAAGAAATTCCTTTTCTAAAAAGGTGGCTTGTCGAGAAACAAAACACATTTTGTTCCTCGGTGTGGTAGAAGATATATCCTCGCGAATGGTTGGGATATCCTATAAACTTGCACAGAACTGACCTTGCCTCGAGATTTTCCGAATTTTTCTTTTCAACATAGGCCGGACAACCCTATATCTTAATTCGTTTAAGATATGGCCTGTTCCCATTCCATATCTCAGATGGAGTGGTAGGCAACAGATTTGATCGGAACTCTATTCAATAAGTATGCATCTTCTCAAGTGCATGTCCCTGAAAGGAAATAGGAAACTCAGTAATACTCATCATAGAGCGCACCATATCCCATAGGATGCAATTCCTCCACCCCGATATACCATTGTGCTGTGGTGTATACGGAGGAGTAAACTGAGAGAGAATCTCATTCTCTTTTAAAGAGTCTAAGAATTCCATGCACCAGTATTCTTCTCCCCGATCATATCGATGGATTTGAATACCTTTACCCATCTGGTTCTCATCTTCGTACTTATATTCATTGATATTCTCAAAAGATTCAGATTTTTGCTTCAACAAGAACACATGTCCGTATCTTGAGAGAACATCGGTGAATATAATAAAGTACGTGGAACCATCCCTAACATGTGTAGACATAGGACCGCATACATCACAATGTATCTGTCCAAGAGTTCAGTAGCTTTTTCTCCGTTTCCAGTAAACGGAGATTTGGTCACCTAGTCTTTGAGACATGACTGGAAAGTTTCATAAGATATAAATTCGAACGGATTCAAATATTCATCTTTATGGAACTTCAGCTAGTCTTGTCTTATCGACATGACTTAGTCTACAATGCCTCAAGAAGACTTTGTTCATTTCTGAACTGTTCCTCTTGTGTGTGTTCTGTACGTTTAGAACTGTAATTTGATTCAGAACGTGTACACAGTTATATAATGTACCTTACCCAATCAACACTTAATTTAGGAAAATATTCACAATATTATCGGTACGAAATAACAGTTGCTTAGAATCAATGTATTATCAGTTGGTAACACTAGGTGATATCTGCCAACTGCTTTGGCTGCAATAATTGCACCATCTCTACTACTAGAGACATATCACCCTTTCCCAGTTCTCTACCTATCTATAGCCCTTGTAACAAATTACATGTGTGGGATCCTTATCCGGTATCCAATACCTAGGACGTAGAGGTAACTGAGAAATAGTTCTTGGTTACGAACACACCCAAAGACAATGCATCAACATACTTATTCTTCGTTTGGGTGGCATAGGAATCCGTATATTCCCTTATTCCTTGCTCAGACTTATGACAATCATAAGATAGAGCAGAACCTAGCACAGTATAATAAGTAGGTTTGGTCAAAACATCCATATTATTAATTTGATTAAGGCATTTCATTGGTCGCTACTGCAGGGTTCCCTAGGTCGGCAGCAAGGTTTCGGGAGGCATCGTCCATGCCGTTTTCAAAATTTTGCCGTTCTAAAAAACCTTAACCTAGAATCTAAACTAGAGAATCGGACGAAACAACAATGTAAACAACTTTACATCTAAGTGAATGAGGAATACAACCTTTGTAGACCGGTCCTTCACTTCTAAAGCTCCGTGCTACCCTTCGCTCCAAGTAGTGAACACCCAAACTCTAGTAAGGTTCACACGAAGAAATGAACAAGCTTTCTCGAAGTCATCGAGGCCGAAGATGATCTACGTCGAGAAGACTCAAGCTCATGCTGCCTCTTCACTAATGGTAGATTAGTGAAGAAAACACCCAAAGCTAAATGGCTAGTCTAGTTAGGATGATGAAGTAGGTGTTGCGCCACGACAGCGCCCCGGCCGTCTATCCGAGGCCAAAATGCGGAATCAAAATTTTTCTAAACTTTAAACTGGCGCTACCGCGGACAATATACCCGGATCGTAACCATTAACCGATACTAGCTATCAAGAGAAAGGGTGAGAGATATACCGAGTGATCCGAGTCCTCCGGTCTTCTCGTCATCGTCCCGATCTCCCGCGGAAACTCCGGTCGTCGCCTCCTTGCCGGAAGGGCACCACATCGTCTGTATCTTTTACGGGCTCCCACCTCAATGCCGAGGCAACTCGGGCACGAAGCTGGCAAGTCGATGTGCCCAAGATTTGCTGTAGAATGTAGTGTAGATGATGCTTGTCTCATTTGGGGTAATGAAGTTGCCATTGGATGGAGGGAAGAAGATAAGGAAAAATGGTGCTTTCATTTTTCCTAGCAAGAAATGAAATGAATCAAATTTCCTCATACCAAAAATGAAACCTCTCTCCCTCTCTCCTAAGAAGTGGCCGGCCCCCTTTAGAGAATGGTGGAGGGAATCCAAAATTGCAAAACCATGAAGGGAGGTCATGGTAGTAAAAGCAAAGGGTGACCATATCCAAAAAGAAATGATAACCAAATCCAATCAACCTTCATCTCATTTCTAATCACAAATAAAGCAAAGAATGGATGGAAAAAGAATCTCATCATGATGCCACATAATGCAAGAAAATCCCTCCACAAAATGTTATTTGCAATCTTGCAAATAACCCCCTCCACCGGAAAAGTCCGGCCGGGAAAGAACAGAGGAAAACCGGCCGGAACGGAATGCAAACTGGCAACCTCAGAAAACTGGTCCCGTAATAAATTACAGGAAAACCCCGATACTGTGCATACACACCCGCATCTGTATTCCTACCGGATACAAATGCAATGAGACAAAATCTACACTGTACTAAACTAGGATCCGGCTTAAACCAAAGCCGGCTAGTAATATCCGTTCGATCCTGATCCGTGCAATACCGCACATATCTGATCGAACCCTGCCATATATCCATACGGCCACTAGTACAAAACCGTCCGATACTGATCTGTGCAATACCGCACGTATCTGATCGGACCCTGCCATATCTCCATACGGCCTCTACAGCGTTTCGCCCGAAAGCTTGAGTAACTGTAAGTGTGGTGGACTCTAAAGACTCGTCAATACTATGGCTGTGGATTTAACCACTAGCACGTCAGAGGTATTAGCCAATACGTGACGGGCCACCAGCTATTGACCAAAAGGGACGTCGATGAGCGAACTCATCCTGACACCCTACTGAGCCTGTCAGTGACAATATCCGTACAGTCCGGTCCGTTCGTCTATGAGCATCGCATGTCGGGCCTAGGGGGTTGGTAAAAGTCAGACCCCCAAAAGCGGTATAAGTCGTGTCGGAGCGTAGCCCAGAACACCCTGAGATACTACTGGAATACCTACCAGTAAATCTCCTGCCTCGGCCGAGGGCTTTGTGTAATGGCTCTCCTAGACACAGCACGACCTCACCCCCAATACCGGGAGAGACGAACCCCTGAAGATCTGCTCACTGCCTCCATGTGGCTCGGGACTGTACCCAACTAAAACCTGTTTGCACGACTCCTTTGAGCCGTGGTAGGGTAGTAATCAAAGTACAGTGGGAACTCACACGAGACAAATGACGATCCCCAGGTCGATGAACTAATCTGTACACATGTCACCAGGGAACTGCTATCTGACGTCAGGTATAAGACCAACTAGCATGTTCCCGGCGAGTCCTGTCCGGTGTACTCATAACCCAATGAGCACCTGTATACATCTTAGGTGAACCAACTGACACCAGTGGCTTGTGAGACCGGCCACCGCCCCTCGTCGGGGTCTCGACTGTATACACTAGTCTACTCTGGAGAATCGATGCCCTGTCTCGAAACTCCCACGACTAGGGACCTTTTAAGGATGTGCTTATAAACCACTAGCTCTCACGTATATGATCGCCATCATACTGCCGGTAGTCAAGCAAGAATCCTAGGGGCTCTATCAGCGTGTAATAGTGACATGTAAGGTCACCTGAAGCAGTACACGATGATAAAGGTAAACCAGATAGCATACTATCATCTCGAGCAAGACTGTCCTCCTGGGATAGGTCCTCCCTCAATCATTGCAATCACGTGCCTGTGATCCAATAATTGACTCTGAGGGCACTATCTCCAACAATCTCCCACTTGCACTCAAGGCTAATTATTGCGATGTCGCATACTCACAGCCCGTGTGATACCGAACACCCAACTCCTCTACTAGTCAGTCTCACAAAGCTCTTTTGCGAAACTATTGCGTTCGAGGAATAGCCTCAGTGAGTGGATCCGCTGTGATGTTTCTTTCTATGTCTCTCTATATCTCAAGTTCGCGGAGAAAACCATCTCCCGAAATGAGCAATACCTGTCTTAGAGTATGTCTGGATATCTGATGGGACCTAGCTCATAAATGAACTCCAAATCCAAACTTCTTAGACTGTATCGATAACTGAACATAATCAGTACCCAGCGCCATGCCTCCCTCAGTATTGCCTTGGACCACCTGTCCAAAACACTGCCCCTTGTCAGAAGGAGAAACTATAACTATGACAGCCACTCTGCCATCCATGTCACCTTGGAAGCCTAGAATGATAACTGTCTCCTAAAAGAGGCTGTCGTTATCACATCCCTAGAAAATCAACTTATGTTCTAAAACTGCTTCTGATTGTTTCTCCAGGATTGGATTAATATCATCTTATTGCACCTACTGCAAGAACAACATCTGGTGTGGTACTTGACATCTCATGATTGACTCAATTGCCTAAGCAAGTGATCTGCCAATCATTCACATCCCTCTCTACTTTAGTCTGTAAGACACCTTTAGAGAGGGTGACTCCATCACCTGCAGGTACACTACCGTGCCAGGAGTCGTCCATTCTAAATACTCATAGAATGCTGTCAAGGTACCCAGATTGGGAAACCACCCAAATCTAGATCTAAAACCATAGATCTAGTAACCAGTATGTCTGTTATAATGTCCAAGTCCTTTGTGGAGAAACCACTGTGTGACGACCAAAGTATAACCGATCGTAGTATAGGAGTTTCTTTTCCTACTCTGTGTATGTCATCCAAATACCAGGATATTACACCCTACTATCTTCTCAACAGATCCATCCCCTATTCTGATGAAGTTAAACCTATGACTGTAACATCAGAAATTGATGATCTATCTCCGCTACATGTGCTTTAGTCTATAAATAGACATAAGCCACCTGTCCACCAATGCTTCCGCTGCTCCCACTGACTACGACAACCCTCTGGCAGAGTCATATAGACGTACACTTCTAAAACTAGTTTAGAACGACGCTATACTCATCCTCCTGCCGGGTCTCACAGTCTGGAACAACAGCAATGGCAAAGCTGGGTAAACAAGAACTTCCCTGTCACCGTCCTTGAGGCTACCGTAGTACCTCTCGGGTGCCTGAAGTTACCCACCAAATCTGCGGAGTGGCCAATGGAATGTCAAACCAGATTGAATCTTTAGGTTCTTATGAAATCTTCAGTAATCGTTTGTGGTTCTGGAATCACTCCCAGTTCTACCATACTCCCACTACTGTTTTCTGAAAAAATCCATTTTTAATAAAACTGTGGCGAGTCTAGAACAATATTGCTATTGTTCATCCAGATGGTAGAAAGTCAACCCTCATCATAGCCTGGGTCAACCCACAAACAGCCATTACAGAAACGTGCCTTGAGTTGTCCAGTGTCTGGTTTTAAGCATAAACCGGACAACTCCCCGTACCTTAACATCGTTAAGATATGAACTGTTCTATATCCAATATAGAAACAGAGGCACTGATTTAATTGAACCAGATTCAAATCATGCAGCTGTCCCCAGTGCATGTTCCCTAAATGGAAGAAGGACGATCAGCGTTACTCAACTTAGGAATGCTTCCAATTATGAGTAACCTGAAAGAGAAGCAAGATCTCTTTATCATTACTATCAACTGAATACCATACACAAGTATCTACATCTTCGATCTCTTTGAAGAATCCCGATGCTTGCTATACCTGGTTCTCTACTCTATTCAAATACCTATAACTTCTCAAAATTCGGACCCTGTGTTTCCACGAAACGCCTGTCTAAAAACTAGAGAAGTCATAAGTAAACCGAATATAGTACGAGGACCAACCCCTCTGTCCTGATGGACACTGGACAACATACAATACTCTGTATAAGTCCGCTGAGTCTAACAACTCTTTCACTGTGCGTCATAGGTTGAAAACTGTACTTATGGTTAAGAAGAATTACACTGTTGTTTGATGCTCCTTACCTAACCATCCACTGATATAGGTAAATGTCATCGACATAATATCAAAAGGTATATCTCACTCTATGAAAATAGACGTACAGATGTATCAATTTGAAATTGGTGCACAACAGCGGATATTCAAAACCAAATATTTGCCGACCGGCAAACAGCCCAGATGATCTCCTCAAATATCACCGATTACAACGAATCCCGATATAATGAGGATGATCACCCTATTCCCAATAACTTACTCCCACTCATCATCTGTAAAACCATACAGATGTGAGAATCATACTTGGTAAATACATACCATGGAGTAAGTATATAATCGGGAAATCAGTTTTCTTTTAACATTACACAGTGAAACTGAAACATTGAAATGTTTCGGTGGGGTATTCCGGTATTCTTAGTAATGCCTCTTCCATTATCCAGATTCACAACTATAACCGTATAATTCTTTGCCACCTCTCCAAATCCCTTTATATGTCTTTAGTCATTACCTTCTGCACACCCCTTTAGGCCAAATGGTTTTCTTCCTTCCCTACCGTTCGGCACCAGCCTATGGTTTGGAAGAAGACTATCCAATAAGCATAAAAGGTGTACTGTCCTAATCCTAGGAGCACTCGCAAAGCGAGAGAAGGTGAAGATAAAAGACAACCGAATAAACCTTATTCCTATTTCTCCTGAACCAGAATCCATCCCCGAACTGGAACAAGTTCCTTTCGAGTTCGTATATAACCATACGATGGATTATCCAATAAACTTGGGATCTTCGTAGTGATACGGAGTGTCCTGGAGAAATACAAAGGTGATTCAGGATTGGCAAAAAAATACTTGGTTCGGTCGTGAATAGCAGTCGCAATTTACCTTGCCCTCTTACTAATCCCTTGCTTTGTCTTAACTTAATACCTTCTGTACACCATCGTTATGCTAATTGGTTTTCTTCATTCCCTACCGGTCGGCACCAGCCTAAGGTTTGGAAGAAGACTATCCAATTTGCGTAATAGGTGTACTATCTCCTAAACCAAGGAGTACTCGCAATGAGAGAAGGTGAAAAGAAAAGACAACTGAATAATCCTATTCGTTTTCTCCAGAACCAGAAACCATCCTCGAAGTCCTTCGAGTTCGTATATAACCATACGATGGTTTTGTCCAATGGAAGTGGACGTTCGTAGTAATACGGGGTGTCCTGGAGAAAAGGGTAAAAGTAGGAGTGGCAATGAGTTTTGCAACTCTGACAATCCAAAAGCCAGTGTTATGAAGGTTCGGTCAACTTGGTCACTGAGTCATAGTCTAGGGTCGGGTCAGTGGTCGCTGCCAAAGAGAGAGAGAGAAAAGAAACACTCAGCGTGCACTCTAACCTAGATCAGAATGGTTATCACTTTATCTAATCTGGAAACCTCCCACTGTAACCTCAAATTCTTCCCCAAACCTGAAAGAAGAATTAGTCGGGGTCACCCGAGGAGTAAACCAACTCATCAGTGGGAATCGGGATCCAACTATCATCGCATGATAACTTAACGGAATCCACTCAAGTCACCACACTCTAGAAGGTATGCACATGCCTGGAATGTTTCAGTTCTTTTGAAACTCCCGATGTGTGTTTTTACCCCTAGGACTCAAGTGACCTTGACGGAGTCAACAAATCAAAGAGTCCTAGTCAAGTTCAACCCGTCATTATCTGGATTGCATTATACCCACCCGTACGTGCCCTTGACGGAGTCAACAAGGCCGCACGACTATCCTAACCAATCCCATTTATGCAACAAACAAGCACCACTTAGCTACCGTACACTACGCCTTGACGGAGTCAACAAACGCAGCACGAATACTAAATAATACCCATAGGAAATGACGGAGGGCTACGACTGGTTTTTGGCGAAAAACCTTTAACGTAATGAACTTGATATCGTTGAAGGAACTGCATAGCCTTTTATAAAGATATAGTGACGAAAACCTTTTACTAAAGAGGTCACTCCCGATGAAGGGATCTCGGCTCTTTCCCCGTAGAATGAGGTGCAGGATATTCCAACCGAATACCACGATGCAAAGCAAAAGTAATCGGCTATAGTGAAGTTAATGCCCTGACGCAAACTTCTGTTCAAGGGGTCACTCCCGGTGAAGGGATCTCGGCCTTTGCCTCGTCGACTGAGGAGCAGGATATTCCAAATGAATACCACGATGCAAAATAAAAGTGAACGTCCTTGCAATAACAGCTTTTTGAAAAGTGTTCCAACAACATCATAATAGGTTTGTTTAGCTTGCATTGATCCGAATCAACGCAGTCCCATCAATTGATCACACCACAAAGAACGAAAATATACTGATGTACGTATATGCCATCCGCATTCGCCACTGGGTCCCGTCATTACCCGTTAGGTTAGCTAACTAACGACAGAGCGGGGACTGGACTAGCGCGGATGCAAAACATATACAACATCTACTAATATATATACCAATATATAATTTTCGCTCAAGGCGTGATAAAATGCAACATCACAGAAATATACAGTATCACAGAACAATACAGATATCTGGGAGCCCCGGGTTTCAGAGAGCCGCTGCTGAAACCCGACGTTCCCCTGGTCGTGTGGATAGCCTGTGCAATGAAATCCTAGACCCATACGGGCGCGGCAAGTCATCCGCCAAAACCTGAAGCGGGGCAGCCCCCTTCAGCACCGTGAATGGACCACCCAGCACTTCACGGAATCCGGTAACTTGGGCACCCCTCCTGGGTCAACCTGTACCCCCTACGAGTGCGGCGAATAGCCCGCCAATCCTAGAGTGAAGCCCCCTCCGTCTCAATGCCATGAGATGCGGGCCCGTTGCCCTCTAGAACCCGGCTATCCGTGCACCCCTCCGCGGGGTAATCCTAGTACAGAAAGTAAAATATACATACAACGGGTACATCGACCGCAACCAGGTCGTGCCCCAAAAGAATAATACAAACAGGCAGTGACGGCAGTCCACATGTCGGACGCTCGCCCCGCAATATCAAATGTACATATAAAACAATACTGCACTAACATTGCATCCAGGCTATGCCCCACGACCGATCCGCAACATCACAGCATAAACACAGAATATCAACGTGAAAATCACGTTCGCAAATCCGTCTAACCGGGCTATAGCAGTTAGACAGGATTTACCGATCAAGTGACATTCACGGTCGCAGATATAATGTAAATACTGTGAAATAATGTGTTTAAAATATCCGATCGATCAAATTATAATAAGTGGGCCCCCAAGTACAACTGTAGCACATCAAGAAATTCTGGGCCCAAGAATAATATTCCAAAACCCCTACTTCCCACCCTTAAGCATTCTGTAAAATTTTGGGGGACTGAACAGTCCAAGTCGCGGCGGAACCGTGGCCAAAGCATGGCTTTGGCCGCCGTTCCGCGGCGTTCTGAACTGTTCACAAGCCCAAATTTTTTCAGAACTCTTAGAATGTCCTACACATCATTCTGAAACAACCTGAAAAATTTTTGGACTTCAAAAAATTCCGACAGAAATTGATGCTAGGGAAAAATGCGGATTTTGGAATTTTGGCTCGATCGGAAATGTAAACACAATAAACAAAGCTAGACTAGGTTAATGGCGTGGCTCTGATACCATGTTGCGCCACGGCAGCGCCCCGGCCGTCTATCCGAGGCAAAAATGCGGAATCAAAATTTTTCTAAACTTTAAACTGGCGCTACCGCGGACAATATACCCGGATCGTAACCATTAACCGATACTAGCTATCAAGAGAAAGGGTGAGAGATATACCGAGTGATCCGAGTCCTCCGGTCTTCTCGTCATCGTCCCGATCTCCCGCGGAAACTCCGGTCGTCGCCTCCTTGCCGGAAGGGCACCACATCGTCTGTATCTTTTACGGGCTCCCACCTCAATGCCGAGGCAACTCGGGCACGAAGCTGGCAAGTCGACGTGCCCAAGATTTGCTGTAGAATGTAGTGTAGATGATGCTTGTCTCATTTGGGGTAATGAAGTTGCCATTGGATGGAGGGAAGAAGATAAGGAAAAATGGTGCTTTCATTTTTCCTAGCAAGAAATGAAATGAATCAAATTTCCTCATACCAAAAATGAAACCTCTCTCCCTCTCTCCTAAGAAGTGGCCGGCCCCCTTTAGAGAATGGTGGAGGGAATCCAAAATTGCAAAACCATGAAGGGAGGTCATGGTAGTAAAAGCAAGGGGTGACCATATCCAAAAAAGAAATGATAACCAAATCCAATCAACCTTCATCTCATTTCTAATCACAAATAAAGTAAAGAATGGATGGAAAAAGAATCTCATCATGATGCCACATAATGCAAGAAAACCCCTCCACAAAATGTTATTTGCAATCTTGCAAATAACCTCCTCCATCGGAAAAGTCCGGCCGGGAAAGAACAAAGGAAAACCGGCCGGAACGGAATGCAAACTGGCAACCTCAGAAAACTGGTCCCGTAATAAATTACAGGAAAACCCCGATACTGTGCATACACACCCGCATCTGTATTCCTACCGGATACAAATGCAATGAGACAAAATCTACACTGTACTAAACTAGGATCCGGCTTAAACCAAAGCCGGCTAGTAATATCCGTTCGATCCTGATCCATGCAATACCGCACGTATCTGATCGAACCCTGCCATATATCCATACGGCCACTTGTTCATAACAGAATACGGCATTTTATACCACCCATTCTTATGCTCGTGTGTTTATAGGTAGGTACTTTTAATCCGTGTTTGTTACATATTTACAGAATACAGGTTTCCAGTACAAATATTGCAAATCAAGACAAAATCTCCACAGTTACACCAAATACAGAACATCTGTCACAGCAGATAAAAGCCGGGTTCCGGTCATCCATATCCGTCCAGTGCCGAGTACTAGTTCCAGAGACAAGACATATGACAGTGGTCATTCGTGTCTCGGACAAGCACAGAGCACGAGGGGGGCAGCACAAGAATCAATGGGTGCGCGGAGCTCAAGAGAGATAAAGTCAAAAAGTGAAGAAAAGATAGCAATCTTGGACTAAGAATTCTGAAGATATTCTGGAAATATTATCAGAAAATACATGTACCAGAAAACAGGGGACAACAGACCAGGGCCGTACTGAAAAACCCATGCCCTAACTCCATCATAGGGCCGCGGATCCGTGGCCAATAAGGGGTATTGGCGGCGGATCCGCGGCCAAGTGGGCCCCTCTCACTGTCATTTTTCATGGTTAGTTGGGTCTTTTCACATGGGTCCAGTTTGTTGCCCTAGATTTCATTTTCTCTGCCTATAAATACAGCAGAACTTGCCAAAGCCAAGGGTCATTCTTTGTTCTTCATTCTTTTGTAGGATTTAGTCTTTTTTCTTCTTCTTCTTCATTCTTTTTCCATGAAACTTGTAGTGAGAGCTTTTTGAGTGGAACATCAATGAAGATGAGGGCTTTTGTTCATTCTCTTTTGTTTCTTCTTCCCCTTGAGATTCTTGCTTTCTCTTGATCATTCAACCTCTTCATTGAGCTTGAATGGTTAAGGGTTAGTTATTGATCTCAAGGGTCGTATTTTCTCACGGGACTAGTTCTTCATTTAACATGCGTTCTCTACCCTTCCCTTGATCTCGCAACCTCTTGATTGAGCTTGCAAGTTTAAGGGTTGGCTATTGATCACATGCTTGTCTTGAGTTCTATGTTCTTGTAATTACTCTCTTGTTCTTTTTATCGCTTTTTATTACTTGCTTATTATTATTTTGCTTTACTTTCTTGCAATTTCATTTCATGCACTTACTTACTTGTAATCTTTTCTTTTCTTTGTTCTTTTCTTTTTGTTCTCTCTTTTTGGTTCTCTTTTGTGAATGAATGTAATTATTATTGTTAAGAAGAAATACGGTATTATAAGTTAACGTTTCCTTCTCATTTCCTTTTCCCGTATTTTCCATTGAACTCCGCCCAAACGATACGCAAGCGCTCCGTTAGGCACCGTACCCTGACAAGGTAACGGTGATTCCTAACTGCGACCGGTTGCGTTCGGTTTGGCCGGAGGCGAAAGCAAGAGACAAGAACGGAAGGACAAGGGTAAATAAGTCGTATTCCACGAATACCGCGCTTAAATCCCCTAATCCACGTTGTTGCCGATTTCTCTAGCTTCAATTGGTCAAGATTCGGCTCAAAGGTTTTGAGTACGGATTTCTTTAGCTTATAATCTCGTATCTTTTCTTAACAACTTTATACTTGCAAATAATACACATAGGTTAGTCTCGAACAAACTCATACAAATTCTTTATTGACTCGTCTAAAGCAAGAACGGACATACAACCATCTCCCTGTGGACCGACCCGTGCTCAACCGGCTAGCTGCATAGCGACACCGTCTTGATCGCGGTTACACTTAAATTCTTTGAACATCCGACACGCCAAAAGCGTGCGATCAAATGGCGCCGTTGCCGGGGAGACGGTAGCGTATTTTCTTTCTTGTTATTCGGGTTAATATTCTTTTTGTATATATATATAAAAAAAAAATCTTTTTGTTTTTTTTGATAATTTTTGTAGGCAAGTGTGCAGATTTTTGCGTATTTGCAAACTGCGATTGTGGGGAGCAAAGTGTGCTTTCAAGGCAAAGGTGATTACGAAGTACAGTGCCGAAGATCCGGGTAGTTTGACCCGCGCAAGCGAACCTTTCAAGCTTACCGGATTTGATTCAACGGGGGTTTCCTAACCCAAAACTTAAACGGTACGTACTTTACTAACACTTTCTTCTCAAATCCGACGCATCCAATATACTATTCTTTGCAGGATTCTTTGCAAGTTCGCTAGCAAACGCTAAAACTTAACTAACCCGTATTTTTTGCAGTGCCGCGCTTAAACTAAAAAAAAAACAATTGTTTGATTCTTTATAGAATTTTTATTGAATTGCGCATTGCATACATTAATACGGACTTAAGGGCAAGCGAACCCCACAACATACGGTAAAGGATTTCATCACTTTTTCCGTGGCCCACAAATCACGAACTTGAGCATAACGTTTACCCGCACAAAAATTTAAAAGAAACTAGACTTTAAGCCTTAAGGACTTCGCGCTCACTAGGAGAAGTTAACTGTGTTTAGAACCTTGCTTAACGGTATATTGTTTACGGGGTGTCTAGGAAAGTGTTAACGGCGAAACCGCCAAAAGAGAAAGGGTTATTTAATTAAGGAACTTCGCGAAAGCGTTGGAAAACCTCCCCTTATCTCTGCACTTACCTGGCCTCGTGATCAGTGTATCTTGAGCCTGTTTCTCGACACAGTTTTACTTCGACAATCAAGTTCTGGAGCAGGTCTAGTTGACCTAGGTTAACCCTAGAACGATTAGGTGTGTGGTATTTTTTGTGTCGTGATTGTTTTTGTCCATATTCTTTTTGTGTGTATACTTCATTCTTTTGTTAATATATAACAAAAAAAATATATATAAAAAAAAATAACACATTCTTTTTCCCCTCCTTTTCTCTGCCTTTCTTTCCTTCTCTCTTCATATCATGGGTACTCCACCTCGCAAAACTCTTGCCGAACTTTGGTACCCACAACCAGACATTACTTCCTACGGTTCTTGTTTTGGTCGAACTTCGAACGATCCATCCATGCCAAAAATTTCTTTGAAAGATCGGATAGACGCGTCTAGGACGAACAACTGGACCCCGCAATCCACTTCGTATCAACCGTTTCAAACATTCACCCTTTCTTTCGTTGATACCCCTTTTGAAAATCCAGTTATAACCCCGAGACCTATGTCTATTGCTGAACGTATTGAACAATCTCGTAGCCGATCTTTCACTCCTTTCACCACTACAAATTCTTGGGATCAACAATTCCATTCACCTTCTTATCCCAATGTTGATCCCACTCCTGTCCAGCCATTCAATTCCTACCAGTCCTACCCAACTTTTACACCTTCCCTAGACATTGTATCAGAACCGCCATTTGGGAGTTTTCAGTATCCAAACAACTTTGAATCTTTTACTGAAACCCCTTCACAACCAATGTCTAGTCTAGAACAGTCGTTGGAAGATTTTAGGGTAGCGTCAAGCCAACAGATGATGGATTTGAATGCGTCCATGGCCGCCCTCATGCAACCTAGTGACCCGGTAGCTAGTTTTCAACTAGCTCCAACTTTTTCAATGTATGATGAGGCAGCAGGACAGGCTGTGAATTTGAGTGGAGAGAGTGAGCTGTACCCCCTTCCGAATCAAGCCTACCCCGTCCAAATTGAATCCCACAACTCCTGTGTTGAAAGTCTATCAAGTGTCCCAAATGAATTATCAGTTGAAGATAGAATGTTTAATGAGTTGTGCGACTTTGTAGTATTTGATTTGCCAGATTATGAAGGGACCTTTCCAAGTGAAACCAATCCCAATCTTTTTGACCTCTACACCTCCACTTTAGAACCTGAATCGATTGATATCCATGCTTTTGTTGAGATGTCAGAGAATTTTTATTTTCACTTGATCAAGGATATTGACGCTGGGGATATTTTGGATGATGAACCCATAGATTTGGCTGAGTTTGTCTCTTCAAATCATCATCCCGAGTCATTAAATGTTTTTTCCGAACCCCGTATGTGTCTTAATTTTGTTGAAAATTGCATGGATGAGATAAATTTTGAGGAGAATATTGAGGATAGTACTGAGGATGAAACAGTTTTAACTGATGAGTCGGATTTTCCAATTCATCCTATCCCTTCCACTGACTGTGTACACCCTCCTGAACCTTTAACCGATAGCCTTCCTGTCACGACCCGAAAGTACGGAACGTGACCGGCACTTAGATTACGAAGCGTCTAGAGGCGCCACGTAACCTAAGTAAGCCGAAGCCCAGAAATCTAAACCATAAAAGAAGAAGAAGAAGAAAAAGAAAACAAGTTTAAAAGCATCAGCAAATTTTCCCAAAAATTTCGGCAGAGTCTCCTCTAGTAATAGCAGGGTAATAAACTACGTGTAAGTGCAAATACTCCGTGCTCGTGTCAGTGCCTCAAGTAATAATATGTCATGTGAATGAACATGCATGCACTATGAATGTAAAACAATCAATCCTGAAATCTAGATATATCTGTATAAAGAAAATCCTTAACTTTTATCATGGTAAATTTGTATAGAAATCTGAAATATCATCGATGAAATCCATGGAAATCCGTGTCAAGCATCGACAAAAAACAGGTAAATCTCAAGTCTCAATACCTCATATCTCAATATCTCATAGTCTCAATATCTCGGGCTCCGTCAGTCCGGATCGGCCTATATCATCAAATCTCACGACAACGGTCGGTATCCTCCGGATATCCGCTGCGCCAGACATCACCGGTAGGTAGCCTTCCCCTGCCAGGCTCATCGTCTACAACTCGATCTTCTTGCCCTGGGGTACCATACCGGGCCCACCATGTACCCGAGACGGTTCATCCACTCCTCGAATCGGGTCTCGAAATCCAACAGAAAACATGAAATCTCATGGTGGACGACACATACATCACGAGAAAACCGCATCTTATATTTTAAAAAAAAGAGAGGAGGAGAGAGAGAGAAGTTTTTATATATTCTTGCGGTTTTCCCCAAAATCCAGAAATCTCATACAAATCCAAAATCCCAAAATCATGAATAAGTATATGATAAGTGTCGGCATATGCCCCATAATACTGCATGATAACATGAAAATGTGAATGCAAGAAATGTCTAAGTAATAATGCCATGTCTATATTAACACCAGAGAGTAATCACAATATTATATCGATCTAGCTGTTAGCTGATTCTATCCATAAAAGATAATATGATCTAAAGTGTACGTGACATAGCAATTACCGATAATGATGTGTGTGAGCCGGCAAATAAGTGTGCGTGGAATATGCGCATCATCGGTAATGGTGCTAGTGTCCTAACATGCAAAGTTTTATTCTGATTTTTGAAACATATGTATGAACATGCACCATAATGATTACGGTCTGAATGTAAAGACATATGTGTAATAACCACTCATTTAATATACAAGTATAACTACAACTATATATCTCGAGCCTAAACTAGTGTTCATCTAACCTCCTAAAGAACTAAACCTAAGAAACTAGTCGATATGAAATAAGAGTACACCTAAAGTCTGAGTCTATATCTCTAATAGTCGGCGATCCAGCCTCAATAGCGTCACGTACGTAGTACGACTTCCTCGAATCAAGAGTGCGGATCAATCATCACATTTATGCCTCGTACGGTAAAATCCATCGCACGGCATCCCGATATCGGGGTACGGGTCAAGTATCACCTATGTGTCTCATCAGTCGTATAATACCATCATCAACACATGTCATGATCAAGGTGCTATACTGTAATCGCATATATCAATCATATATCATTGACAGCATAAATATACATCGTTAATTATCCTCAGAAATGTCATGTCATATGTATCATATTTTGATTAAGTCACACACATACATGCTACAACCATACCATTTTGTAACCAAACTCCTCAAGCCCAAATTTTTTTTTTTAGGCCAATCACTGAAGATATTTTTATTATTTTACACAAACTCATTATTTTATTATTTTAAATTCTCAAAAATAATATTTTATTTTTCTGAAATATTACAATCTTCCCCCCTTTAGGAAATTCGGTCCCCGAATTTAAAATTAATCCCCCCAAATACTTAAAACATTTCAGTCAATTACTCAAATCGACGGGGCTCTGAGTATCATGAATACATAAAACATCTCTTAGCGCAATACATGCGCATGAAAATGAGGGTAAAACTCAAAATCAAAACTCCGTCAAGCAGTACGCAATTATCGAATTTATGGCGAAAATACGAGTGTCAAATCCAATATGAAGACCAACCTGATATAATTAAAACTATAATAGGTACATGGTACGCATCGTCGTAAAGTCCTTAAAACATCCTATTAGAAATGCATGCAAAAACCCTTTCAAATTGCCGTGCGATGTGCGTATCACGGCATAAGTAGCGGACGTTCATTTATAAGGAAAATAGTTATACGTAAATACATATCTTTTGTTTTAACATATACGTCTCGCCATTTGAAAATGATTTTAGAAGGGTTTCCTTTTTAAAATATTTCGTGTGATCTCGGACACGTAAGAAAATATTGAGGCTATAGCTTATTTTGGAAATCCCTTCGGTAATTATCGATGCATACAAAAAAACAATTAGGTGCTGTTCTCAGAACAGCACCGCTGGTTTACTAAACTATATAGCACATAAGTCATGAAAACATGATGCTCGAAAGTAATCCAACTCAATTAGCATATACAAAAATGTCACATGCGTTTTATGCGCACGGAAATCGAAATCAAAGTCAAGTTCCATACATGAGCACAGATCGAAATCTAAGTGCAACGGGTGTGCACGAAAGCATGTGTCGAGTGCAACGAGCGTGCACGACAACAATATCAGGTGTATCTAATCTGCACAAAAATCTCGATTTAGTGCATCTGGTGTGCACAAAATCGCATCAAGTGCACCAAGTGTGCGCAAGAATCTCAATCAAGTGCAAATGGTGCACGAAATCATACACCGAATATCAAAATCGAAATCACAGTATGAAAGTGCATGAAAACTTGGTCGAAGCATATGTCAAAATCATGTGTAACCATATGCACGAAATCAAATCAAAATCTCAAAATGTATTAAAACCAAATCAAGTGCACTGGGTATGTACTAAACAACATCAATACAACTGATATATGAAACACAAATAGAATGTAATGAAGGTACACATAAGAAATACCAATCGTAGAACAAAGTCCTCAAAATACCAAAATCCAATCAACGAAAATATGAAATTCAAATCACCAAATCACAATCGTAAACACTATCGTCAATGTGCGCCTCTTTCCCCCTTTCCTCTGGTGTCGACTGCTTCGAACTTGTCTCTTCATAGGTGTGCTGACTACGCTACCAACGGCAATACTCATATCTAGAGTCTCCCACGTAGTCGATCCCTTCACCTGATATCCGGACTACATTAAACTTTTCGATCGATCCATCAAAATCCCATAATTCCCCGAGAGCTCAACACTTAAGTACAGTTTAAAAATATCCGGTACATACCCCAGCATCGATGGTCCAGCCGTAGAAGGGCAAACCCAAGCCTCACTAATGGCACCGTGGAACTGCCGTAAACCCTAAGGTTCAAGGGCGTTCTCGTGGTCATTATGTCGAGTTAGGGTTTCATTCTTCTAGAGGGTCCATAGAAATACCTGCATGTTCTTCCGAATACCTTAAACTTGGGGAAATGGGTTTCTGACAATCGTTTGAATCCTTTAACTTCGTATGGACGGCATGTGAATACCCTTCGTCCGCACGCTAAACAATGCTTCAATCCTCAAGAATAAACGATACCCTACTGGTCATCACATACGATCCGCAGCTCACTCTGCCCGTGCGACCGTGGTAACAGAAACCACCCTCCGACATCGACGAAGATAGGTCAAAGGAATGAATGAAATACGGTGCAAAGAAATGTACATCCTAAGGCTCCTTAAGCAGAGTAGCGTATCGTAAGTATGTCGCGGATCATACCCACGGTACGTTACTCTACCTAAGTCGCCTACTCCATCAACCAAGGCTCACCTAGACTTATACAAGGTTAAACCTAGCGCTCTGATACCAACTTTGTCACGACCCGAAAGTACTGAACGTGACCGGCACTTAGATTACGAAGCGTCTAGAGGCGCCACGTAACCTAAGTAAGCCGAAGCCCAGAAATCTAAACCATAAAAGAAGAAGAAGAAGAAAAAGAAAACAAGTTTAAAAGCATCAGCAAATTTTCCCAAAAATTTCGGCAGAGTCTCCTATAGTAATAGCAGGGTAATAAACTACGTGTAAGTGCAAATACTCCGTGCTCGTGTCAGTGCCTCAAGTAATAATATGTCATGTGAATGAACATGCATGCACTATGAATGTAAAACAATCAATCCTGAAATCTAGATATATCTGTATAAAGAAAATCCTTAACTTTTATCATGGTAAATTTGTATAGAAATCTGAAATATCATCGATGAAATCCAAGGAAATCCGTGTCAAGCATCGACAAAAAACAGGTAAATCTCAAGTCTCAATACCTCATATCTCAATATCTCATAGTCTCAATATCTCGGGCTCCGTCAGACCGGATCGGCCTATATCATCAAATCTTACGACAACGGTCGGTATCCTCCGGATATCCGCTGCGCCAGACATCACCGGTAGGTAGCCTTCCCCTGCCAGGCTCATCGTCTACAACTCGATCTTCTTGCCCTGGGGTACCATACCGGGCCCACCATGTACCCGAGACGGTTCATCCACTCCTCGAATCGGGTCTCGAAATCCAACAGAAAACATGAAATCTCATGGTGGACGACACATACATCACGAGAAAACCGCATCTTATATTTTAAAAAAAAGAAAGGAGGAGAGAGAGAGAAGTTTTTATATATTCTTGCGGTTTTCCCCAAAATCCAGAAATCTCATACAAATCCAAAATCCCAAAATCATGAATAAGTATATGATAAGTGTCGGCATATGCCCCATAATACTGCATGATAACATGAAAATGTGAATGCAAGAAATGTCTAAGTAATAATGCCATGTCTATATTAACACCAGAGAGTAATCACAATATTATATCGATCTAGCTGTTAGCTGATTCTATCCATAAAAGATAATATGATCTAAAGTGTACGTGACATAGCAATTACCGATAATGATGTGTATGAGCCGGCAAATAAGTGTGCGTGGAATATGCGCATCATCGGTAATGGTGCTAGTGTCCTAACATGCAAAGTTTTATTCTGATTTTTGAAACATATGTATGAACATGCACCATAATGATTACGGTCTGAATGTAAAGACATATGTGTAATAACCACTCATTTAATATACAAGTATAACTACAACTATATATCTCGAGCCTAAACTAGTGTTCATCTAACCTCCTAAAGAACTAAACCTAAGAAACTAGTCGATATGAAATAAGAGTACACCTAAAGTCTGAGTCTATATCTCTAATAGTCGGCGATCCAGCCTCAATAGCGTCACGTACGTAGTACGACTTCCTCGAATCAAGAGTGCGGATCAATCATCACATTTATGCCTCGTACGGTAAAATCCATCGCACGGCATCCCGATATCGGGGTACGGGTCAAGTATCACCTATGTGTCTCATCAGTCGTATAATACCATCATCAACACATGTCATGATCAAGGTGCTATACTGTAATCGCATATATCAATCATATATCATTGACAGCATAAATATACATCGTTAATTATCCTCAGAAATGTCATGTCATATGTATCATATTTTGATTAAGTCACACACATACATGCTACAACCATACCATTTTGTAACCAAACTCCTCAAGCCCAAATTTTTTTTTTAGGCCAATCACTGAAGATATTTTTATTATTTTACACAAACTCATTATTTTATTATTTTAAATTCTCAAAAATAATATTTTATTTTTCTGAAATATTACACTTCCTCACTCACTTCCCCCCACCCTTTCCATCGTTCCGACCTTGCAAGAACCTGTCTCACTTTCATTTCATATGTCTGGTTTACCAAGTTCGGCGTACTCATGGTTTCTTACGAATCTTGAGGGATTCGACCCAATTTCTCGACGAGTAAATATATTAGCACAATCACTTTTCACACATCGGTCATCACAAATTGTGCTAATCTATTTACTCCGTTTGCACCCTCAAGTTCGTATTCCACTTCTTTTTCCCTTCCGCCATTCTTCTTCCTCTCATATACCGAGACCATATCTCGCTTCTCTCCGCATATGGTCTCGCGTATTCTCCATCTCTTTTCTCTACGCCTTCTTCCACCAACCGGTACATTATAGCGATAAAATCTTTGAATGGTTGGTGTTAACTTTTGGCCTGTGTAAGGCCTTGTATAGCTTGATACTGTTCTCTTTCCCCCCTAATCCTGAGTTTCAACGCTTAACAGTGGAAACACTGTTTTACTTAATTTTGGGGGGGACACCTTTTTTGTATATATTTTTGGTTTTCCTTTTTGTATATAATTTGTTTTTAGGGGGAGCGCCGACAATTTTGACCCTCTTGGTATAGCCTGACAGTGAGGGCACTGTCACGTTTAAGTTTGGGGGTGTGCTCGGTAAGCTTTCTTCCTTCGCATTCATTTGTATATTTTGCATTTGCATACTTTATTAAAAACCCACAAAAATTGAAAATTTTCCAAAAAATATAAAAACTTTGTTGTCAAGTTAGCTAATAGGGTAACTTAGATCTTTATTCCGAAAGATTAGTTGATATGTTAGAAATAACTAAATTCTAGGCTTAGGAATTGAAAACCCTAAAAATAACCCTCATTCTGTTTAAACTTGGTAAGTATACGTCCTTACAGTTTTTTTTGAGAAATAGGTAATCTTGAGTTCAGTTCTTTAGTTAAAGTCAAGATGAAGGGAAAGTATTGAAGCTTTACCGGAGGATAAGTCTGAAAAATAGTTTCTTTTCTTGAGTTCAAATTTATAAAGTATATACCCTACAAACTGCACTTACACGCACCTTGAAACTTGAGATAGTAGAGGATACCTAGAAATACTCTTGCCTGAAAACCTAGTATGAAAGAAAAAACGGTATTTAAAGCTAAACACCAAAAGAGCATAGTGAAAAATATATCCGGTCTTGAAAAAGAAAAAGAAAAAAAAAATAGAATAAAGTCAAGACCTGGAAACTGCTATTTACGCTTTAATGTTCACACATTCAGTAATCGGTCGTTAGTGCCTCAAGAAGCATTAATAGTCGCATGAAAGGTATGTGAGCAAATCCGTCCATCCTTAATGAAAAGAAGTAGTATTAGGTATTAGGGCAAGGGTATTATAACTTGAATTGAATTCTTAAGTGTAGGGGTGCAAATATACACACACGTAGGGGTATACAATCGATGTTTGGATAAAAGATAGAAATAAAGAATAAGACTTGTGTTTTCTGTAAAGTTGATAAAAATCCCTGATTTGAGGCCTCACTTTAGAAGGAAAACTCAGGAGAACCAACATCTTTCTAATACTTTTTTGGAACGTGTATGATCTAAGGCTAAATAGATAGGAGGTGTGAAGTATTAGGGTTGGATATTTCTAACTTAGGATGATAGAATTTCTAACGTAAATACTAAACTGTAGGAGTAGAATCGACGTTAACTTATGACACTAGCTTGACGGGATTTTGTGGGTAGTATCCGCTGAAAACCCTCAGGAGACAACACTCCTCCTACTAGGGACACCTAGAGGTTTAACGGCTTGTTGCACATGCTCAGTGCAATCGCGTTCCCTGCGAAAGTGCGGTTAGGATTTTCTTTTTTGTGAATAATTGGTTTTGCTCGGGACGAGCAAAAGTTAAGTTTGGGGGTATTTGTTCATAACAGAATACGGCATTTTATACCACCCATTCTTATGCTCGTGTGTTTATAGGTAGGTACTTTTAATCCGTGTTTGTTACATATTTACAGAATACAGGTTTCCAGTACAAATATTGCAAATCAAGACAAAATCTCCACAGTTACACCAAATACAGAACATCTGTCACAGCAGATAAAAGCCGGGTTCCGGTCATCCATATCCGTCCAGTGCCGAGTACTAGTTCCAGAGACAAGACATATGACAGTGGTCATTCGTGTCTCGGACAAGCACAGAGCACGAGGGGGGCAGCATAAGAATCAATGGGTGCGCGGAGCTCAAGAGAGATAAAGTCAAAAAGTGAAGAAAAGATAGCAATCTTGGACTAAGAATTCTGAAGATATTCTGGAAATATTATCAGAAAATACATGTACCAGACAACAGGGGACAGCAGACCAGGGCCGTACTGAAAAACCCATGCCCTAACTCCATCATAGGGCCGCGGATCCGTGGCCAATAAGGGGTATTGGCGGCGGATCCACGGCCAAGTGGGCCCCTCTCACTGTCATTTTTCATGGGTAGTTGGGTCTTTTCACATGGGTCCAGTTTGTTGCCCTAGATTTCATTTTCTCTGCCTATAAATACAGCAGAACTTGCCAAAGCCAAGGGTCATTCTTTGTTCTTCATTCTTTTGTAGGATTTAGTCTTTTTTCTTCTTCTTCTTCTTCTTCTTCATTCTTTTTCCATGAAACTTGTAGTGAGAGCTTTTTGAGTGGAACATCAATGAAGATGAGGGCTTTTGTTCATTCTCTTTTGTTTCTTCTTCCCCTTGAGATTCTTGCTTTCTCTTGATCATTCAACCTCTTCATTGAGCTTGAATGGTTAAGGGTTAGTTATTGATCTCAAGGGTCGTATTTTCTCACGGGACTAGTTCTTCATTTCACATGCGTTCTCTACCCTTCCCTTGATCTCGCAACCTCTTGATTGAGCTTGCAAGTTTAAGGGTTGGCTATTGATCACATGCTTGTCTTGAGTTCTATGTTCTTGTAATTACTCTCTTGTTCTTTTTATCGCTTTTTATTACTTGCTTATTATTATCTTGCTTTACTTTCTTGCAATTTCATTTCATGCACTTACTTACTTGTAATCTTTTCTTTTCTTTGTTCTTTTCTTTTTGTTCTCTCTTTTTGGTTCTCTTTTGTGAATGAATGTAATTATTATTGTTAAGAAGAAATACGGTATTATAAGTTAACGTTTCCTTCTCATTTCCTTTTCCCGTATTTTCCATTGAACTCCGCCCAAACGATACGCAAGCGCTCCGTTAGGCACCGTACCCTGACAAGGTAACGGTGATTCCTAACTGCGACCGGTTGCGTTCGGTTTGGCCGGAGGCGAAAGCAAGAGACAAGAACAGAAGGACAAGGGTAAATAAGCCGTATTCCATGAATACCGCGCTTAAATCCCCTAATCCACGTTGTTGCCGATTGCTCTAGCTTCAATTGGTCAAGATTCGGCTCAAAGGTTTTGAGTACGGATTTCTTTAGCTTATAATCTCGTATCTTTTCTTAACAACTTTATACTTGCAAATAATACACATAGGTTAGTCTCGAACAAACTCATACAAATTCTTTATTGACTCGTCTAAAGCAAGAACGGACATACAAGCATCTCCCTGTGGACCGACCCGTGCTCAACCGGCTAGCTGCATAGCGACACCGTCTTGATTGCGGTTAACTTTAATTCTTTCAATCACCACTAGTACAAAACCGTCCGATCCTGATCCGTGCAATACCGCACGTATCTGATCGAACCCTGCCATATCTCCATACGGCCTCTACAGCGTTTCGCCCGAAAGCTTGAGTAACTGTAAGTGTGGTGGACTCTAAAGACTCGTCAATACTATGGCTGTGGATTTAACCACTAGCACGTCAGAGGTATTAGCCAATACGTGACGGGCCACCAGCTATTGACTAAAAGGGACGTCGATGAGCGAACTCATCCTGACACCCTACTGAGCCTGTCAGTGACAATATCCGTACAGTCCGGTCCGTTCGTCTATGAGCATCGCATGTCGGGCCTAGGGGGTTGGTAAAAGTCAGACCCCCAAAAGCGGTACAAGTCGTGTCGGAGCGTAGCCCAGAACACCCTGAGATACTACTGGAATACCTACCAGTAAATCTCCTGCCTCGGCCGAGGGCTTTGTGTAATGGCTCTCCTAGACACAGCGCGACCTCACCCCCAATACCGGGAGAGACGAACCCCTGAAGATCTGCTCACTGCCTCCATGTGGCTCGGGACTGTACCCAACTAAGACCTGTTTGCACGACTCCTTTGAGCCGTGGTAGGGTAGTAATCAAAGTACAGTGGGAACTCACACGAGACAAATGACGATCCCCAGGTCGATGAACTAACCTGTACACATGTCACCAGGGAACTGCTATCTGACGTCAGGTATAAGACCAACTAGCATGTTCCCGGCGAGTCCTGTCCGGTGTACTCATAACCCAATGAGCACCTGTATACATCTTAGGTGAACCAACTGACACCAGTGGCTTGTGAGACCGGTCACTGCCCTTCGTCGGGGTCTCGACTGTATACACTAGTCTACTCTGGAGAATCGATGCCCTGTCTCGAAACTCCCACGACTAGGGACCTTTTAAGGATGTGCTTATAGACCACCAGCTCTCACGTATATGATCGCCATCATACTGCCGGCAGTCAAGCAAGAATCCTAGGGGCTCTATCAGCGTGTAATAGTGACCTGTAAGGTCACCTGAAGCAGTACACGATGATAAAGGTAAACCAGATAGCATACTATCATCTCGAGCAAGACTGTCCTCCTGGGATAGGTCCTCCCTCAATCATTGCAATCACGTGCCTGTGATCCAATAATTGACTCTGAGGGCACTATCTCCAACAGTAGGAATTTTGCTCACTTTAGAAATATTTCTCTCTCAATATTTCCCCACCTCAAGAAAAGCTAGAAAGCTTTCTTGAGATGAAGAAGAAGAAGAATGGTGAATGAATCTCATCTCATGAGTGTTAGAATGACAACCATGGGTGAGTTAGTAACATATACTAACTCATGTAGAGACTAAACTACGGCTAAGGATAATGGTTAGGTTAGTAAATATCTTAAGTAAAACAAATTAGTGGACTAAGTCAATGGTCTTAATAAGCTTCTCCAAGCTTCTAGCCATGACAAATTTCCAACCAATTTTGATTTACTTTAATAAATAAAAACCCTAGGATTATCATAAGCATGGTGTAAGTCTCATACACCCTGAAGCATGTAACACCTAGCATGACATAAAAAATGTACATTAATATATATCACATATATACTAAAGCACAAAGTGTGAAAAAGAAATACTTAGTGAGAAAATATTAGTTAATGTAAGTTAATATATCAAATATATAATTATAAATTAAATTATCAAATCAACACTTGATTTAATAATCCGGCTATACCACATACAACCGACTAATATCATATGAATCAACTTATCAAATCAACACGTGATTCGATAACCCGTCTATATCACATATAACCGACCGATATCACATATCGCGAGAATAGAATACGGTGTCACATATCGTATTAATCTCGGTCCCGCACATACCACATATGTGCTCCTACTTCGTTTCGCTTGAGCCAGGAAACCTCTGTGTAGGACTCTAAAGACTCGTCAATACGCTGGCAGTTGGTGGTGATCATATCAGTCACCCTTAAGCCACAAGCTGTTTGCTAAACGTAAAGTCCACCCGAGTATTGAGAGATCAGAAGATCAACAAGCAAACCTGCTCATACTCCTGCGAATCCGATCAGTAACACTACTGTACAGTCCGGTCTCTTCGTCTGATATGTCGCATATCATAGCCTGGGGGTGGTAATCGTCAGACCCCAATAGCTTGATAAGTCATGCCGATGTGAGGCTCATAACGGTTCAAGAAACTACCGATAACTCTTACCAGTAGCTATCAGCAACTCTGGCCAGGGATTTCCTGGTATGGCCAATCAAGCATAGCGCAACATCAACCCCCAATACCGGGAGAGACGAATCCCCTCCAATCGCTCATTGCCAACATGTGACTCGGGACTGTACCTAAAAACCACCGTTTTGCACGATCTCTTAAATGTGGTAAGGTGGAAATCAAAGCACAGTGGGAATCACACAAGGCTATATGACGATCTCGGGTCGACAGACTAACCTGCACCGGTGTCACCAGAGAACTACTATCTGACAATAGGTATAATACCATCTAGGAGTTCTCGGCGAGTCCGTTCAGTATACCCAGTCTCCACTGAGAACCTGTATACCTTCTCTGATGTCAAACACCAATGGATGTGAGATCATCCATCACCCATCATATGGGTCAAGAAGCGCATACGCTAGTCTACTCTGGAATATCGATGTCCCGTCTCGATACTCCCACGACTAGAAACATTTGAAGGATGTACTTACCAACTACCATTTCCCCACTAGTATGATCTGCATCATAATCCTGGTAGTCAAGTACTCATCGTAAGGGCTTTATCAACATGTAATAGAGAGACAATAAGTGTACATGTTAAGATAAAGTGCAACCAGATAGTATACTATCATGTCGAGCAAGAAATTCCTCCCTATATATGTCTAAGCATCCACTAAAATATACATCGTATGTACAGTAATGGCCTCTAGGGCATACATATAACTAACAATCTCCCACTTGCACTGAGGCCATTTGTTGTAGTATCTCATACTCAACGTCCTATAGAAGTCTCTCTACAGTAAGGCGTTTGTGAGTGGATCCGCCGTGTTATCCTTTGCATCAACTCTCCTTACCTCGATCCCTTGGAGATCAACCATCTCCCTGATCATGTGATACTTGCCTCAGAATATGTCTCAATCGCTGATAGGACCGGCGTTCCTAGGCCAAAGCCACAACTGCATTGTTGTCACAATAACAGTTATTAGACGCTCAATGGTAGGAACCGTGTTCATCTTATGAATAAGAATTATCCAGACATCCACTTTGGTAGTATCATTGGTAGTGACGTATTCAGCCTTTATCGTCTAGTTTGCCACGGTATATAGCTTGGAAGTCTTCTAACATACCGTCCCACCACTAAGGGTAAATACAAAGCCCGTGACTGACTTTCAGTCGACCTTATCACTCTGGAAGCTGGAATTGGTAAAGGACTCCCACTGGAGTACTCCGTTACCAAACCCCAAGAACATTTCTTTAGTGCTTCTCAAGTACTTAAGAATGTCCTTCGCAGCTTTCCAGTGATTCTCCCAAGATCCGATTGATTCCTAGTTACTACACCTAGTGAGTTAGCTATATCTGGTCTGGTACATAACATAGTATACATGATAGAGCCTAGTGCCGATGCATAGGGTATCCCTTGCACGTGAGCTCTCTCCAAATCAGTCTCGGGAGACTTCTTTTTGGAGAGAGTGATTCCTGAGTAAGTGGGTGAACCACCAAGCTTAGAATCTTCCATACTAAACCCCTTTAGTACGGTGTTAATGTATCTGGATTTGGACACTTCCAATATCCACTTAGATCCATCATCTTAGATCATAATCCACAAGATGTAATAGGTATCATCCAGATCTTCCATGGAGAATCCTCGTGGTAAGAGGAGCTTGACCAAGTGTAGCATAGCAAACTATTTCCTATCAAGAGTATGTCATCTACGTACAATACGTGAAAGACAACCCTACTCTCTACAAACTTTATATACAAGATTCATTTACCATTTTGATGAAGTCAAACTCTTTGACTACCACATCAAAACAGATGTTCCAATTACGCGATGCCTGCTTTAATCCTGATGGACTTAAGCATAGCTTTGAATGACTCAACTTTTCCATTTATACCAAGAATCTTCTCAAGATTCACTTGCTCCCTATGGGTTTTACCCTTTCAGGTGCAACATTCAAAGTCACACTTTGTTGGTGCACATGGATTCCATCTTTGATCGCATAGCATCCAGCCATTTCACAGAGTCCCCACTCATGATGGCTTGCCTGAACCTAGTTGGGCCATCATCTACCTTGATGCAATCCTCGCTCCCACTGTCACCGAGAAGACCGTAGTCTCCCTCAAGTGGTTGAGGAACCCTACCAGATTCACGGAGAGGCTGAGATTCGTTGGAGACATTCGAATCTTTTGGTTTTACCAAATCATCAGCTGTTAGTTTGTCCAGCAGGAACTCCTTCCAGTTCTACATCATGACCACAAATTTCTTCATAAGAAATTCATTTTCTAAAAAGGTGGCATGCTGAGAAACAAAACACCTTTTGCTCCTCAGTTTGGTAAAAGATATACCTCCGGAAATGTTTGGGATATCCAACAAATTGTAACGTTTTGAAAATCGTTTCGGTGAAATTTCGAAAAAAAATCGGTAAAATAAGGGGTTTTCTGTAAAAAGTCAAAATACAAATATCTTATTATAAAAATTAAATATACATATTCTAGCTATGTAATTGCTATTATTTGGTGTTTATTGAGCCGCTGATGAAATTTCAAATTTTCTAAAAAAAAAATATTATTTTATTATTATTTTAAGCCGTCACTAATACATTTAATTAGGGAAAATTACAAATTGGAATGAGTTGAAACAAATTTTGTGCATCATAAAACATTAAATAAAATTTTATCATGTGATTTTTTGTAACGAAATCATTTACCAAAACGGTTTAGAAATTATTGAAGAAAAAAAGGCTTTTTTTAGCGTAAATGGATGCTTGGGGTATTGTATTTATCATTTTTCATCACCCCACACCCATACCCACACCCACACACCCCCATTTATTTCCTCTCATGGCTGAATTCAGCAGCCCCATCAATTTTCCCCACTTGAAGATTTGAAAAGAAAAGAATAAAGAGAGAAGTTAATTGAAGTATGGGCTTTGACTTTTGTATTGACTTTGAACTTTCTTCACTTGCTTTTCCCCACCTCACTCTCACTCCTCTCCTCCTCATGATGCAGCCGAGCCTCCCTCTTGCTGTCCTCCCCTTTTTCTCATCTCATTTCACTCAAAACCCTTCAAAAAAATCTCCAAAATTCCATCTAAAATCAAGCTAAAACTCAAATCCAATTCTTACCCATTTTTCCTTTACCTATTCTAGTATGGATCATGGTGAAAGATGTAAGTCTACGCTAGCGCCCCGGCCGTCTACAGACGCCAAATGCGGAACAAAAAACTTTTAACTGGCGCTATCGTATACTTTAACCCGGATCTGCCATTATTGCTAAACTAACAAACTGTAAAGAGTGTAGAAAGGTTGTACCGAACGATCCGAGTCCTTCGTTCTTCAACCATCATCCCACGCTCCGTTGCGGCTGCTCCGATCTCGTCGATCTCCAATATCCTCGTCGAGGTGGCACCACATGATCGATTCTTTAAACGGGCTCCCACCTCTGACTCGAGGCAACTCGATCGTCAAGTTTGCTAAAAGAGACGACCAAGAATGATGTAGAGAATGAGTAGATGACTTTGTCTCACTTCGTCCAAATCCGTGGACGATCGGTTAATGAAGTTGCCGTGGAAATCGGGTGATGGAATGAAATGAACTGTAAAATTCCATACACCCCGAATACTATCATAATCTTTTCTAGTCAAAATGAAAACTCAAGTGAGAGAGTGTATGAAGAGAGAGAGGGGGCCGGCCTCTTATAGCAAAGAGGGAGGTGACCGTAGGAGAGGGGGGTGACCATAGGATAAATATCATATGTGAACACAAACAAATATCTTGCATAAAGATCTTAAGCAAAACAAGAATGTTTAGAAATCAAAGCATGAGTCATTTAGCCTTGTCACAAATTCTAGAACCTTCTAGAAGCACGACTCACTCTCATCCAAGAAAAGATAAATCCGCCTTTAACCAAATGTTAAAAGACGGCTGACAGAAAACTGGAAACTGGCAACTTCCAAAAGTGATCCTGAAACGACTTTCAGGATAACCCCGAAACTGTATAAATATACCCGCATTTGTATTACGACCGAATACAAATGCAACTGAGACAAAGATATTATACCTACTCAATATAATACTCGGACCCGGCTTAAACCAAAGCCGACCAGTATCATCTGCCCGAAAACTGACACGTGCGTAAACGCACGTGCATTTTCCGAACCCTGCCATAAAACCATACGGCCTCTACAACGTTTCGCCCGAACTTGGGAAACTGTCTGTGGGGGACTCTAATGACTCGTCAGTACCCTGGCAGTGGGTTTAACCACAAACCGTCAGCGGCACTAGCAATGCGTAACGGCTGCCCATGGACTGACCTCAAGGGAGGCTGATGAGCGAACTCAAGGGAGGCCGATGAGCTAACTCATCCAGAAACCCTACTGAGCCTAACAGTGACAATGTATTTACAGTCCGGTCCGTTCGTCAATGAGTATCGCATATCCGCCTAGGGGGCTAGTAACGTCAGACCCCCAATAGCAGTATAAGTCGTGTCGGAGTGAAGCCCAATAACACCCTGAGATACTACTGGAGTACCTACCAGTAAATCTCCTGCCATGGCCATGGACTTTGTGTAATGGCTCTCCTAGACACAGCACGATCTCGCCCCCAATACCGGGAGAGACGAATCCCCTGCCGATCCGCTCACGTGCCTCCATATGGCTCGGGACTGTACCCAAAAACTACCTGTTTGCACGACTCCTTTGAGCCGTGGTAGGGTAGAAATCAAAGCACAGTGGGAACTCACACGAGACAAATGACGACCTCAGGTCGATGAACTAACCTGTACACATGTCACCAGGGAACTGCTATCTGACGGTAGATATAATACTAACTAGCAGATTCCCGGCGAGTCCTGTCCGGTGTACTCATAACCCAATGAGCACCTGTATACATCTTAGGTGATCCAACTGACACCAGTGGCTTGTGAGACCGGCCACCGCCCCTCGTCGGGGTCTCGACTGTACACACTAGTCTACTCCGGAGTATCGATGCCCTGTCTCGAAACTCCCACGACTAGGGACCACAATTAAGGATATGCATATAAACTACCCAACTCTCACGTATATGATCGCCATCATACTGTTGGTAGTAAAGCAAGATCCTAAGGGCTCTATCAAAGTGTAACATGCAATCAGTCACCTGAACATGTACACGACTGATAAAGGCAAACCAGATAGCATACTATCATCTCGAGTAAGACTGTCCTACCGGGATAGGTCCTCCGCAATCAATGCAATCACGTACCTGCGATCCAATAATTGACTATGAGGGCACTATCTCCAACAATCTCCCACATGCACTCAAGGCTAATATTGCGATGTCGACTACTCACAGCCCGTGTGAAACCGAACATCCAACTCCTCTACTAATCAGTTTCACAAAGCCCGTTTGTAAAACTATTGTGTTCGAGAAATAGCCTCAGAGAGTGGATCCGTCTAGAAGTATCTTTCTATATCTCTCTTAATCTCAAGTTCGTGGAGAAAACCATCTCCCGAATTGAGTAATACGTGTCTTAGAATATGTATGGATATCTGATGGGACCTTAGTTCATAAATGAACTCCATATCCAAACTTCTTAGACTGTATGGATCACTGAACCTAATCAGTATCCGGCACCATGCCACCCACAGTATCCTCTTGGACCACCTGTCCATAATACTGTCCCTCTTCGTCAGAGGGAAAAACTATAACTCTGACAATCACTCTGTCAACCATGTCACCTTTGAAGCCTGGAATGATAACCGTCTCCCGAAGGAGGCTGCCGTCATCAAATCCGTAGAACATGTACTTATGTTCTAAAACTGCTTCCTTATGTTTCTCCAGGATTGGATTAATACAAACTTATTGCATCTAGTGCAAAACCAACATTTGGTGTGGTACTTGACATCTTATGATTGACTCAATTGCCTAAGCAAGTGATCTGCCAATCATGCACTTCCCTCTCCCCTTTAGTCTGTAAGACACCTTTAGAGAGGGTGACTCCATCACCTGCAGGTACACCACCATGCTAGGAGTCAATTATTCCAAAAACCATTAGAATATCTGTCAAAGTACCCACATTGGGAAACTACCCAAATCCAGATCTAAAACCATAGATCTAGAAACCAGAATGTCAAATATTATATCCATATCCTGTCTGGAGAAACAACTGTGTGACGACCACAGTACAACCGATCGTAGTATAGGAATTTTACTTCCTATTCTGTGTATGTCATCCAGATACCATGACATCACACCCTACTACCTTCTTAAATGATCCATCCCCTATTCTGATTGAAGTCAAAACCATGACTGTCACATCAAAATTAGATGATCTATCTCCGCTATAACTGCTCAAGTCTATAAATAGATATAAGCTACTTGCCCACTATGCTTCCGATGCTCCCACTGACTACGACAACCCTCCTACCGGGTCTCATAACCTGGAACAACAGTAGTGTCAAGTCTGGGTAGATAAGAACCTCCCTGTCACCATCCTTGAGCCTACCGAAGTACCTCTCGGGTGTCTGAGGTTACCTACCATACCTGCGGAGTGGCTATTGGAATGTCAAACCTGATTGAATGTATAGGTACTATTAAATTTTCCATAATCGTTTGCGGTTCTGGAATCACTTCCAGTTCTACCATACTCCCACTACTGTTTTCTGAAAAAGATCCATTTTTACTAAAACTGTGGCGAGTCAAGAACAATATCACTATTGATCTTGCAAATGGTAGAATATCAACCCTCGTCATAACCAGGGTCAACCCACAAACAGCCATTACAGAAACGTGCCCTGAGTTATCCAGAGTCTGGTTTTAAGCATAAGCTGGACAACTCCCCGTACCTTAGTTTCTTTTAAGGTACGAACTATTCTATATCCAATATAGAAACTTTGGCACTTATTTAATTGGAACCATATTCAAATCATGCAGCTGTCTCCAGTGCATATCAACTTAATGGAAAGAGGCTAATCAGCATTACTCAACTTAGGAATCCATCCAATTATGAGTAACCTGAAAGAGAAACACGTTTCTCAAAATCATCACTATCAACTGAATACCAATCACAAGAATCTACATCTTCGATCTCTTTGAAGAATCCCGATACTTGTGATACCTGGTTCTCTACTTTATTCTTATACCCACAACTTCTCAAAACTTAGACCTCGTATTTCTCCGAAACACTCGTCTAAATACTAGAGAAGTTATAAGTAAACAGAACATAGTACGAGGACCTACCCCTTTGTCCTGAAGGACACTTGGACAACATACAATACTCTGTATAAGTCCGCTGAGTTGAACAACTCAAAACCTGTGCGTTGTAGGTGGAAAACTGTACCCTGGCGATTTCCTCAACTATCACCAATTACAACGAATTCCGATATAATGAGGATGATCACCTAATTCCCAATATCTTACTCCCACTCATCATCTGCAAAACCATACAGATATGAGAATGAAACCTGGTAAATACATACCCTTGGAGTAAGTGTCTAATCGGGAAAACAGTTTTTCCTTTAACAATGCACTGAAACATGAAAATGTTTCGTAGGGGTATCCTGGTATTCATAGCAATGCCTCTTCCATAATCCAATTCATGACTTCAACCGTATATTTTATTGCCATCTCTCCAAATCCCTTAATTTGTCTTTAGTCATTACCTTCTGTACACCATCGTTAGGCTAAATGGTTTTCTTCCTTCCCTACCGTTCGGCACCAGCCTATGGTTTGGAAGAAGACTATCCAGTAAGCATAATAGGTGTACCCTCCTAAACCAAGGAGTACTCGCATCTCGAGAGAAGGTGATGATAAAAGACAACTGAATAATACCTTATTCTTTTAAAGGTGAAATAGGAGCGGCGATGAAGTACGCGGTTTTGGTCGTGAATGATATCAGTCGCAATTTACTTTGCCCTCTTTCTAATCCCTTTATTTTGTCTTTACATATTACCTTCTGCACACCCTACTTAGGCTAATTGGTTTTCTTCATTCCCTACCTTTCGGCACCAGCCTATGGTTTGGAATAAGACTATCCAATAGGCGTAATAGGTGTACTCTCCTAAACCAAGGAGCTCTCGCAACCTGAGAGAAGGTGATAATAAAATACAACTGAATAAACCAATTCTATTTCTCCTGAACCTGGATCCATCCCCGAAGAAGTCCCTTCGAGTTCGTATATAACCATACGATGGATCTATCCAATGGAAGTGGATATCCGTAATAATACGGGTGTTCTGAGAAATGCAAAGGGTAAAAGAAGGAGTGGCAATGACTTATGCAACTCAGACAATCCAAAAGCCAGTATTTTAAGAAGGTTCGGTCAACCTGGTCACTGAGTCATAGTCTAGGGTCGGTCAAAGGTCGCTGCCAAAGAGAGAGAGAGAAAAGAAACACTCAGCGTGCACTCTAACCTAGATCAGAATGGTCATCATTTTATCTAATCCGGAAACCTCCCACTGTCCTGTCAAATTCTCCTCCAAACCTAAAGAAGAATCAATCGGGATCACCCGAAGAGTAAACCAACTCATCAGTGGGAATCAGGATCCAACTCTCATCGCATGATAACATGATGGAATGCATCCACGTTACTCATACTCTAGAAGGTATGCGCATACTCGGCAAGTTTCAGTTTCTTTAGAAACTCCTGATATTATTTTTGCCCCATGCTCTTATAACCTTGGCGTTGGTCAAAATGTCATAAGTCACATGCCAAGTTCTACCCGTCACTATCTTGTCAATTTGAACCCACCCGCACATGCCCTTGACGTTGGCCAAAATGGCAGAACGACTGTCCCAAACTAACTCATCTATCTATGCAACAATTGAATACCCAGCAGCTACCAAACACTATGCCTTGGCGTTGGTCAAAATACGTAGCTTGAATACTACTGAATACCCAAAAGAAGTGACGGAGGGCTACGACTGGTTTTTGGCGAAAAACCTTTAGCGTAGTAAACTTGATATCGTTGAAGGAACCTGATAGCTTTTTAAAATATAGTGGCGAAAACCTTTTGCTAAAGAGGTCACTCCCGGTAAAGGGATCTCGGCTCTTTCCTCGTGGAATGAGGTGCAGGATATTCCACTGAATACCGCTATGCAAAGCAACATGTAATCGGCTATAGTGAAGTTATTACCCTGACGCAAACTTCTGCCCAAGGGGTCAGTCCCGGTGAAGGGATATCAACCCTTGCCCCGTCGAATGAGGTGCAGGATATTCCACTGAATACCGCTAAGCATAACAAAAGGAAACGTCTTTGCAATAACACTTTTTAAATTTGTTCCAACAACTGTAAACAGGTTTGTTTAACTTTGCATTGATCAGAATCAACGCAGTCCCATCAATTAATCACACCAGAAAAGAACGGAAATAAAATGTATGTATATGCCATCCGCATTCGTCACTGGGTCCCGTCATCACCCGTTAGGTTACTTAACTAACGACAGAGCGGGGACTGGACTAGCGCGGGTGTAAAACATATACAACATCTAATAGTATATAAACCAATATACAATAATCGCTCCAGGCATGATAATATGCAACATTACAGAAAAGTAATAAGCATCACAGAACAATACAGATAATCTGGGATCCCCGAGTTTCACAGAGCCGCTGCTGAAACTCGACGTTCCCCTGTCGTGTGGATAGCCTGTGCAATGAAACCTAGACCCCTACGGGTGCGGCAAGTTACCCGCCAAAACCTGAAGCGAGGCAGTCCCCCACAGCATAGTGAATGGAACACCCGGCACTTCACGGAATCCGGTAATCTTGGGCACCCCTCCTTGGATCAACCTGTACCCCCTACGAGTGCGGTGAATAGTCTGCCAATTTTAGAGTGGGGCCCCTCTGCCTCTCAAAGCCATGAGATGCGGACCCGTTGCTTCTCAGAACCCGGCTATCCGTGCACTCCGTCGCGGGGCAAAACCTAGTACAGTAATGAAAAATAGTATAATAGGTACATCGACCGCAACCTGGTCGTGCCCCAAAAGAATATTATACAACAGGCAGTGACGGCTGTCCACAAGTTGGACGCTCGCCTCGCAATATCAAATGTACAAATAAACACAAACTGTACTACCATTGCACACTGCTATCCACCACGACAAATCCGCAACATCACAGCACAACACAGAACATCAACGCGAATGTCACGTTCGCAAACCCGTCTAAAAGAACTATAGCAATGAAACGCGGTTTACCGATCAAATGACATTCCCGGTCGGAGATATAATGTAAGCACTGTAAACTAACGTGTTTAAATTTCGATCGACCAAAGACCAAATATCAAAAAGTGGGCCCCACGACTTACTGGTGAACAGTAATCAAAACCTGGGCCAAAACGATATTTACCAAAAAGCCCAATTTCCAACAGAGAAACTACTGTAGAATTTTGACCAACTGATTCGACTTTACTACGGCGGATCCGCGGCCAAACCCACGCTTGGGCCGCGGATCCGCGGCTGAACAGTCGATTCACTTCGACGAATTTCTCCAGTATTCCTAAAAAACCCTGCACAGATTTTTAAGACATGTAGAATTCATTTTTGACACCGTTTAAAAACAACAGAAACTGTCGGGCAAGAAAATTGTGTTTTTCGATTTTCGATTCGATCGATGTTTTAAACGCGTTAGCACAAGTTAGCATAGCAAAATGGTGAGGCTCTGATACCACTGTAAGTCTACGCTAGCGCCCCGGCCGTCTACAGACGCCAAATGCGGAACAAAAAACTTTTAACTGGCGCTATCGTATACTTTAACCCGGATCTGCCATTATTGCTAAACTAACAAACTGTAAAGAGTGTAGAAAGGTTGTACCGAACGATCCGAGTCCTTCGTTCTTCAACCATCATCCCACGCTCCGTTGCGGCTGCTCCGATCTCGTCGATCTCCAATATCCTCGTCGAGGTGGCACCACATGATCGATTCTTTAAACGGGCTCCCGCCTCTGACTCGAGGCATCTCGATCGTCAAGTATGCTAAAAGAGACGACCAAGAATGATGTAGAGAATGAGTAGATGACTTTGTCTCACTTCGTCCAAATCCGTGGACGATCGGTTAATGAAGTTGCCGTGGAAATCGGGTGATGGAATGAAATGAACTGTAAAATTCCATACACCCCGAATACTATCATAATCTTTTCTAGTCAAAATGAAAACTCAAGTGAGAGAGTGTATGAGGAGAGAGAGGGGGCCGGCCTCTTATAGCAAAGAGGGAGGTGACCGTAGGAGAGGGGGGTGACCATAGGATAAATATCATATGTGAACACAAACAAATATCTTGCATAAAGATCTTAAGCAAAACAAGAATGTTTAGAAATCAAAGCATGAGTCATTTAGCCTTGTCACAAATTCTAGAACCTTCTAGAACCTTCTAGAAGCACGACTCACTCTCATCCAAGAAAAGATAAATCCGCTTTAACCAAATGTTAAAAGACGGCTGATAGAAAACTGGAAACTGGCAACTTCCAAAAGTGATCCTGTAACGACATTCAGGATAACCCCGAAACTGTATAAATATACCCGCATTTGTATTACGACCGAATACAAATGCAACTGAGACAAAGATATTATACCTACTCAATATAATACTCGGACCCGGCTTAAACCAAAGCCGACCAGTATCATCTGCCCGAAAACTGACACGTGCGTAAACGCACGTGCATTTTCCGAACCCTGCCATAAAACCATACGGCCTCTACAACGTTTCGCCCGAACTTGGGAAACTGTCTGTGGGGGACTCTAATGACTCGTCAGTACCCTGGCAGTGGGTTTAACCACAAACCGTCAGCGGCACTAGCAATGCGTAACGGCTGCCCATGGACTGACCTCAAGGGAGGCTGATGAGCGAACTCAAGGGAGGCAGATGAGCGAACTCAAGGGAGGCCGATGAGCTAACTCATCCAGAAACCCTACTGAGCCTAACAGTGACAATGTATATACAGTCCGGTCCGTTCGTCAATGAGTATCGCATATCCGCCTAGGGGGCTAGTAACGTCAGACCCCCAATAGCAGTATAAGTCGTGTCGGAGTGAAGCCCAATAACACCCTGAGATACTACTGGAGTACCTACCAGTAAATCTCCTGCCATGGCCATGGACTTTGTGTAATGGCTCTCCTAGACACAGCACGATCTCGCCCCCAATACCGGGAGAGACGAATCCCCTGCCGATCCGCTCACGTGCCTCCATATGGCTCGGGACTGTACCCAAAAACTACCTGTTTGCACGACTCCTTTGAGCCGTGGTAGGGTAGAAATCAAAGCACAGTGGGAACTCACACGAGACAAATGACGACCTCAGGTCGATGAACTAACCTGTACACATGTCACCAGGGAACTGCTATCTGACGGTAGATATAATACTAACTAGCAGATTCCCGGCGAGTCCTGTCCGGTGTACTCATAACCCAATGAGCACCTGTATACATCTTAGGTGATCCAACTGACACCAGTGGCTTGTGAGACCGGCAACCGCCCCTCGTCGGGGTCTCGACTGTACACACTAGTCTACTCCGGAGTATCGATGCCCTGTCTCGAAACTCCCACGACTAGGGACCACAATTAAGGATATGCATATAAACTACCCAACTCTCACGTATATGATCGCCATCATACTGTTGGTAGTAAAGAAAGATCCAAAGGGCTCTATCAAAGTGTAACATGCAATCAGTTACCTGAACATGTACACGACTGATAAAGGCAAACCAGATAGCATAATATCATCTCGAGTAAGACTGTCCTACCGGGATAGGTCCTCCGCAATCATTGCAATCACGTACCTGCGATCCAATAATTGACTATGAGGGCACTATCTCCAACAAAAGAAGCAAGTTTGTGTGGCTAGGTTGCATGTTTGATTCAAGTTTTGTGAGGTATAAATATTTGTCTCATGGTTTGATTTTTGATTAGTTACTTAATTGTTGCTATAATACTTCTTTATTATCTAATTAGATGCTTAATTAGGTTTTAATTTGAAAGCTTGGGAATTCTAGAATAGGGTTAATTGCTAGTTAGGGTTTGAATTCAATATGGTTGTTGTCACTTGTTTATGTTTGCAAGGTGTAGTTTGCCATGAGAAGACATGGAAAACCTAATTTAGCTAATAGTTACAAATTGTTACTTGCAAAATGTCCATGCTTAAGCTTTTTAACAAACTAGTTTTTGGAAACTATGAATATAATTGGGATTAAAATCTAATTAGGATTTCTATCGTTAGAGTATGGTTTTAATGAGTAGGTTAACTTGAAATTTAATGAAAAAGCTAAACTTGTAACTAGTTTGCTAATTTCTAGTTTAAAATTGTTAAAGGTGGTTAATATTGCAAACTAGGTTTTTAGTTTTAATTCAAAATATGAGATTAAAAATATGGTTAGGGTTTTTATCATATTATTAACTTTATTAAGTGTAGTTTAACACTTTAGTTCATAGGAATCCAACCTAAATTGTAGTTTGTGCATTTTGCTATGAAATTGTTAAAAATGATATTTTGTAAACTAGAATATTAGGGTTTCTGGAATTTAATGAGATTAAATTCCGGAAATTTTTTCTATGACTTATTTAAGATATTTAATAAATATATTGGCCGCTACATTCATTTAAACATCCTGTTTTGTTCAAAAACGACGAATTGTGCTCGCTAGATTTTCGGAAAAGTGACTTTTTAAGTAAAGTTGGGGTTTTTGTGAGTTTTAACCTAGTTTATATTAAAATTAGTGTTCGTGAATGTGCAAATGAGTGTGATTGGATTTTTCTCGATTGTTTGACATCTGTACATCGACATCGAGGGTTGGTTTGACTATTCTTGCATGCGTAGGCGATAGGTTTGGACTTATGCGTGATACACGTGCCGATTTGATTTTCATATGCCGTTTCGATTTCGAATTTAGTTTTAATGCGATACGGTGCGTTATGATATGTAGGTACCCCATGTGAACTTCAAGACGACAAGCAAGCACGTGGCGACGTCGGCACCGGCGAACGAGGACCAGGTGAGTAGATTTATATCTACGGGGAGAAGTCAGGTGGATGGCGTATAGCACCCCCGCAGTCCGTGGTGATGTATACTGATGCGTATACACACCAACAATTTATGTTATGTTGTTAAGATTTATTATTGATGATTTTAGATGGATATTGGTGTTGGATTGGTGCATGGTTACGAAACCTTAGGTAGTGGTTGCACCACACATACGCATACACCCATATTTGCATACATTCTTCTTTCATATGTGCGTACATGAGATTATATATTGTTGTGTATATTTACACATGGGTATGCGACTATGTGTTTATATACTCGATTTGAGGATAGTAATTGGGATTTGAGATGAGTCGGTGATATTGGGCTTGAGGCCAGAAGATCCGTGATGTGTTTTGGTTCGTATTGAGATACGACATGATGTTTTAGCGGGTCTTTTGACGTAGTGATTCTTACATGCATGCATACATAGATGGTAGCAATATTGTACTAGACGTAGATCAGTACCCCGATCATGATATTTGATAAAGAGGATATCAGATGAATAGTATGATGAATGTGATATTGACCCGTACCCAGATTTGGGGATGCCGTACGACGGATTTACGTACGAGCTATATTTTGATGATTGATCCGCACTCTTGATTTGGGATGTCTGGTTATGGATATGATATTATTGAGGCGGGATCACCGACTGTATATATACAGGTATGTATATGTATCGACTCAGATGATAGGCGGTTTCCTTACCTGTAGTTCAGCTTGTTAGTTCAGCCGTATAGTTTAGTGTAGTTGTTAGATTAGATTAGACTCCTACCTATTTCAAAACTAGCGGATCGTGGGTATTTTACAAGACAGGTCAAGGTATCTACGGATATTTCAAAAGACGTATCCTTTCTTAAAAACCACCGTAGCCCTATTTTCAAAACCCCGCGGTTCGTGTTATTTCAAATGGCACCATTTGTAGGACTTATATTAGATTATTACAAATTAGTTATCGTTGTGTCTAGTATTCAGCTCCCGCATATTATTGCTGTTCACTCTGCCTCGCATACTTATTTTGCTGCATATTCCATTATTGATATCATGCTGTTAGGACACCAGCACCATTATCGATGATGCGTATGTACCACGTACACCTACTTGCCGGCTCACACACATCTTCATCGGTAATTGCCATGTCACGTACACTTTAGAGAATATATTTGCCTGACTTAGCTTGTTAGTTAGTAGTTGATATGATATTAGTGTACCTGCCTTACATGCCTAGTTTATTAATCATACATTGCAACTTGGTTATTGATACCATATGCATTCATTATCATTGACATATGCACTTGTGATGATTTCTTGAGATTTATGATATTTCTGGATTTCGGGGAAAGCCGCAAAATTTACAACTTATGATCTTTTAAAATATAAAATGTTGCGGTTTTCTAGTGATGTAAAGTGTCGTCCACCATGAGTTTGCTGTGGTTTTAGAGATCCGTGTCGAGGAGTGGAGGAACCGTCACGGGTACATGGTGGACCCGGTATGGTACCCCGGGGCAAGATGAATGTGGTGTTGACGTTGAGCCTGGCAGGGGACAGATTACCTACCGGTGATATTACCCGACGCGTCGGATATCCGGAGGATACCGTCGTGGTCTTGAGATGGATGGTAGGGGCCGGTCTGGACTGACGGCGCCCTAGATATTGAGATTGAGACATTGATATTTCGAGACAGTGGGATTTATGTTTTGTGTCGATGCTAGACACTGTTGATACTGATTTCATTTATGATACCTCAGTTTAAAAATACGAAGGAAATCTCACTAATTTATGAAAACAGTTTCTTCATTTACATGTATTCTGTTTTCATGCATTCATACCTCATTCATATGATATATTGCTACCTGAGGCACTGACACGGGCACATGAGATTACACTCGGGTTAGATATTTACCCTAGCCTTGTTATAGGCTACATGTTATATACATTTTTGAGGCTATATTATGATCTTTGACCTAGGATTGCGTTATTTATGCGATTTCTGTGCGTAGATGTTTTTCTATTCATGAGTTGGCAACTCACCCCCGTTGTGCCCCAGTTTCTTGCAGGTTTGCCGTACAGGTTTCATTACGGCTTTGCGGGCTCAGTTCCTTTTCCGGGTGGCTTGCTAGTAGGTGGGTTTTTCTTGTATCGTACCCATCATATTACCTTGTATAATATTATTCCGTTGTATCTAGTAAATTCCATCAACCAAACATGTATTTTTGAGATAGAGACCAGTGTTGTTTATTCTTTCGACCTTAGAGTCGCTCGTTATATTTCTGGTGGTTTTGAGTTTCCTTTTGAGTTTTGATCCTCGCCGTTGGCGTTGTATATTATATTGCTTGTGTGGTTGTGACCGTCGATTGACGAAGAGCTAGTTCCCGCTTGGGGATGTCTTTTTATTGATTTCGTATACTATTCATGTTGTATCCCGTTTGGGAGCCAGTATTTACAAAGGAGACTCTGCCGAAATTTTCAGTAAATTTTGATGTTCTTAAAAACCGCATAATTCGGCTTATGCTATTAATACTACTTGTTTTAAATTGGTTTTCCTTCACTCTACTATTTTCTTGGTTTGGATTTCTGGGTTTTCGGTTTACTTAGATTACGTACGCCTCGAGACGTTCGTAGTTTAAGTGCCGGTCATGTTCCGTACTTTCGGGTCGTGACAAAGTTGGTATCAGAGCGTTAGGTTTTAACCTTCGGAGCGTAGGGTTGATGGAATAGGTGACTAAAGTAGAGTGACGTACCGTTGATATGTTCCGCGGCATATTTACGACACGCCACTCCACTTATGAAGCCTTAGGATTTACATTTCCTTGTTCAGTATTATATTCCTTCCTGATCTAGCCTCATCGGTACCAGTTTGGTTTTGCTGCTACGGTTACGGCAGGGAGAGCTACGGCTAGAGTTGCGGTCAGCATGAGCTCGTTACGAACGAGGACTGACCATGGCGTGATTCCGGCGACACACGATTGCAGAGATGTGTATTTTTACTGTGTTTCCGCGCCACGAGCGTTTGGGCGGATCGCCTTTATGAGATTTCTCGGACGTGCCGATCAGTATCAGAGGATTGAGCCAATGATAGAGGCCAGCCAGATCTTGATGACCGTTGGTGTGTTGCTTATTCATGACGATCGAGGCACTGTTCAGCGTGCAGACGAGCGAGCCAGTTATTGCTGCGAACGACGAGATATTGCCCCAGATGCTGGAATTCGTGCAGGACGAGTTGTACTAAGAGATGATAGAAGGTCGCTAGTCATCGAGGATGAATGACTAGGACATGTGGATCGTTCGCCTACCCCGATGCGAGGTCATCAGATAGATTGATTCCAGCTAGAGACGACTTCGCGCGGAGACGTTGGGAGTCGACAGAGACGATCGAATGTCAGAAACCTATTATTCCAAGTTTAAAGTAGTCGGAAATACATGCAGGCAATTCTATGGTCCCTCTAGAAGAATGAAACCCTAACTCGACTTAATGACCGTGTGAAAGCCTTTGAACCTTCGGGTTTGCGGCAGTTCTGCGGCGCCATTAGTGAGGCTTGGGTTTGCCCTTCTACGCCTGGACCACCGATGCTGTGGTATGTACTCGATACTATTAAACTGTGCACAAGATGTTGAGCTCTTGGGGGATTATGAGGTTTTGACGACTCGATCGGATGGCTCGACTTAATTCAGATGCTAGGTGGTGAGATGCATTTCTTGGGAGACTCCAGATATGAGGATAGCCGTTGGAGCTTAGTCCTTGCAGCCGCGACGAGATGAGTCCAAAGCAGACGACATTAGAGAAAAGTGGAGTAAGAGGTTCGCACCAGATCTAGATGAGATGATATTCCACCCCGCCGACATCGGAGAGGCGATGCGCATGCCGAGGCGTGGTACTTGGACTTACCTTCCAGAAGGAGTCGCGATGAGTATGCAGTCGTTCAAGAGCAAGATGCAGATATAGGAAAGGACAATGACTTCCGGACAGTTGGTAGAGACGAGACATGGAAGAGACCGTGAGCAGGATTCCTTCCAGGACACTGCTGCAATGATACTTGCACTCAGGATCAGATGTGTCACGTACATTCAGAGAGCCAGAGGCCGACGCCAGTGATATGCTGTCTTACAAGTGGTCGCGATGATTGACCAAGAGATGACCAGAGAAGTGCCAGAACGGAATCGTCCCCGTTAGCACACCTGACAGGGCCGATGAGCCGATGGACCGAAAGATTGGTAATTCACAGTGAAGACCTTGACCCAGGAGTGGTCATGGTTACGTACACCAGCAGGCCAGAGTTCATGATCATCGACGAGACATCCCATTAGTGACCGCGACAGTTGGCCCGAGATTCTTAGAGGATGCACTTGAGCGATACTATTCCGCCATTTTTGATTTCGATGTTTTGGGTGATTTATTCGCATGATTGGATTTTGATGATTGAGGATTTACGATCTTTGCACAGTGTTGCACTTGATATTGTTTTCGTGCTTGGGTTTCACATGTTTGTGATTTTACGGTTTTAGACATTTGAGTTGATTTTGTGCATATGCACGCACACGATTTGGTTCCTGCACTCTGTATGGTTTATATATGCTTGCAGTGCAGTGATACGCCTTTTGTGCACTTAGATGCGCTGGACTTCGATTTCGATTGCGATACTCGATATCTGTTTTGTGCACCTTGTGCATCTGATTTGATTTTGCGCATGTTCGGTGCTTGATATTGGATTTCATGATTTCGTGGATGATGGATGCCCTGGTTTTGGGTTTTCGCGCATGTCTTGTGATGCGATTTTGGTGCACACCAGATGCACTAAATCGAGATTTTTTTGTGCATGTCAGATGCACCTGATTTTTGCTGTCAGGCACACACGTTGCCTACGACAGATGCTTTGTGCACACCCGATGCACTTAGATCTTATTTCTGTGCACTTATATGGCACGTATATGGATTTTGATTGTCGTGCGCCCTAGACGCACGTAGTATTCATACACGTATTTTGGGATTGATTTCTTATAGAGCAGTACGTTTTTTTATAATAATTGCGATGTGTTTTCGTACTAAGCACGACTAGTCAGAGGACAGTACCTGAATGTATTTTGCATGCATTGATAGCTATTGAAGGGAATTCCAAAAAGCGAGCTATAGTCTCAGTATTTACCTACGTGTCTGATATGACGCGAAACGTTTAAAACAAGGAAAACCCTTCTAAATTGTTTCCCAAAACGGCGGAACGTACATTTCAAACAAAGGTATATATGTATATAGTTATTTTCTTATGATAGACGTTCGCTACTGTGCAGTGTTATGTGCATTGCACAGCAACTTAAAGGATTCGGCATGCATTTCCTCCTGATATTTACATGTATAGTTCCGATTTATAGCATATCGGTCTTGCTTGAGATTTGGCATTCGTGTCTTCACCTTGACTCCGATGATTGCGAGATGCTTGACGGAGTTTTGATTTTGAGTTATATGCTCATTTTTCATGCGCATGCATTGCGCTATGATGCGTTTTATGTATTTATGATTTCGGTGCCCCGGCGATTAGATGGTTTTGGCTGAAATATTTTAGTATTTGGGGGGAGTTTCAATTTAAATTCGGGGACCGAATTTCTTTAAGGGGGGAAGATTGTAACGTTTTGAAAATCGTTTCGGTGAAATTTCGAAAAAAAATCGGTAAAATAAGGGGTTTTCTGTAAAAAGTCAAAATACAAATATCTTATTATAAAAATTAAATATACATATTCTAGCTATGTAATTGCTATTATTTGGTGTTTATTGAGCCGCTGGTGAAATTTCAAATTTTCTAAAAAAAAAATATTATTTTATTATTATTTTAAGCCGTCACTAATACATTTAATTAGGGAAAATTACAAATTGGAATGAGTTGAAACAAATTTTGTGCATCATAAAACATTAAATAAAATTTTATCATGTGATTTTTTGGAACGAAATCATTTACCAAAACGGTTTAGAAATTATTGAAGAAAAAAAGGCTTTTTTTTAGCGTAAATGGATGCTTGGGGTATTGTATTTATCATTTTTCATCACCCCACACCCATACCCACACCCACACACCCCCATTTATTTCCTCTCATGGCTGAATTCAGCAGCCCCATCAATTTTCCCCACTTGAAGATTTGAAAAGAAAAGAATAAAGAGAGAAGTTAATTGAAGTATGGGCTTTGACTTTTGTATTGACTTTGAACTTTCTTCACTTGCTTTTCCCCACCTCACTCTCACTCCTCTCCTCCTCATGATGCAGCCGAGCCTCCCTCTTGCTGTCCTCCCCTTTTTCTCATCTCATTTCACTCAAAACCCTTCAAAAAAATCTCCAAAATTCCATCTAAAATCAAGCTAAAACTCAAATCCAATTCTTACCCATTTTTCCTTTACCTATTCTAGTATGGATCATGGTGAAAGAAGCAAGTTTGTGTGGCTAGGTTGCATGTTTGATTCAAGTTTTTTGAGGTATAAATATTTGTCTCATGGTTTGATTTTTGATTAGTTACTTAATTGTTGCTATAATACTTCCTTATTATCTAATTAGATGCTTAATTAGGTTTTAATTTGAAAGCTTGGGAATTCTAGAATAGGGTTAATTGCTAGTTAGGGTTTGAATTCAATATGGTTGTTGTCACTTGTTTATGTTTGCAAGGTGTAGTTTGGCATGAGAAGACATGGAAAACCTAATTTAGCTAATAATTACAAATTGTTACTTGCAAAATGTCCATCCTTAAGCTTTTTAACAAACTAGTTTTTGGAAACTATGAATATAATTGGGATTAAAATCTAATTAGGGTTTCTATCGTTAGAGTATGGTTTTAATGAGTAGGTTAACTTGAAATTTAATGAAAAAGCTAAACTTGTAACTAGTTTGCTAATTTCTAGTTTAAAATTGTTAAAGGTGGTTAATATTGCAAACTAGGTTTTTAGTTTTAATTCAAAATATGAGATTAAAAATATGGTTAGGGTTTTTATCATATTATTAACTTTATTAAGTGTAGTTTAACACATTAGTTCATAGGAATCCAACCTAAATTGTAGTTTGTGCATTTTGCTATGAAATTGTTAAAAAGGATATTTTGTAAACTAGAATATTAGGGTTTTTGGAATTTAATGAGATTAAATTCCGGAAATTTTTTCTATGACTTATTTAAGATATTTAATAAATATATTGGCCGCTACATTCATTTAAACATCCTGTTTTGTACAAAAACGGCGAATTGTGCTCGCTAGATTTTCGGAAAAGTGACTTTTTAAGTAAGTTGGGGTTTTTGTGAGTTTTAACCTAGTATATATTAAAATTAGTATTCGTAAATGTGCAAATGAGTGTGATTGGATTTTTCTCGATTGTTTGACGTCTGTACATCGACATCGAGGGTTGGTTTGACTATTCTTGCATGCGTAGGCGATAGGTTTGGACCTATGCGTGATACACGTGCCGATTTGATTTTCGTATGCCGTTTCGATTTCGAATTTAGTTTTAATGCGATACGGTGCGTTATGATATGTAGGTACCCCATGTGAACTTCAAGACGACAAGCAAGCACGTGGCGACGTCGGCACCGGCGAACGAGGACCAGGTGAGTAGATTTATATCTACGGGGAGAAGTCGGGTGGATGGCGTATAACACCCCCGCAGTCCGTGGTGATGTATACTGATGCGTATACACACCAACAATTTATATTATGTTGTTAAGATTTATTATTGATGATTTTAGATGGATATTGGTGTTGGATTGGTGCATGGTTACGAAACCTTAGGTAGTGGTTGCACCACACATACGCATACACCCATATTTGCATACATTCTTCTTTCATATGTGCGTACATGAGATTATATATTGTTGTGTATATTTACACATGGGTATGGGACTATGTGTTTATATACTCGATTTGAGGATAGTAATTGGGATTTGAGATGAGTCGATGATATTGGGCTTGAGGCCAGAAGATCCGTGATGTGTTTTGGTTCGTATTGAGATACGACATGATGTTTTAGCGGGTCTTTTGACGTAGTGATTCTTACATGCATGCATACATAGATGGTAGCAATATTGTACTAGACATAGATCAGTACCCCGATCATGATATTTGATAAAGAGGATATCAGATGAATAGTATGATGAATGTGATATTGACCCGTACCCAGATTTGGGGATGCCGTACGACGGATTTACGTACGAGCTATATTTTGATGATTGATCCGCACTCTTGATTTGGGATGTCTGGTTATGGATATGATATTATTGAGGCGGGATCACCGACTGTATATATACAGGTATGTATATGTATCGACTCAGATGATAGGCGGTTTCCTTACCTGTAGTTCAGCTTGTTAGTTCAGCCGTATAGTTTAGTGTAGTTGTTAGATTAGATTAGACTCCTACCTATTTCAAAACTAGCGGATCGTGGGTATTTTACAAGACAGGTCAAGGGATCTACGGATATTTCAAAAGACGTATCCTTTCTTAAAAACCACCGTAGCCCTATTTTCAAAACCCCGCGGTTCGTGTTATTTCAAATGGCACCATTTGTAGGACTTATATTAGATTATTACAGATTAGTTATCGTTGTGTCTAGCATTCAGCTCCCGCATATTATTGCTGTTCACTCTGCCTGGCATTCTTATTTTGCTGCATATTCCATTATTGATATCATGCTGTTAGGACACCAGCACCATTACCGATGATGCGTATGTACCACGTACACCTACTTGCCGGCTCACACACATCTTCATCGGTAATTGCCATGTCACGTACACTTTAGAGAATATATTTGCCTGACTTAGCTTGTTAGTTAGTAGTTGATATGATATTAGTGTACCTGCCTTACATGCCTAGTTTATTAATCATTCATTGCAACTTGGTTATTGATACCATATGCATTCATTATCATTGACATATGCACTTGTGATGATTTCTTGAGATTTATGATATTTCTGGATTTCGGGGAAAGCCGCAAAATTTACAACTTATGATCTTTTAAAATATAAAATGTTGCGGTTTTCTAGTGATGTAAAGTGTCGTCCACCATAAGTTTGCTGTGGTTTTAGAGATCCGTGTCGAGGAGTGGAGGAACCGTCACGGGTACATAGTGGACCCGGTATGGTACCCCGGGGCAAGATGAATGTGGTGTTGACGTTGAGCCTGGCAGGGGACAGATTACCTACCGGTGATATTACCCGACGCGTCGGATATCCGGAGGATACCGTCGTGGTCTTGAGATGGATGGTAGGGGCCGGTCTGGACTGACGGCGCCCTAGATATTGAGATTGAGACATTGATATTTCGAGACAGTGGGATTTATGTTTTGTGTCGATGCTAGACACTGTTGAACTGATTTCATTTATGATACCTCAGTTTAAAAATACGAAGGAAATCTCACTAATTTATGAAAACAGTTTCTTCATTTACATGTATTCTGTTTTCATGCATTCATACCTCATTCATATGATATATTGCTACCTGAGGCACTGACACGGGCACATGAGATTACACTCGGGTTAGATATTTACCCTAGCCTTGTTATAGGCTACATGTTATATACATTTTTGATACATTTTTGAGGCTATATTATGATCTTTGACCTAGGATTGCGTTATTTATGCGATTTCTGTGCGTAGATGTTTTTCTATTCACGAGTTGGCAACTCACCCCCGTTGTGCCCCAGTTTCTTGCAGGTTTGCCGTACAGGTTTCATTACGGCTTTGCGGGCTCAGTTCCTTTTCCGGGTGGCTTGCTAGTAGGTGGGTTTTTCTTGTATCGTACCCATCATATTACCTTGTATAATATTATTCCGTTGTATCTAGTAAATTCCATCAACCAAACATGTATTTTTGAGATAGAGACCAGTGTTGTTTATTCTTTCGACCTTAGAGTCGCTCGTTATATTTCTGGTGGTTTTGAGTTTCCTTTGAGTTTTGATCCTCGCCATTGGCGTTGTATATTATATTGCTTTTGTGGTTGTGACCGTCGATTGACGAAGAGCTAGTTCCCGCGTGGGGATGCCTTTTTATTGATTTCGTATACTATTCATGTTGTATCCCGTTTAGGAGCCAGTATTTACAAAGGAGACTCTGCCGAAATTTTCAGTAAATTTTGATGTTCTTAAAAACCGCATAATTCGGCTTATGCTATTAAAACTACTTGTTTTAAATTGGTTTTCCTTCACTCTACTATTTTCTTGGTTTGGATTTCTGGGTTTTCGGTTTACTTAGATTACGTACGCCTCGAGACGTTCGTAGTTTAAGTGCCGGTCATGTTCCGTACTTTCGGGTCGTGACACAAATATACCGAACTGACCTTGCCTCGAGTTTGTTCGGATTTTGCTTTTCAGCATAGGCCGGACAACCCCATATATTAACTAATTTAAGACTTGGTCTCTTCCTATACCATATCACATATGGAGTGGTAGGCACTGATTTGGTAGGAACCCTATTCAATAGGTATGCAGCTTCTCAAGTGCATAACAACAAAAGGAAACAGGTAACTCAGCAATACTCATCATAGAGCACACCATATCTCATTGGGTGAGTTACCTCCGCCCCGATACACCGTTTGTGCTATGCTGTACTCGAAGGAGTAAGCTGAGAGAGAATCACATTCTCCATTTAGAAACTCCAGGAACACCATGCCTAAGTATTTTCCTCCTCGATCATATCGAAGGACTTAATACTTTTACCTGTCTGGTTCATAATCTTCAAGCTTATATTCCTTGAATTTCTCAAAAGTTTCAGACTCGTGTTTTAACAGGAACACATGTCCGAATCTTGAGAGATCATCGATGAATGTAATGAAGTACCAAGAACCAACCCTGGCATTTATAGACATAGGACCGTATACATCAACATGTATCTTTCCTAAGAGTTCACTAATTCTTTTCCGTTTCCAGTAAACGGAGTTTTGGTCAATGTACCTTTGAGACATGACTGGAAAGTATCATAAGATGAAAATTTGAATAGATTCTTATATTCATCCTTATGTAACTTAGCTAGTTGTGTCGCATTGATATGACCTAGTCTACAATTCCACAAGAAGGATTCGTTTATTTCTGAACTACTCCTCTTGTGTGTGTTCTTTATACTTTGAACTGTGGTTTGATTTAGAACGTATATGCCATTACATAACGTGCCTGATCCAATCAACTCTTGATTACGGAAAATGTTCACAACATTATCCATCAATACAAAATTATATCTTTCTTTAACTTATTAAAGAAACCGATGTAATGTTGTATATCAGGTTCGGTATGTAATAACATTCGTTCAGAATCAATGTATTTAAAACAAGGTGATATCTACCAACTGATTGGGCTGCAACACTTGCACCATTCTCTATACTTAGAGACATATCACCAATTCCCAGTTCTTTACCTTTCTGTAGCCCATGTAACATATTACATATGTGGGATCCTGATCCGGTATCACATACCCAGGACGTAGAGGATACTGAGAAACAGTTCTCGGTAATGAACACACCTGAAGAATATGCTTTAACATGCTCATTCCTCGTTTGGGTGGCATGGGAATCCGGATATTCTTCTATTTCCTGCTCGGACTTATAACAATTATAAGATAGAGCGGAACCAACGTTCCCCAGCTCAGTATAATAAGCAGGTTCTGTCAAAACATCCATATTATTATCTTGATTAAGGCCTGACATGGTCTCTACCAGGAGAGAGAGAGAAGAAAACACTCTGCATGCGCTCTTGCAAGATTAGATTGGTTATTATTCTATCTAATCAGGATGGCTCCCACTGTTTTTATCAAATCTTTCTTCAAAGCTTAAAAGGTAAGACTAGCCGGGATTAATTATACTCTACAAGTTCGCCAATCTTTCGGCCAGGCCAGTGTTGGTACTTTAAGGGAGGTTCCCCGTGCTTTCGCACGGACCTAACTAAAATAAACCTCTTTTTCCAAGGGGCGTAAACCCGTTAACACCTTTCTAGACACCTACTTGATCAGCTAATTGTAATGTATAAAACTCTCCTAGGAGTAACTCATACTCGCAGTGGGTATCAGGATTCAACTATCTCATAGAAGGTATGCAATCCCATTGCAAATTTCAACACTTGAAATTCTCGATAATATTTTACCCCTAGTGACTTATGATCTTAACTATGGTCAACAAATCATAAGCACTAGTCAAGTTCTACCCGTCATTTCGTGATTAATTAGACCTACCCACATGATCCTTAACTATGGTCAACAAAGTCACATGACTGTCCTAATTAATCGCATCATATGCTGTGAAGGAAGACATCACTTAGCTACCGCACACTACGCCTTAACTATGGTCAACAAACGTAGCACGAATACTAAGTACTCTACTTCCTAAATTGACGGAGGGTCTGCGGATGGTTTTTATAAAAACCTTTAATGCTCTGAACATGATCTCGTTGTAGAATCGAGTGATTTTAAAAGGAGTGTTTTTAAGGCTTTTGCTGGTTTTGCTAAAGAGGTTTGAAGGGATCTCGGCTCTTACCTCATCGAATGAGGTGCTGGATATTTCACAAATACCATTATGCAAAGCATGAACTAAAAAGGCAATCAAAAGACAACACTGAGTGGGTTGTAGCATCTACTAGTTTCGCTAAAGAGGTCACTCCCGGTGAAGGGATCTCGGCTCTTTCCTTATCGAATAAGGTGCTGGATATTCCACAAAGAATACCGCTATGCAAAGCAAGAACTGGAGATACCAGTTTTTAAAACAAGTTTCTACAACATCTTTAGGTTTCTTTTATTTCATTAATCTCATTAATGAAGTCCCATCAAATTATGCTTCCCAAGCATCATAGAAGAAACGAAAGGAGAAATATTTATTATATATCATATATATAATATAAGCATTCATCTCAGAATATCAAGTGATCACATCACAGAATATCAGCAGCAGAAGAACACATATGAAATATTGGATATACTAAGAATTCCGTGTTTTAAATTAAGGCAGAAAAAACACGGATTCCACGGTTGTAATGAATAGCCAAACCCACATCCCTAGACCCCTACGAGAGTGGCAAGAAACCCTTCCAATTCTAGAGTTAGGAGACCTGGTCTCGACTCTTCGAGATGGTCTCCTACTGGACACTAGAACCCGGTCACTTGTGCTCCCTTCCTTTGGTCTATCCTAATGCGGAAAAGTAAATAATATACATCAATGGTGACATCTGTTGGATATAGTGCCCTCAGAGTCAATTATTGGATCGCAGGCACGTGATTGCAATGATTGAAGGAGGACCTATACCGATAGGACAGTCTTACTCGAGAGGTTTGTATACTATCTGGTTTGTCTTTATCATCGTGTACATGCTTTAGGTGACATTGTAGTTTACTATTACACGTTGATAGAGAATAGTATGCTACCATGGTTTATCTTTATCATCGTGTACTGCTTTAGGTGACTTTATAGGTCACTATTGCACATTGATAGAGCCGATAGGATTCTTGCTTGACTACCAGCAGTATGATAGCGATCATATACGTGAGAGTTGGGTAGTCTATAAGCACATCCTTAAAGTAGTCCCTAGTCGTGGGAGTTTCGAGACTGGGCATCGATACTCCATTAGTAGACTAGTGTATACAGTCGAGACCCCGACGAGGGGCGGTGGCCGGCCTCACAAGCCATTGGTGTCAGTTGGTTCACCTAAGATGTATACAAGTGCTCATTAGGTTATGAGTACACCGGACAGGACTCGCCGGGAACATGCTAGTCGGTATTATACCTGACGTCAGATAGCAGTTTCCTGGTGACATGTGTACAAGTTAGTTCATCGACCTGAGACCGTCATTTGTCTCGTGTGAGTTTCCACTGTGCTTTGATTACTATCCTACCACGGCTCAAAGGAGTCGTGCAAATAGGTTTTAGTTGGGTACAATCCCGAGCCACATGGAGGCAGTGAGCGGATCGGCAGGGGTTTCGTCTCTCCCGGTATTGGGGGTGAGATCGCGCTGTGTCTAGGAGAGCCATTACACGAAGTCCTTGGCCAAGGCAAGAGATTTACTGGTAGGTATTCCAGTAGTATCTCAGGATGTTCTGGGCTACACTCCGACACGACTTGTACCGCTTTTGGCGGTCTGACTTTCACAAACCCACTAGGTTCGCCATGCGATACTCATAGACGAACGGACTGGACTGTACGGATATTGTCACTGACAGGCTCGGTAGGGTGTCAGGATGAGTTCGCTCATCGACCTCCCTTTTGTTCAATACCTGGTAGCCTTACGTATAGCTAGTACCTCTGACGTGCTAGTGGTTAAATCCACAAGCAAAGTATTGACGAGTCTTTAGAGTCCCCCACAGACAGTTTTCATGTTTCGGGCGAAACGTTGTAGAGGCCGTATGATATATGGCAGGGTTCGATAATATACGTGCAGTAGTGCACGGATCATGATCGGGCGGATCATACTAGTGGGCTTTGGTTTAAGCCGGATCCTAGTATTAGATTTGTTGGATTACTTTAGTCTCATCGCATTCACATTCAGTCGGAATGCGGATGCAGGTATGTATATACAGGTGAGGGGTATCCTTGTGATCCGTCACGAGTTTACTTTAGATGTTGCCGGATCTTTTTGTTGGACCAAACATTTGGATTAATGTTTGGATGGTGGAAATAATGAGCTAGAATTCATCATGAGGTGCATTTATTGTGACGCATGCAATCTAGTGACTCATGGTCTCTTTTATTGTGCATGTGTCATATTAGGTGATGGTTTTGTGAGTTGATTTGATGAGAGGACAGAGAGGGGCAGCCAAGGGTGAGGTTGTCTCTTGTATTATGATACTCTTGCTCTCATTTTATCATATGAAAACACAAAAGGAAAAAAGGCCTCTTCTTCTTCTTCTTCCTTTAGCTCATTATCTCCATCAATGGCTTCATCTCTAACCTCCATCCAAATCAATGGATGCAAGAGACAAAGTGATCACAAACATTTTGTACAACACCTTGGACACGTCGGCTAGCACACTTCATGCCCGAGTTGCTTCGGATGAAGCGGGAGCCCGTAAAAAGACTCGATGATGTGGTGCCTATTCCGACGAGGAGGCCGGAGGTCGGAAATGCCGTGAGGAGCTTAGGATGGTGGCCAAAGACCGAAGGACCCGGATCGATCGGTATGGCTTTCCTACCCTTTATCTAGTTGCTAGTTATAGGTTAATAGTTCGATCCGGATTTAAAGTATACGATAGCGCTGGTTTCTAGTTTAGAAAAAATTTTCGTTTCCGCATTTTGGCCTCAAACATACGGCCGGAGCGCTACCGTAGACTTACATGGTATCAGAGCCATGCCATTAACCTTTACTAGCTTACTTTAACGTGTTTAGAACTTCGATCAAAGGAAATATTCTAAAACTGCATTTCCAATCATGAAGTTTCTGTCGAATTTTTATTGTCGTGAAAAAAATTATTTTGAGTATTGCAGAAAATCAGGCAGGCTTTTCTAAGAAAACTACAGAAATTTTGTAGGCTGATTTCACTGTAGCGCGGCGGAACCGCGGCCGTACCCACGTTTCGACCGCGGTTCCGCCGCCGTACTGTAGCATCAGTCCACTAAAATTTCCACAGTGGTCTCTGACATGGAAATAGGGTTTCTGGTATTTTATGTTTGGGCCCAGATTTAATTGAGTACTGGGAATTGTGCTTGGGGCCCACTGCGGGGAAATTTTGTCGATCAAAAATTTTAAACATGTTAGTTCACAGTATTTACATTATATCTGCGACCGTGAATTTCATTTGATCGGTAAATCTTGTCTATTTGCTATAGCCTTTTTAGACGGATTTGCGAACATGACATTCACGTTGATGTTCTGTGTTGTGCTGTGATGTTGCGGATTTGTCGTGGTGGATAGCCTGGATGCAATGGTAGTACAGTTTGGTTGTATATGTACATTTGATATTGCGGGGCGAGCGTCCGACATGTGGACTGCCGTTACTGCCTGTTTGTATATTATTCTTTTGGGGCACGACCGGGCTGAGGTCGATGTTCCCGTTGTATATATTTTACTTTCTGTACTAGGATTACCCCAAGGTAGAGTACACGGATAGCCGGGTTCTAGAGGGCAACGGGCCCGCATCTCATGGCTTTAAGACGGAGGGGGCTTTACTCTAGAATTGGTGGGCTATTCGCCGCACTTGTAGGGAGTATAGGTTGACCCAAGGAGGGGTGCTCAAGTTACCGGATTCCGTGAAGTGCTGGGTGGTCCATTCACTTTGTTGAAGGGGGCTGCCTCGCTTCTGGTTTTGGCGGGTAACTTGCCGCACCCGTAGGGGTCTAGGATTTCATTGCACAGGCTATCCATACGACCAGGGGAGCGTCGGGTTTCAGTAGCGGCTCTATGAAACCCGGGGATCCCAGATTATCTGTATTGTTCTGTGATGCTTATTACATTTCTGTGATGTTGCAATTTATCACGCCTTGAGCGATTATTATATATTGCTATATATATATATACTAGTAGATGTTGTATATTTTTTGCATCCGCGCTACTCCAGTCCCTGCTCTGTCGTTAGTTAAGTAACCTAACGGGTGATGACGGGACCCAGTGGCGAATGAGGATGGAATATACGTACATCGTATTTTCATTCTTTATTGGTGTGATCAATTGATGGGACTGCATTGATTCGGATCAATGCAAGCTAAACAAACCTACGCTGATGTTGTTGGAACATTTTTCAAGAAGTTATTGCAAGGGCGTTCTCTTTTTTTTTGCACAGTGGTATTCGGTTATGAATATCCAGCACCTCAGTCGACGAGGCAAGGGCCGAGATCCCTTCACCGGGAGTGACCCCTTGGACAGAAGTTTGCGTCTGGGTAATAACTTCACTATAGCCAATTACCTTTTTGCTTTGCATCGTGGTATTCAGTTGGAATATTCTGCACCTCATTCTACGGAGAAAGAGCCGAGATCGCTTCACCGGGAGTGACCTCTTTAGAAATGGTTTTCGCCACTATATTTTTATAAAAAGCTATCCGGTTCCTTCAACGATATCCAGTTCATTACATTAAAGGTTTTTCACCAAAAACCATTCATAGCCCTCCGTCATTTCAGACGGGTAGCACTTAGTATTCATGCTATGTTTGTTGACCTTCGCCAAGGCATAGTGTATGGTAGCTGCTTGTTACCTTTTTGTTGCATAGATAGATGCGTTGGTTTGGGACAGTCGTATAGCCTTGTTGACCTTCGTTAAGGGCTTATACGGGTGGGTTCAAATTAACCTGGACAATGACGGGTAGAACTTGACATGTGACTTATGATTTGTTAACCTTCGTCAAGGTCATAAGAGCATGGGGTAAAAATCACATCGGGAGTTTCTAAAGAAACTGAAACTTGCCAGATATGCGCATACCTTCTGGAGTGTGATAACGTGAGTGGATTCCATCACGTTATCATGCAATGATAGTTGGATCCCGATTCCCATTGATGAGTTGGTTTACTTCTCGGGTGATCCCGACTAATTTTTCTTTCAGGTTTGGAGGAGAATTTGACGATACAGTGGGAGGTTTCCTGATTAGATAAATTGACAACCATTCTGATCTAGGTTAGAGTGCATGCAAAGTGTTTCTTTTCTCTTTCTCTTTGGCAGAGACTATGGCCCGACCCTAGACTATGACTCAGTGACCAAGTTAACCGAACCTTCTAAAAACACTGGATTTTGGATTGTCTGAGTTGCATACCTCATTGCCACTCCTACTTCTACTCTTTTCTCCAGAACACCCCGTATTACTATGAACATCCACTTCCATTGGATAAAACCATCGTATGGTTATATACGAACTCGAAAGAACTTGTTCCAGATTCGAGGATGGTTTCTGGTTCTAGAGAAAACGAATAGGACTATTCAGTTGTCTTTTCCTTTTACCTTCTCTCAGGTTGCGAGTGTTTCTTGGATTAGGATGGTACACCAATTACGCTAATTGGATAGACTTCTTCCAAACCATAGGTAGGTGCCGAATGGTAGGGAATGAAGAAAGCCGATTAACCTAAGTGTGGTGTACAGAAGGTATTAAGTAAAGACAAAAAAAGGATTAGTAAGAGGGCAAAGTAAACTGCGACTTCTATTCACGACCAAACCAAGTATTTCATCGCCACTCCTACTTCACCTTTGTATTTCTTCAGGACACTCCGTATCACTACGAAGATCTACAGTTATTTGGATAATCCATCGTATGGTTATATACGAAGTCGAAAGGAACTTGTTCCAGTTCGGGGATGGATTCAGGTTCAGGAGAAATAGGAATAAGGTTTTATTCTGTTGTCTTTTATCTTTACCTTCTCACTGGTTGCAAGTGCTCCTAGGATTGGGACAGTACACCTATTACGCTTATTGGATGGTCTTCTTCTAAACCATAGGCTGGTGCCGAACGGTAGGGAAGGAAGAAAACCATTTAGCCTAAGAGGGTGTACAAAAGGTAACGACTAAAGACATATAAAGGGATTTGGAGAGATGGCGAAGAAATATACGGCTATAGTTGTGAATCTGATAATAGAAGAGGCATTACTAAGAATACCCGGATACCCCTTCGAAACATTTACATGTTTCAGTTTCACTGTGTACTGTTAAAAGAAAACTGATTTCCCAATTAGTCCTTGCTCCAGGGTATGTATTTACCAGGTTTGTTTCTCACATCTGTATGGTTTTACAGATGATGAGTGGGAGTAAGTTATTGGGAATGGGGTGATCATCCTCATTATATCGGGATTCATTGTAATTGGTGATATTTGAGGAAATCACCTAGGTTGTTTGCCGGACGGCAAATATTTGGTTTTGAATATCCGTTGTTGTGCACCAATTTCAAATTGATATATCTGTACGTTTATTTTTATAAAGTGAGATATAAATTTTTGAAATTATGTCTATGACATTTACCTATATCAGTTGAAGGTTACGTAAGGAGCATTAAACAGCGGTGTAATTCTTCTTAACCTATGACACACAGGGAATGAGTTATTAGACTCAGGGGACTTATACAGAGTATTGTATGTTGTCCAGTGTCGATTAGGACAGAAGGGTTGGTACTCATACTATATTCTGTTTACTTGTGACTTCTCTAGTTCTTAGACATATGTTTCGTAGAAATGTGAGGTCTAAGTTTTGAGAAGTTATAGCTATAAGAATAAAGTAGAGAACCAAGTTTTGCAAGTATCAGGATTCTTCAAGATGATCGAAGATGTAGATACTTGTGTATGGTACTCAGTTGATGGTAACGATTAAGAGAACTTGCTTCTCTTTCAGGTTACTCATAATTGGAAGCACTCCTAAGTTGAGTAATGCTAATCGGCAACTTTCCATTTAGTTGACATGCACTGGAGATAACTGCATGATTTGAATCTGGTTCCAATTAAATCAGTGCCTCTGTCTCTATATTGGATATAGAATAGTTCATATCTTAACAATGTTAAGGTACGGGGAGTTGTCCGGCTTATTCCTAAAACCAGACTCTGGATAACTCAAGGCACGTTTCTGTAATGGCTGTTTGTGGGTTGACCCGGGCTATGACAAGGGTTGACTTACAACAATCTGGAAGATCAATAGTGATATTGTTCTTGACTCGCCACAGTTTTAGTAAAATGGATTTTTTCAGAAAACAGTAGTGGGAGTATGGTAGAACTGGAAGTGATTCCAAAACCGCAAACGATTACTGAAAATTTGATAAGAACCTAAAGATTCAATCTAGTTTGACATTCCATTGGCCACTCCGCAGATATGGTGGGTAACCTCAGGCAATCGAGATGTACTTCAGTATGCTCAAAGACGGTGACAGGGAGGTTCTTGTTTACCCAGACTTGCCATTGCTGTTGTTCCAGACTGTGAGACCCGGCAGGAGGATGAGTATAGCGTCGTTCTAAACTATCTCTAGAAGTGCACGTGTATATGACTCTTCCAGAGGGTTGTTGTAGTCAGTGGGAGCAGCGGAAGCATAGTGGACAAGTGGCTTATGTCTATTCATGGACTAGAGCAGATATAGCGAAGATAGATCATCTATTTCTGATGTGACAGTCATAGGTTTGACTTCATCAGAATAGGGGATGGATCTGTTAAAACGGTATTAAGTTGTGATATCCTGGTATATGGATGACATACACAGAGTAGGAAGTGAAATTCCTATACTTCGATCGGTTATACTTTGGTTGTCACACAGTGGTTTCTCCACATAAAGCTTGGATATTATATCAGACATTCTGGTTACTAGATCTATGGTTTTAGATCTAGATTTGGGAAGTGTCCCAATCAGGGTACTTAGACAGCATTCTAAAGGTATTTAGAATGGATGACTCCTGGCATGGTGGTGTACCTGTAGGTGATGGAGTCACCCTCTCTAAAGATGTCTTATAGACTAAAGGGGAGAGGGACGTGCATGATTGGCAGATCACTTGCTTAGGCAATTGAGTCAATCATGAGATGTCAAGTACCACACCTGACGTTGTTTTTGCACTAGATGCAATAAGTTGATATTAATCCTATCCTGGAGAAACGTTCGGAAGCAGTTTTAGAACATAAGTAGATGTTCTAGGGATATGATAACAGCCGCCTCTTTTAGGAGAAGGTTATCATTCCAGGCTTCCAAGATGGCCTGAATGACATAGTGACTGTCAGAGTTGTAGTTTTCCCTCTGACGAGGGGCAGATGTTTGGACAGGAGGTCCAAGTGGATACCGAGGGAGGCATGGCGCAGGATACTGATTAAGTTCAGTTGATGATTCAGTTTAAGAATTTTGGATTTGGAGTTCAGTTATGAACTAGGTCCCATCAGATATCCAGACATATTCTAAGACAGGTATTGCTCATTTCGGGAGATGGCTTTCTCCGCGAACTTGAGATAAAGAGAGACATAGAAAGAAACATCAGGGCGGATCCACTCACTGAGGTTATTCCTCGAACGCAATAGTTTCACAAACGGGCTTTGTGAGACTGATTAGTGGAGGAGTTGGGTGTTCGGTATCACACGGGCTGTGAGTATGCGACATCGCAACAATTAGCCTTGAGTGAAAGTGGGAGATTGTTGGATATAGTGCCCTCAGAGTTAATTATTGGATCGCAGGCACGTGATTGCAATGATTGAGGGAGGACCTATACCGGTAGGACAGTCTTACTTGAGAGGTTTGTATACTATCTGGTTTGTCTTTATCACCGTCTACATTCTTTAGGCGATATTGTAGTTCACTATTACACGTTGATAGAGAATAGTATGCTACCATGGTTTATCTTTATCATCGTGTACTGCTTTAGGTGACCTTACAGGTCACTATTGCACGTTGATAGAGCCCATAGGATCTTGCTTGACTACCAGCAGTATGATGGCGATCATATACGTGAGAGTTGGGTTGTCTATAAGCACATCCTTAAAGTTGTCCCTAGTCGTGGGAGTTTCGAGAATAGGCATCGATACTCCATTAGTAGACTAGTGTATACAGTCGAGACCCCGACGAGGGGTGGTGGCCGGTCTCACAAGCCATTGGTGTCAGATGGTTCACCTAAGATGTATAAAGGTGCTCATTAGGTTATAAGTACACCAGACAGGACTCGCCGGGAACATTCTAGTTGGTATTATACCTGACGTCAGATAGCAGTTCCCTGGTGACATGTGTACAAGTTAGTTCATCGACCTGAGATCGTCATTTGTCTCGTGTGAGTTCCCACTGTGCTTTGATTGCTACCTTACCACGGCTCAAAGGAGTCGTGCAAACAGGTTTTAGTTGGGTACAGTCCCGAGCCACATGGAGGCGGTGAGCGGATCGGCAGGGGTTTCATCTCTCCCGGTATTGGGGGTGAGATCGCACTGTATCTAAGAGAGCCATTACATGTAGTCCTTGGCCAAGGCAGGAGATTTACTGGTAGGTATTCCAGTAATATCTCAGGGTGTTCTGGGCTACACTCCGACACGACTTGTACCGATTTTGGGGGTCTGACTTTCACCAACCCCCTGGGCCCGCCATACAATACTCATAGACGAACGAACCTAACTGTACGAATATTGTCACTGACAGGCTCGGTAGGGTGTCGGGATGAGTTCGCTCATCGACCTCCCTTTTGGTCAATACCTGGTAGCCCGTTACGTACAGCTAGTACCTTTGACGTGCTCGTGGTTAAATCCACAGCCAAAGTATTGACGAGTCTTTAGAGTCCCCCACAGACAGTTTTCAAGTTTCGGGCGAAACGTTGTAGAGGCCGTATGATATATGGCAGGGTCCGATCATATACGTGCAGTAGTACACGGATCATGATCGGGCAGATCATATTAGTGGGCATTGGTTTAATCCAGATCCTAGTATTAGATTTATTGGATTACTTTAGTCTTATCGCATTCGCATTCAGTCGGAATGCGGATGCAGGTATGTATATACAGGTGAGGGGTATCCTTGTGATCCGTCACGAGTTTACTTTAGATGTTGCCGGATCTTTTTTGTTGGACCATACATTTGGATTAATGTTTGGATGGTGGAAATAATGATCTAGAATTCATCATGAGGTGCATTTATTGTGACACATGCAATCTAGTGACTCATGGTCTCTTTTATTGTGCATGTGTCACATTAGGTGATGGTTTTGTAAGTTGATTTGATGAGAGGAGAGAGACGGGCAGCCAAGGGTGAGGTTGGCTCTTGTATTATGATTCTCTTGCTCTCATTTTATCATATGAAAACACAAAAGGAAAAAAAGGCATCTTCTTCTTCTTCTTCCTCTAGCTCATTATCTCCATCAATGGCATCATCTCTAACCTCCATCCAAATCAATGGATGCAAGAGACAAAGTGATCACAAACATTCTCTACATCACCTTGGACACGTCGGCTAGCACACTTCATGCCCGAGTTGCTTCGGATGAAGCGGGAGCCCGTAAAAAGACTCGATGATGTGGTGCCCTTTCCGACGAGGAAGCCGGAGCTCGGAGATGCCGCGAGGAGCATGGGATGGTGGCCAAAGTCTGAAGGACACGGATCGATCGGTATAGCTTTCCAACCCTTTCCCTAGTTGCTTGTTTTAGGTTAATGGTTCGATCCGGATTTAAAGTATATGATAGCACCAGTTTCTAGTTTAGAAAAAGTTTTCGTTTCCGCATTTTGGCCTCGGACAGACGGCCGGGGCGCTACCGTAGACTTATAACATCATCCTCAACCCGAAAGTGCCCCAATAAAAGAATATTACATACATGTTTTTACATGAATGAAAATGAAAAACTCTCATCTCACATAAAAAAAACCCCGGCTATTCAACACACGACGATCTAATATAACATATCCCAGCAACACATAATATTACATGTCATCAATGTAAGTAAATATACGTATCCCAATTGTCTTTGACGTATAGCAACGAAACCGGCGATACACCATATATTACACTTACAGTCACAGAAAAGAAAGTGAAAAACTACAACAATTGGAATCTGCAACCACCTTGGACATCATATACCCAATATATCACATACATTGGATTTCATGTCTAACCATATGAATTCCTCAGACATCACATGCCTAACAATTATAAACCCCGCATTTTAGTCTCGATATTGAAAACACTTTTCAATAACTAGTCGGGTAATTCAACAAGATTCCCGACAACCTGATCGAATGCTCGCCGAAAACATTAGCAGACGGCCGCACCGCCCGATGCCGTCGACGAAGTGCACTTAGGCGGAACGCCGCGGCCGCGAGCACCCGAACGGATGCTTTTGGCGATGGGGTTCTCCTAGAGTCACTTGGTCGGGGCTTTGGGGTGTGGCAATCTAGTAAGGTTTGTTAGTGTATATGCCCTAGAGGCTATTATTGTATCATACTAGTTTGTATATTACTTAATGGAAGCTTGGGATATTCACAGTTGTATAGACAATCTTGCTCAAAATGGTAGTATGCTACTTGGTTTGTTTCTACTTTAATGTGTTTATGTGTTTCTTTTAGTAAATAACCTATACACATTAGTGGAGCCCTTAGGATCTTTGCTTGATTACCAGCGTTGTGATGGCAGTCACACTCGTGGGGGCTGGGTAATCCACAAGCACATCCTTATACAGGTCCCTAGTCGTAGGACTATCGAGACAGGGCATCGATACTTCGGAGTAGACTAGCGTATGCGCTTCTCATCCCAGCAAATGAGACGGTCTGTCCCACAGCCGTCAGTACGTCGTACTTGAGATACTATACGGGTGCTCGTTAGGTTACGAGTACACTGGAAAGGACTCGTCGGGAACTGTTGGTTGGTACTATACCTATCGTCAGTTATCTGTTCCTAGGTGACATGAGTACAGCTTAGTCCACTCACTTGACAGTGTCACTTCGCCTCGAGTGTGTTCCCACTGTACTTTGATTACTACCCTACCACAGCTCAAAGGAGTCGTGCAAATAGGTAGTAGTTGGGTGCAGTCCCGAAGCACTTGGAGGCAGTGACGGTTAGATAGGATTCGTCTCTCCCGGTATTGGGAGTTGATATCGCGCTGTGTCATGGAGAGCCATTACACATAGTCGTCCCTAGCCAGGGCAAGCGAGGTATACTGGTAGGTTTCCAGTGTTATCTCAGGGTGTTCTGGGCTACACTCCGACACGACTTGTACTGCTATTAGGCGACTAACGTTTACCGCCCCCTAGGCCCGCCATGCGATATTCTCAGACGAACAGACCGGACTGTACGGAGACTGTCACATTCAGGCTCAGTAGGAGTTCAGATGGGTTTCACCTCGTCAGTCTTCTTATCGGCATCTACCTGGGGGCCGTTACGCACAGCTAGTACCGCTTGCGGTCTGTGGTTAAACCCACTACCAGCATAGTGTCGAGTCTTTAGAGTCCCACACAGAGAGCTATTCGCCTTTAGGCAAAAGAGTAGAGGTCGCATGGTTTTCCGACAGGGTTCGGTCACATCCGCGCACTTATGCTCATTTGGTGTCCGGGCAGTTATTACTAGCGGGCTTTGGTTTAAGCCAGAACCTAGTATACGTTTTGGAATTGGTTTTATCTCGTTTGTATTCGTGTTCCCCAGAATGCGGATGCGGGTGTGTATGCACGGTTGACAGAGACAGAGGCAGAGGATTCTCATTAGGGTTGTTGACTGTTGACTTTTGCCAAACCCTAATGAGAATAAGAAATACGATTAATAATAATATTAATTAAGTATTATTGTGCCATGGTTGGGTTGAAATGTTTACTTTGTTGACTTGTTGACTTTGTTGACCGGTTGACTAGTTTGGACTTGTTGACCATCATCATGACAATGGCTATCATTTCATGGCTATGAATTTTGCATGCTTGTTTGTTCACAAAATGCATTAAATGCATGAAATGATAATGCTATTGACATGAACCATCACATAATACTCAATTACTATTATTATCATGATTATTTTGTGTTATGAGAGCATGGTTGTAAAAAGTCTTCTTTATTCTATCATATTGATTCTCTCTCATCCTAGCTCTCCCTCTTCCTCTTGCTCTCTCTCTAGCTCATGGTTCTATTGTCTCATGAGTTGAGAAACAAGAATCATAGAGATAAAACCCAAAACACTTCTCTACTCATCCTAGTGTACAAGGTCTAGCAAGCCAAGTATTCTAGTTTTCTCTAGATTGAGGTTGGAGCCAAAGGTAGAAGCTTTCGGGTGGATCCATTTTCGGCACAAGGAGACGATGAGGTGAGGCTGATCCGACCACCACAAGGAATCGAAGAGAAGGACTTCAAGTTAAGGTATAACCCCTAACATAGTATTTAAACTCTTAGTTAGGTTGTTAGATAGTTTGTTTAACAAAGATCCGGTTTTTGAGTCCCTGTTACCTCCACCGAAAAAATCATTTTTCACCATTTCCGCATCCTCGAAATAACCGAGACAGGTAACATGACTTACAGTGGTATCAGAGCCAAGCTAAACACTATCTAACATGTTAGCAAAGTATCTAGAATTTCGATCGGAGAAAAACTGCAAAATACCCCGAAAAAGTGAACTTTCTGCCGATTTTTATTTCTTTTCAAAAAATAATAAATCATGTACTAAAAATCGGCTCAGGGTTTTTAAAGAACACCCAAGAAAAAAGGTCCAATGACTCGGTCAAAGCGCCGCGGTTCCGCGGCCGAGTTGACTCGGCCGTGGGTTGTTTTTCCGGCAGTGTTCTTATAATGGTGTTTTATGAATTTTAGGATGGTTTGTTTCTGCCTATAATTTCCAGAGAACAAATTTGTTTTGGGGTGGTTACAAATCCGTATTTTGATCGAACTTCTCAAGACTTTGGCTAATGGGTTATATCTGTGATGTGATATATGTATTGAACGTCTGCTAATCGCTATACATCGATTAGTGGGGGTTATATATATCTGTGATCTGTAATGTTGATGGTTTGTGTATATGAATTCATTGGATTGTCGCGGATGAATAGCCGGGGGGTTGTGGGATGAGAGTTTTATTTATCTTTCAATTCATGTAATTTGTAATTTATGTAATATTATTTATATGGCCGCACATCCGGGATGAGGTTGTAGCGCCATTGTATAATTTCTTTTACTGTTTTTGCTCCTAGGATAGACCCAAGGAGGGGGTGAACAAACTACCGGGTACCTCGAAGTGCCGAGTGGCCTACTCACGTTGTTGAGGGAGGTTGCTTCACTTCAGGTATTTGGCGGGTAGTTTGCCGCACCCGTAGGGGTCAAGGGTGGGGTATTGGCTATTCATCGCGACCGTGTAATCCGCTTTTCGTTGCAGGCTCGAACGAATCACGGATTCCTAGTATATCCAATGTGTTCATCTGTGATCTGGAATGGCTATCATTGCATCTGATGAATGTGTATATAACTATATATGATATCTATTTAGGCGTTGCTTATGTTTTGCATCCGCGCTAGTCCAGCCCCCGCTCTGTGGTTAGTTAAGTAACCTAACGGGTAATAACAGGGCCCCGTGGCGAATGCAGATGGCATAAGCGTACGTCATATTTTCATTGTTTTCTGCAATGGTAGGATTAAATGATGGGACCCATTAAAATTAATGCAAGAAAATAAACCAAGTATAGTCGTTGGAACACTTTCAAAACCACTCGGTTTCTCTTCAAAAACAACTTTTAAACGCGGAGCTTAAGCCACTCCTTTTAAAAGCTATCTCATTCCAACGATTATATCAAGTTCACTACGTTCACGGTTTCGCCAAAACCATTCGTAGCCCTCCGTCGTTTCATATGGATAGTCAATAGTATTCAAGCTGTGTTTGTTGGCCAAAGTCAAGGCACAGTGATTGGTAGCTATTGGATATTTATATGCAGTATAGATAGATGCGTTGGTTTGGAACAGTCGTACTTCCTTGTTGGACAAAGTCAAGGGTAGGTACGGGTGGGTTCAAATTAACCTGGAGAATGACGAGTAGAACTTGACATGTGACTTATGATTTGTTGGCCAAAGTCAAGGTTATAAGAGCATGGGGCAAAAATCCACATTGGGAGTTTCTAAAGAAACTGAAACTTGCCAGTGCTGCATACCATTTGGAGTGTGATGATTCTGGTAGGATTCCTTCAGTTTTATCACACGATGATATTTAGATCCCGATCCTACTGTGAGTATATGCTACTCCTCGAGAAATTTCTCACTTAACGATCAATGCTATAAACCAAGTAGGTGTCTAGAAAGGTGATAGCGGGGCTACGCCCCCAAGGAAAAGAGGTTATTTAATTAAGGAACTTCGCGAAAGCGTTGGAAAACCGCCCTCGAAGTACCAACACTGGCCTGGCTGAACGGTTAAGCAAGTATTGTACGGTGAGATTGATCCCGACTAATTCTTCATTTTTGGTTTGAGGAGGAATTCGAGAAACAGTGGGAGCCATCATGTTTAGACAAACTAAAAACCATTCTAAACTTGCAAGAGCATCATGCTAAAGTGTTTCTTCTGTCTCTCCTAATTGCAGCGACCAATCGTCATGACCAGACTTAAGTTATTACTAGATAAAAACATACTGACAGGGCCAAACTACAAAGATTGGCTCAGGAATGTCAAAATGGTAATCACTTATGACAAGCTGAGGTATCTTCTTACCACCAAAGCTCCCCATGTCCTAGGTCCCACCTCCAGCGTCGCGGATAAGGAAATCCATAAGACCTGGGAGATCGATTGCGCGAAGTCCAAGTGCCTCGTGCTTGCCTCTATGGACAATGAACATCAGAGGTTGCACGAGAATATGGACCTTGAATCCATATTTCTCCATACAAAAGAACTGTAGGGAGAACAATCCCGTATCGCCAGATACGAAGTCTCGAAAAAGCTGTTTTCGGCGAGATTGGTCGTCGAATCATCGGTAGCGGAATACGTGCTTAAGATGATTGGCTATATTGAAGAGCTCGCGGACCTTGGGACCAAGTTAGAGCACGAGCTCTATACTGACTTGATTCTCCAGTCCCTTCCTTCCACTTACGCCCAGTTTATCCTGAACATCAACTTGCAAGAAAAAGAAGTTGAACTTTCAGAACTCCTCAACCTGCTGAGGAGTGCTAAGGGCGCCCTACAGAAAGGTAGGGAAACATCCACTCTGTTTGTTAGAGGACCTTCCTCTTCTAGGTCCAGGACGAAAGCCAAGGGAAAGAAGAAGAAAACCCCCACCAAACCAAGGGGCGGTGTTAGTAAAGTGGAAACGAAGGGAAATATAAAAGCAACAAAGATAGCGGGGCAGCTTGTGTGAAAGGAAGAGTGCTTCTATTGTCATAAGAAAGGACACTGGAAAAAGGATTGCAGGGCTTGGAAGGCCAAGAACCAGGATCCAAAGCAAGTTACGGCTTCGGCTTCAGGGGTGTATGTTATTGAAAACCGTCTGTCGATAAAATCTACTTCCTGGGTATTGGATACCGGATCAGGATCTCATATCTGTAATTCTTTGCAGGCACTGAGAAAGCGTAGGGTTTTGAAGGCAGGTGATATGACCCTTAGAGTTGCAAACGGAGCTGGCATGGATGCTGAGTCCGTGGGGGACTATCACTTGGGAATGTCAGATGGACATGTTTTGGTTTTACGGGATTGTTATTTTGTACCCAATACAACTTGTAATATCATATCTGTATCTTTATTATCTAAAGACGGTTATGAATTTGCATTTGTAAGCAATGTTGTGAACATTCACCTTAATCAAGTTTTGATTGGGTCGGGTACATTAAACAATGGTATATACGTATTAAACCAACCACATATTTTCAATGTCCAGAATACACACAAAAGAAAGTCTCCAGAAATTAATCATGTTTTCTTATTGCATTGTAGACTGGGTCACATTAATGAGAGAAGGTTGACTAAGTTACATACAGAAGGATATTTGGATCCGTTCGAATATCATTCATATGCAACTTGACAATCCTGTCTCAAAGGAAAGATGACAAAGACTCCGTTCACTGGACACGGAGTAAGAGCGAGCGAGGTCTTGGGGCTCGTACACAGCGATATGTGCGGTCCAATGTCTACTCATGCGCAAAGCGGTTATTCTTACTTCAGTGCTTTTACGGATGACTTTTCAAGGTACGGATATGTCTTCTTAATGAAACATAAATCTGAAGCCTTCGAAAAATTCCAGGAATATAAGAATGAAGTAGAAAAACAAACCGGCAAAAGTATCAAAACACTGAGATCTGATCGAGGTGGTGAATACTTGAGTGCTGAGTTCCTTGATTACCTAAAAGAGAATGGAATTCTCTCTCAGCTTACTCCTCCATACACTCCGCAACATAACAGTGTATCGGAGAGACGGAACCGAACTCTATTGGATATGGTACGTTCCATGATGAGTAACGCTGAGTTGCCGCGATCATTCTAGGAATATGCACTAGAATCAGCTGCATACCTTTTGAACAGAGTTCCAACTAAGACTGTGCCTACCACACCATATCAGATGTGGTGTGGGAAGAACCCTATCTTAAGCACATTAAGACATGGGGATGTCCTGCATTTGTCAAAAAGCAGCATGCGGAAGAACTCGAGGCACGCTCAGTAAAGTGCAAGTTTGTGGGATATCCAAAGAACTCCAAGGGATATTTCCTCTATTGCGAAGAGGAACAAAAGGTTTTTGTTTCTCGTCATGCCTGCTTCTTGGAAACTGAGTTTTTTGAAAATCAGATAAGTGGGAGCACAATAGAACTGGAAGAAATTCCAGAACCACGAGCTATTACTGAGATCTTAGAAGAACCAGAGGGTTCGAAAGAACTGGACATTCCTGTAAGTGCACGGCGGCGCCCCGGCCTCCATCCCGAGGACAAATGCGGAAGCGATGGTTAACTTTAATTTTTACTTGAACCGGCACCACCGCGCACTAAAACCCGGATCAAACCATTAACTAGTCCTAGCTAACTACAAGATGGGGATTAGAGATATACCGACTGATCCGAGTCCTGCGGTCTTCTTGTCGTCATCCCGATCTCCTGCGGAAACTCCGGTCGTCGCCTCCTTGCCGGAAGGGCACCACATCGTCTACATCTTTTACGGACTCCCACCTCAATACCGAGGCAACTCGGGCACGAAGCTGGTTAGTCGACGTGCCCAAGATTTGCTGTAGAATCTAGTGTGGAACTCATGTCTCATTTGGGGTTATGGAGTTGCCTTTTGTGGAGGAATGATACTTGGAGTTTTGGAGATTGATCTTGTGGGATTTTTGCAACATGAAATGAACCAAAAACCCACACTCAAAATGTTGGACAGCCCACCCCCTTCATTGGCCGGCCATTTCTTGGCAAGAGAGTGAGTGAGTGAGGGAGAGATCAATGGATGATTGAACCACAACCATAATGCAAGGGAGAGAGAGAAAGCCCATGATATCAAGAAATGATTACAAGTAAATAACCTCACTCCAACAACCAAATCCTCAACAACCATGATGAGCCAAAAGTCAAACTATGATCAACTAAAGAAAGTCAAGGTATGGTGCAATAATCATGATGTCACAAAGTGCAAAGACCCCCCTCCACAAATGCTTATTTGCACAAATGCAAATAAGCCCTCCTCCACCAATCTTCGGCCATTGAAAGATACAAATGAAATATGGCCGAAACGGAAAGCAAACTGGAAACTCCAGAAAACTGGTCCCGTAATAAATTACAGGAAAAACCCCGATACTGTGCATACACACCCGCATTTGTATTCCGACCGAAATACAAATGCAATGAGACAAAATCTACACTGTACTATACTAGGATCCGGCTTAAACCAAAGACGGCTAGTAATATCCGTCCGATCCAGATCCGTGCAATACCGCACGTATCTGATCGAACCCTGCCATATATCTGTAACATTTCAAAAAAGATAAAATGTTAATTTTGGGAATTTTTATAATTTAATATTATTTTATTGAATATTTTAATATTTTGGAATTATTAAATACAAATAAATAGGGAAAAATTTTGGAAAATTCTAAAATAGGGTAAATTAGAGAATTATGACATTTTAAAGTTTTTGTGATTAATTTGACACTAATTTAGTGCTAATCGCGATAAAAAATCGCTAATCGGTTTTTAGCTTTTTGTGCAACACATGCACATATCACTTTTTCACACTTGTGCATTTTCTTGCCATGCTTTTCATTTGGGTTTACTATTTGAGTGAGAAGGGTTTTAAAAGGAAAAAGAAAAGGAAAAGAATAAAGAAATGGGTAGTTGGTGAGAGAGAGAGGTATGGGCTTCATTGACTAAGGACTTAACCATTTCTCCCCTCATTTCCCTCCCTCTTCTCCCTTCTCCTGCTGCTGCTCCTGCACCTCCTTTCCCTCCCCTCTTCAAGCTCCAAAACACCTCTAAAACAACCCCAAAACCCAATCTCCATTCATTAAATGTGTGCACAATCCCTAGATCTACACTTGGTGCTAAAGAAGCAAGGATTTTGGCCACTAGGGGCAACTCAAGAAAATTCTTGAGTTGCCAAATGAGGTATTTTCTGGACCTTAAACTTAGTTTATGCATTTCCTTTACCCTCATATTAAGATCGAATCGATATTGTGTGATATTGTGGACTTGTGGATAACCTAGTTAGGGTTGTGATGATTTATGGGTTGTAATATGGAATTGAGGTCAGTAGAGGTTATACCATCACCCTAGTGTATGAATTGGAAACCCAAAACCTGAAGCTTAAACCATAATACGGATTTTAGAAACCGATATCGGGGAATTTATGAAATCTGTGAAGGGTATATTGAATCTGCTATCACCCGAGACACCCTAAATTAAAATTGATTGGACAGTGACACGTGCAGGCACCCAGGAAGCTAACCCCAAGACCCCAGCTCCCACTTCTTCTTCCCGGCCGCCAATTTATCCCCATTGGCTGCAAATTGCGGCGTGGGTCCCACCATTTTGGCTCGTATTGGTTCTGTAGCTCCTACATGTTCATGTTAGACCCCTGATATATATAGATTTGTATAAAGTGACCTAGGGTAAAATCTGGGACATATTTCCTAAGTTGTTGTTTTAGATTCATGTTTCCGTATTCCGTATTTTTAATTCTGCAATTATGGATTGTGTTTTGCCTCGACTATTTGGCGTTTATACGACGATATAGAGGATGTGTTGATGGTTTTGAAGGCGTGCCATGGGTTTTAACCTATAGGCCTCTTATCGTATCATTTTGGATTTCATGTGCCGTTTTAGCTTTGATTTGGTTTTAATGCGCATATACGATATTTTGATGTGTAGGTACCCCATGAAGACTTCGGGACGACAAGCAAGCGCGTGGCGACGTCCACAAATAAAGACGCTAGGTGAGTAGATTATATCTACTGGGGGAAGTCGGGTGGATGGCGTATAGCACCCCCGCAGTCCGTAGTTGTTATTATATATGATAGTTAGGTGTATTATAGATAGTGTAGGGTTAGAAGTGACTAGTGTAGTTCATAGTCGCGAACCCTAGAATAGAATTACACCTACACGCACACCCTTGCATATTACTTATACTGGCACTGTGTTGATGATATTGGATGACTTTGGAGATGAGTCAATGATATTGGGCTTTGTGCCGTGAGATCGGTGATGTGATATGATTCGTATTTGGGATACGAAATGTGATTCTTGCGGGCTTGGGATGTGTGTTTACCCCCGCATGCATACTTTATTGATGGTATCGATTTATACTAGACATAGAATAGTACCCCAGATTATAGATATGTTGATAGTGATACCTGAAGTGTGATGAGATAGTGTGATATTGACCCGTACCCAGCTATTGGAATGCCGTACGACGATTTACCGTATGAGCTTTACATTGATGATAGATCCGCACTCATGACTTGAGGATGTCATATGATATACTGTATCGTACGCGATACTATTGAGGCGGAATCACCGACTATTATATCTATATATATATCGACTTAGATGTTAGGCGGTTTCCTTACCTGTAGCTCAGCTTGTTAGTTCAGCTGTATAGTTTAGTGTAGTTGTTAGATTAGATTAGACTCCTACATATTTCAAAACTAGCGGGTCGTGGGTATTTTAAAAGACAGGTCAAGGGATCTACGGACATTTCAAAAGGCGTATCTTTTCATAAAAACACCGTAGCCCCTATTTTCAAAACCCCATGATTCGTGATATTTCAAAAGGCACCATTTGTAGGACTTATATTAGATTAATGCAGATTAGTTATAGTTGCGTCTAGATTCAGCTCCCATTTTTTTTGTGGTTCGCTTTGCATCGCATTCTTATATTATGTTTCATACTCCATTATTGATATCATGCTGTTACGACACCAGCACCATTACCGATGTTGCGTATGTACCACGTACACTTACTTGCCGGCTCACACACATCTTCATCGGTAATTGCCATGTCACGTACACCTTAGAAAATACTATTGCTTGACATAACCTATTAGCTAATAGTTTAGACATTGTAGTTATTACCTGCTACTTCATGCATACTGATATTCATTGTTATGCCGCATTCATGGATTCTCATGCATATATTCACTATTTTACGTGTTACTGAGGTTTTGGATTTGGATTTCCGTGAGATTTTCTGGATTTGGAGGAAAACCGCAAAAACACAGATAAACATTTTCTCTCTTTTAAAATAAAAAGTGCGGTTTTCCCATGATGTATGAGTCATCCACCATGAGTTTGCTGATGGATTTGGAAACCCGATTCGAGGAGACGGATGAACCGTTTCGGGTACATAAAGGACCCGGTGCGGTACCCCGGGGCAAGATGAATGTGGTGATGACGTTGAGCCTGGCAGGGGAGCACTACCGACCGGTGATTTTACCTGACGCGTCGGATATCCGGAGGATACCGTCGTGGTCTTGAGATTGATGGTAGGGGCCGGTCTGGACTGACGGTGCCCTAGATTTTGTGATTGGGATACAGAGATATCGGGATATTTGGATTACGTTTTGTGCCGATGTTAGGCACTGTTTTATGCTGATTTCATTATGATACCTCATTTTAAAAATACAAAGGAAATCTCACTAAAGTATGAAAACAGTTTCTTCATTTACATGTATTATGTTCTCATGCATTCATACCTCATTCTTATGTTATATTGCTACCTGAGTCACTGACACAGGCATAGGAGATTACACTCGGGTTAGATATTTACCCTAGCCTTGTTATAGGCCGCATGTTTTATATTGAGGATTTTGTACTGATCGTTTTGACCTAGGATTATGTCTTGCGTTCGGTTTCTGCTTGTAGTTATTCTCTATTCACGAGTTGGCAACTCACCCCCGTTGTGCCACAGTTCTTACAGGTTTTGCCGTACAGGTTCCTTTGCGGCATTTCTGGCACATTGCTTCCTTGCGGGTGAATTGCATTTGGTAGGTGGTTCCTTTTGCATCAAAACCACCATTGTACTTATATTATTCTTTTTATCTAGAATTTCCATCAACCAAATTTGTTTATTGTTTCAGACTCAGACTTTAGTGATGTTTTATTTGTCCTTAGAGTCGCGCTTAGTAGTATTGCGGTTTTCATGCTTACTGTGTTTCTTTTGGATCGATCCTCGCCTTTCGGCGTTGTATATTATATTGCATGTGTGGTTGTGACCGTCAATTGACGAAGAGCTAGCTCCCGCTTGGGGATGCCTTTTATCATTGTATATATGTTATGCTTGTTGTATCCCGTTCGGGGCCAGTATTTACAAAAGAAACTCTGCCGAAATTTTTAGAAAAGACTTTACCTTTTAAAAATGCACCTTCGGCTTAGTTATTTAAAAACCTCGACTTCAAACATATTTTCCTTCACTTCTTTAAACCAGTTTTCTTCACTTACTCTTAAAATGGTTTTAGATTTCTGGGCTTTGGCTTACTTGGATCAGATGGAGTCCTATAGATTTCATATGGTTCGAGGGCCAGTCACGTGCTCTTTCGGGTCGTGACAAAGTTGGTATCAGAGCGTTAGGTTGACCTTGGTTCGAGTCTAAGTTTGACTATGTGGAGCCTAGGGCGTTTATATATATACGGAACTTAGGCTTGACCTTACGGAACTTAGACTTAGTTGAGGGGGTATTAGACCCGAACTTTCGTCGTATAGGATGACCCTTGGTTGATGGAATAGGTGACTAAAGTAGAGTGACGTACCGTTGGTATGTTCCGCGGCATACTTACGATACGCCACTCCGCTTAAGGAACCTTAGGATGTACATATTTTCGAGATCAGTGATTCTCTTTATATCCATGATTATACATCCATTTGAGATCCCCGATTCTATTAGTCCATGATCATACCTTCATTGATGCTGTTCCTTCTTATGATCGTGTATCTACTCTGGATCTGTTGTTTCCTTTCTTGCCATTGATCTGCTCTCTTCGATACTCGATTGAGGTTCCTGTCGCCATGTTTGAGCGTAGTTTGGGCTGCTGCTAGGGTTACGGTCAGTGCGAGCTCGTCTGGTACGAGGGCTGACCATTGTGTTTTCTGGTGACATGGGAACGTCTCGAGTTAGTATTGATGACTGTGACCTCAAGTGGAGGCGAGTGCTTGGTTTTGCACCGGATGATCGGGCCATTGTTAGAGCTGCCAGTTGAGAGAGGACTGTTGATGTACATCATACCTCAGAGATTATGATGTCGCCTACCGTGCAGACAGAGGGACCAGCTGTTGCTGAGATTGACGGGATGTCGCTTTCGGAGCTTACGAGCTTTAGATTGTCGAAGCTTCCAGACAGATATGAGACAGATTATAGCTAGTCTACTCGATTTGAGAGACGAAGGTGATTCGTCCGATTTATGCACCGGAGCGGGCCCAGTTGAGTTGAAGATTTCCAGTGTGGAGAGTCTTACTCAGATCTAGGGCAGACCGATTCAGAGATGACCGCCAATGCGTCGTCTTTCCTGGAGGATTGAGGCGCTGTTCGGCGTGCAAGTGAATGAGCCAGTTGCTGCTGCAAATGAAGAGATATCGCCCAGATGGTTGGAGCTGCTGCAGCATGAGCATATACTTAGAGAGATGATAGCGAGTCGCCAGTCATCTGAGGATGAATGACTAGGACATTTGGTTCGTCCGTTTACCGATGCGAGGTCATCAGATAGATTGATTCCAGCTAGAGACGACTTCACGCAGATTCGTTGAGAGTCGATTGAGACGATCGAATGTCAGGAGCCCATTTTCCAAGTTTAAAGTATACGGAAAGACATGCAGGTGATTCTATGGACCCTTTAGAAGAATGAAACCCTAACTCGACTTAATGACCGTGTGAAAGCCTTTGAACCTTAGGGTGTTAGTGTTTATGCCCTAGAAGGCCATTACTGTATCATACTAGCTTGTATATTACTTAATGGAAGCTTGGGATATACACATGTATATATAACAGTCTTGCTAAACATGGTAGTATGCTACTTGGTTTCTCTATCTTAATATGTGAGTGTACGTATTGATAGAGCTCTTAGGATCTTGCTTGTCTACCAGCGTTGTGATGGCAGTCACACTAGTGGGGGCTGGGTAGTCTACAAGCACATCCTTATTCAGGTCCCTGGTCGTTGGATTATCGAGACAGAGCATCGATACTCCGGAGTAGACTGGTGTGTACGCTTCTCATCCCAGTTGGGGAGATGGTCTGTCCCACAGCCGTCAGTACGTCGTACTGGAGATAGTATACAGGTGCTCGTTAGGTTACGGGTACACCGGACAGGACTCACAGGGAACTGTTGGTTGGTTTGATACCAGTCGTCAGTAAATAGTTCCCAGGTGACATGAGTACAGCGTAGTCCGCAGACTTGACACTGCTACTTCGCCTCGAGTGTGTCCCACTGTTCTTAGATTGCTACCCTACCACGGCTCAAAGGAGTCGTGCAAACAGGTGGCAGTTGGGTGCAGTCCCGAGCACTTGGAGGCAGTGGCGGTTAGACAGGATTCGTCCCTCCCGGTATTGGGAGTAGATATCGTGCTGTGTCAGAGAGCCATTACGCAAAGTCCCTGGCCAGGGCAAGCGAGATTTGCTGGTAGGTTCCAGTAGTTTCTCAGGGTGTAATGGGCTTCCCTCCGACACGACTTATACCGCTATTAGGGGACTGACGCTTGCCGCCCCCCTAGGCCCGATATGCGATAGTCTTGGACGAACGGACCGGACTGTATGGAGATTGTCACATCAGACTCAGTAGGAGTTCGGATGGGTTTTCTCATCGGCCTTCTTATCGACAACTACCTGGGGACCGTTACGTACAGCTAGTGCCGCTTGCGGTCTGTGGTTAAACCCACTGCCAGCGTAGTAGTCGAGTCTCTAGAGTCCCACACAGAGAGTTTCCTACTCCAGGCGAAACGATATAGAGGTTGCATGGTTTTGCGACAAAGAGTTCGGACGCATACGTGCGTTTACGCACGTACGACTTTCGGACAGTTTTTACCAGTCGGCTTTGGTTTAAGCCAGTTACTGGTATCCGGTTATTGGATTTTTACAGTCTAAAGTTTTTCCGTATTTTTGCGGATTGGAGGGGCGTTCTCGTAATTGTACGAGAAGCTTCTAGAAGATGTGACTAAGGAGGTTACTTTGGATGAGATTGTGAGTCATGGTGGTGATTCATTCATTTCATTAATGCACATTTATTGCTTAATGACTCATGCTAATGAATCACCACTAGATATTTTATGAAGCATGCTTATTCATTTCTTTTATTCATTATTCTTAAATAAGAATGCTTCATAATATATTATGATACACTCTCTCTCTTATCTCATTATCTTATCTCATATTCTCTCTCCTCAAGCTCTCATCTTCAAGATACTAATCCTTAATCCTCATGTGTTGAGATCAAAGGTTTAGTTAGACTTAAGCATCCATTACCTTCACTCTATATCATCCTTTCATCTTTGATTAGCAATCAAAGTTGATTAGTTACCTCAAGTTAGAGGTGTAGCTTGGTGTCTTGCTCTCGGGTGGATCGTCTACTACCTAGAGAAGGTCGAGGAGAACAAAGGAGGACACAAAGACGAAGGACCGTTTTCATTAGGTATAATCCCTTAACACTATAGTTTAGTATAGCTATGTGTTCGGTTATTATTTGTTTAGCTTCGATTCAAGCGGTTAGTCGATGTTCTTTCTTTAAACTTGATCGTTTTTGAAAATTCCGCCACCCCATAAGTACTGGGGTGTACTACATCGACTTACAGTGGTATCAGAGCCTCGCTAAACAATAAATAACTTAATTGCAAATTTGTACGAATTTCGAACGAAAAATCAAAGCCGGAAAACCCTAAATATTATAAGTTTCTGTCGAATTTAAAACGATGTCAGAAAATTTTTCAGGTGTGTTCAGAAAGCATGAAATGAGTCCAGGAGAACACCCACGAAATTTGAGCCAATGATTCGACTAAAGCGCCGCGGAAAGGCGGCGGATCGCACCGATCCGCCGCGCTTCCGCGGCCGAGTTGCCGAGTCATGGGCTCATCTTTCATGGGTGGGTCCTCTCTGGTGTTTGGGGTTTTCTGGGATGTTTAATTATTGCTCAGGTTACTGTTTAACAGAGCAGATTTTGGAGCAATATTGATGTTGTTTAGTCGATCGAAATTGTACAGTATTTGCATATTGGATTATATCTGTGATTGTTTAATGTGTTCGTAAACCTCCCCTAACTGCTAGTATGTCGGTTGGCAGGGGGTTGCACATTTCTGAAATGGTTATATCTGTTTGTGCATATAAACTGTATTGGACTGTTGTGGTGTATAGCCGGGGTTAGCAATGGATTATCGTTTAATTCATTTGTTGTAAATGTAATTTGTTGTAATATTATTTTTTACGGGGCACTTCCAGGTTGCGGTCGTAGCCACCGTTGTATTATTTCATTTTACTGTTTTTGCTCCTAGGACTGACCCAAGGTGGGGTACACAGACTGCCGGGTGGGTAGTTTGCCGTACCCGTAGGGGTCGAGGGTGGGGTAACGGCTATTCATCACAACTGTGTAATCTGTCTTTTCTTGCAGGCTCAAAAGAAATACAGATTGCTTGCAAATCCAATATTGTTTATCTGTGTTCTGGAATGAATATCATTGCGTCAGACGAATGTAAAATATCTATATTTATGATAGCTATTTAGACGCCACTTATGTTTTACACCCGCGCTAGCCCAGCCCCCGCTCTGTCGTTAGTTAAGTAACCTAACGGGTGATGACGGGACCCCGTGGCGAATGCGGATGGCATAAGAGGACGTTGTATTTTCGTTATTTTCTGCAATGATAGGTTAATGATGGGACGCATTATCTATAATGCAAAGAAAATAAACCAAAGTTTAAATCGTTGGAACAATTTAAAAGAAACCACTCGGTTATTTTTAAAACAGATATTTTTAAATGCGGAGATTTAACCACTCTTTTTTTTTAAAAAAGCTATCAGGTTCCTTCGGTTATATCAAGTTCACTACGTTCACGGTTTCGCCAAAACCAGTCGTAGCCCTCCGTCATTTCTTATGAATGGTCAGTAGTATTCAAGCTATGTTTGTTTGGCCCTTAGTCAAGACATAGTGATTGGTAGCTGCTGGGGTATTCATTTGTTGCATAGATAGATGAGTTGGTTTGGGACAGTCGTATTACTTTGTTGGCCCTTAGTCAAGAGTATACGGATGGGTTCAAATCAACAGGATAATGATGGGCAGAACTTGACATGTGACTTTTGATTTGTTGGCCCTTAGTCAAGATCATAAGAGCATGGGGCAAAAATCCATATCGGGAATTTCTAAAGAAACTGAAATTTGCAAAGAGATGCATACCATTTGGAGTTTGATGAATGTTGGTAGGATTCCTTCAACATTATCATACGATGATATTTGGATCCCGATCCTACTGTGAGTATATGATACTTATCAGGATATTCGTCACTTAACGATCAATGCTATAAACCTAGTAGGTGTCCAGAAAAGTGTCAGCGGGGTTACGCCCCCAGAGAAAAGAGGTTATTTAATTAAGGAACTTCGCGAAAGCGTTGGAAAACCTCCCTCGAAGTATCGACACCGGCCTGGCTGAACGGTTAAGCAAGTATTGTACGGTGAGAATAGTCTTGGCTAATTCTTCTTTTATGGTTTGAGGAAGGATTCGAAAAACAGTGGGAGCCATCCAGTTTAGATAAACTAAAAACCACTCTAAACTTGCAAGAGCATCATGCTAAAGAGTTTTCTTCTCTCTCTCCTAATTGCAGCGACCCTGAAAATGACTGGACTTAAGTTACTTTTAGAGAAAAATATACTGACGGGGCCAAACTATAAAGATTGGCTGCGGAATGTCAAGATGGCTTTGACCTATGACAAACTGGGGTACGTCCTCACCGCTACGGCACCTGCTATCCCTGGTCCCAAATCCAGCAATGCGGATAAGGAAATCCGCAAAACCTGGGATTTAGATTGCGCGAGAGCCAAGTGCATCGTGCTTGCCTCGATGAACAATGAACATCAGAGGAGGCACGAGGATATGTCCCTAGATGGCATATTTCTCCATACAAAGGAACTTTATGGAGAGCAATCTCGTATAGCAAGATACGAGACCTCTAAGAAATTGTTTCGAGCGAGGTTGGCTGTCGGGTCATCGGTAGGTGAACATGTCCTACAGATGATTGGCTATATAGAAGAGCTCGCAGACCTTGGGACGACTTTGGATAATGAGCTCTATACAGACCTTGTTCTCCAGTCCCTTCCTCCCACCTACGCCCAGTTTATCCTCAACTTCAATCTTCAAGGAAAAGAAGTTGAACTTGCGGAACTCCTGAACATGTTAAGGAGTGTTGAGGGCACCTTGCAGAAGGCAAGGGAAACACCCGCTATGTTTGTTGGCGGTTCATCTTCTTCCGGGTCCAAGGCTAGGGCCAAAGGAAGGAAGAAAAAGGCCGCACCCAGACCTAGAGGAGGTGTTAGTAAGGTGGGAGGGAAGGGAAAGAAAAAGAAAGCAGTACCGATAGTTGGTCAGGATGAGTGCTTCCATTGTCACAGGAAAGGGCACTGGAAGAAGGATTGCAAGGCGTGGAACGCCAAGAACCAGGAACCGAAGCAAGCTATGGCTTCGACTTCAGGTGTGTTTGTAATTGAGAATTGTCTGTCGATCAACTCTACTTCCTGGGTATTGGATACCGGATCAGGATCTCATATTTGCAATTCATTGCAGGCACTGAGAAACCGTAGAGTGCTGAAGGAAGGTGATATGATCCTCAGGGTTGCTAACGGAGCTAGCGTGGGAGCTGCGTCCGTCGGGGATTATCACCTAGGATTGACGAGTGGACACATTTTGGTTTTACATAACTGTTATTTTGTACCCAGCTTAACGTGTAATATCATATCAGTTTCCTTGTTATCAAATAAAGGTTATGATTTCACGTTTGTAAGAGATGTTGTCAACATCCACCTTAATCATGGTTTGATTGGGTCCGGTACATTAAATAACGGCATATATGTTTTAAACCAACTCCAAATTTTCAATGTCCAGAACACACTGAAAAGAAAGTCTCCAGATTTGAATAAAGCTTTCTTATGGCATTGTAGACTGGGTCACATCAATGAGAGAAGGTTGACTAAGTTGCATAGAGAAGGATATTTGGACTCGTTCGAATATCAATCTTATGACACTTGTCAATCCTGTCTCAAAGGAAAGATGACAAAGACTCCATTTACTGGACAAGGAGTAAGAGCGAGCGAGCTCTTAGGACTCATACACAGCGATGTATGCGGTCCAATGTCTACTTATGCGAGAGGTGGTTATTCCTACTTCATTACTTTTACAGATGATTTCTCTAGGTATGGATATGTTTTCTTAATGAAGCATAAATCAGAGGCCTTTGAGAAATTCCTGGAATTCAAGAATGAAGCGGAAAACCAAACAGGCAAAAGTATTAAGACACTAAGATCTGATCGAGGTGGAGAATACTTAAGTGCCGAGTTCCTAGGTTACCTAAAAGAGAAAGGAATTCTCTCTCAGCTTACTCCTCCATACACTCCACAGCACAACGGTGTATCGGAGAGACGGAATCGAACCCTATTGGATATGGTACGATCCATGATGAGTAATGCTGAGTTACCGCGATCATTCTGGGGTTATGCGCTAGAATCAGCGGCATATCTTTTGAACCAGGTTCCAACCAAGACTGTGCCTACCACACCATATCAGATGTGGAGTGGGAAGAAACCCTGTCTAAAACATTTTAGGACATGGGGGTGTCCAGCTTTTGTAAAAAAGCAGCATGTGGACAAGCTCGAGGCACGTTCAGTACAGTGTAAGCTTGTGGGATATCCAAAGAACTCCAAGGGATATTATTTCTATTACGCAGAGGAACAAAAGGTATTTGTTTCTCGTCATGCCACCTTCTTAGAAACTGAATTTTTAGAAAATCAGAAGAGTGGGAGCGAAATAGAACTGGAAGAAATTCCAGAACCACAAGCTGCTACTGAAAGTTTGGTAGAACCAGAGGTTCAAGAAGAACAGAACATTCCCGCACCCCTCCGCAGGAGTAGTAGGCCGTCTCATCCGCCTGAGAGATACTACGGTTTTCTCATTGACGGGGATAGAGAGGATTGCATCATAGATGATGATGAACCTACTGACTTCCAGCAGGCCATCCAGAGCGGCGACTCGGTACGATGGCTAGATGCAATGCGGACCGAAATGGAGTCCATATACACCAACAAAGTATGGACTTTGGACTTTGCTCCAGATGGGGTAAAACCCATAGGATGCGAATGGATCTTTAAGAAAAAGATTGGTGTAGATGGACAGGTGGAAACCTATAAGGCTAGACTTGTTGCAAAGGGTTTTCGTCAAAGACCTGGTTTGGACTATGACGAAACTTTTTCTCCAGTGGCTATGCTCAAATCCATTCGGGTCCTTCTTGCTATTGCTGCCTTCCATGATTATGAAATCTGGCAGATGGACGTAAAGACGGCTTTTCTGAATGGAAATTTAGAAGAGAGCGTCTATATGGATCAGCCAGAGGGTTTCAATCAGAGTGGGAGCAGCGGGAAAGTATGCAAGCTGCTTAAGTCTATTTATGGACTAAAGCAGGCATCGCGGAGTTGGAACATCTGTTTTGATGAGACAGTCAAAGAATATGACTTTATCAAAAATCCAGATGAACCGTGCATATATAGTAAAGTTGTGGCCAGAAGTGTCTTATTCCTCGTTTTGTACGTGGATGACATTCTATTGATAGGAAATGACATTCCTATGCTACAATCTGTCAGAGGATTCTTGTCACACAGGTTCTCCATGAAAGACCTGGGTGATGCCTCTTACATTCTGGGGATCCGGATCTATCGTGATAGATCCAAGAGGATGTTGGGACTTTCGCAGTCCAGGTATATCGACACTGTACTGAAAAGATTCAGTATGGAAGATTCTAAGCGCGGTAATCTACCGGCTTGTCACGGAATCACCCTCTCCAAAGAGATGTCACCCAAGACTGATTTGGAAAGGGAACGCATGTCTATTATACCCTACGCTTCTGCGGTAGGCTCTATAATGTATGCGATGTTGTGTACCAGACCAGATGTAGCTTACGCACTGAGCGTGGTAAGCCGGTATCAGTCAGACCCAGGGGAGAAACACTGGATAGCAGTAAAGAACATTCTCAAGTACCTGAGGAGGACTAAGGAGATGTTCTTGGTTTACGGCGGAAAAGACCTCAGGTTGGAGGCCTTTGCCGATTCCGGCTTCCAGAGTGATAAGGACGATTCCAAGTCCATGTCGGGTTATGTCTTTACCCTCAATGGAGGGGCGGTGTGCTGGAAGAGCTCCAAGCAGGACACCGTTGCTGACTCGACGATGGAAGCGGAGTATATAACTGCTTGCGATGCCGCAAAAGAAGCAGTCTGGATGAAGAAGTTCCTAACAGAACTTCAGGTTGTTCCTACCATAGTTGATCCAATACCTCTGTATTGCGACAACAACGGAGCTATAGCTTTAGCGAAGGAACCAAGGTTCCATCAGAAGTCCAGACACATCTTAAGGCGGTATCACCTGATCAGGGAGATCATTGATCGTCAGGAGATCGAGGTTCGGAGAGTTGCTTCAGAAGAGAACATTGCTGATCCATTCACGAAGGCCCTTCCTCAGATTCAGTTCGAGAGGCTACTCGAGATCATTGGTCTACGATATGCCAGTACATGGCCCTAGTGCAAGTGGGAGATTGTTAGTGTTTATGCCCTAGAAGGCCATTACTGTATCATACTAGCTTGTATATTACTTAATGGAAGCTTGGGATATACACATGTATATATAAAAGTCTTGCTAAACATGGTAGTATGCTACTTGGTTTCTCTACCTTAATATGTGAGTGTACGTATTGATAGAGCTCTTAGGATCTTGCTTGTCTACCAGCGTTGTGATGGCAGTCACACTAGTGGGGGCTGGGTAGTCTACAAGCACATCCTTATTCAGGTCCCTGGTCGTTGGATTATCGAGACAGAGCATCGATACTCCGGAGTAGACTGGTGTGTACGCTTCTCATCCCAGTTGGGGAGATGGTCTGTCCCACAGCCGTCAGTACGTCGTACTGGAGATAGTATACAGGTGCTCGTTAGGTTACGGGTACACCGGACAGGACTCACAGGGAACTGTTGGTTGGTTTGATACCAGTCGTCAGTAAACAGTTCCCAGGTGACATGAGTACAGCGTAGTCCGCAGACTTGACACTGCTACTTCGCCTCGAGTGTGTCCCACTGTTCTTAGATTGCTACCCTACCACGGCTCAAAGGAGTCGTGCAAACAGGTGGCAGTTGGGTGCAGTCCCGAGCACTTGGAGGCAGTGGCGGTTAGACAGGATTCGTCCCTCCCGGTATTGGGAGTAGATATCGTGCTGTGTCAGAGAGCCATTACGCAAAGTCCCTGGCCAGGGCAAGCGAGATTTGCTGGTAGGTTCCAGTAGTTTCTCAGGGTGTAATGGGCTTCCCTCCGACACGACTTATACCGCTATTAGGGGACTGACGCTTGCCGCCCCCTAGGCCCGATATGCGATAGTCTTGGACGAACGGACCGGACTGTATGGAGATTGTCACATCAGACTCAGTAGGAGTTCGGATGGGTTTTCTCATCGGCCTTCTTATCGACAACTACCTGGGGACCGTTACGTACAGCTAGTGCCGCTTGCGGTCTGTGGTTAAACCCACTGCCAGCGTAGTAGTCGAGTCTCTAGAGTCCCACACAGAGAGTTTCCTACTCCAGGCGAAACGATATAGAGGTTGCATGGTTTTGCGACAAAGGGTTCGGACGCATACGTGCGTTTACGCACGTACGACTTTCGGACAGTTTTTACCAGTCGGCTTTGGTTTAAGCCAGTTACTGGTATCCGGTTATTGGATTTTTACAGTCTAAAGTTTTTCCGTATTTTTGCGGATTGGAGGGGCGTTCTCGTAATTGTACGAGAAGCTTCTAGAAGATGTGACTAAGGAGGTTACTTTGGATGAGATTGTGAGTCATGGTGGTGATTCATTCATTTCATTAATGCACATTTATTGCTTAATGACTCATGCTAATGAATCACCACTAGATATTTTATGAAGCATGCTTATTCATTTCTTTTATTCATTATTCTTAAATAAGAATGCTTCATAATATATTATGATACACTCTCTCTCTTATCTCATTATCTTATCTCATATTCTCTCTACTCAAGCTCTCATCTTCAAGATACTAATCCTTAATCCTCATGTGTTGAGATCAAAGGTTTAGTTAGACTTAAGCATCCATTACCTTCACTCTATATCATCCTTTCATCTTTGATTAGCAATCAATGTTGATTAGTTACCTCAAGTTAGAGGTGTAGCTTGGTGTCTTGCTCTCGGGTGGATCGTCTACTACCTAGAGAAGGTCGAGGAGAACAAAGGAGGACACAAAGACGAAGGACCGTTTTCATTAGGTATAATCCCTTAACACTATAGTTTAGTATAGCTATGTGTTCGGTTATTATTTGTTTAGCTTCGATTCAAGCGGTTAGTCGATGTTCTTTCTTTAAACTTGATCGTTTTTGAAAATTCCGCCTCCCCATAAGTACTGGGGTGTACTACATCGACTTACATAGGGTTTACGGCAGTTCCGCGACGCCATTAGTGAGGCTTGGGTTTGCCCTTCTACGGCTGGACCACCGACGCTGAGGCATGTACTCGATACTATTAAAGTGTACTCAAGATGTTGATCTCTTGGGGGATTATAAGGTTCTGACGAGTCGATCGAATGTTTCGACATCATTCGGATATCATGTGATGGGATGCATTGCTTGGGAGATTCCAGATAAGAGTATAGCCGTTGGAGCATAGTCCATGCAGCCACGATGAGACGAGTCCGAATCAGTCGACATTGAAGCAGAGTGAAGAAAAGAGTTCGTAAGAGATTTCGACGAGATGACGTCCCACTCCGCTGACATTAGAGATGTGATACGCACCCAGAGGCGTTGTATATGGATATATCTTCCTGAAAGAAGCGCGATAAGTATGCAGCCGTTCCGGAACAAGAATTTGCTTCAGCAAGGGATGATGACTTCTGGGCAATTCGGCAGGGATGAGATTTGAGAGAGACTTCGACATGACCTTTCTGGAATACTATACGAGAAGACCTGACCCAGGAGTGGTCATATTGCGCACAACCAGGAGGCCAGAGTTAGCATTGTCGACGAGGTAGTTGACCAGATTCGGATAAAGGAACTTATCCAGATGCGTTGCGAATCGATCAAGGACGGACGAGTATTGAGTATTCCTCCGATGGTTGGGACGTGTTCCCGAGGGCCTGTTCGGCCTGACATCTTCTACAGAATGATGAAGCTACAGAGTACGCGATTTCGAGTCCGTGTGAGAGACTTCAGATTGACCGTGGCCGAGAACAGTGCAGTGCGTAGATATGCATGGCGTGACGTCATAGTGGACGACGATAGAGACAGGTGGAACCAGAGGTTCGGGCGAGACGCTGACGAGCTGTCATTGCTTCCCGTCGAGACCAGAGGTCAGATATGCTTACAGAGGCATTGGGATGCAACCAGATTCCGAGAAATATTGTGCTGAGGACACAGATGTCTATCGAGTGAGAAGAGATTATGCAGGAGAGCCAGCCTCTATACAGTTCGGCATAGGCAAGATCGGAAGAGACCTTGAGCAGGATTCCTTCCAGGACATTGCTGCAATGATGTTTGCACCCGGGATCAGATATGTGACGTGCATTCAGAGAGCCAGAGGCCGACGCCAGTGATGGGCTGCCTCACGAGTGGTCGTGAGGATTGACCGATAGGTGACCAGAGAAGTGCCAGAACGGAATCGTCCCCGTTAGCACACCTGACAGGGCCGATGAGCCGATTGACTGCGAGATAGGTAATCCTCAGAGAAGATAAGGACCCAGAGTCAGAGGGTGCCAGACCGTGAGCAAGAGGCAAGTAGATATCTTGCGCTGCTAGCAGTGGATGCATCGACTCCTTCTCGACCTCGAAGGAGGAACTACCGACGACGGTACTATGATTTGTGATTTTGTGATTCGATTATCACGTATCCGTCATTTTGGATTTCGGTATTTTGGGCGTTCTGTTTGCATGATTTAGTTTTGATGACTGAGTTTCATGATATTTGTTTCATGCACCCACTGGATATTTATATTTTGCGCATAGTTATTACATTCGAGGTTTTGATTGTGAATTCACGCCCACCTTATACAGTGATTTGATTTACACTTCCAGCAGAGTTTTCATGCACCTTTAGTGTTTTGATATACGATTTTGGTGCACGCCAGATGCACTAAATCGGGATTCTTCATGCATGTTACATGCACCTGATTTGGTTGCTGTCAGGCACACACGTTGCTTATGACAGATGTTTCGTGCACACCCGTTGCACCTAGATGTTGTTTTGTACACCTGTATGACACATATATGCATTTTGATTCCTTGCGCACCAGACGCATAGGATATTCTCTATGTATTGATGTCTTCGGAGCCCCGACAAATTGGAGAATTACAAAAATTGTTTTAGTATTGGGGGTTTAAATTTAAATTCGGGGACCGAATTTGTTTAAGGGGGGTAGATTGTACCATTTCAAAAAAGATAAAATGTTAATTTTGGGAATTTTTATAATTTAATATTATTTTATTGAATATTTTAATATTTTGGAATTATTAAATACAAATAAATGGGGAAAAATTTTGGAAAATTCTAAAATAAGGTAAATTAGAGAATTATGACATTTTAAAGTTTTTGTGATTAATTTGACACTAATTTAGTGCTAATCACGATTAAAAATCGCTAATCGGTTTTTAGCTTTTTGTGCAACACATGCACATATCACTTTTTCACACTTGTGCATTTTCTTGCCATGCTTTTCATTTGGGTTTACTATTTGAGTGAGAAGGGTTTTAAAAGGAAAAAGAAAAGGAAAAGAATGAAGAAATGGGTAGTTGGTGAGAGAGAGAGGTATGGGCTTCATTGACTAAGGACTTAACCATTTCTCCCTTCATTTCCCTCCCTCTTCTCCCTTCTCCTGCTGCTGCTCCTGCACCTCCTTTCCCTCCCCTCTTCAAGCTCCAAAACACCTCTAAAACAACCCCAAAACCCAATCTCCATTCATTAAATGTGTGCATAATCCCTAGATCTACACTTGGTGCTAAAGAAGCAAGGATTTTGGCCACTAGGGGCAACTCAAGAAAATTCTTGAGTTGCCAAATGAGGTATTTTCTGGACCTTAAACTTAGTTTATGCATTTCCTTTACCCTCATATTAAGATCGAATCGATATTGTGTGATATTGTGGACTTGTGGATAACCTAGTTAGGGTTGTGATGATTTATGGGTTGTAATATGGAATTGAGGTCAGTAGAGGTTCTACCATCACCCTAGTGTATGAATTGGAAACCCAAAACCTGAAGCTTAAACCATAATACGGATTTTAGAAACCGATATCGGGGAATTTATGAAATCTGTGAAGGGTATATTGAATCTGCTATCACCCGAGACACCCTAAATTAAAATTGATTGGACAGTGACACGTGCAGGCACCCAGGAAGCTAACCCCAAGACCCCAGCTCCCACTTCTTCTTCCCGGCCGCCAATTTATCCCCATTGGCCGCAAATTGCGGCCTGGGTCCCACCATTTTGGCTCGTATTGGTTCTGTAGCTCCTACATGTTCATGTTAGACCCCTGATATATATAGATTTGTATAAAGTGACCTAGGGTAAAATCTGGGACATATTTCCTAAGTTGCTGTTTTATATTCATGTTTCCGTATTCCGTATTTTTAATTCTGCAATTGTGGATTGTGTTTTGCCTCGACTATTTGGCGTTTATACGACGATATAGAGGATGTGTTGATGGTTTTGAAGGCGTGCCATGGGTTTTAACCTATAGACCTCTTATCGTATCATTTTGGATTTCATGTGCCGTTTTAGCTTTGATTTGGTTTTAATGCGCATATACGATATTTTGATGTGTAGGTACCCCATGAAGACTTCGGGACGACAAGCAAGCGCGTGGCGACGTCCACAAATAAAGACGCTAGGTGAGTAGATTATATCTACTGGGGAAAGTCGGGTGGATGGCGTATAGCACCCCCGCAGTCCGTAGTTGTTATTATATATGATAGTTAGGTGTATTATGGATAGTGTAGGGTTAGAAGTGACTAGTGTAGTTCATAGTCGCGAACCCTAGAATAGAATTACACCTACACGCACACCCTTGCATATTACTTATACTGGCACTTTGTTGATGATATTGGATGACTTTGGAGATGAGTCAATGATATTGGGCTTTGTGCCGCGAGATCGGTGATGTGATATGATTCGTATTTGGGATACGAAATGTGATTCTTGCGGGCTTGGGATGTGTGTTTACCCCCGCATGCATACTTTATTGATGGTATCGATTTATACTAGACATAGAATAGTACCCCAGATTATATGATATGTTGATAGTGATACCTGAAGTGTGATGAGATAGTGTGATATTGACCCGTACCCAGCTATTGGGATGCCGTACGACGATTTACCGTATGAGCTTTACATTGATGATAGATCCGCACTCATGACTTGAGGATATCATATGATATACTGTATCGTACGCGATACTATTGAGGCGGAATCACCGACTATTATATCTATATATATATCGACTTAGATGTTAGGCGGTTTCCTTACCTGTAGCTCAGCTTGTTAGTTCAGCTGTATAGTTTAGTGTAGTTGTTAGATTAGATTAGACTCCTACCTATTTCAAAACTAGCGGGTCGTGGGTATTTTAAAAGACAGGTCAAGGGATCTACGGACATTTCAAAAGGCGTATCTTTTCATAAAAACACCGTAGCCCCTATTTTCAAAACCCCATGATTCGTGATATTTCAAAAGGCACCATTTGTAGGACTTATATTAGATTAATGCAGATTAGTTATAGTTGCGTCTAGATTCAGCTCCCATTTTTTTTGTGGTTCGCTTTGCATCGCATTCTTATATTATGTTTCATACTCCATTATTGATATCATGCTGTTAGGACACCAGCACCATTACCGATGTTGCGTATGTACCACGTACACTTACTTGCCGGCTCACACACATCTTCATCGGTAATTGCCATGTCACGTACACCTTAGAAAATACTATTGCTTGACATAACCTATTAGCTAATAGTTTGGACATTGTAGTTATTACCTGCTACTTCATGCATACTGATATTCATTGTTATGCCGCATTCATGGATTCTCATGCATATATTCACTATTTTACGTGTTACTGAGGTTTTGGATTTGGATTTCCGTGAGATTTTCTGGATTTGGAGGAAAACCGCAAAAACACAGATAAACATTTTCTCTCTTTTAAAATAAAAAGTGTGGTTTTCCCATGATGTATGAGTCGTCCACCATGAGTTTGCTGATGGATTTGGAAACCCGATTCGAGGAGACGGATGAACCGTTTCGGGTACATGGTGGACCCGCTGCGGTACCCCGGGGCAAGATGAATGTGGTGATGACGTTGAGCCTGGCAGGGGAGCACTATCGACCGGTGATTTTACCTGACGCGTCGGATATCCGGAGGATACCGTCGTGGTCTTGAGATTGATGGCAGGGGCCGGTCTGGACTGACGGTGCCCTAGATTTTGTGATTGGGATACAGAGATATCGGGATATTTGGATTACGTTTTGTGCCGATGTTAGGCACTGTTTTATGCTGATTTCATTATGATACCTCATTTTAAAAATACAAAGGAAATCTCACTAAAGTATGAAAACAGTTTCTTCATTTACATGTATTATGTTCTCATGCATTCATACCTCATTCTTATGTTATATTGCTACCTGAGGCACTGACACAGGCACAGGAGATTACACTCGGGTTAGATATTTACCCTAGCCTTGTTATAGGCCGCATGTTTTATATTGAGGATTTTGTACTGATCGTTTTGACCTAGGATTATGTCTTGCGTTCGGTTTCTGCTTGTAGTTATTCTCTATTCACGAGTTGGCAACTCACCCCCGTTGTGCCACAGTTCTTACAGGTTTTGCCGTACAGGTTCCTTTGCGGCATTTCTGGCACATTGCTTCCTTGCGGGTGAATTGCATTTGGTAGGTGGTTCCTTTTGCATCAAAACCACCATTGTACTTATATTATTCTTTGTATCTAGAATTTCCATCAACCAAATTTGTTTATTGTTTCAGACTCAGACTTTAGTGATGTTTTATTTGTCCTTAGAGTCGCGCTTAGTAGTATTGCGGTTTTCATGCTTACTGTGTTTCTTTTGGATCGATCCTCGCCTTTCGGCGTTGTATATTATATTGCATGTGTGGTTGTGACCGTCAATTGACGAAGAGCTAGCTCCCGCTTGGGGATGCCTTTTATCATTGTATATATGTTATGCTTGTTGTATCCCGTTCGGGGCCAGTATTTACAAAAGAAACTCTGCCGAAATTTTTAGAAAAGACTTTACCTTTTAAAAATGCACCTTCGGCTTAGTTATTTAAAAACCTCGACTTCAAACATATTTTCCTTCACTTCTTTAAACCAGTTTTCTTCACTTACTCTTAAAATGGTTTTAGATTTCTGGGCTTTGGCTTACTTGGATCAGATGGAGTCCTATAGATTTCATATGGTTCGAGGGCCAGTCACGTGCTCTTTCGGGTCGTGATAATATCCATACGGCCTCTAGTACAAACCGTCCGATCCTGATCCGTGCAATACCGCACGTATCTGATCGGACCTTGCCATATCTCCATACAGCCTCTACAGCTTTTCGCCCGAAAGCTGAGTAACTGAATGTGGGGAACTCTAAAAACTCGTCAACACCTTGGTTGTGGATTTAACCACTAGCACGTCAGAGGTATAAGCCAATACGTGACGGGCCACCAGCTATTGACCAAAAGGGACGTCGATGAGGGAACTCATCCCGACACCCTACTGAGCCTGTCAGTGACAATATCCTTACAGTCTGGTCCGTTCGTCTATGAGCATCGCATGGCGGGCCAAGGGGGTTGGTAAAAGTCAGACCCCCAAAAGCGGTACAAGTCGTGTCGGAGTGTAGCCCAGAACACCCTGAGATACTACTGGAATACCTACCAGTAAATCTCCTGCCTCGGCCGAGGGCTTCGTGTAATGGCTCTCCTAGACACAGCGCGACCTCACCCCCAATACCGGGTGAGACGAACCCTTGAAGATCCGCTCACTGCCTCCATGTGGCTCGGGACTGTACCCAACTAAAACCTATTTGCACGTCTCCTTTGAGCGTGGTAGGGTAGTAATCAAAGTACAGTGGGAACTCACACGAGACAAATGACGATCCCCAGGTCGATGAACTAACCTGTACACATGTCACCAGGGAACTGCTATCTGACGTCTGGTATAAGACCAACTAGCATGTTCCCGGCGAGTCCTGTCCGGTGTACTCATAACCCAATGAGCACCTGTATACATCTTAGGTGAACCAACTGACACCAGTGGCTTATGAGATCGGCCACCGCCCCTCGTCGGGGTCTCGACTGTATACACTAGTCTACTCTGGAGTATCGATGCCCTGTCTCGAAACTCCTACGACTAGGGACCTTTTAAGGATGTGCTTATAGACCCCAGCTCCCACTTATATGATCGCCCTCATACTGTTGGTGGTCAAGTAAGAATCCTAGGGGCTCTATCAACGTGTAATAGCGACATGTCAGGTCACCTAAAGCAGTACACGATGATAAAGATAAACCAGATAGCATACTATCATCTCGAGTAAGATTGTCCTACAGGGATAGGTCCTCCCTCAATCATTACAATCACGTGCCTGTGATCCAATAATTGACTCAGAGGGCACTATCTCCAACAATCTCCCACTTGCACTCAAGGCTAATTATTGCAATGTCGCATACTCACAGCCCGTGTGATACCGAACACCCAACTCTTCTACTAGTCAGTCTCACAAAACTCGTTTGCGAAACTATTGCGTTTGAGGAATAGCCTCAGTGAGTGGATCCGCCTTGATGTTTCTTTCTATGTCTCTCTATATCTCAAGTTCGCGGAGAAAGCCATCTCCCGAAATGAGCAATACCTGTCTTAGAATGTGTCTGGATGTCTGATGGGACCTAGTTCATAAATGAACTCCAAATCCAAACTTCTTAGACTGTATCGTCAACTGAATTTTATCAGTATCCTGCGCCATGCCTCCCTCATTATTGCCTTGGATCACCTGTCCAAAATACTGCCCCTCATCGGGAGGAAAAACTATAACTCTGACAACCTTTTTGTCGTCCAGGTCACCTTGGAAGCCTGGAATGATAACTGTCTCCTGAATAAGGCTGTCGTTATCATATCCTTAGAACAACCACTTATGTTCTAAAACTGCTTCCGACTGTTTCTCCAGGATTGGATTAATGTCAACTTATTGCATCTAGTGCAAGAACAACATCTGGCGTGGTACTTGACATCTCATGATTGACTCAATTGCCTGAGCAAGTGATCTGCCAATCATGCACATCCCTCTCCCCTTTAGTCTGTAAGACACCTTTAGAGAGGGTGACTCCATCTTCTGCAGGTAGACTATCGTGCATGGAGTCGTCCATTCTAAATACCCTTAGAATGCTGTCTAAGTACCCAGATTGGGAGACTACCCAAATCTAGATCTAAAACAACAGATCTAGTAACCAGAATGTCTGATATAATGTCCAAGTCCCATGTGGAGAAACCACTGTGTGACAACCAAAGTATAACCGATCGTAGTATAGGAATATCACTTCCTACTCTGTGTATGTCATCCAAGTACCAGGACATCACACCCTACTACCTTCTCAACAGATCCATCCCCTATTTTGATGAAGTCAAACCTATGACTGTCACGTCAGAAATAGATGATCTATCTCCGCTATATCTGCTTTAGTCTATAAATAGACATAAGCCACCTGTCCACCAATGCTTCCGCTGCTCCCACTGACTACGACAACCCTCTGGCAGAGTCATATACACGTACACTTCTGAAACTAGTTCAGAATGACGCTATACTCATCCTCCTGCCGGGTCTCGCAGCCTGGAACAACAGCAATGACAAGTGTGGGTAAACAAGAACTTCCCTGTCACCGTCCTTGAGGCTACCGGAGTACCTCTTGGTTGCCTGAAGTTACCCACCTTATCTGTGGAGTGGCCAATGGAATGTCAATCCAGATTGAATCTTTAGGTTCCTATGAAATCTTCAGTAATCGTTTGTGGTTCTGGAATCACTTCCAGTTCTACCATACTCCCAATACTGTTTTCTGAAAAAATCCATTTTTAATAAAACTGTGGCGAGTCTAGAAAAATATTGCTATTGTTCATCCAGATGGTAGAAAGTCAACCCTCGTCATAGCCTGGGTCAACCCACAAACAGCCATTACAGAAACGTGCCTTGAGTTGTCCAGTGTCTGGTTTTAATCATAAGCCGGACAACTCCCCGTACCTTAACATCCTTAAGATACGAACTGTTCTATGTCCAATATAGGACCAGAGGCACTGATTTAATTGAACCAGATTCAAATCATGCAGCTGTCTCCAGTGCATGTCAACTAAATGGAAGAAGGCCTATCAGCGTTACTCAACTTAGGAATGCTTCCAATTATGAGTAACCTGAAAGAGAAGCAAGATCTCTTTATCATTACTATCAACTGAATACCATACAGAAGTATCTACATCTTCGATTACTTTGAAGAATCCCGATACTTGCTATACCTGGTTCTCTACTCTATTCAAATTCCTATAACTTCTCAAAATTCGGACCCTGTGTTTCCGCGAAACACCTGTCTAAAAACTAGAGAAGTCATAAGTAAACCGAATATAGTACGAGGACCAACCCCTCTGTCCTGATGGACCCTAGACTACATACAATACTCTGTATAAGTCCCTTGAGTCTGATAACTCATTCACTGTGTGTCGTAGGTTGAAAACTGTACTTATGGTTAAGAAGAATTACACCGCTGTTTAATGCTCCTTACCTAACCATCCACTGATATAGGTAAATGTCGTAGACATAATTTCAGAAAGTTATATCTCACTCTATGAAAATAGACGTACAGATATATCAATTTGAAATTGGTGCATAACAGCGGATATTCAAAACCAAATATTTGCCGACCGGCAAACAACCCAGGTGATTTCCTCAAATATCACCGATTACAACGAATCCCGATATAATGAGGATGATCACCCAATTCCCAATAACCTACTTCCACTCATCATCTGTAAAACCATACAGATGTGAGAATCATACCTGGTAAATACATACCCTGGAGTAAGTATCTAATCGGGAAATCAGTTTTCCTTTAACAGTACACAGTGAGATTGAAACATTGAAATGTTTCGATGGGGTATCCCGGTATTCCTAGTAATGCCTCTTCCAGATTCACGACTGTAACCGTATAGTTCTTTGCCACCTCTCCAAATCCCTTTATATGTCTTTAGTCATTACCTTCTGTACACCCCTTAGGCCATATGGTTTTCTTCCTTCCCTACCGTTCGGCACCAGACTATGGTTTGGAAGAAGACTATCCAATAAGCATAATGGGTGTACTATCCTAATCCTAGGAGCACTCGCAATGCAAGAGAAGGTGAGAATAAAAGACAACCGAATAAACCTTATTCCTATTTCTTCTGAACCAGAATCCATCCCCGAACTGGAACAAGTTCCTTTCGAGTTCGTATATAACCATACGATGGAGTATCCAAATAAACAGTGGATCTTCGTAGTGATACGGAGTGTCCTGGAGAAATACAAAGGTGATTTAGGATTGGCGAAGGAATACTTGGTTTGGTCGTGAATATCAGTTGCAATTTACTTTGCCCTCTTACTAATCCCTTGCTTTGTCTGAACTTAATACCTTATGCACACCATCGTTATGCTAATTGCTTTTCTTCATTCCCTACCGGTCGGCACCTGCCTATGGTTTGGAAGAAGACTATCCAATTTGCATAATAGGTGTACTATCTCCTAATCTAAGGGGTACTCGCAACCTGAGAGAAGGTAAAAATGAAAAGACAACTGAATAATCCTATCCGTTTTCTCCAGAACCTGAAACCATCCTCGAATAAATTCCTTCGAGTTCGTATCTAACCATACGATGGTTTTGTCCAATGGAAGCGGACGTTCGTAGTAATACGGGGTGTCCTGGAGAAAAGGGTAAAAGTAGGAGTGGCAATGAGGTTTGCAACTCTGACAATCCAAAAGCCGGTGTTTAAGAAGGTTTGGTCAACTTGGTCACTGAGTCATAGTCTTTGGGTCGGGTCAATGGTCGCTGCCAAAGAGAGAGAGAAAAGAAACACTCGGCGTGCACTCTAACCTAGATCAGAATGTTTACCAATTTATCTAATCTGGAAACCTCCCACTGTTACCTCAAATTCTCCTCCAAACCTGAAAGAAAAATTAGTCGGGATCACCCGAGGAGTAAACCAACTCATTAGTGGGAATCGGGATCCAACTATCATCGCATGATAACGTGACGGAATCCGCTCACGCTATCACCCTCCAGAAGGTATGCGCATATCTGGCAAGTTTCAGTTCTTTTGAAAATCCCGATGTGGATTTTTGCCCCATGCTCTTATGACCTTGGCGTGAGGTCAAAATATCATAAGTCACATGTCAAGTTCTGCCCATCATTATCCAGGTTAATTTGAACCCACCCGTACATACCCTTGACGTAGGCCAAAATAGTAGTACGACTGTCCCAAACCAACGCATCTATCTATGCAACAGTTAAATACCCGGCAACTACCAAACACTATGCCTTGGCGTGAGGTCAAAATACATAGCTTGAATACTACCGAATATTTAACTGAAATGATGGAGGGCTACGAATGGTTTCTGGCGAAAACCTTTAACGTAATGAGCTTGATATCATTGAAGGAACCGGATAGCTTTGAAAAATATAGTGACGAAAACCTTTGCTAAAGAGGTCACTCCCGGTGAAGGGATCTCGGCTCTTTCCCCGTAGAATGAGGTGCAGGATATTCCAACTGAATACCACGATGCAAAGCAAAAGTAATCGGCTATAGTGAAGTTATTGCCCTGACGCAAACCTTTTGTCCAAGGGGTCACTCCCGGTGAAGGGATCTCGGCCCTTGCCTCGTCGACTGAGGAGCAGGATATTCCAACCGAATACCACGATGCAAAACAAAAGTGAACGTCCTTGCAACAACAGCATTTTGAAAAGTGTTCCAACAACATCAGTTTAGGTTTGTTTTAACTTACATTGATCCGAATCAATGCAGTCCCATCAATTGATCACACCAAAAAGAACGAAAATATATTGATGTACGTATATGCCATCCGCATTCGCCACTGGGTCCCGTCATTACCCGTTAGGTTAGCTAACTAACGACAGAGCGGGGACTGGACTAGCGCAGATGTAAAACATATACAACATCTACTAATATATATACCAATATATTATATTCGCTCAAGGCGTGATAAAAATGCAACATCACAGAAAATGTACAGCATCACAGAACAATACAGATATCTGGGATCCCCGGGTTTCACAGAGCCACTTCTGAAACCCGAAGTTCCCCTGGTCGTGTGGATAGCCTGTGCAATGAAATCCTAGACACCTACGGGCGCGGCAAGTTACCCGCCAAAACCTGAAGCGAGGCAGCCCCCTTCAGCAACGTGAATGGACCACCCAGCACTTCACGGAATCCGGTAAGTTGGGCACCCCTCCTGGGTCAACCTTTACCCCCTACGAGTGCGGCGAATAGCCCGCCAATTCTAGAGTGAATCACCCTCCGTCTCAATGCCATGAGATGCGGGCTCGTTGCCCTCTAGAACCCGGCTATCCGTGCACCCCTCCTTGGGGTAATCCTAGTACAGAAAATAAAATATACATACAACGGATACATCGACCGCAACCTGGTCGTGCCCCAAAATAATAATACAAACAGGCAGTGACGGCAGTCCAAATGTCGGAGCTCGCCCCGTAATATCAAATGTACATAATACAACAAAACTGTACTAGCATTGCATCCTGGCTATCCCCTATGACCAATCCGCAACATCACAGCAAAACACAAAATATCAACGTCAAAGTCACGTTCGCAAATCCGTCTAACCGGGCTATAGCAGTTAGACAGGATTTACCGATCAAGTGACATTCACGGTCGCAGATATAATGTAAATACTGTGAACTAATGTGTTTAAAATATCCGATAGATCAAAATTTATCAAGTGGGCCCCCAAGTACTACTGTAGCACATCAAGAAATTCTGGGCCCAAAACAAAATATTCCAGAAACCCTATTTTCACTCCAGAAGCCCACTGAAAAATTTTGACGCATTGATCTCTCCATACTGCGGCGGAACCGCGGCCCTAAGTGGGGTTTGGCCGCGGTTCCGCGCTCCCCTTGAAAGATCAATGTGTCGAATTTCTCCAGAATTCATAGGACTTCCAGTACATCACTTTTCTACAACCTGAAAAAAATTTCGAGCCAGAAAAAATTCGACAGAAAACTGATGAATGTGTTATTGGGTTTTCAGAACATTTGTTCGATCGGAATTGTAAAACACATTAGACAAAGCTAGACTATGTTAATGGCGAGGCTCTGATACCACTGTAAGTGCACGGCGGCGCCCCGGCCTCCATCCCGAGGCCAAATGCGGAAGCGATGGTTAACTTTAATTTTTACTTGAACCGGCACCACCGCGCACTAAAACCCGGATCGAACCATTAACTAGTCCTAGCTAACTACAAGATGGGGATTAGAGATATACCGACTGATCCGAGTCCTGCGGTCTTCTCGTCGTCATCTCGATCTCCTGCGGAAACTCCGGTCGTCGCCTTCTTGCCGGAAGGGCACCACATCGTCTACATCTTTTACGGGCTCCCACCTCAATACCGACGCAACTCGGGCATGAAGCTGGCTAGTCGACGTGCCCAAGATTTGCTGTAGAATCTAGTGTGGAACTCATGTCTCATTTGGGGTTATGGAGTTGCCTTTTGTGGAGGAATGATACGTGGAGTTTTGGAGATTGATCTTGTGGGATTTTTACAACATGAAATGAACCAAAAACCCACACTCAAAATGTTGGACAGCCTACCCCCTTCATCGGTCGGCCATTTCTTGGCAAGAGAGTGAGTGGGTGAGGGAGAGATCAATGGATGAATGAACCACAACCATAATGCAAGGGAGAGAGAGAAAGCTCATGATATCAAAAAATGATTACAAGTAAATAACCTCACTCCAACAACCAAATCATCAACAACCATGATGAGCCAAAAGTCAAGCCATGATTAACTAAAGAAAGTCAAGGTGTGGTGCAATAATCATGATGTCACAAAGTGCAAAGACCCCCCTCCACAAATGCTTATTTGCACAAATGCAAATAAGCCCTCCTCCACCAATCTTCGGCCATTGAAAGATACAAATGAAATATGGCCGAAACGGAAAGCAAACTGGTAACTCCAGAAAACTGGTCCCGTAATAAATTACAGGAAAAACCCCGATACTGTGCATACACACCCGCATTTGTATTCCGACCGAAATACAAATGCAATGAGACAAAATCTACCATGTACTATACTAGGATCCGGCTTAAACCAAAGCCGGCTAGTAATATCCGTCCGATCCTGATCCGTGTAATACCGTACGTATCTGATTGAACCCTGCCATACATCCATTCGGCCTCTAGTACAAACCGTCCGATCCTGATCCGTGCAATACCGCACGTATCTGATCGGACCTTGCCATATCTCCATACAGCTTCTACAGCTTTTCGCCCGAAAGCTGAGTAACTGAATGCGGGGGACTCTAAAAACTCGTCAACACCTTGGTTGTGGATTTAACCACTAGCACGTCAGAGGTATAAGCCAATACGTGACGGGCCATCAGCTATTGACCAAAAGGGACGTCGATGAGCGAACTCATCCTGACACCCTACTGAGCCTGTCAGTGACAATATCCGTACAGTCCGGTCCATTCGTCTATAAGCATCGCATGGCAGGCCTAGGGGCTTGGTAAAAGTCAGACCCCTAAAAGCGGTACAAGTCGTGTCGGAGTGTAGCCCAGAACACACTGAGATACTACTGGAATACCTACCAGTAAATCTCCTGCCTCGGCCGAGGGCTTCGTGTAATGGCTCTCCTAGACACAGCGTGACCTCACCCCCAATACCGGGAGAGACGTGTAGGGTTCTTAGGCACTCTAGTGAGGTCTCACATGGCATCATCCATGCCAATTTCAAAAAATCTAGGTGCCGAGAGACCCGACTACGGATCGTTTGCTAGAAATCTAGGCGACAATTGAAACTAGTTAACATTTAACTATGAGAATACGGATATACAACCTTTGTAGATCCGGTGCTCCACCTCCACGGCTCCGCAATGAAGTCTCCTCGCTGTCCAAGACGGATCCCGGGCTCTAGCGTCGGCTTCATCGGAGAATGGACGGGCTAGGTAATCGACGACGTGCCGAAGATGATCTACGTCGAAGCATCACTAGATCAAGCTCCACCTTCACCGAGCCATGAAAACTTGTGAAGGAAACACACTCTACTACTTGGCAAGAGGTAGAGGATGAAAAAATAGGAAGTGGGTAGACTTTAGAATTGGATTTCTCACTCTAATTCATCACTTGCCATTGATGGAGGCAAGCTTTCTTCACTTGAAGAAATGAACAAGAAGAAGAATGTCTTATGATAAGAATAATTGAATTAGAACAATAATCATTTCTTATCATAATGCTAACTATGGTAATGTGTAGAGAATCAATCATGGTTAAAGGAATGGTTAGGGTCAAGCTAGAGACAAAATGGTCACTTAGTCAAAGTGTTCATGAAGCTTCATGAAAAACAACAAATGAAAGCCACCATTTCATTTCATTTTCTTTTATTCATTTATCAAAAATAAATGGATAACTAAATAAGATAAATGAATAACAAATAATAAACCCTAACCATTTCATTAACCAAGGTCTAATACATTACACTTAACCAAAAAGCATGTATCATCAAACATGATACAAGCAAGTGCACAGAATCATATCACATATATAATGTGCACATCCGAGCGAGAAAAACCATTTAAAGTGAACCAATACTAGTTAATGCAAAGTAATATATCAAATATATAATTATGCAATAAATCATTAAATCAACACTTGATTTAACGATCCGGCCATATCGCATATAACCGACTAGTATCATATGTATCAGCTTACCGAACCAACCCTTGATTCGATAACTAGGTTATATCACATACAACCTTTCGATACATCCATCGCGAGAATAGAATACGGTATCACATACACGCATTATTCTCGGTCCCGCACATATCTCATATGCGCTCCTATTTCGTTTCTCTTGAACCAGGAAACCTCTGTGTAGGACTCTAAAGACTCGTCAATACGCCGGCAGCAGATGATGATCATATCAAACACCCACAAGCCGCAAGCGGTCTGCTAAACGTAACGGCCACCCGGGTATTGAGCGATCAGAAGATCGACGAGCAAGCCCTCTCACACTCTAGTGAATCCAACCAGTAACACTACCGTACAGTCCGGTCTGATCGTCTGATATGTCGCATATCTTGCCTAGGGGTGGTAAACGTCAGACCCCAATAGCTCGATAAGTCGTGTCGATATGAGGTCTATAACAATTCGAGAAACTACTGGTAACACTTACCAGTAAATCTCAGCAACCCTGGCCAGGGATTTCCTGTTATAGCCAATCGAACACAGCGCAACATCAACTCCCTATACCGGGAGAGACGAATCCCCTCCTATCGCTCATTGCCTCCATGTGACTCGGGACTGTACCCAAAAACCACCGTTTTGCACGCCCTCTTGGACGTGGTAAGATGGAAATCAAAGCACAGTGGGAACCACACAAGACTCTATGACGATCTCGGGTCAACAGACTACTCTGTACCAGTGTCACCAGAGAACTGCCATCTGACGTGAGGTATAATACCATCTGGGAGTTCTCAGCGAGTCCGTCCAGTGTACCCAGTCTCTACTGAGCACCCGTATATCATCTCCGATGTCAAACACCAATGGATATGGGATAATCCATCACCCATCTGTATGGGTCGAGAAGCTACATGCTAGTCTACTCTGGTATATCGATGCCCCGTCTCGATACACCCACGACTAGGGACTTTGAAGGATGTACTTATGGACTACCATGTCCCTACTAGTATGATCCGCATCATAGTCCAGGTAGTCAAGTACACATCCTAAGGGCTTTACCAACATGTAACAGAGAGACAATCAGCGCACACGTTAAGGTAAAGAGTAACCAGATAGCATACTATCATGTCGAGCAAGAAAGTCCTCCCTATATATGTCCCAGCATCCACTACAATATACATCCAATGTACAGTAATGGCCTCTAGGGCATACATATAACTAACAATCTCCCACTTGCACTAGGGCCATCTGTAGCTGTGGTTGCAGTATCTCATACTCAACCATCCCATAAAAGTCTCTCTCTGGGAATGGGCCTTCATGAGTGGATCCGCTGCGTTATCTTCTAAGTCTGCTCTCCTTGCCTCGATCACCCTGGAGATCAACCATCTCCATGATCAGGTGGTACTGCCTTAGAATAAGTCTGGATCACTGATGGGACCGGCGTTCCTTGGCATAAGCCACAGCTCCATTGTCTCACAATGGTAGGAACGTAGTTCATCTCATGAACTAATATACACCCAAACATCCTCTTTGGTAGCATCTTAAGTAGCGATGTATCCTGCCTTTATCGTCTAGTATGCCACGGTATCTAGCTTGGAACTCTTCCATCATACCGTCCCTTTACTGAGGGTAAAGACAATGCCTGCGACTGACATTCAGTCGTCTTTATCACTCTGGGACACTTCCAGTGATTCTCCCCAGGATCGATTGATACCATCTCACTACACCTAGTGAGATTCCTAACATCCAATTAGATCTATCTCATAGATCCAAAATCCAGGATTTAGTAGGTATCAGTTTAATCCTTTGTGGAGAATCATTGTGATAAGCGGAGATTGATCGAGCGTAGCATAAGAAACTCCTTTCTTATCAAGAGTATGTTATCCACGTACTCTACGAGGATCACCACCATACTCCCTACTACCTTTTTGTTTATACAAGGTTCATCTACCATTTTGATGATGTCAAACTCTTTGACTAATCCATCAAAACAGATGTTCCAACTCCGCGATGCCTGCTTTAATCCTATAAAGCATCTTGCACACGTTTCCGCTGCTCCCACTGTCTACGAGGCCCTCTGGCTGTGTACTTATAGACGCACTCTTCTAAAACATCATTTAGAAAAGCAGTCATGACACCCAACCACCAGATATCGTAGTCATGGTATGTAGCCGTGGCAAGTAGGATCTGGATGGACTTAAGCATAGCTACTTGAAGAGGTTTCACCACTATCCACGCCTGGTTGATGATGAAAGCCTTTAACTAGTCTAGCTTTGAAAGTCTTAACTTTTCCATCTACACCAAGTAATCTTCTCAAGATATACTTACTCCTGATGGGGATTTAACCCTTCAGATATAGCAGCCAAAGTCTATACTTTGCTGGTGTACATGGATTCCATCTCAGATTGCTAAGCATCCAGCCATTCTTACAGAGTCTTACTCCTGATGGCCAGCTCGAAACTAGTTGGGTCATCATCTCATGATGCAATCCTCGCTCCCACTGTCATAGAGCAACCGAAGTATCTCTCAGGTGGGTGAGGAACCCTACTAGATCGGCGGAGAGGCTGAGGTTCGTTGGAATCTACTGAATCCTTCGGTTCTACCAAATCATCAACTCCAGTTTGTATAGCTGGAACGTTTCCAGTTCTACATAACAGACGTTGCCTCGAGCTTGTCCGGATTTTTCTTTTAGACATAGGCCGGACAACCCCAAATCTTAACTAACTTAAGATATGGGCTCTTCCCTTTCCATATCACATATGAAATGGTAGGCTTTGATTTGATTCGAACCCTAATTCAATAGGTATGCAGCTTCATAAGTGCATAACTCCCAAAAGGAAACAGGTAACTCAGTAGTACTCATCATAGAGCACACCATATCAAATAGGGTGTATCTGCTCCGCCCCGATATACCATCGTGCTATGGTGTATACAGAGGAGTAATTCTGAGAGAGAATCTCATTCTCCTTTAAAATAGTCCAGGAATTCTATGCACAAGTATTCTCCTCCTTGATCTCATCAAGAGACATAATACTTTTACCTGTATTTTGGTTCTCTACTTCTAAATCATATTCTGTGAATATCTCAAAAGGTTCAAACTTGTGTTTCAACAGGAACATATGTCTGAATCTCGAGAGATTATCAGAGAATGTAATGAAGTACAAAGAACCTTACCAGGTATGTGTAGACAGGGGACCTTTATACATCAACATGTATCATCCCAAGAGTTCACTAACTCTTTCTCTGTTTCCAATAAACAGAGCTATGGTCATTTTATCTTTGTGACATGACTGGCGAGTTTCACAAGATGTAAATTCAAACTGATTTAAATATGCATCTAAATATAACTCCAGCTAGTCGGGTCGCATTGATATGACCTAGTCTACAATACCTCAAGAAGGATCCGTTCATTTCTGAACTCTTCCGCTTGTGTGTGTTCAGTATACTAAGAACTATAGTTTGATTTAGAACATTAATGCTTTTAGATAACGTGCCTGAACCGATCAACTTTTGATATAGGAAATGTTCAAAACATTATCCAACAATACAAAATTTTATCGTTTCTTTACTAATAAAGAGACAGATATGATTTTGTATATCAGGTTCGGTATCTAATAACATTCGTTCAGAATCAATGTATTACAATACAGGGTGACAGTGACCAACAGACTTGGCTGCAACACTTGCCCCGTTTTCTGCCTCATGAAACTTATCACCCGTTCTCAGTTTTCTACCCTTTTGTAGCCCTATGTAACAGATTACATATCTGGGATCATGATCCGGTATCAAATACCCAGGATGCAGAGGATACTGAGAAACAGTTCTGTATAATGAACACACCCGAAGATGATGCATCAGCATGCACTCTCTTCGTTTGGGCGGCACGGGAATTCTGGTAATCCTCAATTTCCTGCTCTGTCTTATAACAATTATAAGTTGGAGCGGGACCAACGTTCCCCAGCTCAGTATAACAAGCGGGTTCGGTCAATAATCCGTATTATTATCTTGATTAAGGCGTGATATGGTCGCTACCAGGAGAGAGAGAGAAGAAAACACTCAGCGTGCGCTCTTGCAAGAATAGATTGGTTATTTATTTTATCTAATCAGGATGGCTCCCACTGTTTTTATCAAATCTTCCTTCAAACCTTAAAAGGAAAGACTAGCCGGGATTAATTACACTCTACAAGTTCGCCAATCTTTCAGCCAGGCCAGTGTCGGTACTTTGAGGGAGGTTCCCCGTGCTTTCGCACGGACCTAATTACAGTAAACCTCGTTTTCCCAGAGGCGTAACACCGTTGAAACCTTTCTAGACACCTACTTGATCGGCTAATTGCAAAGTGCAAAACTCTCCCAGGAGTAACAATTACTCGCAGTGGGTATCGGGATCCAACTATCATATAGAAGGTATGCAATCTCATTGCAAATTTCAACACTTGAAACTCCCGATAATTGTTTTTACCCCTAGCACCTATGACCTTGGCTAAGGTCAACAAATCATAGGTACTAGTCAATTTCTACCCGTCATTTCATGATTAATTAGACCCACCCACATGACCCTTGGCTAAGGTCAACAAAGCCACATGACTGTCCTAACTAATCGCATCATATGCGGTGTAGGAAGACATCACTTAGCTACCGTACACTGTGCCTTGACTATGGTCAACAAACACAGCACGAATACTAAGTACTCTATTTCTTAAAATGACGGAGGGCTATGACAGGTTTTTCTGAAAACCTTTTGCGTAATGAACTTGATATCGTTGTAGGATCGAATGAATTTTGAAATGGAGTGTCTTTGAGGCTTTTCTAGTTTTGCTAAAAGAGTCACTCCCGGTAAAGGGATCGTCGGTCCTTTCCTCATCGAATGAGGTGCGGGATATATCATATATATCACTGTGCAAAGCAAAAACACTTAAAAGCTATCAAAAGACAAACCGAGGGTGTAGCATCTGCCAGTTATTGCTAAAGGAGTCACTCCCGGTGAAGGGATCTCGGTCCTTTCCTTATCGAATAAGGTGCAGGATATATCATATATACCGCTGTGCAAAGCAAGAACTGTAGCTACCTGTTTTATTTTGAAATTCGATTCTACAACATCTTAGGTTTCTTTTATTTCATTAATCACATTAATGAAGTCCCATCATTTAAGTACCTAAACATCACAGATAAATACGACGTACACTTATGCCATCCGCATTCGCCTCGATGTCCCCTCGTGCACCGTTAGGTTAGGTAACTAACGGCAGAGCGGGGTAGGGCTAGCGCGGGTGTAAAACATAAGTAACGTCTATATAATATATCATATATACTATATAAAGTATCTATCACAGAACATCACATGATCACATCACAGATATCGCAGCAGAAGAAACATATGAAATATTGGATATACTAGGACGTCCATGTTTTCAATACGAGCCAGTATAAAACACGGATTCCACGGTCGCGATGAATAGCCAAACCCACACCCCTAGACCCCTACGAGAGCGGCAAGCAACCCTACCAATTCTAGAGTTAGGAGACCCGGCCTCGACTCCTCGAGTTGGTCTCCCACTGGACTCCAGAACCCGGTTACTTGTGCCCTCCTCCTTGGGTCCATCCTAGTGCGGAAAAGTAAATAATATACAAAAGGTGACAACTTCCGCTACCTGGAAGTGCCCCAATAAAAGAATATTACATACAAGTTTTTACATGAATGAAAATGAAAAACACTCATCTGACATAAAAAACCCCGGCTATTCAAACACGACGATCCAATATAACATATCCAGCAACACATAACATCACATGTCATCAACGTAAGTAAATATGCGCATCCCAATTGTCGTTGACATATAGCAACGAAACCGGCGATATGACTTATTACACTTACGGTCACAGAAAAGAAAGTGTAAAACTACAACAGTTGGAATCCGCAATCTACATAGACATCGCATGCCTAATCAAATGAATTACTTAGACATCGCATGCCTAACAATTATAAACGCCGCATTTTAGTCTCATTATCGAAAACTCTTTTCAATATCAAGTCGGGCAATTCAACAGGATTCCCGACATTCTGATCGAATGCTCGTCGCAAACTTCAGTAGGCGGCCACACCCCCGATACTGTCGACGAAGTGCACCAAGGCGGAACACCGCTACCGCGAGCACCCGGACGGATGCTTTCGGCGACGGGGTTCTCCTACAGTCACTTGGTCGGGGCTATGGGGTGAGGCTGTCTATTGAGTTTACCCGGCGAGTATCCGCGTACGCTACGTGATTACGACGGACTTTTGATCACATCAAAATTCCGTGGTAACCGATCAAGTGAGACTAAAGTGCTATGTTTATAACATTCATTCAGTTATCACATAACTTTTGTGAATTCCAATTATTGTATCACATTCCGGATAAACAGAAAATGTTAAACTTTCCGATCGAACAATCGAACACCCAAGTTTTCCCGATACAGTCCAACACATGAAATAAGTCTAACAACATTCAGTTCGTGCCTCAGTACCAACGGTCCAGCCGTAGAAGGGTCAAGCCAACGCCTCACATGTGGCACGCCGTACTTCCCCAAACCCGAAGGTTCAAAGGGCAGTTCAAGACGGTCACATAATCGAGTTAAGGTTTGTTGTCTTCTAGAGGGTCCATCGAGTTACTTGCACTACTTAGAACGTCGTTAAACTACGGAAAAATCCAACACTTGGAAATTTCCCGGCAGGGGAAAAATTGGGTATTTATATCCGGTCGAACTTTTTAACATATTCTAAAATTTATCCGGAAAGCCACACTGACAAAATTTGATAATCCGATCGAATCTTTGATTCCCAATACAACCCCAAAATACTCAACTGTTTACTGCATATTAAAAATTCCCAGAAAATCCAGAATATTAAAATAGGAATTACTGTGCAAACAGGAGTCAACGAGTCAACAATATGGCCGCGGAAACGCCGCGCCACGTGGGCTTAGGCCGCGGTTCCGCGGCGTTATGACGGAGTTAAGTCTCCGTTTTTCACAGTAATTCATAAAAATCCCTGCTTAATTTTCTGCATATTTTTAATGTTGAAAAATCCCAGATTTTAGAAAAAGGACAGAGAACATTTTTGAGTTGGGTTTCGGGTTCGTTCGGGATTAAAATTCCGTCTGGACTTCGCCTAAGGCTCTAGCTATGCTCTGATACCACTGTAGGGTTCCTAGGCACTCTAGTGAGGTCTCACATGGCATCATCCATGCCAATTTCAAAAAATCTAGGTGCCGAGAGACCCGACTACGGATCGTTTGCTAGAAATCTAGGCGACAATTGAAACTAGTTAACATTTAACTATGAGAATACGGATATACAACCTTTGTAGATCCGGTGCTCCACCTCCACGGCTCCGCAATGAAGTCTCCTCGCTGTCCAAGACGGATCCCGGGCTCTAGCGTCGGCTTCATCGGAGAATGGACGGGCTAGGTCATCGACGACGTGCCGAAGATGATCTACGTCGAAGCATCACTAGATCAAGCTCCACCTTCACCGAGCCATGAAAACTTGTGAAGGAAACACACTCTACTACTTGGCAAGAGGTAGAGGATGAAGAAATAGGAAGTGGGTAGACTTTAGAATTGGATTTCTCACACTAATTCATCACTTGCCATTGATGGAGGCAAGCTTTCTTCACTTGAAGAAATGAACAAGAAGAAGAATGTCTTATGATTAGAATAATTGAATTAGAACAATAATCATTTCTTATCATAATGCTAACTATGGTAATGTGTAGATAATCAATCATGGTTAAAGGAATGGTTAGGGTCAAGCTAGAGACAAAATGGTCACTTAGTCAAAGTGTTCATGAAGCTTCATGAAAAACAACAAATGAAAGCCACCATTTCATTTCATTTTCTTTTATTCATTTATCAAAAATAAATGGATAACTAAATAAGATAAATGAATAACAAATAATAAACCCTAACCATTTCATTAACCAAGGTTTAATACATTACACTTAACCAAAAAGCATGTATCATCAAACATTATACAAGCAAGTGCACAAAATCATATCACATATATAATGTGCACATCCGAGAAAGAAAAACTATTTAAAGTGAACCAATACTAGTTAATGCAAAGTAATATATCAAATATATAATTATGCATTAAATCGTTAAATCAACACTTGATTTAACGATCCGGTCATATCGTATATAACCGACTAGTATCATATGTATCAGCTTACCGAACCAACCCTTGATTCGATAACTAGGTTATATCACATACAACCTTTCGATACATCCATCGCGAGAATAGAATACGGTATCACATACACGCATTATTCTCGGTCCCGCACATATCTCATATGCGCTCCTATTTCATTTCGCTTGAGCCAGGAAACCTCTGTGTAGGACTCTAAAGACTCGTCAATACGCCGGCAGCAGATGATGATCATATCAAGCACCCACAAGACGCAAGCGGTCTGCTAAACGTAACGGCCACCCGGGTATTGAGCGATCAGAAGATCGACGAGCAAGCCCGCTCACACTCCAGTGAATCCAACCAGTAACACTACCGTACAGTCCGTTCTGATCGTCTGATATGTCGCATATCTTGCCTAGGGGTGGTAAACGTCAGACCCCAATAGCTCGATAAGTCGTGTCGATATGAGGTCTATAACAATTCAAGAAACTACTTGTAACACTTACGAGTAAATCTCAGCAACCCTGGCCAGGGATTTCCTGTTATAGCCAATCGAACACAGCGCAACATCAACTCCCTATACCGGGAGAGACGAATCCCCTCCTATCGCTCATTGCCTCCATGTGACTCGGGACTGTACCCAAAAACTACCGTTTTGCACGCCCTCTTGGACGTGGTAAGATGGAAATCAAAGCACAGTGGGAACCACACAAGACTCTATGACGATCTCGGGTCAACAGACTACTCTGTACCAGTGTCACCAGAGAACTGCCATCTGACGTGAGGTATAATACCATCTGGGAGTTCTCGGCGAGTCCGTCCAGTGTACCCAGTCTCTACTGAGCACCCGTATATCATCTCCGATGTTAAACACCAATGGATATGGGATCATCCATCGCCCATCTGTATGGGTCGAGAAGCTACACGCTAGTCTACTCTGGTATATCGTTGCCCCGTCTCGATACACCCACGACTAGGGACTTTGAAGGATGTACTTATGGACTACCATGTCCCCACTAGTATGATCCGCATCATAGTCCAGGTAGTCAAGTACACATCCTAAGGGCTTTACCAACATGTAACAGAGAGACAATCAGTGCACACGTTAAGGTAAAGAGTAACCAGATAACATACTATCATGTCGAGCAAGAAAGTCCTCCCTATATATGTCCCAGCATCCACTACAATATACATCCAATGTACAGTAATGGCCTCTAGGGCATACATATAACTAACAAGACGAACCCCTGAAGATCCGCTCACTGCCTCCATATGGCTCGGGACTGTACCCAACTAAAACCTGTTTGCACGTCTCCTTTGAGCGTGGTAGGGTAGTAATCAAAGTACAGTGGGAACTCACACGAGAAAAATGACGATCCCCAGGTCGATGAACTAACCTGTACACATGTCACCAGGGAACTGCTATCTGACGTCTGGTATAAGACCCACTAGCATGTTCCCGGCGAGTCCTGTCCGGTGTACTCATAACCCAATGAGCACCTGTATACATCTAAGGTGAACCAACTGACACCAGTGGCTTGTGAGACCGGCCAACGCCCCTCGTCGGGGTCTCGACTGTATAGACTAGTCTACTCTGGAGTATCGATGCCCTGTCTCGAAACTCCTACGACTAGGGACCTTTTAAGGATGTGCTTATAGACCCCAGCTCCCACTTATATGATCGCCGTCATACTGCTGGTGGTCAAGCAAGAATCCTAGGGGCTCTATCAACGTGTAATAGCGACATGTCAGGTCACCTAAAGCAGTACACGATGATAAAGATAAACCAGATAGCATACTATCATCTCAAGTAAGATTGTCCTACAGGGATAGGTCCTCCCTCAATCATTACAATCTTGTGCCTGTGATCCAATAATTGACTCTGAGGGCACTATCTCCAACAATTCCTACGCCGCTACGCAGGAGTAGTAGGCAGTCTCATCCGCCCGAGAGATACTACGGTTTTCTCATAGACGAGGATAGAGAGGATTGCATCATAGATAATGATGAGCCAACTAGCTTCCAGCAGGCCATTCAGAGCGTTGACTCAGTAAAATGGCTGGATGCAATGCGGACCGAAATGGAGTCCATGTACACCAACAAAGTATGGACTTTGGACGTTGCTCCAGATGGGGTAAAACCCGTAGGATGCAAGTGGATCTTCAAGAGGAAGATTGGTGTAGATGGACAGGTTGAGACCTATAAGGCTAGACTTGTTGCAAAGGGTTTTCGTCAAAGACCTGGTTTGGACTATGACGAAACCTTTTCTCCAGTGGCTATGCTGGAATCTATTCGGATCATTCTTGTTATTGCTGCCTTCCACGATTATGAGATTTGGCAGATGGACGTAAAGACCGCTTTTCTAAATGGAAATTTAGAGGAGTGTGTCTATATGGACCAGCCAGAGGGTTTCATTTAGAGTGAGAGCAGCGGAAAGGTGTGCAAGTTGCTTAAGTCCATCTATGGACTAAAGCAGGCATCGCGGAGTTGGAACATCTATTTTGATGAGACGGTCAAAGAATTTGGCTTTATCAAAAATCTAGATGAAACATGCATCTATAGTAGATTTGTAGCAAGAACTGTCGTATTCCTCATTTTATACGTGCATGACATCCTCTTGATAGGAAATGACATTCCTATGCTACAATCTATCAAAGGGTTCTTATCACACAGGTTCTCCATGAAAGACCTGGGTGATGCCTCTTACATTCTGGGGATCCGGATCCATCGTGATAGATCCAATAGGATATTAGGACTTTCACAGTCCAGCTACATCGACACCATACTGAAAAGATTCAGTATGGAAGATTACAAGCGCGGTAATCTACCGGCTTGTCACGGGATCACCCTCTCCAAAGAGATGTCTCCTAAGACTGATTTGGAAAGGGATCGCATGTCTATTATACCCTACGCTTCTGCGGTAGGCTCTATAATGTATGCGAAGTTGTGTACCAGACCAGATGTAGCTTACGCACTGAGTGTGGTAAGCTGGTATCAGTCAAACCCTGGGGAGAAGCACTGGATAGCGGTAAAGAACATTCTTAAGTACCTGAGAAGGACTAAGGAGATGTTCTTGCTGTATGGCGGAAAAAACCTCCAGATCGAGGCCTTTGCTGACTCCAGCTTCCAGAGTGACAAGGATGATTCCAAGTCCATGTCGGGTTATGTCTTTACCCTCAATGGAGGGGCGGTGTGTTGGAAGAGTTCCAAACAGGAAACCGTTGCTGACTCGACAATAGAAGCGGAATATATCGTTGCTTGCGATGCCGCAAAGGAAGCTGTCTGGATGAAGAAGTTCCTCACGGTGCTTCAGGTGGTTCCGTCCATTGTTGATCCAATACCTCTGTATTGCGACAACAACGGGGCTATAGCTTTAGTGAAGTAACCCAGGTCCCATCAGAAGTCCAAACACATCTTGAGGCTGTATCACCTGATCAGGGAGATCGTGGATCGCCAGGAGATCGTGGATCGAAAGGAGATCGAGGTTCGGAGGGTTGCTACGGAAGATAACACTGCAGATCCATTCACGAAGGCCTTACCCCAGACTCAGTTCAAGCGGCTGATCGAGATGATAGGTCTTCGATACGCCAGTACATGGCCTTAGTGCAAGTGGGAGATTGTTAGTGTATATGCCCTAGAGACCATTACTGTATCATACTAGTTTGTATATTACTTAATGGAAGCTTGGGATATTCACAGTTGTATAGACAATCTTGCTCAAAATGGTAGTATGCTACTTGGTTTGTTTCTACTTTAATGTGTACATGTGTTTCTTTTAGTATATCACCTATACACATTAGTGGAGCCCTTAGGATCTTTGCTTGATTACCAGCGTTGTGATAGCAGTCACACTCGTGAGGGCTGGGTAATCCACAAGCACATCCTTATACAGGTCCCTAGTCGTAGGACTATCAAGACAGGGCATCGATACTCCGAAGTAGACTAGCGTATGCGCTTCTCATCCCAGCAGGGGAGACGGTCTGTCCCATAGCCGTCAGTACGTCGTACTTGAGATAGTATGCGGGTGCTCGTTAGGTTACGAGTACACTGGACAGGACTCGTCGGGAACTATTGGTTGGTACTATACCTATCGTCAGTTATCAGTTCCCAGGTGACTTGAGTACAGCTTTGTTCGCTGACTTGACACTATCATTTTGCCTCGAGTGTGTTCCCAGTGTACTTTGATTACTACCCTACCACGGCTCAAAGGAGTCGTGCAAATAGGTAGTAGTTAGGTGCAGTCCCGAAGCACTTGGAGGCAGCGACGGTTAGATAGGATTCTTCTCTTCCCGGTATTGGGAGTTGATATCGCGCTGTGTCATGGAGAGCCATTATACATAGTCGTCCATGGCCAGGGCAAGCGAGGTATACTGGTAGGTTTCCAGTGTTATCTCAGGGTGTTCTGGGCTACACTCCGACACGACTTGTACCGCTATTAGGGGACTGACGTTTACTGCCCCCTAGGCCCGCCATGCGATATTCTCAGACGAACAGACCGGACTGTACGGAGACTGTCACATTCAGGCTCAGTAGGAGTTCAGATGGGTTTCACCTCGTCAGTCTTCTTATCGTTATCTACCTGGGGGTCGTTACGCACAGATAGTGCTGCTTGCGATCTGTGGTTAAACCCACTGCCAGCGTAGTGTCGAGTCTTTAGAGTCCCACACAGAGAGCTATTCGCCTTTAGGCAAAAGAGTAGAGGTCGCATGGTTTTGCGACAGGGTTCGGTCACATCCGCGCACTTGTGCACGTTTGGTGTCCGGGAAGTTATTATTAGCAGGCTTTGGTTTAAGCCAGAACCTAGTATATGTTTTAGGATTGGTTTTATCTCGTTTGTATTCGTGTTCCTCGGAATGCAGATGCGGGTGTGAATGCACGGTTGACAGAGATAGAGGCAGAGGATTCTCATTAGGGTTGTTGACTGTTGACTTTTGCGAAACCCTAATGAGAATAAGAAATATGATTAATAATAATATTAATTAAGTATTATTGTGCCATGGTTGGGTTGAAAGGTTGACTTTGTTGACTTGTTGACTTTGTTGACCGGTTGACTAGTTTGGACTTGTTGACCATCATCATGATAATGGCTATCATTTCATGGCTATGACCTTTGCTTGCTTGTTTGTTCACAAAATACATTAAATGCATGAAATGATAATGCCATTGACATGAACCATCACATAATACTTAATTACTATTACTATCAAGATTATTTTGTGTTATGAGAGCATGGTTGTAAAAAGTCTTCTTCATTCTATCATATTGATTCTCTCGCATCCTAGCTCTCCCTCATCCTCTTGCTCTCTCTCTAGCTCATCGTTCTATTATCTCATGAGTTGAGAAACAAGAACCATAGAGATAAAACCCAAAACACTTCTCTACTTATCCTAATGTACAAGGTCTAGCAAGCCAAGTATTCTAGTTTCCTCTAGATTGAGGTTGGAGCCAAAGGTAGAAGCTTTCGGGTGGATCCATCTTCGGCACAAGGAGACGACGAGGTGAGGCCGATCCGACCACAACAAGGAGTCAAAGAGAAGGAGTTCAAGTTAAGGTATAACCCCTAACATAGTAGTCAAACTCGTAGTTAGGTTGTTAGATAGTTTGTTTAGCAAAGATCCGGTTTTTGAGTCCATGTTACCTCCACCGAAAAAATCGTTTTTCACCATTTCCGCATCCCCGAAAGAACCGGGACGGGTAACATGGACTTACAAGGTTACCCGGCGAGTATCTCCGTATGCTACTTGATTGGGACAGACTTTTGATCCACATCAAAATTCCGTGGCAACCGATCAAATGAGACTAAATTGCTAGACTTCTAAAATTCATATTAGTTATCACATAACTAAATTTTGTGGATTTCAAATATTGTTTCATAATCACAGATAACTAGACGATGTTAAATTTTTCGATCGAATAAACAAACACCCAAAATTTACCAAAGAGCTCAACACTTGAGCGGAGATCAAAAAGTACCCAGAACATGCCACATCACCTATGGACCAACCGTAGAAAGGTCAACCCTTGCCTCACCTGTGGCACCGTGGAACTACCACAAAACCTAGGGTTTGATGGCGGTTCCGACATTCACAGAATCGAGTTAGGTGTTCGTTCTTCTACAGGGTCCACAGAATCACCTGCATGATTTTCTGAAGATTTTAAACTTGGAAAAAATCCAACTCTTGGAAAATTTCCAGCGAGGGAAAAAATGGGTTATTGATATCCGTTCAAACTTTTTAACGTCGTCTAAATAACCCGAAATGATGTTAGAATTACGACTACGAAACACTCCGAATTGCCTTTGCACAAAGATATCATATGAAATTTTAGCAAAAACAAGCAACACCTGAAATACCAAAACCCAGAGACTGGAACACCCTAAAAAATTAAACCCAGAACTCCACTACAAAACCGAGCAGGCCAGTTGTAATAGCAACGTGGCCGGCCAAAATCCAGCGTGAGGGGTTCAATTTTCTACTGTGTTCATGTTACATCTCATGCAACATTAAGTAGTAGCTTAAAAAAAATTGACACTTTAAAAAATTCGACAGAAACTAGATTTTTATTTTGTGTGTTTCGGAGTTGTTTCGGTTTCGTAATCCTACAACATCGTCTAATTCTCTAGCATGGCACTGATACCACTTTAGGGTTCCCTAGGTCGGCAGCAAGGTTTCGGGAGGCATCGTCCATGCCGTTTTCAAAATTTTGCCGTTCTAAAGAACCCTTAACTAGAATCCGACAAAACAACAATGTAAACAACTTTACATCTAAGTGAATGAGGAATACAACCTTTGTAGACCGGTCCTTCACTTCTAAAACTGCGTGTAGTAGTCCCTTCGCTCCAAGTAGTGAACGCCCGAACTCTAGTAAGGGTTCACATGAAGAAATGAACAAGCTTGCTCGAAGTCTTTGAGGCCGAAGATGATCTACGTCGGGGAGACTCAAGCTCATGCTACCTCTTCACTAATGGTAGATTAGTGAAGAAAACACCCTAAGCTAAATGGCTAGTCTGGTGTAGGATGATGAAGTAGGAATTTTGCTCACCATAGAAATATTTTTCTCACAATATTTCCTCACCTCAAGAAAAGCTAGTGTGCTTTCTTGAGATGATGAAGAAGAAGAATGGTGAATGAATCTCATCTCATAAGAGTTAGAATGGCAATCATCGGTGAGTTAGTATCATATACTGACTCATATAGAGACTAAACGATGGCTAAGGATAATGGTTAGGTTAATAAATATCTTAAGTAAAACAAATTAGTGGACTATGTCAATGGGCTCAATAAGCTTCTCGAAGCTTCTAGCCATGAAAAATTTCCAACCAATTTTGATTTACTTTGATAAATAAAAACCCTAGGATTATCATAAGCATGGTGTATGTCTCATACACCCATGACGCATGTATCATCTGTTAGTTATATGTATGCCCTAGAGGCCATTGCTGTACATACGATATATATTGTAGTGGATGCTGGGACATATATAGGGAGGACTTTCTTGCTCAACATGATAGTATGCTATCTGGTTGTACTTTATCTTAACATGTACTCTGATTGTCTCTATATTACATGTTGATAAAGCCCTTAGGATATGTACTCGACTACTAGGACTATGATGAGATCATACTAGTGGGGCCACGGTAGTCGACGAGTACATTCTTTAACTATTCCTAGTCGAGGGTAAATCGAGACAGGGCATCGATACACCAGAGTAGACTAGCGTATACGCATCTTGACCCATATGATGGACGATGGATGATCCTATATCCATCGGTGTTTGACATCAAGGATGGTGTACGGGTGCTCAGTGGAGACTGGGTACACTGGACGGACTCGCAGAGAACTCCCAGATGGTATTATACCATACGTCAGATGGCAGTTCTCCAGTGACACTGGTACAGAGTAGTCTGTTGACCCGAGATTGTCATAGAGTCTTGTGTGATTCCCACCGTGCTTTGATTTCCATCATACCACGTCCAAGAGGGCATGCAAAAAGGTGGCTTTTGGGTACAGTCCCGAATCACATGGAGGCAATGAGCGATAGGAGGGGATTCGTCTCTCCAGGTATAGGGAGTTGATGTTGTGCTGTGTTCGATTGGCTATAACCGGAAATCCCTGGCCAGGGTTGCTGAGATTTACTGGTAAGTGTTATCAGTAGTTTCTCGATCTGTTATAGACCTCATATCGACACGACTTATCGAGCTACTGTGGTCTGACGTTTACCACCCCTAGGCGAGATATGCGACATATCAGACGACGAGACCGGACTGTACGGGAGTGTTACCGTTTGGATTCACAGGAGAAGTTACAGGCTTGCTTGTTGATCTTCTGAGCGCTCAATACCAGGGTAGCTGTTACGTTTAGCTGACCCCTTGCAGCTTTTGGGTGTTTGATATGATCATCACCTACTGCCGGCGTATTGACGATTCTTTAGAGTCCTACACAGAGGTTTCTTGACTCAGGCAAAACGGAGTAGGGGCACATATGTGATATGTGCGGGACCGAGGATAATACGATATGAGATACCGTATTCTATTCTCGCGATATTTGATATCAACCGGGTCATCGGATCAAGTGTTGATTCGATGAATCGGTACGGATAAATATTAGTCGGTTATATGCGATATAGCCGGATTGTCAGATCAAGTGTTGATTCGATAATTTAATGTATAATAATATATATATGATATATTAAAATTACATTAACTAATATTTGCTCACTAAAAGATTCTTTTTCTCACTCGGGTAATACATTGATATATATGCGATACATGTTAATTGTATTATTTTATTTTTTTACGATAAATATTATATATGTGATATATAATATTGTAACATGATATGATAACTAATGCAACATGTTTAGTGGAGTTTAAACATGATTAGGGTTTGGATTAGGGTTAAGCTTTCTAGATGTTTCTAGAAGGTTTTGGTTTTGTTTTGTGAAAGATATTTGTGTGTGACTCATCTTTAACCTAACCCAAACCCTAACCCTAGTTAATTCTCTACATGAGTTTGCTTGACCATGGTTGCATTATTCATCATATTATTTCTTTTTCTATTCATCACAAAAGGAATTCAATCATTATTCATCTTCTTCTTCCTTCATTCTTTCATGAAAAAGCTTTCTAGATTTTTTCCAAGTGATGAATAAATGTGAGAAAAAGATAAATAAAGAGAGCAAAAATCCTACTTCATCATCCTCATCTTCCCTTGTCCTTTAGATGAGAGTGTTCAATCAATTTTAGTGAGTGTTATCTTGTGTTAATCAAACTTCAAGGTAGATCATCTTTGTATCGAAGATCGGAAGCAAGACTGTACCTTTCTCTTCGTGGAGACTCTCGAGAGTCCGGAGCATGATGATCGCAGCGAAGGGACTTCAACACGGAGCATATGAAGTGAAGGACTGGATCTACAAAGGTTGTAATCCCTCTCACTTAGTGTTAAAGTGTTTAGCATGTTAGTTTTCGCCTAATCTCTAGTTTAAAGATCCGTATTCGGGTTGTTCGGCATGGCTAATTTTTTAATCGGGCATGGTTGATGCCTCATAAACCCTTGTGCGCGTGCCTAGCAACCCTACAGTGGTATCAGAGCCAAGCTAGAGCTTTAGGCGAACTCTAGACGAAGTTTAAAGTCCGATCGAACGCCGAAACCCCGACACGGAACCCTCTCTGTACATTTTTCAAAAATGTGGTTTTTTCTGAATTAAAAATTCTCAGAAAATTAAGCAGGAAAAACTAAGAATTACTGTGAAGTACGGACGTCTAACTCGAAAATTGGACCGCGGAACCGCGGCGAAACCATGGCATTTGCGGCGGTTCCGCGGCCAAAATTTGGACTTAGTCCCTGAAATTTCATGTAATTATTTTTAGGCCCTTTCTTGTTAATTTTTTCTGGTAATATTTTAATTCCACTCAAATGTTGAGTTTTCAAGGGTTGTATTGGGGAATCGTTGATTCGATCGGATAATTTAAATTTGTTTAGTTTGTCCGGATAATTTTTAGAAACTGTTAAAAAGTTTGAACGGATATCAATAACTCACTTTTTTCCCTGTCGGAAATTTTTTCAAAAGTTGGATTTTTCCTCGTGTTTAAGAACGTTCTAAGTCGTGCAAGTAACGCGGTGGACCCTCTAGAAGACAACAAACCTTAACTCGATTATGTGACCGTCTTGAACTGCCTTTTGAACCTTAGGGTTTGGGGCAGTAAGGCATGCCACATGTGAGGAGTTGGCTTGACCCTTCTACGGCTGGACCATTGGTACTGTGGCATGTGATGGATGTTTTTAAACTGATTTCAAGTGTTGAGATATATTGGGGAAAACTTGGGTGTTTGATTATTCGATCGGAAAGTTTAACATTGTCTATTTATCTTGATTGTGATACAATATTTGGAATCCACAAGAAGTTATGAGATAACTAATTTGAATATTATAAATCTAGCAGTTCAGTCTCAGATGATCGGTTGTCACATAATTTTGATGTGATCAAAAGTCCGTCGCAATCACGTAGCGTACGCGGATACTCGCCGGGTAAACTTAATAGACAGCCACGCCCCATAGCCCCGACCAAGTGACTGTAGGAGAACCTCGTCGCCGAAAGCATCCGTTCGGATGCTCACGGCAGCGGTGTTCCGCCTTAGTGCACTTTGTCGACGGAATCCGGTGGTGCGGCAGTCTACTAAAGTTTGCGACGAGCATTCGATCAGAATATCGGGAATCTTGTTGAATTCCTCGACTTGACATTGAAAAGAGTTTTCGATAAAGAGACTAAAATGCAGGGTTTATAATTGTTAGGCATGCGAAGTCTAAGGAATTCATTTGGTTAGGCATGCGATGTCTAAAGAGGTTGCGGATTCCAACTATTGTAGTTTTACACTTTCTATTCTGTGGCCGTAAGCGTAGTATGTGGTGTATCGCCGGCTTCGTTTCTATACATCAACGACAATCGGGATACGCATACTTGCTTACGTTGATGATATGAGATATTATGTGTTGCTGTGATATGTTATATTGGATCGTCGCATTTGAATAGCCAGGGTTTTATGTGAGATGAGAGTTTTTCTTTTTCATTCATGTAAAATTCATATGTATGTAATATTCTTTTATTGGGGCACTTCCAGGTTGCGGAAGATGTCACAGTTGTATATTATTTACTTTTCCGCATTAGGTAGACCCAAGGAGGAGAGCACAAGTAACCGGGTTCTAGGGTCCAGTGGGAGACCATCTCGAGGAGTCGAGACCGGGTCTCCTAACCGTAGAATTGGCAGTGTTGCTTGCCGCTCTCGTAGGGGTCTAGGGATGTGGGTTTGGCTATTCATCGCGACCGTGGAATCCGTGTTTTATACAGGCTCGTATTGAAAACACGGACGTCCTAGTATATCCAATATTTCATATATGTTCTTCTGCTGCAATGTTCTGTGATGAGATCATATTACTGTCTGAGACGAATGTTTATATTATATATATGAGATATATGTTATATTGCAGATTTCGTTTCAAAAGAGATGCTTGTGAAGCAAAATATAATGGGACTTCATTAATGAGATTAATGAAACTAAAAGAAACCTAAGATGTTGTGGAATCGAATTTCTAAATAAAACAGGTAGCTACAGTTCTTGCTTTGCATCGCGGTGTTCCTTGTAGAACATCCTGCACCTTATTCGATAAGGAAAGGACCGAGATCCCTTCACCGGGAGTGACTCCTTTAGCAATGACTGGCAGATGCTACAACTCTTGGTTTGTCTTTTGATTGCTTCTATAGTTTCTGCTTTGCATAGTGGTATTTGTGAAATATCCTGCACCTTATTCGATGAGGAAAGGGCCGACGATCCCTTCACCGGGAGTGACCCCTTTAGCAAAACTAGAAAAGCCTAAAAAACACTCCATTTAAAATCACTCGATTCTACGACGATATCAAGTTCATTACGCTCAGGGTTTTCTGAAAAACCTGCGTAACCCTCCGTCATTTCAGATAAGTTCTACTTAGTATTCGTGCTACGTTTGTTGACCTCCGTCAAGGCGTAGTGTGCGGTAGCTGACTAGTATTTATCTGCTTATGCATATGATGCAGATTGGATTAGGGTAGTCGTGCGGCCTTGTTGACCTCCGTCAAGGGTCATATGGGTAGGTTTAATTCAATCAGGAAATGACGGGTTGAACTTGACTAGTAGCCTATGGTTTGTTGACCTCCGTCAAGTTCATAGGACGCTAGGGGTAAAATATTATTGGGAATTTCAAGTGTTGAAATTTGCAATGAGATTGCATACCTTCTATGAGATAGTTGGATCCCGATACCCGCTGCGAGTAAGAGTTACTCCTGGGAGAGTTTTACACATTACAATTAGCCGATCAAGTAGGTGTCTAGAAAGGTGTTAACGGGGTTACGCCTTTGGGAAAACGAGGTTTACTTAATTAAGTTCGTGCGAAAGCACGGGGGACCTCACTCAAAGTACCGACACTGGCCTGGCTGAAAGATTGGCGAACTTGTAGCGTGTGATTAATCCCAGCTAGTCTTTCCTTTTAGGGTTTGAAGGAAGATTTGATTAAATTAGTGGGAGACATCCTGATTAGATATATTAGATAACCAATATAATCTTGCAAGAGCATACGCTGAGTGTTTTCTTCTCTCTCTTTCAAGGTAGCGACCATATCACACCTTAATCAAGATAATAAAACAGATATATTGACCGAACCCGCTTGTTGTACTGAGCTGGGGAACGTTGGTCCCGCTCCAACTTATAATTGTTATAAGACAGAGCAGGAAATTAAGGAATACCAGATTTTCCGTACCGCCCAAACGAAGAAAGTGCATGCTGATGCATCTTTTTCGGGTGTGTTCATTACAAAGAACTGTTTCTCGGTATTTTTTACGTTCTAGGTATGAGATACCAGATCAGGATCCCGCATATGTAATCTGTTACATGGGCTACAGAAAGGTAGAGAACTGAGAACGGGTGATAAGTTTCATGAGACAGAAAATGGTGCAAGTGTTGCAGCCAAGTCTGTTGGTCACTATCACCCTGTATTACCAGAATACATTGATTCTGAACGAATGTTAATTAGATACCGAACCTGATATACAACATCATATCAGTTTCTTTATTAGTAAAGAAGTGATATAATTTTGTATTGTTGGATAATGTTTTGAACATTTCCTATATCAAGAGTTGATCGGTTCAGGCACGTTATCTAAAAGCATTGACGTTCTAAATCAAACTACAGTTCTTAGTATACAGAACGCACATAAGAGGAAGTGTTCAGAAATGAACGAATCCATCTTGAGGCATTGTAGACTAGGTCATATCAATGCTACCCGACTAGATGAAGTTACATAAAGATTCATATTTAAATAAGTTTGAATTTACATCTTATGAAACTTGCCGGTCATGTCACAAAGTTAAGATGACCATAGCTCTGTTTATTGGAAACAGAGAAAGAGTTAGTGAACTCTTGGGATTGATACATGCTGATGTATGAAGGTCCCCTGTCTACACATGCTAAGACCGGTTCTTTTTACTTCATTACGTTCTCTAATAATCTCTCAAGATTCAGACATGTGTTCCTGTTGAAACATAAGTCCGAAGCTTTTGAGATATTCACAGAATATAAGTTAGAAGTAGAGAACCAAAATACAGGTATAAGTATTATATCCTTTGATGAGATCAAAGAGGAGAATACTTGAGCACGGAATTCCTGGACTATTCTAAAGGAGAATGAGATTCTCTCTCAGCATTACTCCTCCGTATACACCACAGCACGTCGATGTATCGGGGCGGAGCATTAGCACCCTATTTGATATGGTGTGCTCTATGATGAGTACTACTGAGTTTCCTATTTCCTTTGGGGAGTTATGCACTTGAGAAGCTGCAAACCTATTGAATAGGGTTCAAATCAAATCAGCTGCCCACCACTTCATATGTGATATGGAATGGGAAGAGCCCATATCTTAAGTTTGTTAAGATTTGGGGTTGTCCGGCCTATGTCTAAAAGAAAAATCCGGACAAGATCGAGGCAAGGTCTGTTATGTAGAACTGCAAAGGTTCCAGCTATACAAACTGCAGCTGATGATTTGGTAGAACCAAAGGATTCAATAGTTTCCAACGAACCTCAGCCTCTCCGCCGATCTAGTAGGGTTCCTCACCCACCTGAGAGACACTTCGGTTTCTCTATGATAGTGGGAGCGAGGATTGCATCATGAGATGATGACCCAACTAATTTCGAGCTGGCCATCAGGAGTGGGACTCTGTAAGAATGGTTGGATGCTTATCGATCTGAGATGGAATCCTTATACACCAACAAAGTATGGACTTTGGTTGCTTTATCTGAAGGGTTAAATCCCCATCAGGAGCGAGTATATCTTGAGAAGATTACTTGGTGTACATGGAAAAGTTGAGACTTTCAAAGCTCTGCTTAGGTCCATCCAGATCCTACTTGCCACGGCTACATACCATGACTACGATATCTGGTGGTTGGGTGTCATGACTGCTTTTCTAAATGATGTTTTAGAAGAGAGCGTCTATAAGTACACAGCCAGAGGACTTCGCAGTCAGTGGGAGCAGCGGAAACATGAGCAAGATGTTTTATATGATAAAGCAGACATCGCGGAGTTGGAACATCTGTTTTGATGTGGTAGTCAAAGAGTTTGACTTCATCAAAATGGTAGATGAACCATGTATATACAAAAAGGTAGTAGAGAGTATGATGGTGATCTTCGTAGAGTACGTGGATGACATACTCTTGATAGGGAAGGAGTTTCCTATGCTACGCTCGGTTAATCTCCGCTTATCACAAGGATTCTCCATATAGGATCAAGGTGATACCTCCTAAATCCTGGGTTTTTGGATCTATGAGATAGATCTAATTGGATATTAGGATTCTTACTAGTTGTAGTGAGATGGTATCAATCGATCCTGGTGAGAATCACTGGAAAAGTTCCAGGGTGATAAAGACGACTGAATGTCAGTCGCAGGCATTGTCTATACCCTCAGTGGAGGGATGGTATATTAGAAGAGTTCCAAGCTAGATACCGTGACATACTAGACGATTAATGGTAAAATACATCGTTACCGAGGATGTTACCAAAGAGGCAGTCTGGATATATATAAGTTCATGAGATGAACTTCGTTCCTACCATTGTGTGACAATGGAGTTGTGGCTTTGGCCAAGGAACTACCGTGCCATCAGAAGTCCAGATATAATTCTTAGGCAGTATCACCTGATCATGGAGATGGTTGATCTCCAGGAAGATCGAGGTTAGGAGAGTAGACACAGAGGACAACAGCGTGGATCCACTCACAAAGGCCTTTTTCCCAGTAGAGACTTTTATGGGATGGTTGAGTATGAGATACTTCAACCGCAGCTAATTGTTGGGTATGTGATACCACAACAGATGGCCCTAGTGCAAGTGGGAGATTGTTAGTTATATGTATGCCCTAGAGGCCATTGCTGTACATACGATGTATATTGTAGTGGATGCTGGGACATATATAGGGAGGACATTCTTGCCGGGTTCTGGGGTCCAGTGGGAGACCAACTCGAGGAGTCGAGTCCGGGTCTCCTAACTCTAGAATTGGTAGGGTTGCTTGCCGCTCTCGTAGGGGTCTAGAGGTGTGGGTTTGGCTATTCATCACGACCGTGGAATCCGTGTTTTATACTGGCTCGTATTGAAAACACGGACGTCCTAGTATATCCAATATTTCATATGTTTCTTCTGCTGCGATATCTGTGATGTGATCATGTGATGTTCTGTGATAGATACTGTATATAGTATATATGATATATTATATAGGCGTTACTTATGTTTTACACCCGCGCTAGCCCTGCCCCGCTCTGTCGTTAGTTACCTAACCTAACGGTGCACGAGGGGACATCGAGGCGAATGCGGATGGCATAAGTGTACGTCGTATTTATCTGTAATGTTTAGGTACTTAAATGATGGGACTTCATTAATGTGATTAATGAAATAAAAGAAACCTAAGATGTTGTAGAATCGAATTTCAAAATAAAAAAGGTAGCTACAGTTCTTGCTTTGCACAGCGGTATTTGTGATATATCCTGCACCTTATTCGATAAGGAAAGGACCGAGATCCCTTCACCGGGAGTGACTCCTTTAGCAATGACTGGCAGATGCTACACCCTCGGTTTGTCTTTTGATTGCTTTTAAGAGTTTTTGCTTTGCACAGTGATATATATGATATATCCCGCACCTCATTCGACGAGGAAAGGACCGACGATCCCTTCACCGGGAGTGACTCCTTAAGCAAAACTAGAAAAGCCTAAAAAACACTCCATTTTAAAATCATTTGATTCTACAACGATATCAAGTTCATTACGCAATAGGTTTTCAGAAAAACCTGTCGTAGCCCTCCGTCATTTCAGATAAGTCCTATTTAGTATTCGTGCTACGTTTGTTGACCTCCGTCAAGGCGTAGTGTGCGGTAGCTAACTAGTATTTATCTGCTTATGCATATGATGCAGATTGGATTAGGGTAGTCGTGCGGCCTTGTTGACCTCCGTCAAGGGTCGTGCGGGTGGGTTTAATTCGATCAAGAAATGACGGGTTGAACTTGACTAGTAGCCTATGGTTTGTTGACCTCCGTCAAGGTCATAGGGTGCTGGGGGCAAAATATTATCGGGAATTTCAAGTGTTGAGATTTGCAATGAGATTGCATACCTTTTATGAGATAGTTGGATCCCGATACCCGCTGCAAGTAAGAGTTACTCCTGGGAGAGTTTTATACATTACAATTAGCCGATCAAGTAGGTGTCTAGAAAGGTGTCAACGGGATTACGCCTCTCGAAAACGAGGTTTAAATTAATTAGGTTCGTGCGAAAGCACGGGGGACCTCCCTCAAAGTACCGACACTGGCCTGGCTGAAAGATTGGCGAACTTGTAGTGTGTAATTAATCCCGGCTAGTTTTTCCTTTTAGGGTTTGAAGGAAGATTTGATAAAAAGCAGTGGGAGCCATCCTGATTAGATAAAATAAAAACCAATCTATTCATGCAAGAGCGCACGCTGAGTGTTTTCTTCTCTCTCTCTCTCCAAGTAGAGACCATATCACGCCTTAATCAAGATAATAATACGGATTATTGACCGAACCCGCTTGTTATACTGAGCTGGGGAACGTTGGTCCCACTCCAACTTATAATTGTTATAAGACAGAGCAGGAAATTGGGGAATACCAGATTTCCCGTGTCGCCCAAACGAAGAAAGTGCATGCTGATGCATCATCTTCGGGTGTGTTCATTACAAAGAACTGTTTCTCAGTATCCTCCGCATCCTGGGTATATGATACCGGATCAGGATCCCAGATATGTAATATGTTACATATGGCTACAAAAAGGTAGAAAAACTGAGAACGGGTGATAAGTTTCATGAGGCAGAAAACGAGGCAAGTGTTGCAGCCAAGTCTGTCGGTCACTGTCACCCTGTATTACCGATACATTGATTCTGAACGAATGTTATTAGATACCGAACCTGATATACAAAATCATATCACTCTCTTTATTAGTAAAGAAATGATAAAATTTTGTATTGTTGGATAATGTTTTGAACATTTCCTATATCAAAAGTTGATCGGTTTAGGCACGTTATCTAAAAGCATTGATGTTCTAAATCAAACTACAGTTCTTAGTATATGGAACACACACAGGAGGAAGGGTTCAGAAATGAGTGAATCCTTCTTGAGGCATTGTAGACTAGGTCATATCAATGCGACCCGACTAGCTGAGTTACGTTTAGATGCATATTTAAATCAGTTTGAATTTACATCTTGTGAAACTCGCCAGTCATGTCACAAAGATAATATGACCATAGCTCTGTTTATAGGAAACAGAGAAAGAGTTAGTGAACTCTTGGGATGATACATGTTGATGTATTTAGGTCCCCTGTCTACACATGCCAAGACTGGTTCTTTATACTTCATTATATTCTCTGATAATCTCTCAAGATTCAGTCATATGTTCATGTTGAAACATAAGTCCGAACCTTTTTAGATATTCACAGAATACGATTTAGAAGTAGAGAACCAAAATACGGGTATAAGTATTATGTCCTTTAATGTGATCGAGGAGGAGAATACTTGAGCACGGAAATTCCTGGACTATTCTAAAGGAGAATGAGATTCTCTCTCAGAATTACTCCTCCGTATATACCATAGCACGATGGTATATCGGGGCGGAGCAGATACACCCTATTTGATATGGTGTGCTCTATGATGAGTACTACTGAGTTACCAATTTCCTTTTGGGAGTTATGCGCTTGAGAAGCTGCGTACCTATTGAATAGGGTCCCGATCAAATCAGTAGCCTACCACTTCATATGTGATATGGAAAGGGAAGAGCCCATCTCTTAAGTCAGTTAAGATTTGGGGTTGTCCGGCCAATGTCTAAAAGCAAAATCCGGACAAGCTCGAGGCAAGGTCTGTAATGTAGAACTGGAAAGGTTCCAGCTATACAAAATACAGAAGATAATTTGGTAGAACCAAAGGATTCAGTAGATTCCAACGAACCTCAGCCTCTCCGCCGATCTAGTAGGGTTCCTCACCCACTTGAGAGATACTTCGGTTGCTCTATGATAGTGGGAGCGAGGATTGCATCATGAGATGATGACCCAACTAGTTTCGAACTGGCCATCAGGAGTGGGACTCTGTAAGAATGGCTGGATGCTTAGCGATCTGAGATGGAATCCTTATACACCAACAAAGTATGGACTTTAGTTGCGATATCTGAAGGGTTAAATCCCCATCAGGAGCAAGTATATCTTGAGAAGATTACTTGGTGTACATGGAAAGGTTGGGACTTTCAAAGCTAGACTTGTTAAAGGTTTTCATCATCAACCAGGCATGGATAGTGGTGAAACCTCTTCAAGTAGCTATGCTTAAGTCCATCCAGATCCTACTTGCCACGGCTACATACGATGACTATGATATCTGGTGGTTGGGTGTCATGACTGCTTTTCTAAATGATGTTTTAGAAGAGTGCGTCTATAAGTACACAGCCAGAGGGCCTCGTAGACAGTGGGAGCAGCGGAAACGTGTGCAAGATGCTTTATAGGATAAAGCAGGTATCGCGGAGTTGGAACATCTGTTTTGATGAGTTAGTCAAACAGTTTGACATCATCAAAATGGTAGATGAACCTTGTATAAACAAAAAGGTAGTAGGGAGTATGGTGGTGATCCTCGTATAGTACGTGGATGACATACTCTTGATAGGGAAAGAGTTTCCTATGCTACGCTCGATCAATCTCCGTTTATCACAATGATTCTCCATATAGGATCAATGTGATACCTCCTATATCCTGATTTTGGATCTATGAGATAGATCTAATTGGATGTTAGGATACTCACTAGTAGTAGTGAGATGGTATCAATCGATCCTAGGGAGAATCACTGGAAGTGTTCCAGAGTGATAAAGACGACTGAATGTCAGTCGTAGGCATTGTCTTTACCCTCAGTAAAGGGACGGTATGTTGGAAGAGTTCCAAGCTAGATACCGTCGCATACTAGACGATAAAGGCTGGATACATCGCTACTTATGATGCTACCAAAGAGGATGTTTGGGTGTATATTAGTTCATGAGATGAACTACGTTCCTACCATTGTGAGACAATAGAGTTGTGGCTTATGCCAAGGAACGCCGGTCCCATCAGTTATCCAGACTTATTCTAAGGCAGTATCACCTGATCATGGAGATGGTTGATCTCCAAGGTGATCGAGGCAAGGAGAGCAGACTCATAGGATAACATGGCGGATCCACTCACGAAGGCCTATTCCCAGAGAGAGACTTTTATGGGATGGTTGAGTATGAGATACTTCGACCACTGCTACAGATGGCCCTAGTGCAAGTGGGAGATTGTTAGTTATATGTATGCCCTAGATGCCATTACTGTACATAGGATGTATATTGTAGTGGATGCTGGGACATATATAGGGAGGACTTTCTTGCTCGACATGATAGTATGCTATCTGGTTGCTCTTTACCTTAACGTGTATACCGATTGTCTCTCTGTTACATGTTGGTAAAGCCCTCAGGATGTGTGCTTGACTACCTGGACTATGATGCGGATCATACTAGTGGGGACATGGTAGTCCATAAGTACATCCTTCAAAGTCCCTAGTCGTGGGTATATCGAGACGGGGCATCGATATACCAGAGTAGACTAGCGTATACCTTCTCGACCAATACAAATGGGCGATGGATGATCCCATATCCATTGGTGTTTGACATCAGAGATGATGTACGGGTGCTCAGTAGAGACTGGGTACACTGGACGGACTTGCCGAGAACTCCCAGATGGTATTATACCTCACGTCAGATGGCAGTTCTCTGGTGACACTGGTACAGAGTAGTCTGTTGACTCGAGATCGTCATATAGTCTTGTGTGGTTCCCACTGTGCTTTGATTTCCATCTTACCACGTCCAAGAGGGCGTGCAAAACGGTGGTTTTTGGGTACAGTCCCGAGTCACATGGAGGCAATGAGTGATAGGAGGGGAGTCGTCTCTCCCGGTATAGGGAGTTGATGTTGCGCTGTGTTCGATTGGCTATAACAGGAAATCCCTGGCCAGGGTTGCTGAGATTTACTGGTAAGTGTTACCAGTAGTTTCTCGAATTGTTATAGACCACATATCGACACGACTTATCGAGCTATTGGGGTCTGACGTTTACCACCCCTAGGCAAGATATGCGACATATCAGACGATCAGACCGGACTGTACGGTAGTGTTACTGGTTGGATTCACTAGAGTGTGAGCGGGCTTGCTCGTCGATCTTCAGATCGCTCAATACCCGGGTGGCCGTTACGTTTAGCAGACCGCTTGCGGGTTGTGGGTGTTTGATATGATCATCACCTGCTGCCGGCGTATTGACGAGTCACTAGAGTCCTACACAGAGGTTTCCTGGCTCAAGCGAAACGAAATAGGAGCGCATATGAGATATGTGCGGGACCGAGAATAATACGTGTATGTTATACCGTATTTCATTCTCACGATCAATGTGTCGAATAGTTGTATGCGATATAACCTAGTTATCGATTCAAGCGTTGATTCGATAAGCCGATACATTGTATACTAGTCGGTTCTGTGCGACATGACCGGATCATTGAATCAAGTGTTGATTTAATGATTTAATGCATATTTATATATTTGATATATTACTTTGCATTAACTAGTATTGGTTCACTTTAAATGGATTTTCTCACTTGTTTGTGCACATTGTATATATGATATATTTTTTGTGCACAAGTTTGTATCATGTTTGATGATACTTGCTTCTTTGGTTAAGTGTATAGAATTAAACCATGGTTAAGATGATGATTAGGGTTTTGCTTTATCTTTTATTTATTTATTGATTAATTTAGAAAAGATTTTAATGAGAAAATGGTGGCTTTCTTTGTATGTATTATGAAGCTTCATGAAGACTTTGACCAAGTGACCATTTTGTCTCATGCTTAACCCTAACCATTCCATTCAACCATGATTAACTCTCTACACATTACCATGGTTACATTATGATAAGTATTATTATTATTTCCTTTTTGAAAAAGAACTTATCATAATATTCATCTTCTTCTTCTTCATCTTCTTCACTTGAAGAAGCTTGCTTCATCAATGGCGATTGATGAAAACAAGTGAGAAATCCAATTCTAAAGTCTACTCACTTCCTATTTCTTCATCCTCTACCTCTTGCCAAGTAGTAGAGTGTGTTTCCTTCACAAGTTTTCATGGCTCGGTGAAGGTGGAGCTTGATCTAGTGATGCCTTGACGTAGATCATCTTCGGCACGTTGTCGACGACCTAGCCCGGTCTTTTCTCCGATGGAACCACCGTGAGAGTCATGGTTCGATTTGGACAGCGGAGAGGACTTCATTGCGGAGCCGTGGAGGTGGAGCACCGGATCTACAAAGGTTGTATTTCCGTTTAACTTATAGTTAAGTGTTAACTAGTTCTTTTTCGCCTAGACATCTAGCTAACGATCCGTAGTCTAAGGTTTCTCGGCACCGTAATTTTTGAAACGGGAATGGTTGATGCCTTGTGAGACCCCTTGAGAGTGCCTAGGAACCCTACAGTGGTATCAGAGCCTAGCTAGAGCCTTAGGCGAAGTCTAGACGGAGTTTGAAAGCCGGACGAACCGAAAACCTAACCCAAAATAGCTCTCTGGACTTTTTCTAAAAATTGGGATTTTTACAGATTAAAAATTGCCAAAAAATTCAGCAGGGAATAGTGTGAGTTACTGTGAAGCACGTGATGCTAACTCCACAAAAGAGGCGCGGAACCGCGGCCCCCACCATGGGATTCGCGGCGGTTCCGCGGTCACTTTGTAGAGTTACACCACGTGGCTTGCACAGTAATTCTTGTCTTGTAGTGATGAGTCTTCTGTAAATTTTTAATATTTTATTCAAGAGTTGAATTTTCTGGGGTTGTTTTGGGGATTCGGTGTTTCGATCGGATTATCAAATTTTGTCTATGTGGCTTTCCGGATAATTTTTGAATATGTTAAAAAGTTCGACCGCATATAAATACCCAATTTTCCCCTGTCGGGAAATTTCCAAGTGTTGGATTTTTCCGTAGTTTAACGACGTTCTAAGTAGTGCAAGTAACGCGATGGACCCTCTAGAAGACAACAAACCTTAACTCGATTATGTGACCGTCTTGAACTGCCCTTTGAACCTTCGGGTTTGGGGCAGTACGGCGTGCCACATGTGAGGCGTTGGCTTGACCCTTCTACGGCTGGACCGTTGGTACTGAGGCACGAACTGAATGTTGTTAGACTTGTTTCATGTGTTGATTTGTATCGGGAAAACTTGGGTGTTTGACTGTTCGATCGGAAAGTTTAACATTTTCTATTTATCTGGAATGTGATACAATAATTGGAATTCGCAAATAGTTATGAGATGACTGGATGAATGTTATAAACATAGCAATTTAGTCTCGCTTGATCGGTTGCCACGGAATTTTGATGTGATCAAAAGTCCGTCGCAATCACGTAGCGTACGCGGATACTCGCCGGGTAAACTTAATAGAGAGCCATAGCCCCGACCAAGTGACTGTAGGAGAACCCCGTCGCCGAAAGCATCCGTTCGGGTGCTCGCGGCAGCGGTGTTCCGCCTTGGTGCACTTCGTCGACGGCGTCGGGGGTGCGGCCGCCTACTAAAGTTTGCGACGAGCATTCGATCAGGATGTCGGGAATCTTGTTGAATTGCCCGACTTGATATTGAAAAGTGTTTTCGATAATGAGACTAAAATGCGGGGTTTACAATTGTTAGGCATGCGATGTCTAAGTAATTCATTTGGTCAGGCATGCGATGTCTGAGGTGGTTGCGGATTCCAACTGTTGTAGTTTTACACTTTCTTTTCTGTGACCGTAAGTGTAATATGTGATATCGCCGGTTTCGTTGCTATATGTCAACGACAATTGGGATGCGCATATTTACTTACGTTGATGACATGTGATGTTATGTATTGCTGGATATGTTATATTGGATCGTCGTGTTTGAATAGCCGGGGGTTTTATGTGAGATGAGTGTTTTTCATTTTCATTCATGTAAAAACTTGTATGTAATATTCTTTTAATTGGGGCACTTCCAGGTTGCGGAAGTTGTCACCCATTGTATATTATTTACTTTTCCGCACTAGGATAGACCCAAGGAGGAGGGCACAAGTAACCGGGTTCTGGGGTCCAGTGGGAGACTAACTCGAGGAGTCGAGTCCGGGTCTCCTAACTCTAGAATTGGTAGGGTTGCTTGCCGCTCTCGTAGGGGTCTAGGGGTGTGGGTTTGGCTATTCATCACGACCGTGGAATCCGTGTTTTATACTGGCTCGTATTGAAAACACGGGCGTCCTAGTATATCCAATATTTCATATGTTTCTTCTGCTGCGATATCTGTGATGTGATCATGTGATGTTCTGTGATAGATACTGTATATAGTATATATGATATATTATATAGGCGTTACTTATGTTTTACACCCGCGCTAGCCCTGCCCCGCTCTGTCGTTAGTTACCTAACCTAACGGTGCACGAGGGGACATCGAGGCGAATGCGGATGGCGTAAGTGTACGTCGTATTTATCTGTAATGTTTAGGTACTTAAATGATGGGACTTAATTAATGTGATTAAAGAAATAAAAGAAACCTAAGATGTTGTTGAATCGAATTTCAAAATAAAAAAGGTAGCTACAGTTCTTGCTTTGCACAGCGGTATATGTGATATATCCTGCACCTTATTCGATAAGGAAAGGACCGAGATCCCTTCACCGGGAGTGACTCCTTTAGCAATGACTGGCAGATGCTACACCCTCGGTTTGTCTTTTGATTGCTTTTAAGAGTTTTTGCTTTGCACAGTGATATATATGATATATCCCGCACCTCATTCGACGAGGAAAGGACCGACGATCCCTTCACCGGGAGTGACTCCTTAAGAAAAACTAGAAAAGCCTAAAAAAACTCCATTTTAAAATCATTTGATTCTACAACGATATCAAGTTCATTACGCAATAGGTTTTCAGAAAACCTGCCGTAGCCCTCCGTCATTTCAGATAAGTCCTATTTAGTATTCGTGCTACGTTTGTTGACCTCCGTCAAGGCGTAGTGTGCGGTAGCTAACTAGTATTTATCTGCTTATGCATATGATGCAGATTGGATTAGGGTAGTCATGCGGCCTTGTTGACCTCCGTCAAGGGTCGTGCGGGTGGGTTTAATTCGATCAAGAAATGACGGGTTGAACTTGACTAGGAGCCTATGGTTTGTTGACCTCCGTCAAGGTCATAGGGTGCTGGGGGCAAAATATTATCGGGAATTTCAAGTGTTGAGATTTGCAATGAGATTGCATACCTTCTATGAGATAGTTGGATCCCGATACCCGCTGCGAGTAAGAGTTACTCCTGGGAGAGTTTTATACATTACAATTAGCCGATCAAGTAGGTGTCTAGAAAGGTGTCAACGGGGTTACGCCTCTGGGAAAACGAGGTTTACATTAATTAGGTTCGTGCGAAAGCACGGGGGACCTCCCTCAAAGTACCGACACTGGCCTGGCTGAAAGATTGGCGAACTTGTAGTGTGTAATTAATCCCGTCTAGTCTTTCCTTTTAGGGTTTGAAGGAAGATTTGATAAAAAACAGTGGGAGCCATCCACATTAGATAAAATAAAAACCAATCTATTCTTGCAAGAGCGCACGCTGAGTGTTTTCTTCTCTCTCTCTCCAGGTAGTGACCATATCACGCCTTAATCAAGATAATAATACGGATTATTGACCGAACCCGCTTGTTATACTGAGCTGGGGAACGTTGGTCCCGCTCCAACTTATAATTGTTATAAGACAGAGCAGGAAATTGGGGAATACCAGATTTCCCGTGCCGCCCAAACGAAGAAAGTGCATGCTGATGCATCATCTTCGGGTGTGTTCATTACAAAGAACTGTTTCTCAGAATCCTCCGCATCCTGGGTATATGATACCGGATCAGGATCCCAGATATGTAATATGTTACATAGGGCTACAAAAAGGTAGAAAAACTGAGAATGGGTGATAAGTTTCATGAGGTAGAAAACGGGGCAAGTGTTGCAGCCAAGTCTGTCGGTCACTGTCACCCTGTATTACCGATACATTGATTCTGAACGAATGTTATTAGATACCGAACCTGATATACAAAATCATATCAGTCTCTTTATTAGTAAAGAAATGATAAAATTTTGTATTGTTGGATAATGTTTTGAACATTTCCTATATCAAAAGTTGATCGGTTCAGGCACGTTATCTAAAAGCATTGATATTCTAAATCAATCTACAGTTCTTAGTATATGGAACACACACAGCAGGAAGAGTTCAGAAATGAACGAATCCTTCTTGAAGCATTGTAGACTAGGTCATATCAATGCGACCCGACTAGCTGAGTTACGTTTAGATGCATATTTAAATCAGTTTGAATTTACATCTTGTGAAACTCGCCAGTCATGTCACAAAGATAATATGACCATAGCCCTATTTATAGGAAACAGAGAAAGAGTTAGTGAACTCTTGGGATGATACATGTTGATGTATGTAGGTCCCCTGTCTACACATGCCAAGACTGGTTCTTTATACTTCATTATATTCTCTGATAATCTCTCAAGATTCAGTCATATGTTCCTGTTGAAACATAAGTCCGAACCTTTTGAGATATTCACTGAATACGATTTAGAAGTAGAGAACCAAAATACGGGTATAAGTATTATGTCCTTTAATGTGATCGAGGAGGAGAATACTTGAGCACGGAAATTCCTGGACTATTCTAAAGGAGAATGAGATTCTCTCTCAGAATTACTCCTCCGTATACACCATAGCACGATGGTATATCGGGGCGGAGCAGATACACCCTATTTGATATGGTGTGCTCTATGATGAGTACTATTGAGTTACCTATTTCCTTTTGGGAGTTATGCGCTTGAGAAGCTGCATACCTATTGAATAGGGTCGCGATCAAATCAGTAGCCTACCACTTCATATGTGATATGGAAAGGGAAGAGCCCATCTCTTAAGTCAGTTAAGATTTGGGGTTGTCCGGCCAATGTCTAAAAGCAAAATCCGGACAAGCTCGAGGCAAGGTCTGTAATGTAGAACTGGAAAGGTTCCAGCTATACAAAATACAGCAGATAATTTGGTAGAACCAAAGGATTCAGTAGATTCCAACGAACCTCAGCCTCTCCGCCGATCTATTTGGGTTCCTCACCCACCTGAGATATACTTCGGTTGCTCTATGATAGTGGGAGCGAGGATTGCATCATGAGATGATGACCCAACTAGTTTCGAACTGGCCATCAGGAGTGGGACTCTGTAAGAATGGCTGGATGCTTAGCGATCTGAGATGGAATCCTTATACACCAACAAAGTATGGACTTTAGTTGCGATATCTGAAGGGTTAAATCCCCATCAGGAGCAAGTATATCTTGAGAAGATTACTTGGTGTACATGGAAAGGTTGGGACTTTCAAAGCTAGACTTGTTAAAGGTTTTCATCATCAACCAGGCATGGATAGTGGTGAAACCTCTTCAAGTAGCTATGCTTAAGTCCATCCAGATCCTACTTGCCACGGCTACATACGATGACTATGATATCTGGTGGTTCGGTGTCATGACTGCTTTTCTAAATGATGTTTTAGAAGAGTGCGTCTATAAGTACACAGCCAGAGGGCCTCGTAGACAGTGGGAGCAGCGGAAACGTGTGCAAGATGCTTTATAGGATAAAGCAGGTATCGCGGAGTTGGAACATCTGTTTTGATGAGTTAGTCAAACAGTTTGACATCATCAAAATGGTAGATGAACCTTGTATAAACAAAAAGGTAGTAGGGAGTATGGTGGTGATCCTCGTATAGTACGTGGATGACCTACTCTTGATAGGGAAAGAGTTTCCTATGCTACGCTCGATCAATCTCCGTTTATCACAATGATTCTCCATATAGGATCAATGTGATACCTCCTATATCCTGATTTTGGATCTATGAGATAGATCTAATTGAATGTTAGGATACTCACTAGTAGTAGTGAGATGGTATCAATCAATCCTGGGGAGAATCACTGGAAGTGTTCCAGGGTGATAAAGACGACTGAATGTCAGTCGCAGGCATTGTCTTTACCCTCAGTAAAGGGACGGTATGTTGGAAGAGTTCCAAGCTAGATACCGTGGCATACTAGACGATAAAGGCTGGATACATCGCTACTTATGATGCTACCAAAGAGGATGTTTGGGTGTATATTAGTTCATGAGATGAACTACGTTCCTACCATTGTGAGACAATGGAGTTGTGGCTTATGCCAAGGAACGCCAGTCCCATCAGTGATCCAGACTTATTCTAAAGCAGTATCACCTGATCATGGAGATGGTTGATCTCCAAGGTGATCGAGGCAAAGAGAGCAGACTCAGAGGATAATACGGCGGATCCACTCACGAAGGCCTATTCCCAGAGAGAGACTTTTATGGGATGGTTGAGTATGAGATACTTCGACCACTGCTACAGATTGCCCTAGTGCAAGTGGGAGATTGTTAGTTATATGTATTCCCTAGAGGCCATTACTGTACATAGGATGTATATTGTAGTGGATGCTGGGACATATATAGGGAGGACTTTCTTGCTCGACATGATAGTATGCTATCTGGTTGCTCTTTACCTTAACGTGTATACCGATTGTCTCTCTGTTACATGTTGGTAAAGCCCTCCGGATGTGTGCTTGACTACCTGGACTATGATGCGGATCATACTAGTGGGGACATGGTAGTCCATAAGTACATCCTTCAAAGTCCCTAGTCGTGGGTATATCGAGACGGGGCATCGATATACCAGAGTAGACTAGCGTATACCTTCTCGACCCATACAGATGGGCGATGGATGATCCCATATCCATTGGTGTTTGACATCAGAGATGATATACGGGTGCTCAGTAGAGACTGGGTACACTGGACGGACTCGCCGAGAACTCCCAGATGGTATTATACCTCACGTCAGATGGCAGTTCTCTGGTGACACTGGTACCGAGTATTCTGTTGACTCGAGATCGTCATAGAGTCTTGTGTGGTTCCCACTGTGCTTTGATTTCCATCTTACCACGTCCAAGAGGGCGTGCAAAACGGTGGTTTTTGGGTACAGTCCCGAGTCACATGGGGGCAATGAGCGATAGGAGGGGAGTCGTCTCTCCCGGTATAGGGAGTTGATGTTGCGCTGTGTTCGATTGGCTATAACAGGAAATCCCTGGCCAGGGTTGCTGAGATTTACTGGTAAGTGTTACCAGTAGTTTCTCGAATTGTTATAGACCTCATATCGACACGACTTATCGAGCTATTGGGGTCTGACGTTTACCACCCCTAGGCAAGATATGCGACATATCAGACGATCAGACCGGACTGTACGGTAGTGTTACTGGTTGGATTCACTGGAGTGTGAGCGGGCTTGCTCGTCGATCTTCAGATCGCTCAATACCCGGGTGGCCGTTACGTTTAGCAGACCGCTTACGGCTTGTGGGTGTTTGATATGATCATCACCTGCTGCCGGCGTATTGACGAGTCACTAGAGTCCTACACAGAGGTTTCCTGGCTCAAGCGAAACGAAATAGGAGCGCATATGAGATATGTGCGGGACCGAGAATAATGCGTGTATGTGATACCGTATTTCATTCTCGCGATCAATGTGTCGAATGGTTGTATGCGATATAACCTAGTTATCGATTCAAGCGTTGATTCGATAAGCCGATACATTGTATACTAGTCGGTTGTGTGCGACATGACCGGATCATTGAATCAAGTGTTGATTTAATGATTTAATGCATATTTATATATTTGATATATTACTTTGCATTAACTATTATTGGTTCACTTTAAATGGATTTTCTCACTTGTTTGTGCACATTGTATATATGATATATTTTTTGTGCACAAGTTTGTATCATGTTTAATGATACTTGCTTCTTTGGTTAAGTGTATAGAATTAAACCATGGTTAAGATGATGATTAGGGTTTTGCTTTATCTTTTATTTATTTATTGATTAATTTGGAAAAGATTTTAATGAGAAAATGGTGACTTTCTTTGTATGTATTATGAAGCTTCATGAAGACTTTGACCAAGTGACCATTTTGTCTCATGCTTAACCCTAACAATTCCATTCAACCATGATTAACTCTCTACACATTACCATGGTTACATTATGATAAGTATTCTTATTATTTCCTTTTTGAAAATGAACTTATCATAATATTCATCTTCTTCTTCTTCATCTTCTTCACTTGAAGAAGCTTGCTTCATCAATGGTGATTGTTGAAAACAAGTGAGAAATCCAATTCTAAAGTCTACCCACTTCCTATTTCTTCATCCTCTACCTCTTTCCAAGTAGTAGAGTGTGTTTCCTTCACAAGTTTTCATGGCTCGGTGTAGGTGGAGCTTGATCTAGTGATGCCTCGACGTAGATCATCTTCGGCACGTTGTCGACGACCTAACCCTTCTTTTCTCCGATGGAACCACCGTGAGAGTCATGGTTCGATTTGGACAGCGGAGAGGACTTCATTACGGAGCCGTGGAGGTGGAGCACTGGATCTACAAAGGTTGTATTTCCGTTTAACTTATAGTTAAGTATTAACTAGTTCTTTTTCGCCTAGACATCTAGCTAACGATCCGTAGTCTAGGGTTTCTCGGCACCGTAATTTTTGAAACGGGCATGGTTGATGCCTTATGAGACCCCTTGAGAGTGCCTAGGAACCCTAAAATGGAGGCAATGAGCGATAGGAGGGGATTCGTCTCTCCCGGTATAGGGAGTTGTTGGTGTGCTGTGTTCGATTGGCTATAACCGGAAATCCCTGGCCAGGGTTGCTGAGATTTACTGGTAAGTGTTATCAGTAGTTTCTCGAACTGTTATAGACCTCATATCGACACGACTTATCGAGCTACTGGGGTCTGACGTTTACCACCCCTAGGCGAGATATGCGACATATCAGACGATGAGACCGGACTGTACGGGAGTGTTACAGTTTGGATTCACAGGAGAAGTTACAGGCTTTCTTGTTGATCTTCTGAGCGCTCAATACCTGGGTAGCTGTTACGTTTAGCTGACCGCTTGCAGCTTGTGGGTGTTTGATATGATCATCACCTACTGCCGGCGTATTGACGATTCTTTAGAGTCCTACACAGAGGTTTCTTGACTCAGGCAAAACGGAGTAGGGGCACATATGTGATATGTGCGGGACCGCGGATAATACGATATGAGATATCGTATTCTATTCTCGCGATATTTGATATCAACCGGGTCATCGGATCAAGTGTTGATTCGATGAATCGGTACGGATAAATATTAGTCGGTTATATGCGATATAGCCGGATTGTCGGATCAAGTGTTTATTCGATAATTTAATGTATAATAATATATATATGATATATTAAAATTACATTAACTAATATTTGCTCACTAAAAGATTCTTTTTCTCACTCGGGTAATACATTGATATATATGCGATACATGTTAATTGTATTATTTTATTTTGTTACGATAAATATTATATATGTGATATATAATATTGTAACATGATATGATAACTAATGCAACATGTTTAGTGGAGTTTAAACATGATTAGGGTTTGGATTAGGGTTAAGCTTTCTAGATGTTTCTAGAAGGTTTTGGTTTTGTTTTGTGAAAGTTATTTGTGTGGGACTCATCTTTAACCTAACCCAAACCCAAACCCTAGTTAATTCTCTACATGAGTTTGCTTGACCATGGTTGCATTATTCATCATATTATTTCTTTTTCTATTCATCACAAAAGGAATTCAATCATTATTCATCTTCTTCTTCCTTCATTCTTTCATGAAAAAGCTTTCTAGATTTTTTCCAAGTGATGAATAAATGTGAGAAAAAGATAAATAAAGAGAGCAAAAATCCTACTTCATCATCCTCATCTTCCCTTGCCCTTTAGATGAGAGTGTTCACTCAATTTTAGTGAGTGTTAGCTTATGTTAATGAAACTTCAAGGTAGATCATCTTTCTATCGAAGATCGGAAGCAAGACTGTACATTTCTCTTCATGGAGACTCTCGAGAGTCCGGAGCATGATGATCACAGCGAAGGGACTTCAACACGGAGCATATAAAGTGAAGGACCGGATCTACAAAGGTTGTAATCCCTCTCACTTAGTGTTAAAGTGTTTAGCATGTTAGTTTTCGCCTAATCTCTAGTTTAAAGATCCGTATTCGGGTTGTTCGGCACGGCTAATTTTTTAATCGGGCATGGTTGATGCCTCGTAGACCCTTGTGCGCGTGCCTAGCAACCCTACATCATCTAGCATGACAAAAAAATGTACATTAATATATATCACATATATACTAAAGCACAAAGTGAGAAAAAGAAATACTTAGTGAGCAAATATTAGTTAATGGAAGTTAATATATCAAATATATAATTATACATTAAATTATCAAATCAACACTTGATTTAATAATCCGGCTACATCACATACAACCGACAAATATCATATGAATCATCTTATCGAATCAACACTTGATTCGATAATCCGGCTATATCATATATAACCGACCGATATCATATATCGCGAGAATAGAATACGGTATCACATATCGTATTAATCTCGGTCCTGCACATATCGCATATGTGCTCCTATTTCGTTTCGCTTGAGCCAGGAAACCTCTTTGTATGACTCTAAAAACTCGTCAATACGCCGGCAGTAGGTGGTGATCATATCAGTCACACACAATCCGCAAGCGGTCTGCTAAACGAAACGGCCACCCGGGTATTGAGCAATCAGAAGATCAACAAACAAGCCTGCTCATACTCCTGCGAATCCGATCAGTAACACTACTGTACAGTCCGATCTCAGTGTCTGATATGTCGCATATCACAGCCTGGGGTGGTAATCGTCAGACCCTAATAGCCTGATAAGACATGCCGATGTGAGGCTCATAACGATTCGAGAAACTACTGATAACTCTTACCAGTATATCTCAGCAACCCAGTCCAGGGATTTCTTGTTATGGCCAATCAAGTATAGTGCAACATCAACCCCCAATACCGGGAGATACGAATCCCCTCTTATCGCTCATTGCCACCATGTGACTCGAGACTGTACCCAAAAACCACCGTTTTTCATGATCTCTTGAACGTGGTAAGGTGGAAATCAAAACACGGTGGGAATTACACAAGACTCTATAACGATCTTGGGTCTACAGACTAACCTGCACCAATGTCACCAGAGAACTGCTATCTGACGATAGGTATAATACCATCTAGGAGTTCTTGGCGAGTCCGTTTAGTGTACCCAGTCTCCACTGAGCACCCATATACCTTCCATTATGTCAAACACCAATGGTTGTGGGATCATCCATCGCCCATCATATGGGTCAAGAAGCGCATACGCTAGTCTACTCTAGAATATCGATGCCCCGTCTCGATACTCCCACGACTAGGAATATTTGAAGGATGTACTTACCGACTACCATTTCCCCACTAGTATGATTTGCATCATAATCCTGGTAGTCAAGTACTCATCCTAAAGGCTTTATCAACATGCAGTAGAGAGACAATAAGTGTACATGTTAAGATAAAGTGCAACCAGATAGCATACCATCATGTCGAGCAAGAAAGTCCTCCCTATATATGTCCAAGCATTCACTACAATATATATCGTATGTACAGTAATGGCCTCTAGGCCATACATATAACTAACAGCTACCAGGAGAGTAAGAAGGATGATCATTTTGCGTGCGCTCTTCGCAAGATTAGATTGGTTATTTTATCTAATCAGGATGGATTCCACTATTTTTATCAAATCTTCCTTAAAACCCTAAAATGTAAGATTAGCCGGGATTAATTACACACTACAGGTTCGCCAATCGTTCGGCCAAGCAGGTATCGGTACTCCGAGGAAGGTTCCCCGTGCTTTCGCACGGACCTAATTAAAATAAACATCGTTTCCTTATAGGCATAACCCCGTTGACACCTTTCTAGAAACCTACTGGATTAGCTAATTGTAAAGTGCAAAACTCTCCCAGGAGTAACTCTTACTCGCAGTGGGTATCGGGATCCAACTATCATATAGAAGGTATGCAATCTCATTGCAAATTTCACACTTGAAATTCTCGATAATGGTTTTTACCCCTAGCTTCCTATAACCTTGACGAAGGCCAACAAACCATGGGCCGCTAGTCAAGTTCAACCCGTTCATTTCTTGATTGAATTAAACCCGCCCTGTAACGCTTTAGAAAATCGTTTAGATTAATTATATGTTAATTAGCGTTTTAACATGTGCTTTCTATTAAAACAAGTTATAACTATTTTCCTTATAGACTTAAATATAACTATTTTAACTTTGTAAATGCTTGTTTTATTGGTATGTATTAATTATCTATTTAATAACTTGTTCGCCTAATTATTTTTCTTAATTATTAATTTCTAAAATTATTTTAACTTGTAAATTACACACTAACCAAGTGTTAATCATAAATTAGGATAGATTGATATATGTTTTCACAACCATGGCAAACTTAAGCTAACCTTGTAACATGTTCTTTTATATAAATATTGTAGATAGTTCAAGAAATCATTAGAAAAGTGAAAAGAAAAATGGAAAAAATAAAGTAGAATGGAGAAGATTGATGTGTGGTGCATTAAATGAGTATGGGGGGATGTTTCTACACACACACACACACCTTACTCTCTCTTCCTCTCCCCTGGCCTTGTTCTGGCCAAGCCAGCAACAGCCCCCTCCCTTCTACAACTCCTCATATTTTTCATCTCAAAACTCCACAAAAAAATTCATTCAAATATCCACAATAAATCAACACAAATCCTAGCTTAAATCTTCACAAAATTCCTTGTTCAATCTAAGCATGGTTCCTTGAATCAAGTCTACATTTTTGGTTGCAAGTTTGGAGCTTTTCCAAAGCTTTGTGAGGTATAAGTCCTAATCAAATTGTTATCTTGTTAGTTATTGCATTAATCTAATTTTAATTAGGTGTTAATGTAGTTTAATTTCAAGATTTGCATGTTAAAGAGAAGGGTTTGGTTTAAATCAAGGTTTTATCATCTAATTATGGTGGCAATGTGTAGTTAAACATCAAAAGACCTTGCAAAATCTAATCTAGTTGTTAATTTGCTAATCATTACTTCTAATTGTCCTAATTAAATGTTCTAGCAAACTAATTTCATGATTAGTGTATAAATAAGTGAGATTAAAATTTAGTTAATAATTGTGTGGCCTAATTAAAATATTAAATGAACATTGTGGCCACTAGATTTGCTAAAACATCTAGATTTGCACTAAAATGGTTAATTGTTGCTTACTAGGTTTTTGGAATAAATAGATTTTAATTAAGTTTGAGGTTGGAATGATGTACAACCTATTTCCTAAAATATTTAGGTGTTGTGAATGCGCGATTGGAATGATTGGGTTCTAGGTTTAGGGATTGTCACGTATAGCGACCCCTAGTTGTGATTTTGGCGATATTGTGCGCGTTTTGTGCACCAAGAGTATGCGCGTCTAGTTATTGCGCGTTAGTTACTTTTTACCGTCTTGACTTCACGTCTATTTAAGTGGTTAACCTCATGTATACTCATTGTGCGATTCTAGGATCAGTTGCAGTGACGTCGGACGCGACGAGAAAAGGAAAGGCCATGATTGGATCAGTTTAGCCGAGGGGACCCGGGGAGTAGATGTACACTTCTATGGAGGATCGTCTAGATGGTGCAAGATGCCCAATAGTTAGGATTACTAGTAGTGCTTGTATTTATATGCGTAGTCTCCTAATCATTCATCTCATTGCATTGCATCATCTTATATACATATGATATTATCTCATAGGACACTTACACCATTACCTTTGGTCCATACCGCGCGTGCACTATTTTATGTGAACACACACGCCATTGGTAATTGCTATGTCACGAACACTATAGAACTTGCTTAGAATCGGTATCTGTGCATTTGCATCATATATGATATGTATACTTGTAGTTATATATTCATTTCATCAGGATGGATACGTAGGATTGCTAGTCATATATACATACCTTATTGCATCATGATTCCTATATAGCTTCTGGCCATGCATCGCATGGTATATACTATCGTATCATAGACATCCATCATCACCGGCATGTTTACATATTGTGATTCTTCTTGAGGATTTTAGAACTTATGAGATTTCTGGATTTTGGGAAAACGGCAAGGATTTTATAAGCTTGTTATCATTTTAAAAATGCAAGTTGCGGTTTTCTCGTGATATGATGTATGTGTCATCCACCATGAGTTGTCCTGATTTCTATTAGTTTTCGAGACCTGATTCGAGGAGTAGGATGAACCGTCTCGGGTACATGATGGGCCTGGTATGCTACCCCGGGCCGACAAGCTCGAGTTGTAGACGATGAGCCTGGCAGGGGAAGACTACCTACCGGTGATATCTGGCGCGGCGAATATCCAGAGGATACAGATCGTAGTCGTGAGATTTGATGATATGGGTCGATCCGGACTGACGGAGCCCGAGATATTGAGGATATTGTGTCGATTTTTGACACAGAGTTTTCTGTCGATTTTACTGATGATACTCCAGTTTTTACTATACAAAAGTTTTACTGAGATAAGGATATAGATCTTCTCATATCAGTTATATCTGGATTTCGTGTTGATTATCCATTCATGTTGCATTCATACTAGTGCATCACATCATATTGGTATATGTAGGTTGTGACACATTTGCGTGCATGCTTACGATAGACTTATTAGATGTTACTTACTACTCACGAGTTGGCAACTCACCCCCGTTGTGCCACAGTATCTTGCAGGTCTGACCCGTCAGCACAGTAGCGGCGGGCATGCTTCGTCATTTTGTTTCATTTGCTTGGACTTGCGGCATTGCTCGTAGGTGGGTTGCGAGGATAGCTTTGTTTCCACCTTGGGTTATTATTTGTATCTAGTGTCCTCCATCTACAACTTCTACCATTGTATATGTGACTTAGAGGTGTGACAGTGAGATTAGTATATATGTTGTTTCTCTGGTGTCGAGCTCACTTGAGCCGACGTGATGCTTTCTTATTTTCGTGCTTTTATATGCTTATTTTTCACTATTATGATATATATATATATTGCGTGTGGTTGTGATTCCTCTATTGGTGAAGAGCTAGCTCCAGTTTGGAGATCCCTTTATTCATTACTTATGCATATTTTTGTATTGTTCCCGTTTTGGGGCCAATATTTACAAAGGAGACTCTGCCGAAATTTTCGGGAAAATTTAATGTTTTAAAATGTTTTAATGTGACTTTATTTTACTGAAATTACCTTTTTAAGTTAAGTTTTCCTTCACTCTATTTCTTTAAATGGTTTAGATTTCTGGGGTTTGGATTACTTAGATTACGTTACGCCTCTAGATGTTTCGTAATTTAAGTGACAGCCACGTTCCGTACTTTGTCACACCCCGAGTGTACGGAACGTGACAATGTTGGTATCAAAACGTTAGGTTTTATCCTTCTGAGTGTAGGATGACCCTTGGTAGATGGAGTAGGTGACTTAAGCTGAGTGACCTAGCGTGTGTATGTTCCGTGGCATACTTACGATGCGATACTCCGCCTAAGTGACCTTAGGAGATATATTTGCCTATATTTCCTTCCTTGATTCCATATGTTCTCTTGTTTCAATCGCAATGTTCCTATCAATCCTGTTTCTTGTTCCAGCCACTATGCCGCCGAAGACTACGAGGGCCCAGAGGGCTGCCGCCAGCGATGAGATTAGAGCTGTCTCGTTTCAGACGAGGACCGATCATGGCGGTATGCCTACCCCTCAGAAACAAATTGATTCGCCTTTTCCACGCCGGATAGCTAGGCTGGAGTCGAGTATTCAGGACTCACGACAGATGGTCGGATCGTTAGTTGATGCTAGCCGTGCTCCGAGAGCCGATGATGTCCCTCCTACTGCAGGGACTGTAATTGTACCTGCTGCTCAGACAGTTGTTTCTACTGTTACCGAGACTATCCCCGTATCCTTGCAGGAGTTAATGAGGCTGAAGCCTCTAGTTTTTACAGGAAGAGATGCAGCGGAGGATCCGTAGACATTCCTCAACAGGATGGTTAGGATTTGTCGTTCGCTATGGTGTTATGACGAGAGACGGGTTGAGCCTGCGGGTTTTCGTCTAGAGGGTCTTGCTCAGACATGGTGCGAGTCGGTTGAGAAAGGTCAAGCTGCAGGTCTCCCTCCTATGACTTGGGATGAGTTCACAACTATATTTCTTGCTCATTTCCTTTCGGAGAGCGTTCGAGATGCTCGAGCTCGTAGTTTCGAGTCTTTGCACAAGACTCTAGGGACGACAGTGTCCGAGTACGATATTCAGTTTACTCAGTTGTCCCGATATGCTCCTTACCTGGTAGACACTAAAGAAAAATGCAGAAAGAGGTTTGTGTCGGGACTGGACATGCAGTTATTTCTTGCTATCGGCGCCCAGCATTTTGACACTTATACAGCTGCTATGGATGCGGCCTTACTGTTGGAGGAGCGCATTTATGAGACTTCGGTCATTTCTGGACCAAAGCGGATTCGTACCGGTATGCCAGCTCAGAGGCGGTTAGGTAGTGTAACGTTTCAGAAATCGTTTTGCGAATTTTCCATTTTTAGGGTAAAATTTGTCGGTGTTTTCCGTTTTAACCCGATTGTGATCAAACTTCTGTATAGACTTCATGGCACTTAGTTTAGCTAGAATAAAACTAGTGCGCGAACTTTAGGGGTCAATGGAAAGTTTTGGTTCACAAAGAATTTTTCCCTAATTAAATATTATTTTAATACATTATTTACGCACTTTATTAGTGGTATCTACTTTTTGGCTTGGGTTAATTACTACTAATATGGTTTTATGCTAATCTAATCACTAGATATTTTGTTAAATCCTCCATCCATAATATCTAGATATTTTGTAAATTAAAATGAATTTTTAAAAGAAAAGAAAGGAAAGGAAAAGGTGGCAATTTGCATTAAATGAAGCTTTAATTGAATTGTGATAGAAATTTCTTCACAATTTACATAACACCCCCCCCCCCCACTTGAAATGGCCGACCACTTCCATTGGTTGCCCAAATTTTCCTCCTCCATTTCTATCTCATTTTGCTTCATAAAGATCATTAAATATCACAAATAAATCCCACAAACTCATTTATAAATCAAAACCCTTCATTCTTGAACTCAAAGTAAGCTTGGATCATCATGGAAGACTTCATTTTGGATGCTTAGATTTGGTGTTTTGTTGCAACTTTTTGAATCATTTTGGAGGTATAAAACCCTAACCCTAATGCTTAATTCTTGTTTTAAATCTTTAATTAGCTTATTAGTTGTTAATTTAAAGCTATTTAAATGCATGTTTAAAATTCTTGAAATGGTTTTTGGATAATTAATTAGGGTTTTGATTAGTGAATAGGTTAATTGTTAATTTTAGGCAAGTGAAAACTTAACCTACTTACTAGATTTGTTAAATGATATTTTCCTAATTACCTAATTAGCTTAATTACAAACTAGACTTTTGCTAATCCTAATTAGATGAGATTAAAATTTTAGTAAAGGTGTAACTGGTTTAACCTTGCTATTTGAAGATGTTTGTAAATTCTAGTTTTTGGTAAAACTTGTGGATTTGTGCTAAAATGATAAATACTGCTTACTAGATTTACGGATATTTTGGGCGTGGGTTTCTTTTGATGTTTCGACGTTAATTATATTGATTCCACGCTATATCTTGTGTTGTGAATGCACGATCGGTACGATCAGGGTCTAGACTTGGTAGTTGTGTCGCTTTGCGTTCCTAGCTAGGGTCGTGCCGATGTCGTTCGTGTCTTTGTGTAGCTTTTGCTCTTGAGTTCATTTCGTAATGTCGCTATGCGCCTTAGCCACTAAATCGAACACTTGAGAGTATGTTTGGAGTTGGTGCGTCGGTCAAACGTAGTTGGTACATGTTATTGGTCGATTGCTAATATAGACTTGTTTTATTGTTATATGCTTTCAGGATCGCAGGCGCGGACTTCGGGCGCTGCGAACAGGGGAAAGCGAGTGGTAGGATTTACTTAGCCAGGAGCGTTGGTGAGTAGATCTAACATCTACAGGGGAATCGCCCGCATGGCGTTATACGTCTGGGCTAGAGATGACTTGACTTGTCGCATATTCTATTTCATATATAGAGTTACGCATACACCTTATTGCTTAGTTATATGTATGCCGTAGAGGCCATTACTGTACATGAGATGTATATTGTAGTGGATGCTGGGACATATATAGGTAGGACTTTCTTGCTCGACATGATAGTACGCTATCAGGTTGATCTTTATCTTGACATGTATACTTGTTGTCTCTCTATTACATGTTGATAAAGCCCTTAGGATGTATACTCGACTTCCAGGACTATGATGTAGATCATACTAGTGGGGCCTGGGTAGTCCATGAGTACATCCTTCATTGTTTCTAGTCGTGGGAATATCGAGACGGGGCATCGATATTCCAGAGTAGACTAGCGTATATCTTCTCGACCCATGTGATGGGCGATGGATGATCCTATATCCATTGGTGTTTGACATCAGAGATAGTATGCGAAGGCTCAGTGGAGACTGGGTACACTGGACGGACTCGCCGAGAACTCCTAGTTGGTATTATAACTTACTTCAGATGGCAGTTCTCTGGTGACACTGGTACAGCTTACTCTGTTGACCCGAGATCGTCATAAGTCTTGTATGTCTCCCACTGTGCTTTGATTTCCACCCTACCACGGCTCTACTGAGTCGTGCAAACAGGTGGTTTTTGGGTACAGTCGTGATTCACATGGAGGCAATGAGCGATAGGAGGGGATTCGTCTCTCCCGGTATTGGGGGTTGATGTTGCGCAATGCTCGACTGGCCATAACTGCAAATCCCTGTCCAAGGTTGCAATGATTTACTGGTAAGTGTTATCAGTAGTTTCATACTTGTTATGGACCTTACATCGGCATGACTTATCAAGCTACTGGGGTCTGACGTTTACCGCCCCTAGGCGAGATATGCGACATATCAGACGAACAGACCGGACTGTGCGGTAAGTGTTACCGATTGGATTCGCAGGAGTGTGAGTAGGCCTGCTCGTTGATCTTCTAATCGCTCAATACCTGGATGGCCGTTACGTTTAGCAGACCGCTTGCGGCTTGTGGGTGTTTGATATGATCATCACCTACTGCCGGCGTATTGACGAGTCTTTAGAGTCCTATACAGGGGTTTCCTGGCTCAAGCGAAACGAAATAGGAGCGCATATAAGATATGTGCGGGACCGAGATTAATACGATATGAGATACCGTATTCTATTCTCGCGATTCGTGACATTGATCGGTTGTATGCGATATAGCCGGGTTATCGGATCAAGTGTTGATTCGATAAGTTGTTACACATGATATTAGTCAGTTATGACCGGATCGTTAAATCAAGTGTTGATTTAATGTACAAATATATATTTGATATATTACTTTACATTAACTAGTATTGGTTCACTTAAGATTGATTTTCTCACTAGATTTTGCATATTGTTTATATGTGATATATGCAAGTGTACATGTTTGTATCATGTTTGATGATACATACAAGATGAGTGTATGAGACTTAAACCAAATCATGGTTAAATTAGGGTTTACTAATTTCCTAACAAATAACAAAAGAGATGAGACTTTGGTCAAAGTTATCAAGCTTCATGAAGCTTGAAGAAACATTGACAAAGTCAACTCCTTTGTCATTTCCTTAGGATATTAGTTAACCCAACCCTTAACCTAATACTTTGGTTAATTCTCTACATGAGTTAAGCATGAGGGCTTAACTCAACCATGGTGCCATAATTAAAAGGATAAGTTTCATTTGGATTCATTAGTCTTTATTCTTTTCTTCTTCTTCTTTTTCATCAAGCTTCATCAAAAGCTTGCTAGCTCCAATGATGCCATGAGAAAAAGAGTGAGAAAAACAATTCTAAAGTGAGCCCACTTCCTATTTCTTCATCCTCTACTACTTGCCATGTAGTATACGGTGTTCACTTCACAATGTTCTTGACCAAGTGAAGGAATAGCTTAAGTTTGAGTTTCCCCGACGTAGATCATCTTCGACCTCGAAGTCAACGACCTAGCCCGCTCATTTCTTCGAAGAAACCATCGCTAGGGTCCGGGATCCCGATGATCGCAGCGAAGGGACGTCAACACGGAGCTTTAGAAGTGAAGGACCGGATCTATAAAGGTTGTAATCCCTTTCACTTAGTAGCAAAGTAGTTTTCTTGCTTTTAGTTTCGCCTTACCGCTAGTATACGATCTTTCATAGGGTTGTTCGGCACATAAAAATTTGATTTTGGCATGGTTGATGCCTTGTAGACCCTCATGAGTGTGTATAGGAACCCTACAATTGTTGTGCTTGGACTAGTAACCTTAGGACACTGCACCATTATTGACGGCTCATGTTGCACGAGCACTGATTGTATGCCACACACACCGTCAATAATTGCCATGTCACGCATAACACACTTATAGATATGATATTGTTTGGTTAGGGACATTGTGACATTGATTCATATTCCTTATTACATATAACATATAGCATACCTGTATACCTACATGCTTACACATGTCTTGAAATGCTTACATGCTAGTTACCTGTATACCTATAAGGTATTGTACCATTAGCGATAGGTACTACACACTTAATGACATAGCTACATGTATACCTTGCATACATACTTCACTTATACCCGGAGGGTATATTACATCATTACTGATAGGTAGATACATATACCTTGCTATACCTTTATGTTTACACATATATCTGGCTATAGCTACATGTTTATCTTTATTTGATGTTATATAGAATTGGAAAAATTAGGAACTGCATGATTTATATATTAACTTGTTGCAGCTAATAGCAGATTTTCCTTTATATGCTCACATTACAGTTTTATGTTGCATATATTATATTCATGGATTTTCGCATTGAAATATGGATTTTTCATGATGTTTTCTGGATTTGAGGACCGTGGTAGTTTCATGAAATTATGCATTATTTGAAAAACCCGGTTTCTCTTGATATATTATTTCAGCAGCCACCATGAGTTTTATCGGTTCTGATATATATATATATATATATATATATATATATATATATATATATATACCCCATGCGAGGAGCGTCGTGGGCCGTGTGAGGGTACATGGTGGGGCCCGGAGGTACCCCGGGGAAAGACGATTGAAGGACCTTGCCGATTAAGCCTGGCAGGGGAACCATACGCTCCGGTGACATTACCTATGACTCGGCGGTTATCGTAGAGATACCGACGGGAGTCTTGTACCTATAGATACGTCCAGAGGCGAGGATCAGACCTAGGCACTCGAGCTTTCGGTATAGCGTATGATACGTACCTATCAGGGTGCCAGTCGTGGTGACAGCACCTGATAGATCGACTTTTATGTGTCGATGCTTGGCACAGGTTTTCATGATATTTTTACTCCTAAGTATATATAACAGTGGAATGGGACGATGTTATATATGCATATATATATATATATATATATTAGTGGAATGGGACGCTAATATATATGTATACAAATAAATTCATATACTTCATCATAATTATTCATGCAAATATACTTAGGATATATAAGATTCACTTGATATTGGATTTGGGATATAAGAGATTCCTTTAAGATTTGATACAGGATATATATATGAGATTGCTGATTTTGTACATTCTGGATATATGAGATTTACTTGATATTTTACATTTAGGGTTTGTAAGACTTGCATGATATGAGTGCCAATTTGGAGGCTGATTTGAGAAATTGGGATTTGGATTGTCTTGATGGATTTTGGTCCTACCATGATGTCAGGATTCCGTGAAAATGACATGTTTCATTCCATACTCCACATTTTTTGTTTATGCGCTGCTTCATGTATTAGTAGTACCTGATAGAGTACCTTCCATGACTGTTGCATTTACATACTTTATTTTATATGCATTGCTTCATGTATTAGATGTACCTGCTAGAGTACCTTTCATGACTGTTGCATATATACATTGTCATATCATCGCTTCATGTATTAGTTGTACCTTATAGAGTACCTTACATGATTGTTGCATACAGATTGTCATATTATTGCTTCATGTATTAGATGTACCTGCTAGAGTATCTTTCATGACTATTGCATTCATATGACCATTTATTGCTTAGCTTGCATATGTTAGATTCGCGTTGTACGTGCATACTTACGATTACCTGCATATGTTATTTACTATTCACGAGTTGGCAACTCACCCCCGTTGTGCCACAGTGTTTTGCAGTTCGTTCCTCATAGTAGTCAGAGGCAGGGCTATTATCATCTATCATAGTATCTTTTGCTGTGGATACCGCTTCGTCTCACAGTGTGCAGTTTTGCTTTAAGTGGGTTTTGTAATTATCCGTTCATGTTTATTGTATATTTGTTGCATCCTGTACTCTCCATCTACCATTATCTTGTATGACTTAGAGTCTTGATGTGAGGACGACATTATATGTTATTTTGTGACTTGGAGGTCTTTTCTGCAGTTTACTTCTATCCTATTTATTTCTTCGCTACGGCGTCGTATATCTGTTGTGGTGGTGGTTTTCCGCCGTTGGGCGTGGATTTGCTTCCGTTGGGGATGCTTTACTTATATTTATGTTGTACCCATTTTTGGGGTTAGTTTTTACAAAGGAGGTGCTGCCAAAATTTTAAAGGAAATAAAGTTGGACTTTTAAAGAATTTGGGTTGAGATTTCAAAGGTTTTAAAAATTGTTCTTATTTCTTACTACTTTTGATGGTTTAGATTGCTGGATTTTCGGATTACTTAAATTGCGTTATTCCTGTGAACGTTGCGTAGTTTAAGGGCCGTCACGTGCCAATTTCGGGTCGTGACAAAGTTGGTATCAGAGAGCTAGGTTTTACCTTTTAGAGTGTAGGATGACCTTGGTATGATGGAGTAGGTAGCTTAAGCAGAGTAACGTAGTGTGTGTATGTCCGCGGCATACTCACGATGCGGTACTCCGCCTAAAGTGACCTAAGTACAAATTGCTTGAAATTCCTTCCTTGATGATACATATCCTTGTGATTCGATTTCCGTGTTCATATCGAATCCTATTTCCATTTATAGCCTTTTCCGCCGATGACTATGGGAACTCAGAGTGTTGCAGTGAGGGCCGAGGTCAGATTTGACTCTTGTGGGACGAGGACTGACCAGGATGACACGCTTGTTGCACAGGAGCAGATGGATCCTCCTTCGACAGATCATCTCGCTAGGCTTGTGGCAGATATGCAGGACATGCACCAGATGATGAGTTCATTGGTTGAGGCCATTCGAGCACAGCGATAGGAGGTTGTCACCCCTGTTACCCAGTTATTCCTTACGATCAGCACTCAATATAGTGTTACGTATATAGAACCAGTGGATGCAGCCCTAGTTGACGAGACACGTATTCCAGAGACTTTAGGAGTTCCGGAACAGTGGAGGACTCGTACCGGTGTACCAGCCCAAAGACAGAGGCGTAGTCGTCGAGACAGATTTCATACACGTCGCGGGAGTAGCAGAGGCTTGGGACGAGGAGAGTCGGTTAGCTAGATTAGCCATTCGTTGTGTTAACTTCTGTCAGCGATTCTTTTGTTGCGCGACACGTATGTCAGTCGTGTGCCAATCAGATAGGAGATAGATATTCGTCCGTCGTTGTGATCCTTCTAGAGAGGTTGGATTTGACGTTCTCCTGGGCATGGACTGGTTAGCTACGTGCTATGCGTCTGTGGACTGCCGTGAGGAAACAGTCAGGTTTTGTTTTCCCGAGGAGTTAGTTCTTGTTGTGCAGGGGGAAAGTAGTGCGGCCTATCACAGCTTGAATTCAGCATTTTTCGCTAGTCGGCTTCTGAGGAGAGGATGTCGTGGATTCTTGGCTTGCATTGGTGATACCGGAGCCACAGTGGGATTGTTATATCGGGTTCCTATCGTGCGAGAGTTTTCCGATGTTGTTCTATATGAGCCGGCGAAGCTTAAGGAGCTTAAGGATCTGCTGCAGAGTTGCTAGATAGGTGTGGCTTGTGTGTTTGAGCGTTTCGCTTTGGGGTGCTCCTATTCTGTTCATCAAGAGAAGGACGGCAGTTTGAGGTTGTATATTGATGGATCGTCAATTGAACCGGGTTACGGTGCGGATAGGTATTCTTTACCTTGCATCGACGATTTCTTCGATCAGCTCCAAAGTGCGAGATATTTTTCTAAGTTGTTTGGGATCAGGTCATCATTGTTGCGGGTTCGGAGTGATGTCATTCTGAAGTCTGCTTTTGTGCGTGCTATGGGCTTTATGTGTTTTGATGGTGTCATTGGACTCACCAATGCCCTAGCGGCATTCGTGGATATGATGAATTAGATTTCTTCAGGCCGTTCCTCGACCAGTTTATTGTTGTGTCATTGATGACATTCTGGTCTATTCCAAGAGTCGTGAGGAACATGAGCAACACTTGAGGATTTGCTTTGCAGACATTGGGAGAGCCCCAGCGATTTGCTAAATTCTCGAAGTGTTCCTTCAGGCTTGATTGTGTTGACTCCTAGGTCTTATAGTTAAGGGAGACGGTTTTCGTATGGTCCCGAGGAAGATCGAGGCCGTACTGCTTTGGCCCAGAATTGTGTACGGGATGGAGGTCCGCAGATTTTTGGGCTTAGCAGGTTTTTACCACCGTTTCGTGCAGGATTGCTAGTGTATTACTGCACCGTTGACTGAACTGACCGGAAAGAAGATTCCTTTTCATTGGACTGTGGCATGCGTGCGGAGTTTTCAGCAGTTGGAGACTCGGTTGACAACTGCACCGGTTCTTTCTTTTCTTTTGGTTCGGGCGACTTTGTTGTTTAACTGTGATGTTTCGCGAGTGGGGCTCGATTGTGTACTGATGTAGCACTATTGAGTTATCGCTTATGCTTCCCTATAGTTGAAGGAAGTACGAGCAGGATATCCCACTCATGATCTGGAGATGGTCGCGGTGGTCGTGCGTTGGAGATTTGGAGACACTACTTGTTCGAAGAGTCGTGTCAGATTTTCACGGACCACCAGAGCTTAATGTATATCTTCCTGCAGCGGGTTTTGATTGTTAAGACAGTTTTCTGCAGATTTATAGTTCTTGTGCGATCGTTGAGTAAAGCTTAAGTTCTCCTCTATTGAGGGGACAACTTGCTTATGTCCGTGCCCGTCCACTTTCCCGTAATCGCTTTCGCGAGGCACAGCCCGCCGAAGATCGTTCATCAGAGATTCTTGAGCATACTCGGCTGGGCAAAAATTCGGAGTCCTTGATTTATGACCAGGGTGTGCTACGTCTAGGGACGCATTTGTGTGTACCTACTACTGATGGGTAGAGACATGAAATCCTAGAGCAGGCACATCAGTCAGCTTTCAGTGTTCATTCAAGTTCCACCAATATGTGACGTGACTTATGAGTTAGTTACGGGTGGGGAGGAATGAAGAGTGAAGTTTCGGATTTTGTTTCAAGGTGTCTGTCTTATTGTAAGCTAAGGTTGAGCATTTAGACCGACTGGAGAGTTGCAACCTTTAACCATTCCGGAATGGGAATGGGGGCAGATCTCCACGAATTTCGTTATGGCGTCTACTTAGGTCTAGACAGGGTGTGACTCCATTTGGGTGTTTGTTGTCCGGTTATGCTCAGTTTGCTCAGTTGTTCTTTGTTAAGTTTTGCGTTTGCATGGAGTCCTTCATGCGTTGTATCCAATAGAGGCATCCTGTTTGCTTGTCATCTTAGACAGAAGTTTCAGGAAGCCTTGGGTACTGGTTGAGCTTTAGCTCCGCTTTTCATCCGTTGGCTGGTGGTTAGACAGAACGGACTATACAGACTCTGGAGGATATGCTTGTTGTGTGCGAACTTTGTTGTCGGCAGTTGGGATCGTCACTTGCCATTGTTAGGATTCTCATTCGATAGCAGTTATCAGGAGACATTCCAATTGGCAACCTTTAATTTTTGTTTTTTAGGTGGTGTCGATCGCCAGTCTGTTTTTCTGACTCTGCGAGAGTAGGATTTTTGGGACCCGAGCTAGTCTAGAGACTTCGGAGATGATCCAGTTGGTTCAGGTCAGGATGAGAGCAGCCCAGTGCGGACAGAAGTCTTATGCCGACCGTGATGGTCGCAGACTTGAGTTCGCAGTGGGAGATCATGTATTCCTACTGATTTTTCCGATGAAATGGCAAGTTGAGTTTTGGGAAGCTTAGTCCCAGGATTGTAAGTCCTTTTGAGGTCCTCAAGCGAGTTAGTTCCGTTGCCTATAAATTTCGCCCAGATTATTGAGTATTCATCCCGTATTTCCTTGTGTCGATACTTTACAAATACCTTCATGACCTTTCTCACATGATTCAGCACCAGACCATTTAATTGGGATGCGATCTTTTTGTTCACCGGCAGCCGAGTGTGTTAATGGCTCAGCAGGTGGAGAAATTTCGGTCAAGGGTCTTGCCATCTGTGGAGGGTTTCTTGGACGTAGCCGTATAGTGAGGTGAACACTTGGTAGGCTGTGAGCGAGATTTGGGAGTTTTGTAATCTTCTCTTTGAAGGTACGCTTGGTGAGAATTTTAAATTCGGGGAACGAATTTCTTTAAGGGGGGAAGATTGTAACGTTTTAGAAATCGTTTTGCGAAATTTCCGTTTTTAGGGTAAAATTTGTCAGTATTTTCCGTTTTAACCCGATTGTGATCAAACTTCTGTATAGACTTCACGGCACCTAGTTTAGCTAGAATAAAGCTAGTGCGCGAACTTTGGGGGTCAATGGGAAGTTTTGGTTCACATAGAATTTTTTCCTAATTAAATGTTATTTTAATGCTTTATTTGCGTACTTTATTAGTGGTAATTACTTTTTGGCTTGGATTAATTACTACTAATGTGGTTTTATGCTAATCTAATCACTAGATATTCTGTTAAACCCTCTATCCATAATATCTAGATATTTTGTAAATTAAAATGAATTTTTAAAACAAAAGAAAGGAAAAGGTGGGAATTTGCATTGAATGAAGCTTTAATTGAATTGTGCTAGAAATTTCTTCACAATTTACACAACAACCCCCCCCCCCAACTTGAAATGGCCGGCCACTTCCATTGGCTTCCCAAATTTCCCCCCTCCATTTCTATCTCATTTTGCTTCATAAAGATCATCAAAAATCACAAATTAATCCCACAAACTCATTTATAAATCAAAACCCTTCATTCTTGAACTCAAAGTACGCTTGGATCATCATGGAAGACCTCATTTTGGATGCTTAGATTTGGTGTTTTGTTGCAACTTTGTGAATCATTTTGGAAGTATAAAACCCTAACCCCAATTCTTAATTCTTGTTTTAAATCTTTAACTAGCTTATTAGTTGTTAATTTAAAGCTATTTAAAAGCAGGTTTAAAATTCTAGAAATGGTTTTTGGATAATTAATTAGGGTTTTGATTAGTGAATAGGTTAATTGTTAATTTTAGGCAAGTGAAAACTTAACCTACTTACTAGATTTTTTAAATGATATTTTCTTAATTACCTAATTAGCTTAATTACAAACTAGACTTTTGCTAATCATAATTAGATGAGATTAAAATTTTAGTAAAGGTGCAAGTGGTTTAACCTTGCTATTTGAAGATATTTGTAAATTCTAGTTTTTGGTAAAACTTGTGGTTTTGTGCTAAAATGATAAATACTGCTTACTAGATTTACGGATATTTTTGGCGTGGGTTTCTTTTGACGTTTCGATGTTAATTATATTGATTCCACGCTATATCTTGTGTTGTGAATGTGCGATCGGTACGATCAGGGTCTAGACTTGGTAGTTGTGTCGCTCTGCGTTCCTAGCTAAGGTCGTACCGATGTCGTTCGTGTCTTTGTGTAGCTTTTACTCTTGAGTTCGTTTCGTAATGTCGCTATGCGCGTTAGCCACTAAAACGAACACTTGAGAGCATGTTTGGAGTGGGTGCGTCAGTCAAACGGAGTTGGTACGTGTTATTGGTTGATTGCTAATATAGACTTGTTTTATTGTTATATGCTTTCAGGATCGCAGGCGAGAATTTCGGGCACTGCGAACAGGGGAAAACGAGTGGTGGGCTTTACTTAACCAAGAGCGTTGGTGGGTAGATTTAACATCTACAGGGGAATCGCCCGCATGGCGTTATGCATCTGGGCTAGAGATGACTTGACTAGTCACATATTCTATTTCATATATTGAGTTGCGCATACACCTTATTGCTTAGTTAATTGTTGTGCTTGGACTAGTACCCTTAGGACACTGCACCATTATTGACGGCTCATGTTGCACGAGCACTGATTGTATGCCACACACACCGTCAATAATTTCCATGTCACGCACAACACACTTATAGATATGATATTGTTTGGTTAGGGACATTGTGACATTGATTCATATTCCTTATTGCATATGACATATAGCATACCTGTATACCTACATGCTTACACATATGCCTTAACATGCTTACATGCTAGTTACCTGTATACCTATAAGATATTGTACCATTAGCGATAGGTACATACACACTTAATGACATAGCTACATGTATACCTTGCATTCATACTTCACTTATACCCGGAGGGTATATTACATCATTACTGATAGGTAGATATATATACCTTGCTATACCTATATGTTTACACATATATCTGGATATAGCTACATGTTTACCTTTATTTGATATTATATAGAATTGGAGAAATTAGGAACCGCATGATTTATATATTAACTTGTTGCAGTTAATAACGGCTTTTCCTTTATATGCCCACGTTACAGTTTTATGTTGCATATATTATATTCATGGATTTTCGCATTGAGATATGGATTTTTCATGATGTTTTCTGGATTTGAGGACCGTGGTAGTTTCATGAAATTATGCATTATTAGAAAAACCCGGTTTCTCTTGATATGATATTTCAGCAGCCACCATGAGTTTTATCGGTTCTGATATATATATACCCTATGCGAGGAGCGTCGTGGACCGTGTGAGGGTACATGGTGGGCCTGGAGGTACCTCGGGGCAAGACGATTGAAGGACCTTGTCGATTAAGCCTAGCAGGGAACCATAGACTCCGGTGATATTACCTATGACTCGGCGGTTATCGTAGGGATACCGACGGGAGTCATGTACGTATGGATACGTCAAGAGGCGAGGGTCAGAGCTAGGCACTCGAGCTTTCGGTATAGTGTATGATACGTACCTATCAGGGTGCCAGTCATGGTGACAGCACCTGATAGATCAGCTTTTTTGTGTCGATGCTTGGCACATGTTTTCTTGATATTTTTACTCCTAAGTATATATAACAGTGGAATGGAACGTTGTTATATATGCATATATATATATATAGTGGAATGGGATGCTTTTTATAGTTTTTGCTTTGCATAGTGATATTTATGAAATATCATACACCTTATTCGATGAGGAAAGAGCCAACGATCCCTTCACTGGGTGTGACCACTTTAGAAAAACTAGAAAAGGCCCCAAAAACATTCCATTAAAAATCACTGGATTATACAACGTATCATGTTCATTACGCTCATGGTTTTCTTAAAAACCTGCATAGCCCTCCGTCATTTCAGATATGTACTACTTAGTATTCGTGCTGCGGTAGTTTGGCATCCGTCAAGGCGTAGTGTACGGTAGCTAACTACTGCTTATTTGATAGCATACGATGCGATTGGATTAGGGTATTCGTACGGCGTAGTTTGGCCTCCATCAAGGGTCGTGCGGGTGGGTTTAATTCAATCAGGAAATGACGGGTTGAACTTGACTAGCAGACTATGGGTAGTTTGGCCTCCGTCAAGGTCATAGGACGTTAGGGGTAAAATATTATTGGGAATTTCAAGTGTTGAAATTTGCAATGAGATTGCTTACCTTCAATGAGATAGTTGGATTCCGATACCCGCTGCGAGTAAGAGTTACTCCTGGGAGAGTTTTACACATTACAATTAGCCGATCAAGTAGGTGTCTAGAAAAGTGTTAAAGGGGTTACGCCCTAGGGAAAATGATGTTTATTTTAATTAGGTCTGTGCGAACGCACGGGGAACCTCACTCAAAGTACCGGCACTGGCCTGGCTGAAAGAATGGAGAACTTGTAAAGTGTAATTAATCGCTGCTAGTCTTTCCTTTTAGGGTTAGAAGGAAGATTTGACTAAAACAGTGGGAGACATCCTGATTAGATAAATTGATAACCAATCTAATCTTGTAAAAGCGCACGCTGAGTGTTTTCTTCTCTCTCTCTCAAGGTAGCGACCATGTCACGCCTTAATCAAGATAATAATACGGATGTATTGACCGAACCCGCTTGTTATACTGCGCTAGGGAACGTTGGTCACGCTCCAACTTATAATTGTTATAAGACAGAGCAGGAAATAGGGGATTACCAGAATTCCCGTGCCGCCCAAACGAAGAAAGTGCATGTTGATGCATCTTCTTCGGGTGTGTTCATTACACAGAACTGTTTCTCAATATCCTTTACGTCCTGAGTATTTGATACCGGATCAGGATCCTACTTATGTAATTGTTTACATGGGGTACATATAGATAGAGAACTGAGAATGGGTGATAAGTTTCATGAGATAGAAACGGTGCAAGTGTTGCAGCCAAGTCTGTTGGTAGTTATCACCCTGTTTTAGCAAATACATTGATTCTGAACGAATGTTATTAGATACCGAACCTGATATACAACATCATATCAGTCTCTTTATAAGTAAAGAAAGGATATAATTTTGTATTGTTGGATAATGTTTTGAACATTTCCTATATCAAGAGTTGATCGGTTCAGGCACGTTATCTAAAAGCATAGACGTTCTAAATCAAACCACGGTTCTTAACATACAGAACACACACAAGAGGAAGAGTTCAGAAATGAACGAATCCTTCTTGAGGCATTGTAGACTAGGTCATATCAATGCGACCCGACTAGCTGAAGTTACATATAGATGCATATTTAAATTAGTTTGAATTTACATCTTGTGAAACTTGCCGGTCATGTCACAGAGATAAGATGACCACAGCTCCGTTTATTGGAAACAAAGAATGTGTTAGTGAACTCTTGGGATTGATACATGCTGATGTATGAAGGTCCCCAGTCTACAGATACTAAGAGCAGTTCTTTGTACTTCATTACATTCACCGATGATCTCTCAAGATTCAGACATATGTTCCTATTGAAACACAAGTACAAAACTTTTGAGATAATCACAGAATATAAGTTAGAAGTAGAGAAACAAAAACGAGTATAAGTATTATGTCCTTTGATGAGATCAAGGTGGAGAATACTTGAGCAAGGAATTCCTGGACTATTCTAAGGGAGAATGAGATTCTCTCTCAGCATTACTCCTCCGTATACACCATAGCATGATGGTATATCGGGGCGGAGCAATAGCACCCTATGTGATATGGTGTGCTCTATAATGAGTACTACTGAGTTTCCTATTTCCTTTTGGGAGTTATGCACTTGAGAAGCTGCATACCTATTGAATAGGGTTCAAATCAAATCCGTTGCCGACCACTTCATATGTGATAAGGAAAGGGAAGAGCCCATATCTTAAGTTTGTTAAGATTTGGGGTTGTCCGGTCTATATCTAAAAGCAAAATCCGGACAAGCTCGAGGCAAAGTTAGTTCTGTGGAAGTTTATTGGATATCCTAAGCATTCGCAAGAGAATATCTTCTACCAAACCGAGGAACATAAGATGTTTTGTTTCTCGGCATGCCACCTTTGTGTAAGGGAATTTCTTGTGAAGAAATTATTGGTCATGAGCTAGAACTGGAAAGAGTTCCATCTATACAAACTGTAGCTGATGATTTGGTAGAACAAAAGGATTCAATAGTTTCCAACGAACCTCAGCCTCTCCGCCGATCTAGTAGGGCTCCTCACCCACCTGAGAGATACTTCGGTTTTCTCTATGACAATAGGTGAGAGGATTGCATCATGAGATGATGAACTAACTAGTTTCGAGCTGGCCATCAGGAGTGGGACTCTGTAAGAATGGCTGGATGCTTAGCGATCTGAGATGGAATCCTTATAGACAAACAAAGTATCGACTTTGGTTGCTTTATCTGAAGGGTTAAATCCCCATCAGAAGCAAGTATATCTTGAGAAGATTACTTGGGTACATGGAAAAGTTGAGACTTTCAAAGCTGTGCTTAAAGTCCATCCAGATCCTACTTTCCACGCCTACATACCATAACTATGATATCTGGCGGTTGGGTGTCATGACTGCTTTTCTAAATGATGATTTGGAAGAGAGCGTCTATAAGTACACAGCCAGAGGGCTTCGTAAACAGTGGGAGCAGCGGAAACATGAGCAAGATATTTTATATGATAAATCAGGCATCGCGGAGTTGGAACATCTGTTTTGATGTGATAGTCAAAGAGTTTGACTTCATCAAAATGGTAGATGGACCTTGTATATACAAAAAGGTAGTAGAGAGTATGGTGGTGATCCTCGTAGAGTACGTAGATGACATACTCTTTATAGGGAAGGAGTTTCCTATGCTACGCTCGGTCAATCTCCTCCTATCACAATGATTCTCCATATAGGATCAAGGTGATATCTCCTAATCCTGGGTTCTGGATCTATGGGATAGATCTAATTAGATGTTGGGATTCTCACTAGTTATAGTGAGATGGTATCAATCGATCCTGGGGAGAATCACTGGAAAGGTTCCAGGGTGATAAGGACGACTGAATGTCAGTCGCAGGCATTGTCTTTACCCTCCGTGGAGGGACGATATGTTGGAAGAGTTCCAAGCTAAATACTGTGACTTACTAGACGATTAAAGGCAAGATACATCATTACTAAGGATGCTACCAAAGAGGCATTCTGGATATATATAAGTTCATGAGATGAACTTCACTCCAACCATTGTGTGATAATGGAGTTATGGCTTTGGCCTAGGAACCCCCGTCCCATCAGAAATCCAGATATAATTCCTAGGCAGTATCACCTGATCATGGAGATGGTTGATCTCTAGGGAGATCGGGGTTAGGAGAGTAGACAAAGAGGAGAACAGCGCGGATCCACTCACAAAGGCCTTTTTCCCAGTCGAGACTTTTATGGGATGGTTGAATATGAGATACTTCAACCACAGCTACTTGTTGGGTATGTGATACCACAACAGATGGCCCTAGTGCAAGTAGGAGATTATTAGTTATATATATGCCTTAGAGGCCATTACTGTACATACAATGTATACTGTAGTGGATGCTTGGACATATCTAGAGAGGGCTTTCTTGCTCTACATGATAGTATGGTATCTGGTTGTACTTTATCTTAACATATACTCTAATTATCTCTATGTTACATGTTGATAGAGCCCTTAGGATATGTACTCGACTACTGGGACTCTGATGAGATCATACTAGTGGGGCCACGGTAGTCGACGAGTACGTCCTATAACTGTTCCTAGTCGAGGGTGTCTCGAGACAGGGCATCGATACACCAGAGTAGACTAGCGTATACGCATCTTGACCCATATGATGGGCAATGGATGATCCCATAGGATGGTGTACGGGTGCTCAGTAGAGACTGGGTACACTGGACAGACTCGCCAAGAACTCCCAGATGGTATTATACCACACATCAGATGGCAGTTCTTTGGTGACACTAGTACAGGTTAGTCTGTAGACCCGAGATCGTCATAGTGTCTTGTGTGATTCCCACTGTGCTTTGATTTCCATCATCCCACGTCCATGAGGGCATGCAAAAAGGTGGCTTTTGGGTACAGTCCCGAATCACATGGAGACAATGAGCGATAGGAAGGGATTCGTCTCTCCCGGTATCGGGAGGTGATGTTGTGCTGTGTTCGATTGGCTATAACTGGAAATCCCTAACCAGGGTTGCTGAGATTTACTAGTAAGTGTTATCAGTAGTTTCTCGAACTGTTATAGATCTCATATCGAATTGACTTATCAAGCTACTGGGGTCTGACGTTTACCACCCCTAGGCGAGATATGCGACATATCAGACGAAGAGACCGGACTGTACGAGAGTGTTACTGATTGGATTCGCAGGAGAATGTACAGGCTTGCTTGTTAATTTCTGATCGTTCAATACCTGGGTGGCTGTTACGTTTAGCTGACCGCTTGCAGCTTGTGGGTGTTTGATATGATCATCACCTACTGCCGGCGTATTGACGATTCTTTAGAGTCCTACACAGAGATCTTTTGGCTCAGGCAAAACGGAGTAGGAGCACATATATGATATGTGCGGAAATGGTAACAATACGTGTTGTGATACCGTATTAGATTCTCGCGATATGAGATATCGGCCGGGTATATGTGATATAGCCGGGTCATCGGATCAAGTGTTGATTCGATGAACTGATACAGATTATATTAATCGGTTATTTGTGAAATAGCCTGATTATCGGATCAAGTATTGATTCAATAATTTAATGTATAATTATATATTTGATATATTAAATTACATTAACTGATATAAGCTCACTAAAAGATTCTTTTTCTCACTCAGGTAATACATTAATATATATGCGATATATGTTAATTGTATTGTTTTATTTTGTTACAATAAATATTGTATATGTGATATGTAATATTGTAACATGTTAGGGTTATTAATGCAACATGTTTAGTGGAGATTAAACATGTTTAGGGTTTGATTTGGGTTAATCTTTTTTAGAACCTTCTAGAAGGTTTTGTTTTGTTTTGTGAAAAGATATTTGTTTTGATATTTTTGCAAGATATTTGTTTAACCCAACCCAACCCTTTAACCTTAGATAGATCTCTACAAGGGTTACATATACCATGGTTGCATTTCTAACCTCACACTTGACTTAAATTATTCATCACAAAAGGATTAGATCTTCTTCTTCCTTCTTCTTCTTTCATGAAAAAGCTTTCTAGCTTTTTATGTTGTGATGAAAATGAGTGAGATTAAGAAAACAAATGAGGGCTAAAATCCTACTTCATCATCCTAATCTATCCTAGCCATTTAGATTAGGGTGTTCACTTCATTTAGTGAGTGAGAGCTTGTGTTAAAGAAACTTCAAGGTAGATCATCTTAGTTATCGAAGATTGGTAGCATGCTTGCATCTTTCTCCTCGTGGAGCCTCTCTAGAGTTCGGGAACATGATGATCACAGTGAAGGGACCTCAACACCGAGCTTTAGATGTGAAGGACCGGACTACAAAGGCTGTGGTCCCAAACTCTTAGATGTTAAAGTGTTTAACATGCTTTGTTTCTCCTAATCTCTAGTTTAAAGATCATGGTTAGGGTTGTTTGACATGTCTAAATTTTAAATCGGGCATGGTTGATGCCTTATAGACCCTTCTGAGAGTGCCTAGTAACCCTACAGTGGTATCAGAGCCATGCTAGAGCTTTATGCGAAGTGTAGACGAAGTTTAAAGTCCGATCGAACCCCGAAACCCCGGTTTATACCCTTCTCTGGAAATTTTGTAAAAATGTGATTTTTTTTCTGCATTAAAAATACTCCAAAAAATCAGCAGGGAATTCTAAGGATAACCATGAAACACGAGCCCCCAACTCTCTCAAAGTGCCTCGGAACCGCGGCAAGAACATGCTTGTCGTGGCGGTTCCATGGCCAGAACAGTGAATTAGGGACATGTGTTTACACAGTAATGTCCGTAGGTGTTTCCTCATATTTCTGGGTATTTTTAATTATACTCAAGTGTTGAGTTTTCTTGGATGTATTGTGGACTCGTTGATTTGATCGGATAATTTAACTTCGTTTAAATTTTTCCGGGTAATTTTAGAACGTGTTAAAAAGTTCGAACGGATATAATAACTCACTTTTTTCCCTGCCGGAAAATTTTCAAGTTTTGGATTTTTCCATAGTTTCAGAACGTTCTAAGTCGTGCAAGTAACGCGGTGGACCCCCTAGAAGAACACAAACCTTAACTCGATTATGTGACCGTCTGAACCGCCTCTAAACCTTAGGGTTTGTGGCAGTACGGCGTTGCCGCATGTGAGGCGTTGGCTTGACCCTTCTACGGCTGGACCATTGGTATTGTGGCATGTGATGGATGTTTATAAACTAATTTCAACTATTGAGAACTATTTGGGAAATCTTGGGTGTTTGTTTATGTAAGACTATGGTAGCGCCCCGGCCGTCTTTCCGAGGTCAAAATGCAGAAACGAAAATTTTTCTTAACTTGAAAACCGGCGCTATCGTATGCTTAAAATCAGGATCAAACCATTAACCTACAACTAGCTAATAAGAGAAGGGATAGAATGCAATACCGATCGATCGGTGTCCTTCGGTCTTTGGCCACCATCCCAAGCTCCCCGCGGCAACTACGGTCTTGATCTCCTCGTCGGAAAGGGCACCACATCTACGAGTCGTTTTACGGGCTCCCGCTTCATCCGAAGCAACTCGGGCATAAAGTTTGCTAGCCGACGTGTCCAAGGTGTTGTAGAGAATGTTTGTGATCACTTTGTCTCTTGAATCCGTTTCATGGATGGAGGTTAGAGATGTTTCCATTGATGGAAGCTTTGAGCTAGAGAAGAAAGAGGAAGAAGAAGATGTTTCTCTCTCTTTTCTTTTGTGATGTTAGAATGATCAAATGAGAGTGTGAGAAGAATAATATGATAGCTAACACCATCAGATGGCAGCCCCTCTCTCTCTCTCTTCCTCTCATGTCAACACAAATCAATCACATAATGTGATGTTTGCACAAGAAATGATACCATGACTCACCCATGAAGTATATGTATCATTTAATGCACAAAATGATGGTTTCTAGCTCATAATTTCCATTTGTAAACATTAACCCAAATGTTTACAACAATAAAAAGATACGGCAACATCTAAAGTAAACTCGTGACGGATCACAAGAATACCCCTCACTTGTATATACATAGGTGCATCCGCATTCCAACTGAATGCGAATGCGATGAGAATAAAGTAACCCAACAAATCTAATACAAGGATACGGCTTAAACCAAAGCCCACTAGTATGATCCGTCCATTCATGATCCGTGCAATAAAGCACGTATAAGATTGAACCCTGCCATATATCATACGGCCTCTACAACGTTTCGCCCGAAACTTGAGAAACTTTCTGTGGGGGACTCTAAAGACTCGTCAATACTTTGGCTGTGGATTTAACCACTAGCACGTCTGAGGTATTAGCCGTACGTAACGGACTACCAAGTATTGAACAAAAGGGAGGTCGATGAGCGAACTCATCCTGACACCCTATTGAGCTTGTCAGTGACAATATCCGTACAGTCCGGTCCGTTCGTCTATGAGCATCGCATGGCGGGCCTAGGGGGTTGGTGAAAGTCAGTCCTCCAAAAGCGGTAAAAGTCGTGTCGGACTGTAGCCCAGAACACCCTGAGATACTAATGGAATACCTACCAGTAAATCTCCTGCCTCGGCCGAGAGCTTTATGTAATGGCTGTCCTAGACACAGCGCGATCTCACCCCCAATACCGGGAGAGACGAAACCCCTGCCGATCCGCTCACTGCCTCCATGTGGCTCGGGACTGTACCCAACTAAAACCTGTTTGCACGACTCCTTTGAGCCGTGGTAGGGTAGTAATCAAAGCACAGTGGGAACTCACACGAAACAAATGACGACCTCAGGTCGATTAACTAACCTGTACACATGTCACCAGGGAACTGCTATCTGACGTCTAGTATAATACCAACTAACATGTTCCCGGCGAGTCCTGTCCAGTGTACTCATAACCCAATGAGCACCTGTATACATCTTAGGTGAACCAACTGACACCAATGGCTTATGAGACCGGCCACCGCCCCTCGTCGGGGTCTCGACTGTATACACTAGTCTACTCTGGAGTATCGATGTCCTGTCTCGAAAACTCCCATAACTAGGGACCTTTTAAGGATGAGCTTATAGACCCTAGCTCCCACGTATATGATCGCCATCATACTGCTGGTAGTCAAGCAAGAATCCTAAGAGCTCTATCAACGTGTAATAGCGACCTGTAAGGTCACCTAAAACAGTACACGATGATAAAGATAAACCAGATAGCATACTATCATCTTAAGTAAGACTGTCCTACCGGTACAGGTCCTCCCTCAATTACTACAATCACGTGCCTGTGATCCAATAATTGACTCTGAGGGCACTATATCCAACAATCTCCCAGTTGAACTCAAGGCTAATTATTGCGATGTCGCATACTCACAGCCCGTGTGATACCGAACACCCAACTCCTCTACTGATCAGTCTCACAAAGTCCATTTGCGAAACTATTGCGTTCGAGGAATAGCCTCAGTGAGTGGATCCGCCCTAATGTTTCTTTCTATGTCTCTCTTTATCTCAAGTTCGCGGAGAAAGCCATCTCCCTAAATGAGCAATACCTGTCTTAGAATATGTCTGGATATCTGACGGGACCTAGTTCATAAATGAACTCTAAATCCAAACTTCTTAGACTGTATCTTCAACTGAATTTAATCAGTATCCTGCGCCATGCCTCTCTCAGTATCCGCTTGGACCGCCTGTCCAAAATACTACCCCTCATCTGAGGGAAAACTATAAATCTGATAGCCACTCTGTCATCCAGGTCACCTTGGAAGCCTGGAATGATAACCGTCTCCCCAAGAAGGATGCTGTTATCATATCCTTAGAACATCTACTTATGTTCTAAAACTGCTTCCGAATGTTTCTCCAGGATTGGATCAATATCCACTTATTGCATCTACTGCAAAAACAACATCTGGTGTGGTACTTGACATCTCATGATTGACTCAATTGCCTAAGCAAGTGATCTGCCAATCATGCACATCCCTCTCCCCTTTAGTCTCTAAGACACTTTTAGAGAAGGTGACTCCATCACCTGCAGGTACACTACCATGTCAGGAGTCGTCCATTCTAAATACCTTTAGAATGCTGTCTGAGTACCCTGATTGGGAAACTACCCAAATCTAGATCTAAAACCATAGATCTAGTAACCAGAATTTCTGATATAATATCCATATCCTATGTGGAGAAACCACTGTGTGACAACCAAAGTATAACCGACCGTAGTATAGGAATTTCACTTCCTACTCTGTGTATGTCATCCAAATACCAGGACAGCACACCCTACTACCTTCTTAACAGATCTATCCTCTATTCTGATGAAGTCAAACCTATGACAGCCACATCAGAAATAGATGATCTATCTCCGCTATTTCTGCTTTAGTCCATAAATAGACATAAGCTACTTATCCACCAATGCTTCCGCTGCTCCCACTGACTACGACAACCCTCGGGCAGAGTCATATACACGTACACTTCTAAAGCTAATTTAGAACGACGCTATACTCATCCTGCTGCCGGGTCTCACAGTCTGGAACAACAGCAATGACAAGTCTGGGTAAACAAGAACTTCCCTTTCACTGTCCTTGAGCATACCGAAGTACCTCTCGAGTGCCTGAGGTTACCCACCAAATATGCGGAGTGGCCAATGGAATGTCAAACCAGATTGATTCTTTAGGTTCTTATCAAATTTTTAGTAATCATTTGCGGTTCTGGAATCACTTCCAGTTCTACCATACTTCCACTACTGTTTTCTGAAAAAATCCATTTTACTACAACTGTGGCGAATCAAGAATAATATCACTATTGATCTTCCAGATAGTAGAAAATCAACCCTCGTCATAGCTCGAGTCAACCCACAAACAGCCATTACAGAAACGTGCCTTAAGTTATCCAGAGTCTGGTTTTAAGCATAAGCCGGACAACTCCCCGTACCTTAACATCGTTAAGATATGAACCGTTCTATATCCAATATAGAAACAGAGGCACTGATTTAATTGGAACCAGATTCAAATCATGCAGCTGCCTCCAGTGCATGTCAACTAAATGGAAGGAGGCCGATCAGCGTTACTCAACTAAAGAATGCATCCAGATATGAGTAACCTGAAAGAGAAACAAGTTTCTCAAAACCATTACTATCAACTGAATACGATACACTAGTATCTACATCTTCGATCACCTTGAAGAATCCTGATACTTGCAATACCTGGTTCTCTACTTTATTCTTATACCTATAACTTCTCAAAACTTAGACCTTGCATTTCTACGAAACACATGTCTAAGAACCAGAGAAGTCATAAGTAAACAAAATATAGTACGAGTACCAACCCCTCTGTCCTCATGGACACTGGACAACATACAATACTCTGTATAAGTCCCCTGAGTCTAATAACTCATTCCCTGTGTGTCGTAGGTTGAAAACTGTACTTATGGTTAAGAAGAATTACATCGATGTTTAATGCTCCTTAACTAACCATCCACTGATATAGGTAAATGTCATATACATAATTTCAAAAAGTTATAACTCACTTTATAAAAATAAATGTACAGATATATCAATTTGAAATTGGTACATTATAACGGATATTCAAAGCCAAATATTTGCCGTCCGGCAAACAACCCAGGCGATTTCCTCAAATATCACCAATTTCATCGAATCCCGATATAATGAGGATGATCACCTAATTCCCAATAACTTACTCCCACTCATCATCTGTAAAACCATACAGATGTGAGAATCAAACCTGGTAAATACATACCCTAGAGCAAGGGCTAATTGGGAAATCAATTTTCTTTTAACAATACGCAGTGAAACTGAAACATGTAAATGTTTCGAAGGGGTATCCGGGTATTCCCAGTAATGCCTCTTCCATTATCCAGATTCATAACTGTAACCGTATATTTCTTTGCAATCTCTCAAAATCCCATTATATGTCTTTAGTCATTACCTTCTATACACCCTCTTAGGCTAAATGGTTTTCTTCCTTCCCTACCGTTCGGCACCAGCCTATGGTTTGGAAGAAGACTATCCAATTAGCATAATGGGTATATTGTCCTAATCCTAGGAGCACTCGCAACCCGAGAGAAGGTAAAGATTAAAGACTACTGAATAAACCTTATTCCTATTTCTCCTGAACCAGAATCCATCCCCGAACTGGAACAAGTTCCTTCGAGTTCGTATATAACCATACGATGGAGTATCCAAATAACTGTGGATCTTCGTAGTGATACGGAGTGTTCTGGAGAAATACAAAAGGTGAAGTAGGAGTGGCGATGAAATACTTGGATTGGTCGTGAATAGCAGTCGCAATTTACTTTTCCTTCTTTCTAATCCCTTTATTTGTCTTAACTTATTACCTTCTGCACACCATCGTTAGGCTAATTGGTTTTCTTCATTCCCCACCGTTCGGCATCTGCCTATGGTTTAGAAGAAGACTATCCAATAAGCGTAATAGGTGTACTGTCCTAATCCAAGGAGCACTCGCAACCTGAGATAAGGTAAGAGGAAAAGACAACTGAATAGTCTTATTCGTTTTCTCCAGAACCGGAAACCATCCTCGAATCTAGAACAAGTTCCTTCGAGTTCGTATATAACCATACGATGGTTTTATCCAATGGAAGTGGATGTTCGTAGTAATACGGGGTGTTCTGGAGAAAAGGGTAAGAGTAGGAGTGGCAATGAGGTATGCAACTCTGACAATCCAAAAGCCAGTGTTCTAAGAAGGTTCGGTTAATCTTGGTCACTGAGTCATAGTTGTTAATGTATATGCCCTAGAGGCCATTACTGTATCAAACTAGTTTGTATATTACTTAATGGAATCTTGGGATATTCACCTTGTATATACAATCTTGCTCAAAATAGTAGTATGCTACTTGGTTTGTTTCTACTTCAATGTGTACATGTGTTTATTTTAGTATATCACCTATACACATTAGTGGAGCCCTTAGGATCTTTGCTTGATTACCAGCGATGTGATGGCAGTCACACTAGTGGGGCTGGGTAATCTATAAGCACATCCTTATGCAGGTCCCTAGTCGCAGGACTATCGAGACAGGGCATCGATACTCCGGAGTAGACTAGCGCATGCGCTTCTCATCCCAGTGTGGGAGACGGTCTGTCCCACAGCCGTCAGTACGTCGTGCTTGAGATAGTATGCGGATGCTCGTTAGGTTACGGGTACACTGGACAGGACTCGTCGGGAACTGACTAGTTGGTATTATGCCTATCGTCAGTTATCAGTTCCCAGGTGACATGAGTACAGCTTAGTTCGCTGACTTGACACTGTCACTTCGCCTCGGGTGTGTTCCCACTGCACTTTGATTACTACCCTACCACGGCTCAAAGTGTAAGTCGATGTAGTACACCCCAGTACTTATGGGGAGGCGGAATTTTCAAAAACAATCAAGTTTAAACAACGAACATCGACTAACCGCATGAATCGAAGCTAAACTATAAATAACCGTATCTTATGAGTTTCTTTTCATAAGTGATTAGGGATTATACCTAATGAAACCGGTCCTTCTTCTTTGCGTCCTCCTTTGTTCTCCTCGACCTTCTCTAGGTAGTAGACGATCCACCCGAGAGCAAAACACCAAGCTAAACCTCTAACTTGAGGTAACTAATCAACTTTGATTGCTAATCAAAGATGAAAGGATGATATAGAGTGTAGGTTATGGATTGTTTAGTCTAACTAAACCTTTGTTCTCAACACATGAGGATTAAGGTTAGTATCTTGAAGATGAGAGCTTGAGGAGAGAGAATGTGTGATAAGATAATGAGAGAAGAGAGAGAGTGTATCATAATATTATGAAGCATTCTTATTATCAAATAATCAATAAAGGAAATGAATAAGCATGCTTCACAAAATATCTTGTGATGATTCATTAACATGAGTCATTAAGCAATAAATGTGCATTAATGAAGTGAATGAATCACCACTATGACTCACTCTCTTTCCAAAACAAACCTCCTTAGTCACATCTTCTAGAAGCTTCTCGAGTAATTACGAGAATGCCCCTCCGATCCGTAAAAATACGGAAAAACTTTAGACTGTAAAAATCCAATAACCGGATACCAGTAACTGGCTTAAACCAAAGCCGACTGGTAAAATCTGTCCGAAAGTCGTACGCGCGTAAACGCACGTATGTGTCCGAACCCTTTGTCGCAAAACCATGCAACCTCTATATCGTTTCGCCTGGAGTAGGAAACTCTCTGTGTGGGACTCTAGAGACTCGACTACAACGCTGGCAGTGGGTTTAACCACAGACCGCAAGCGGCACTAGCTGTACGTAACTGTCCCCAGGTAGTTGTCGATAAGAAGGCCGATGAGTAAACCCATCCGAACTCCTACTGAGTCTGATGTGACAATCTCCATACAGTCCGGTCCGTTCGTCCAAGACTATCGCATATCGGGCCTAGGGGGGCGGCAAGCGTCAGTCCCCTAATAGCGGTATAAGTCGTGTCGGAGTGAAGCCCATTACACCCTGAGAAACTACTGGAATCTACCAGCAAATCTCGCTTGCCCTGGCCAGGGACTTTGCGTAATGGCTCTCTGACACAGCACGATATCTACTCCCAATACCGGGAGGGACGAATCCTTTCTAACCGCCACTGCCTCCAAGTGCTCGGGACTGCACCCAACTGCTACCTGTTTGCACGACTCCTTTGAGCCGTGGTAGGGTAGCAATCTAAGAACAGTGGGACACACTCGAGGCGAAGTAGCAGTGTCAAGTCTGCGGACTACGCTGTACTCATGTCACCTGGGAACTGTTCACTGACGACTGGTATCAAACCAACCAACAGTTCCCTGTGAGTCCTGTCCGGTGTACCCGTAACCTAACGAGCACCTGTATACTATCTCCAGTACGACGTACTGACGGCTGTGGGACAGACCATCTCCCCAACTGGGATGAGAAGCGTACACACTAGTCTACTCCGGAGTATCGATGCTCTGTCTCGATAATCCAACGACCAGGGACCTGAATAAGGATGTGCTTGTAGACTACCCAGCCCCCACTAGTGTGACTGCCATCACAACGCTGGTAGACAAGAAAGATCCTAAGAGCTCTATCAATACGTACACTCACATATTAAGATAGAAAAACCAAGTAGCATACTACCATGTTTAGCAAGACTGTTATATACATGTGAATATCCCAAGCTTCCATTAAGTAATATACAAGCTAGTATGATACAGTAATGGCCTTCTAGGGCATAAACACTAACACAAAGGAGTCGTGCAAACAGGTAGTAGTTGGGTGCAGTCCCGAAGCACTTGGAGGCAGTGACGGTTAGACAGGATTCGTCTCTCCCGGTATTGGGGGTTAACATCGCGCTGTGTCTAGGAGAGCCATTACACGATTAGTCCCTGGCCAGGGCAAACGAGATATACTGGTAGACTTCCAGTGTTATCTCACGGTGTTTTGGGCTTCACTCCGACACGACTTGTACCGCTATTAGGGGACTGACGTTTACCGCCCCCTAGGCCCGCTATGCGATGTATCAGACGAACAGACCGGACTGTACGGAGAATGTCACATTCAGGCTCAGTAGGAGTTCAGATGGGTTTCGCCTCGTCAGTCTTCTTGTCGGCATCTACCTGGGGACCGTTACACACAGCTAGTGCCACTTGCGGTCTGTGGTTAAACCCACTGCCAGCGTAGTGTCGAGTCTTTAGAGTCCCACACAGAAAGCTGTTCGCCTTTAGGCAAAAGAGTAGAGGTCGCATGGTTTTGCGGCAGGGTTCGGTCACATCCGTGCACTTGTGCACGTACAGTGTCCGGACAGTTCACACTAGCGGGCTTTGGTTTAAGCCAGATCCTAGTGTACCTTTTGGGATTGGTTTTATCCAGTATGCATTCATGTTCCTCGGAACGCGGATACAGGTGTGTATGCACAGTTGACGGAGAGACAGAGGCAGAGGATTCTCATTAGGGTTGTTGACCGTTGATAGTTGACTATTGACTTTTTGCTCAACCCTAATGAGAATATGATATGTGATTAACAATTATATTAATTAAGTATTATGGTGACATGGTTATTGAGGGGTTGACATTGTCGACTTGTTGACTTTGTTGACTTGTTGACTTTGTTGACCGGTTGACTAGGCTTGACTAGTTGACCATCATGATAACTATAGCTATCATTTCATGGAAAAGACTTTTGCTTGCTTGCTCTTTTGTGCAAAATGAGTGCATGAAATGATATGGCTAGGGTTGCTTAAACCATCACATAATACTTGATTGATATGATGTGTTATGATGATTTTGGATTATGAGAGCCAAATGAGAAAAGTCTTCTCTCATTCTTTCATGCTCATTCTCTCTCTTGTTCTTGAGCTCTCATCTCCTTCCTCTTGCTCTCCCTCACTTGGTCTATGGTTCACTTGTTTCATGAGTTGGGAACCAAGAACCATAGATAAAATCCCATACAAACTCTTCTCTACTCACTCTAGTTCACAAGGTTTAGCAAACCAAGTGAACTAGTTTCTTCAAAGACCGAAGAAGAAGCCAAAGGTAGAAGCTTTCAGGTGGATCCATCTTCGGCGCAAGGAGACGACGGGGTGAAGCCGATCCGGACAACCATCGAGGCTTGAAGACGAAGGAGTTCAAGAAAGTAAGGTATAACCCCCTAACCGAGTAGTTAACAACTCCTAGTTAGGTTGTTAGTTAGATGTTTAACAATGATCCGGGTCTTTAAGTCCATGTTACCACCTCTAAGAAAATCGTTTTTCATCAAATTCCGCATGCCCGAAAGTACCGGGAGAGGTAGCATGGACTTACAATAGTCAAGGGTCGGGCCATGGTCGCTGCCAAAGAGAGAGAGAAAAGAAACAATCAGCGTACACTCTAACCTAGATCAGAATGGTTATCAATTTATCTAATCAGGAAACCTCCTACTGTAACCTCAAATTCTCCTCCAAATCTGAAAGAAGAATTATTCGGGATCACCCGAGGAGTAAACCAACTCATCTGTGGGAATCGGGATCCAACTATCATCGCATGATAACGTGACGGAATCCACTCATGTTATCACACTCCAGAAGGTATGCGCATGCCCGGGAAGTTTCAGTTTCTTTAGAAACTCCCGATGTGTGTTTTTACCCCTAGGACCCAAGTGACCTTGACAATGCCAACATATCAAAGAGTCCTAGTCAAGTTCAACCCGTCATTATCTTGATTGCGTTAAACCCACCCGTACGAGTCCTTGACAATGCCAGCATAACTGTACGACTATCCTAACCAATCCACATATCCATGCGACAGAAAAGCATTACAGAGCTACCAAACACTACACCTCGGCAATGCACGATATACGTAGCATGAATACTAAGCAATACTAATCTGAAATGACGGAGGGCTACGGCAGGTTTTTGGCGAAAAACCTTTTAATGCAATGAACTTTATATCGTTGAAGGAACTAGATAACCTTTTTATGAAAATATAGTGGCGAAAACCTTTACTAAAGAGGTCACTCCCGGTGAAGGGATCTCGGCTCTTTCCCCATAGAATGAGGTGCAGGATATTCCAACTGAATACCACGATGCAAAGCAAAAGACAATCGGCTATAGTGAAATTATTACCCTGACGAAAACTTATGTCCAAGGGGTCACTCCGGGTGAAGGGATCTCGGCCCTAGCCCGTCGACTGAGGTGCTGGATATTCATAACCAAATACCACTATGCAAAACAAAAGAGAACGTCCTTGCAATAACAGCTTTTTTTTTGAAAAATGTTCCAACAACATCAAACCGGTTTGTTTAGCTTGCATTGATCTGAATCAATTGAGTCCTATAGTTAATCACACCAATAAAGAACAAAAATACGATGTACGTATATGCCATCCGCATTCGCCACTGGGTCCCGTCATCACCCGTTAGGTTACTTAACTAACGACAGATCGGGGACTGGACTAGCGCGGGTGTAAAACATATACAACATCTACTAGTATATATATCAATATATAATATTCGCTCAAGGAGGGATAAAATGCAACATCACAGAAATGTAATAAGCATCACAGAACAATACAGATAATCTGGGATCTCTGGGTTTCATAGAGCCGCTACTGAAACCCGACGTTCCCCTGGTCGTGTGGATAGCCTGTGCAATGAAATCCTAGACCCCTACGGGTACGGCAAGTTACCCGCCAAAACCTGAAGCGAGGCAGCCTCCTTCAACAACGTGAATGGACCACTCAGCACTTCACGGAATCCGGTAACTTGAGCACCCCTCCTTGGGTCAACCTGTACCCCCTACGAATGCGACGAATAGCCCGCCAATTCCAGAGTGAAGCCCCCTCCGTCTTAAAGCCATGAGATGCGGGCCCGTTGCCCTCTAGAACCCGGCTATCCGTGCACCCCACCGCGGGGTAATCCTAGTACAGAAAGTAAAATATATACAACGGGTACATCGACCTCAGCCCGGTCGTGCCCCAAAAGAATAATATACAAACAGGCAGTGACGGCAGTCCACATGTCGAACGCTCGCCCCGCAATATCAAATGTACATAAATAACAAAACTGTACTACCATTGCATCCAGGCTATCCACCACGACAAATCCGCAACATCACAGCACAACACAGAACATCAACGTGAATATCACGTTCGCAAATCCATCTAAAAGAGCTATAGCATTTAGACAAGATTTTCCGATCAAATGAAATTCACGGTCGCAGATATAATGTAAATATTGTGAGCTAACATGTTTATAATTTTCGATCGACAAAATTTCCCGAAGTGGGCCCCAAGTACAATACCCAGTACTCAAATAAATCCGGGCTCAAAATAAAATTACCAGAAATCCCTTTTCCAAGTCAGAGACCTACTGAAGAAATTTGGTGCACTGTGGCTACAGTACGACCGCAAATCCGCGGCCAAAACGTGGGTATGGCCGTGGATCCACCGCGTTATAGTAAAAACAGTTTTCCAAATTTTCTCAGATTTCTTAGAAAACCCTGCCTGATTTTCTGCAATACACCAAAAAAAATTTTGAACACAGAAAAATTTCGACAGAAACTGAACAAATGGAAACGCGGTTTTTGGAAATTTCATCCGATCGAACTTCTAAACACGTTAGAGCATGCTAGTAAAGGTTAATGGCATGGTTCTCATACCATGTAAGACTACGGTAGCGCCCCTTCCGTCTTTCCGATGTCAAAATGCGGAAACGAAAATTTTTCTTAACTTGAAAACCGGCGATATCAAATGCTTAAAATCTGGATCGAACCATTAACCTACAACTAGATAACAAGAGAAGGTATAGAATGTTATACCGATCGATCCGAGTACTTCGGTCTTCGGCCACCATCCCAAGCTCCCCGCGGCAACTCCGGTCTTGATCTCCTCGTCGGAAAGGGCACCACATCTACGAGTCTTTTTACGGGCTCCCGCTTCATCCGAAGCAACTCGGGAACGATGTGTGCTAGCCGACGTGTCCAAGGTGTTGTAGAGAATGTTTGTGATCACTTTGCCTCTTGCATCCATTGCTTGGATGCAGGTTAGAGATGTTGCCATTGATGGAAGCTTTGAGCTAGAGAAGAAAGAGGAAGAAGAAGATTTTTCTCTCTCTTTTCTTTTGTGATGTTAGAATGATCAAATGAAAGTGTGAGAAGAATAATATGAGAGCTAACACCATCACATGGCAGCCCCTCTCTCTCTCTCTTCCTCTCATATCAACACAAATCAATCACATAATGTGATGTTTGCACAAGAAATGATACCATGACTCACCTATGAAGTACATGTATCATTTAATGCACAAAATGATGGTTTCTATCTCATAATTTCCATTTATAAACATTAACCTAAATGTTTACAACAATAAAAAGATACGGCAACATCTAAAGTAAACTCGCGACGGATCACAAGGATACCCCTCACTTGTATATACATACCTGCATCCGCATTCCGACTAAATGCGAATATGATGAGACTAAAGTAATCCAACAAATCTAATACTATGATCGGGCTTAAACCAAAGCCCACTAGTATGATCCGTCCGATCATGATCTGTGCAATACTACAAATACAAGATCGAACCCTGCCATATATCATACGGCCTCTACAACGTTTCGCCCGAAACTTGAGAAACTGTCTGTGGGGGACTCTAAAGACTCATTAATACTTTGGCTATGGATTTAACGACTAGCACGTCAGAGGTATTAGTCGTACGTAACGGGCTACCAAGTATTGACCAAAAGAGAGGTCGATGAGCGAACTCATCCTGACACCCTACTGAGCCTGTCAGTGACAATATCCGTACAGTCCGGTCCGTTCGTCTATGGGCATCGCATGGCGGGCCTAGGGGGGTGGTGAAAGTCAGACCCCCAAAAGCGGTACAAGTCGTGTCGGAGTGTAGCCCAGAACACCCTGAGATACTACTGGAATACATACCAGTAAATCTCCTCCCTCGGCCGAGGGCTTTGTGTAATGGCTCTCCTAGACACAGCGCGATCTCACACCCAATACCGGGAGAGACGAAACCCCTGCCGATCCGCTCACTGCCTCCAAGTGGCTCGGGACTGTACCCAACTAAAACCTGTTTGCATGACTCCTTTTAGCCGTGGTAGGGTAGTAATCAAAGCACAATGGGAACTCACACGAGACAAATGACGACCTCAGGTCGATGTACTAACCTGTACACATGTCACCAGGGAACTGCTATCTGACGTCTGGTATAATGCCAACTAGCATGTTCCCGGCGAGTCCTGTCCAGTGTACTCATAACCCAATGAGCACCTATATACATCTTAGGCGAACCAACTGACACCAATGGCTTGTGAGACTGGCCACCGCCCCTCGTCGGGGTCTCGACTGTATACACTAGTCTACTCTGGAGTATCGATGCCCTGTCTCGAAAACTCCAACGACTAGGGACCTTTTAAGGATGCGCTTATAGACCCCAGCTCCCACGTATATGATCGCCATCATACTGCTGGTAGTCAAGCAAGAATCCTAAAGGCTCTATCAACGTGTAATAGCGACCTGTAAGGTCACCTAAAGCAGTACACGATGATAAAGATAAATCAGATAGCATACTATCATCTTGAGTAAGACTGTCCTACCGGTATAGGTCCTCCCTCAATCATTGCAATCACGTGCCTGTGATCCAAGAATTGACTCTGAGGGCACTATATGCAACAATTTATTCGATCGGAGAGTTTAACATTCTCTATTTATCTGGAATGTGATACAATATTTGGAATCCATAAGTAGTTATGAGATAACTAATTTGAATGTTATAAATCTAATAGTTCAGTCTCAATTGATCGGTTGCCACGGAATTTTGATGTGATCAAAAGTCCATCGCAATCATGTAGTGTACGCGGATACTCGTCGGGTAAACTTAATAGATAGCCACACCCCATAGCCCGACCAAGCGACTGTAGGAGAACCCCATCGCCGAAAGTATCCGTTCGGGTGCTCGCGGCAGCGGTGTTCCGCCTTAGTGCACTTCGTCGACGGCATCCGGGGGTGCGACCGTCTACTAAAGTTTGCGACGAGCATTCGATCAAAATATCGGGAATCTTGTTGAATTGCCCGACTAGATATTGAAAAGTGTTTTTAATAGTGAGACTAAAATGCGGGGTTTATAATTGTTAGGCATGCGATGTCTAAAAAAATTCATTTGGTTAGGCATGAGATGTCTAAGGAGGTTGCGGATTCCAACTGTTATGGTTTTACACTTTCTTTTCTGCGACCGTAAGTGTAGTATGTAGTTGTATCGTCGGTTTTCGTTGCTATACATCAATGACAATCGGTGTATGCATACTATCTTACGTTGATGATATGAGATTTTATGTGTTGTTGTGATATGTTGTATTGGATCGTCGCGTTTGAATAGCCGGGGGTTTTATGTGAGATGAGAGTTTTTTCGTTTTCATTCATGTAAAATTTATTTGTATGCAATATTCTTTTATTGGGGCACTTCCGGGCAGAGGATGATGTCACCAATGTATATTATTTACTTTTCCGTATTAGGTAGACCCAAGGCGGGGAGCACAAATGACCGGGTTCTAGGGTCCAGTGGGAGACCATCTCTAGGAGTCGAGACCGGGTCTCCTAACTCTAGGATTGGCAGTGTTGCTTGCTGCTCTCGTAGGGGTCTAGGGATGTGGGTTTGGCTATTCATCGCGACCGTGGAATCCGCGTTTTATACAGGCTCGCATAAAACACGGAAATCCTAGTATATCAAATATTTCATATGTTATCTTCTGCTGCAATGTTCTGTGATGAGATCATATTACTGCCTGAGACGAATATTTATATTATATATATGAGATATATGTTATATTGCAGATTTCGTATCAAATGAGATGCTCGTGAAGCATAATAAAATCTGACTTCATTAATGAGATTAATGAAATTAAAAGAAACCTAAAGATGTTGTAGAAACTTGTCACAAAAACTGGTAGCTCTAGTTCTTGCTTTGCATAGCGGTGTTCCTTGTAGAACATTCAGCACCTTATTCGATAAGGAAAGAGCCGAGATCCCTTCACCGGGAGTGACCTATTTAGCGAAACTAGCAGATGCTACAAACTCGGTCTGTCTTTTGATTGTTTTTATAGTTTTTGCTTTGCATAGTGATATTTGTGTAATATCCTACACCTTATTCGATGAGGAAAGAGCCGACTATCCCTTCACCAGGAGTGACCTCTTTAGCAAAACTAGAAAAGGCCTCAAAAACATTCCATTAAAAATCACTCGATTCTACGACAATATCAAGTTCATTACGCTCATAGTTTTCTTAAAAACCTGCGTTGCCCTCCGTCATTTCAGATATGTACTACTTAGTATTCGTGCTGCGGTAGTTTGGCCTCCGTCAAGGCGTAGTGTACGGTAGCTAACTAGTGCTTATCTGCTAGCATAAGATGCATTTGGATTAGGGTATTCGCACGGCGTAGTTTGGCCACCGTCAAGGGTCGTGCGGGTGGGTTTAATTCAATCAGGAAATGGCAGGTTGAACTTGACTAGCGGACTATGGGTAGTTTGGCCTCCGTCAAGGTCATAGGACGCTAGGGGTAAAATATTATTGGGAATTTCAAGTGTTGAAATTTGCAATGAAATTGCATACCTTCTATGAGATAGTTGGATCCGATACCTGCTGCGAGTAAGAGTTACTCTTAGGAGAGTTTTACACATTACAATTAGCCGATCAAGTAGGTGTCTAAAAAAGTGTTAACTGGGTTACGCCCTAGGGAAAACGTGTTAGTTATATGTATGCCCTAGAGGCCATTACTAGACATAGGATGTATATTGTAGTGGATGCTTGGACATATATAGGGAGGACTTTCTTGCTCGACATGATAGTGTACTATCTGGTTGCTCTTTACCTTAACGTGTACACCGATTGTCTCTCTGTTACATGTCGGTAAAGCCCTTAGGATGTGTACTTGATTACCTGGACTATGATGCGGATCATACTAGTGGAGACATAGTAGTCCATAAGTACATCCTTCAAGATCCCTAGTCGTGGGTGTATCGAGACGGGGCATCGAAATACCAGAGTAGACTAGCGTATACCTTCTCGACCCATACAGATGGGCGATGGATGATCCCATATCCATTGGTGTTTGACATCAGAGATGATATACGGGTGCTTAGTGGAGACTGGGTACACTGGACGGACTCGCCGAGAACTTCCAGATGGTATTATTCCTTACGTCAGATGGCAGTTCTCTGGTGACACTTGTACAGGTTAGTTTGTAGACCCGAGATCGTCATAGAGTCTTGTGTGATTCCCACTGTGCTTTGATTTCCAACTTACCACGTCCAAGAGGGCGTGCAAAACGGTGGTTTTTGGGTACAGTCCCGAATCACATGGAGGCAATGAGCGATAGGAGGGGATTCGTCTCTCCCGGTATAAGGAGTTGATGTTGCGTTGTGTTCGATTGGCTATAACCGGAAATCCCTGGCCAGGGTTGCTGAGATTTACTGGTAAGTGTTACAAGTAGTTTCTCGAACTGTTATAGACCTCATATCGACACGACTTATCGAGCTACTGGGGTCTGACGTTTACCACCCCTAGGCGAGATATGCGACATATCAGACGAACAGACCGGTCTGTATGGTAAGTGTTTCTGGTTGGATTCACAGGAGTGTGAGCGGGCTTGCTCATCGATCTTCTGATCGCTCAATACCTGGGTGGCCGTTACGTTTAGCAGACCGCTTGCAGCTTGTGGGTGTTTGATATGATCATCACCTGCTGCCGGCGTATTGACGAGTCTTTAGAGTCCTACACAGAGGTTTCCTGGCTCAAGCGAAACGAAATAGGAGCATATATGAGATATGTGCGGGACCGAGAATAATACCAGTATATGATACTGTATTCTATTCTCGCGATATGTGACATTGATCGGTTATATGCGATATAGCCGGGTTATCGGATCAAGTGTTGATTCGATAAGTTGTTACTATTGATATTAGTCGGTTATATGCAATATGACTGGATCATTAAGTCAAGTGTTGATTTAATGATTTAATGTATAATTATATATTTGATATATTACTTTACATTAACTAATATTGGTTCACTTAAGATGTTTTTTTCTCACTTGATTGTGCACATTGTATATGTGATATATTTTTGTGCACTTGTTTGTATCATGTTTGATGATACATGCAAACTTGGGTGTGTTTGCTTTTAACCATGTTTAGTTAATGGTTAGGGTTTAGGGTTTTATTTTCTTTATTCATTTTGTATAAACAAAATGGTGCTTTTCTTTATTTTTCTTTCTTGAAGCATCTTGAAGTTTCAAAGCATCTTTTAAAGTCTACCATTTTGTTTTTATCCTAAACCTAACCATTACTTAAACCCTAGTTCATTCTCTACATGAGTTAAATTCACCCATGGTTGGATTATGATAGATATCACTTGATTTTCTATTTTGATAATTGATTTTCTTTTTTTCTTCTTCTTCTTCTTCATGATGAAAAGAAGAAAGCTTTCTTGAAAAATTCTAAGTTATGAAATCAAGTGAGAAATCCAAATCCAAAGTGAACCCACTTCCTATTTCTTCATCCTCTACCACTTGCTATGTAGTAGAGTGTGTTATCTTCACAAGTTTCATGACTTAGTGAAGGTGGAGCTTGAGTTTGAGTTGCCTCGACGTAGATCATCTTCGGCATCGAAGTCGATGACCTAGCCGGCCCATTTCTCCGATGAAACCGACGCTAGAGTCCGGGATCCGATGATCGCAGCGAAGGGACATCGTCACGGAGATAAGGAAGTGGAGGACCGGATCTACAAAGGTTGTAGTCTCTTTCACTTAGCAGTAAAGTTGTTTACTAGCTTATAGTTTCGCCTATTCTCTAGTTAACGATCTTGTTTAGGATTTCTCGGCACCGGAAAATTTTGAATTTGGCATGGTTGATGCCTTGTGAGACCTCTTGAGTGTGTCTAGGAACCCTACAGTGGTATCAGAGCCTAGCTAGAACTTTAGGCGAAGAGTAGACGAAGTTAGATGTCCGATCGAACCCGTTAACCCCGACAAAACCCTTCTCTGTACATTTTTCAAAACAGTGGATTTTTGGGAATTAAAAATTCTCAGAAAAAGAAGCAGGAAAAACTAAGAATTACTGTGAAGTACGGTCCACTAAGTCAATAATTTGACCGCGGAACCGCGGCGAAACCACAAAAATTTACTATGTGAAGTGATTATACCTGTAGAACCGTGTCCTTCGTCTTTACGAACTCCACCTCCTCCTCGACCTTCTCCAAGTAGTAGACGATCCACCACGAGAGCTTTACTCCAAACTTTGCCTCTAAACTTGAGGCAACTAGGTTTCTTTAAGTGCTAATCAAAGTACCTAGATGATATAGAGTGAGGGTTATGGATTAAGTAGTCTAACTAATCCTTGTACTCAATACATGAGAGGGGAGGATTAGGGTTTGAAGAGAGAGAGCTTGAGGAGAGAGAAGGAGAGAAGAATAATTTATATGAGAAAATGATTTATCATAATATATATGAAGCATTAAGATTTATCAAGAAAAGAAAATCAAATGATGAATAATCATGCTTCATAAATATCTAATGGTGATTCATTACCATGAGTCATTAGGCATTTATGATGCATTAATGACATGGATGAATCACTCATATGACTCACTAATCTCATTCAATGTATATGCCACCTTAACCTCCTTAGTCACCATCTTCTAGAAGCTTCTCACGCAATTACGAGAACGCCCCTCCTATCCGTGAAAACACGGAAAAACTTTAGACTGTATAAATCCAATAACCGGATACTAGTAACTGGCTTAAACCAAAGCGGACTAGTAAAAACAGTCCGAAAGTCGTACGTGCGTAAACACACATATGCGTCTGAACCCTTGTCGTAAAACCATACGACCTCTATATCGTTTCGCCTGAAGTAGGGAAACTCTCTGTGTGGGACTCTAGAGACTCGACTACTACCCTGGCAGTGGGTTTAACCATAGACCGCAAGTGGCACTAGCTGTACGTAACGGTCCCCAGGTAGATGTCGATAAGAAGGCCGATGAGGAAACCCATCCGAACTCCAACTGAGCCTGCTGTGACAATCTCCATACAGTCCGGTCCGTTCGTCTAAGACTATCGCATATCGGGCCTAGGGGGCGGCAAGCGTCAGTCCCCTAATAGCGGTATAAGTCATGTCGGAGCGAAGCCCATTACACCCTGAGAAACTACTGGAACCTACCAGCAAATCTCACTTGCCCTGGCCAGGGACTTTGCGTAATGGCTCTCTGACACAGCGCGATATCAACCCCCAATACCGGGAGAGACGAATCCTGTCTAACCACCACTGCCTCCAAGTGCTCGGGACTGCACCCAACTGCTACCTGTTTGCACGACTCCTTTGAGCCGTGGTAGGGTAGCAATCTAAGAACAGTGGGACACACTCGAGGCGAAGTAGCAGTGTCAAGTCTGCGGACTATGCTGTACTCATATCATCTGGGAACTGTTCACTGACGGCTGGTATAAAACCAACCAACAGTTCCCTGTGAGTCCTGTCCGGTGTACCCGTAACCTAACGAGCACCTGCATACTATCTCCAGTACGACGTACTGACGGTTGTGGGACAGACCATCTCCCTAACTGGGATGAGAAGCGTACACACTAGTCTACTCCGGAGTATCGATGCCCTGTCTCGATAATCCTACGACTAGGGACCTGAATAAGGATGTGCTTATAGACTACCCAGCCACCACCAGTGTGACTGCCATCACAACGCTGGTAGTCAAGCAAGATCCTAAGAGCTTTATCAATACGTATACTCACATATTAAGATAGAAAAACCAAGTAGCATACTACCATGTTTAGCAAGACTGTTATATACATATGAATATCCTAAGCTTTCATTAAGTAATATACAAACTAGTATGATACAGTAATGGCCTTCTAAGGCATAAACACTAACAATCTCCCACTTGCACTAAGGCCATGTACTGGCGTATCGAAGACCGTTGATCTCGAGTAGCCTCTCGAACTGAATCTGAGGTAGGGCTTTAGTGAATGGATCAACAATGTTATCCTCTGTATTTACTCTCTTTACCTCGATCTCCCGGCGATCTACGATCTCCCTGATCAGGTGATACCGCCTTAAGATGTGTCTGGACTTCTGATGGGACCTGGGTTCCTTCGCTAAAGCTATAGCGCCGTTGTTGTCACAATACAGAGGTATTGGACCAACACTGGTAGGAACCACCTGAAGTTCTGTGAGGAACTTCTTCATCCAGACAGCTTCTTTTGCGGCATCGCAAGCAGTTATGTACTCCGCTTCCATCGTTGAGTCAGCAACGGTGTCCTGCTTGGAACTCTTCCAACAGACCGCCCCTCCATTGAGGATAAAGACATAACCCGACATGGACTTGGAGTCATCCTTGTCACTCTAGAAGCCGGAATCAGCATAGGCCTCCATCTTGAGGTCCTTTCCGCCGTAAACCAAGAACATCTCCTTAGTCCTCCTTAGGTACTTGAGAATGTTCTTTACTGCTATCCAGTGATTCTCCCCTGGGTTTGCCTGATACCGGCTTACAACGCTCAATGCGTATGCTACATCTGGTCTGGTACATAACATCGCATACATTATAGAGCCTACCGCAGAAGCGTAGGGTATAATCGACATGCGTTCCCTTTCCAAATCAGTCTTGGGAGACATCTCTTTGGAGAGGGTGATTCCGTGACAAGCCGGTAGGTTACCGCGCTTTGAATCTTCCATACTGAATCTTTTCAATATGGTGTCTATGTACCTGGACTGTGAAAGTCCCAACATCCTCTTTGATCTATCACGATAGATCTGGATCCCCAGAATGTAGGTGGCATCACCCAGGTCCTTCATGGAGAATTTCTGTAACAAGAATCTTTTGACTGACTGTAGCATAGGAATATCATTTCCTATTAGGAGAATGTCATCCACGTACTAGACGAGGAATATAACAACTCTCCCTACAATCTTACTGTATATGCATGGTTCATCTGGATTTTTGATAAAGTCGAATTCTTTGACAGTATCATCAAAACAGATGTTCCAACTCCGCGATGCCTGCTTTAGTCCATAAATGGACTTAAGCGGCTTGCATACTTTACCGCTGCTCCCACTCTGAATGAATCCCTCTGGCTGATCCATATAGACGCTCACTTCTAAATTTCCATTTAGAAAGGCAGTCTTTACGTCCATCTGCCAGATTTCATAATCATGGAAGGCAGCAATAGCAAGAAGGACCCGAATGGATTTCAGCATAGCCACTGGAGAAAAGGTTTCGTCATAGTCCAAACCAGGTCTTTGACGGAAACCCTTTGCAACAAGTCTAGCCTTATAGGTTTCAACCTGTCCATCTACACCAATCTTCTTTCTGAAGATCCACTTGCATCCTACCGGTTTCACCCTATCTGGAGCAGTGTCCAAAGTCCATACTTTGTTAGTGTACATGGACTCCATTTCGGTCCGCATTGCATCCAGCCATTTTACCGAGTCACCGCTCTGAATGGCTTGCTGGAAGCTAGTAGGGTCGTCATTATCAATGACGCAATCTTCTCTATCCCCATCTATGAGAAAACCGTAGTATCTTTCGGGCGGATGAGACTGCCTACTACTTCTGCGGATAGGCGCTGGTATGTCCCTTTCTTCTGAAACTTCTTGTTCCACCAAACTTTCAGTAACAGCTTGTGGTTCTGGAATTTCTTCCAGTTCTACTGTGCTCCCACTCTTCTGATTTTCTAAAAATTCAGTTTCTAAGAAGCGGGCATGAAGAGAAACAAAAACCTTTTGTTCCTCTGCATAGTAGAAGCAATATCCCATGGAATTCTTTGGATATCCCACAAACTTACACTCTACTGAGCGTGCCTCGAGCTTGTCCGGATGCTGCTTTTTTACAAAAGCTGGACATCCCCATGTCTTCAGGTACTGAAGATAGGGTTTCTTCCCACTCCACATCTGATATGGCGTGGTAGGCACAGTTTTGGTTGGAACCATGTTCAAAAGATATGCCGTTGATTCTAGCGCATAACCCCAGAATGATCGCGGTAACTCAGCCTTACTCATCATGGAACGAACCATATCCAATAGGGTTCGATTCCTCCTTTCCGATACACCGTTGTGTTGTGGTGTGTATGGAGGAGTAAGATGAGAGAGAATTCCTTTCTCTTTTAAGTAACCCAGGAACTCGGTACTTAAGTATTCACCACCTCGATCAGATCTCAGTGTCTTAATACTTTTGCCTGTTTAGTTTTCCACTTCATTCTTGTATTCTTGGAATTTCTCAAAGGCCTCGGATTTATGCTTCATCAAGAAGACATGTCCATACCAAGAGAAATCATCCGTAAAAGTAATGAAGTAGGAATAACCACCTCACGCATGTGTAGACATCGGACCGCACACGTCACTGTGTACGAGTCCTAAGAGCTCGCTCGCTCTTACTCCATGTCTAGTAAACGGAGTCTTTGTCATCTTTCCTATGAGACAAGATTCACAAGTGGCAAAAGATTGATATTCGAACGGATTCAAATAGCCTTCTCTATGTAACTTCGTTAATCGTGTTTCATTGATGTGACCTAGTCTACAATGCCATAAGAAAGCCTGATTCATTTCTGGAGATTTTCTTTTAAGTGTGTTCTGGACATTGAAAACCTGAGCTTGATTCAATACGTATATACCGTCATCTAATGTACCGGACCCAATCAGAACTTGATTTAGGTGGATGTGAACTACATCGCTTACGAATGTAAAGTCATATCCCTCTTTTGAAAGTGAGGACACTGATATGATATTACAAGTCAAACTAGGTACATACAGACAGTTACGTAGAATCAATATCTGCCCACTTGTCAAACCTAGGCGATATTCTCCCACGGATTCAGCGTCCACGCTCATTCCGTTTGCAACTCTGAGAGACAAATCATCTATCCTTATAACTTTACGGTTTCTCAAAGCATGTAACGAATTACAGATATGAGATCCTGCTCCGGTATCTGTAGGGTTCCTAGGCACACTAAGGAGGTCTCACAAGGCATCAACCATGCTAATTTTAAATTTTATGGGTGCCGAGAAACCCTAGACTACGGATCGTTAACTAGATTTTAGGCGACAAAAGAAACCAGTTAACAACTTAACTAAAAGAACGGAAATACAACCTTTGTAGATCCGGTCCTCCACCTCCATAGCTCCGCAATGAAGTCTCCTCGCTGTCCAAATCCAATCCCAGGCTCTAGCGTCGGGTTCATCGGAGAAATGGGCGGGCTAGGTCGTCGACTTCGATGCCGAAGATGATCTACGTCGAGGCATCACAAGATCAAGCTCCCACTTCACCAAGTCATGAAACTTGTGAAGAAAACACCCTATACTACTTGGCAAGAGGTAGAGGATGAAGAAATAGGAGGTGGGTTCACTTTAGAATTGGATTTCTCACTCTTTTTCTCACTTTGCCATTGTTGGTAGCAAGCTTCTTCATGTAGAAGATGAAGAAGAAGAAGAAGAAGATAATATTATGATAAGTTATTTTTAAATCCAAAAGAAAATGAATACTTATCATAATATGAACCATGGTTATGTGTAGAGAGTTGACTAAGATTAGATGAATGGTTAGGGTTAAGGATGAAGACAAAGTGGTCACTTTGGTCAAAGCTTCATGAAGCTTCAACAAGCTTCATGAAAGAAAGAAAGAAAGAAACCATTTTATTTTCTTTTGCCATTTCTTTTTTAATCTAAATTAAAAAGATAAATGAATGATAAAATAAAAACCCTAACCATTTACTTAACCAAGGTTTAATTCTTTACACAAAAACCCTAGCAATAATGTATCATCAAACATGATACAATCAAGTGCACAAAAGTACATCACATATACAACTTGTGCAATGCAAGTGAGAAAATCCATTTAAAGTGAACCAATACTAGTTAATGCAAAGTAATATATCAAATATATAATTATACATTAAATCATTAAATCAACACTTGATTTAACGATCCGATCATATCGCATATAACCGACTAGTATCCTATGTATCGGCTTATCGAATCAATACTTGATTCGATAACTAGGTTATATCGCATACAACCAATCGATACATTCATCGCGAGAATAGAATACGGTATCACATACACGCATTATTCTCGGTCCCGCACATATCTCATATGCGCTCCTATTTCGTTTCGCTTGAGCCAGGAAACCTCTGTGTAGGACTCTAAAGACTCGTCAATACGCCGGCAACAGATGATGATCATATCAAACACCCACAAGCCGCAAGCAGTCTTCTAAACGTAACGGCCACCCGGGTATTGAGCGATCAGAAGATCGACGAGCAAGCCCGCTCACACTCCTGTGAATCCAACCAGTAACACTTACCGTACAGTCCGGTCTGATCGTCTGATATGTCGCATATCTTGCCAAGGGGTGGTAAACGTCAGAACCCAATAGCTCGATAAGTCGTGTCGATATGAGGTCTATAACAATTTGAGAAACTACTGGTAACACTTACCAGTAAATGTCAGCAACCCTGGCCAGGGATTTCCGGTTATAGCCAATCGAACACAGCGCAACATCAACTCCCTATACCGGGAGAGACGAATCCCCTCCTATCGCTCATTGCCTCCATGTGATTCGGGACTGTACCCAAAAGTCACCATTTTGCACGCCCTCTTGGATGTGGTAAGGTGGAAATCAAAGCACAGAGGGAATCACACAAGACTCTATGACGATCTCGGGTCAACAGACTACTCTGTACCAGTGTCACCAGAGAACTGCCATCTGACGTAAGGTATAATACCATCTGGGAGTTCTCGGCGAGTCCGTCCAGTGTACCCAGTCTCTACTGAGCACCCGTATATCATCTCTGATGTCAAACACCAATGGATATGGGATCATCCATCGCCCATCTGTATGGGTCGAGAAGGTATGCGCTAGTCTACTCTAGTATATCGATGCCCCGTCTCGATACACCCATGACTAGGGACTTTGAAGGATGTACTTATGGACTACCATGTCCCCACTAGTATGATCCACATCATAGTCCAGGTAGTCAAGTACACATCCTAAGGGCTTTACCAACATGTAACAGAGAGACAATCTGTGTACACGTTAAGGTAAAGAGTAACCAGATAGCATACTATCATGTCGAGCAAGAAAGTCCTCCCTATATATGTCCCAGCATCCACTACAATATACATCCAATGTACAGTAATAGCCTCTAGGGCATACATATAACTAACAATCTCCCACTTGCACTAGGGCCATCTGATAGCAGTGGTTGTACTATCTCATACTCAACCATCCCATAAAAGTCTCTCTCTGGGAATAGGCCTTCGTGAGTGGATCCACCGTGTTATCTTCTGAGTCTGCTCTCCTAACCTTGATCACCCTGGAGATCAACCATTTCCATGATCAGGTGATACTGCCTTAGAATATGTCTGGATCACTGATGGGACCTGTGTTCCTTGGTATAAGCCACAACTCCATTGTCTCACAATGGTAGGAACGTAGTTCATCTCATGAACCAATATACACCCAAACAGCCTCTTTGGTAGCATCTTAATTAGAGATGTATCCTGCCTTTATCGTCTAGTATGCCACGGTATCTAGCTTGGAACTCTTCCAACATACCGTCCATTTACTGAGGGTAAAGACAATGCCTGTGGCTGACATTCATTCGTCTTTATCACCCTGGAACACTTCCAGTGATTTTCCCCGGGATCAACTGATACCATCTCACTACAGCTAGTGAGTATTCTAACACCCAAATAACATCTATCTCATAGATGAAAACTCAGGATTTAGGAGGTATCACTTTGATCCTTTGTGGAGAATCATTGTGATAAGCGGAGATTGATCGAGCGTAGCATAGGAAACTCCTTTCTTATCAAGAGTATGTAATCCACGTACTCTACGAGGATCGTCACCATACTCCCTACTACCTTTTTGTTTATACAAGGTTCATCTACCATTTTGATGACGTCAAACTCTTTGACCACTTCATCAAAACAGACGTTCCAACTCCGCGATGCCTGCTTTATCTTATAAAGCATCTTGTACACGTTTCTGCTGCTCCCACTGTTTACGAAGCCCTCTGGCTGTGTACTTACAGACGTTCTCTTCTAAAATTTCATTTAGAAAAGCAGTCATGACACCCAACCACCAGATATCGTAGTCATGGTAAGTAGCCGTGACAAGTAGGATCTGGATGGACTTAAGCATAGCCACTGGAAAAGGTTTCATCATTATCCACGCCTGGTCGATGACGAAAACCTTTAACAAGTCTAGCTTTAAAAGTCTCAACCTTTCCAAGTACACCAAGTAATCTTCTCAAGATATATTTGCTCCTTATGGGGATTTAACCCTTCAGATATAGCAACCAAAGTCCATACTTTGTTGGTGTATAAGGATTCCATCTCAGATCGCTAAGCATCCAGCCATTCTTACAGAGTCACACTCCTGATGGCCAGCTCGAAACTAGTTGGGTCATCATCTCATGATGCAATCCTCGCTCCCACTGTCATAGAGAAAACGAAGTATCTCTCAGGTGGGTGAGGAACCCTACTAGATCGGCGGAGAGGCTGAGGTTCGTTGGTATCTACTGAATCCTCTGGTTGTACCAAATCATCTGCTGTTGTTTGTATAGCTGGAACTTTTCCAGTTCTACATTACAGACCTTGCCTCGAGTTTGTCCGGATTTTGCTTTTAGACATAGGCCGGACAACCCCAAATCTTAACTAGCTTAAGACATGGGCTCTTCCCATACCATATCTCATATGGAGTGGTAGGCAACTGATTTGATTGGAACCGTATTCAATAGGTATGCAGCTTCTCAAGCGCATAACTCCTAAAAGGAAACAGGTAACTCAGTAGTACTCATCATAGAGCACACCTTATCATATAGGGTGTATCTGCTCCGCCCCGATATACCATCGTGCTATGGTGTATACGCAGGAGTAATGCTGAGAGAGAATCTCATTCTCCTTTAGAATAGTCCAGGATTTCCGTGCTGAAGTATTCTCCTCCTTGATCACATCAAAGGACATAATACTTATACCCGTATTTTGGTTCTCTACTTCTAACTTATATTCCGTGAATATCTCAAAAGGTTCGTACTTGTGTTTCAACAGGAACATATGTCTGAATCTAAAGAGATCATCAGAGAATGTAATGAAGTACAAAGAACCGGTCTTGGTATGTGTAGACAGGGGACCTACATACATCAACATGTATCATCCCAAGAGTTCACTAACTCTTTCTCTGTTACCAATAAACAGAGTTGTGGTCATCTTATCTCTGTGACATGACTGGCAAGTTTCATAAGATGTAAATTCAAACTGATTTAAATATGCATCTATATGTAACTCTAGCTAGTCGGGTCGCATTGATATGACCTAGTCTACAATACCTCAAGAAGGATCAGTTCATTTCTGAACTATTCCTCTTGTTTGTGTTCCGTATACTAAGAACTGTAGTTTGATTTTTAACATCAATGCTTTTAGATAACGTACCTGAACTGATCAACTTTTGATATAGGAAATGTTCAAAACATTATCCAACAATACAAAATTTTATCATTTCTTTACTAAATAAAGAGACTGATATGATTTTGTATATCAGGTTCGGTATCTAATAACATTCGTTCAGAATCAATGTATTGGTAATGTAGGGTGACAGTGACCAACAGACTTGGCTGCAACACTTGCCCCGTTTTCTGTCTCATGAAACTTATCACCCGTTCTCAGTTTTTCTACCCTTTTGTAGCCCTATGTAACAGATTACATATCTGGGATCCTGATCCGGTATCATATACCCAGGATACGGAGGATACTGAGAAACAGTTCTTTGTAATGAACACACCCGAAGATGATGCATCAACATGCACTCTCTTCGTTTGGGCGGCACGGGAATTCTGTTAATCCCTAATTTCCTGCTCTGTCTTATAACAATTATAAGTTGGAGCGGGACCAACGTTCCCCAGCTCAGTATAACAAGCGGGTTCGGTCAATAATCCGTATTATTATCTTGATTAAGGCGTGATATGGTCGCTACCTGGAGAGAGAGAGAAGAAAACACTCAGCGTGCGCTCTTGCAAGAATAGATTAGTTATTATTTTATCTAATCGGGATGGCTCCCACTGCTTATCAAATCTTCCTTCAAACCCTAAAAGGGAAGACTAGCCGGGATTAATTACACACTACAAGTTCGCCAATCTTTCAGCCAGGCCAGTGTCAGTACTTTGAGGGAGGCCCCCCGTGCTTTCGCACGAACCTAATTAATGTAAACCTCGTTTTCCCAGAGGCGTAACCTCGTTAACACCTTTCTAGACACCTACTTGATCGGCTAATTGTAATGTATAAAACTCTCCCAGGAGTAACTCTTACTCGCAGCGGGTATCGGGATCCAACTATCTTATAGAAGGCATGCAATCTCATTGCAAATTTCAACACTTGAAATTCCCGATAATTTTGCCCCTAGCGTCCTATGACCTTGACGCAGGCCAACAAACCATAGTCCGCTAGTCAAGTTCAACCCGTCATTTCCTGATTGAATTAAACCCACCCGCACGACCCTTGACGCAGGCCAACAAAGTCGCACGACTACCCTAATCCAATTTGCATCATATGCATAAGCAGATAAATACTAGTTAGCTACCGCACACTACGCCTTGACGCAGGCCAACAAACGTAGCACGAATACTAAATAGGACTTATCTGAAATGACGGAGGGCTACGACAGGTTTTTCTGAAAACCTATTGCATAATGAACTTGATATCGTTGTAGAATCAAATGATTTTTTAAAATGGAGTGTTTTTTAGGCTTTTCTAGTTTTGCTAAAGGAGTCACTCCCGGTGAAGGGATCGTCGGTCCTTTCCTCGTCGAATGAGGTGCAGGATATATCATATATATCACTATGCAAAGCAAAAACTCTTAAAAGCAATCAAAAGACAAACCGAATGTGTAGCATCTGCCGGTTATTGCTAAAGGAGTCACTCCCGGTGAAGGGATCTCGGTCCTTTCCTTATCGAATAAGGTGCAGGATGTTCCACAAGGAACACCGCGATGCAAAGTAAGAACTGTAGCTACCTGTTTTATTTTGAAATTCGATTCCACAACATCTTAGGTTTCTTTTATTTCATTAATCACATTAATGAAGTCCCATCATTTAAGTACCTAAACATCACAGATAAATACGACGTACACTTATGCCATCCGCATTCGCCTCGATGTCCCCTCGTGCACCGTTAGGTTAGGTAACTAACGGCAGAGCGGGGCAGGGCTAGCGCGGGTGTAAAACATAAATAACGTCTAAATAATATATCATATATACTATATACTGTATCTATCACAGAACATCACATGATCACATCACAGATATCGCAACAGAAGAATCATATGAAATATTGGATATACTAGGACGTCCGTGTTTTTAATACGAGCCAGTATAAACACGAATTCCACGGTCGTGATGAATAGACAAACCCACACCCCTAGACCCCTACGAGAGCGGCAAGCAACCCTACCAATTCTGGAGTTAGGAGACCCGGACTCGACTCCTCGAGTTGGTCTCCCACTGGACTCCAGAACCCGGTTACTTGTACCCTCCTCCTTGGGTCTATCCTAGTGCGGAAAAGTAAATAATATACAAAAGGTGACAACTTCCACAACCTGGAAGTGCCCCAATAAAAGAATATTACATCCAGATTTTTACATGAATGAAAATGAAAAGCACTCATCTCACATAAAAACCCCCGGCTATTCAAACACGACGATCCAATATAACATATCCAGCAACACATAACATCACATGTCATTAGCGTAAGTAAATATGCGCATCCCAATTGTCGTTGACATATAGCAACGAAACCGGCGATATCGCATATTACACTTACGGTCACAGAAAAGAAAGTGTAAAACTACAACATTTGGAATCCGCAACCACCTCAGACATCGCATGCCTGACCAAATGAATTCTTTAGACATCGCATGCCTAACAATTATAAACCCCGCATTTTAGTCTCATTATCGAAAACACTTTTCAATATCAAGTCGGGTAATTCAACAGGATTCCCGACATCCTGATCAAATGCTCGTCGCAAACTTTAGTAGACGGCCGCACCCCCGATACCGTCGACGAAGTGCACCAAGGCGGAACACCGCTACCGGGAGCACCCGAACGGATGCTTTCGGCGACGGGGTTCTCCTACAGTCACTTGGTCGGGGCTATGGAGTGAGGCTGTCTATTAAGTTTACCCGGCGAGTATCTGCGTACGCTACGTGATTGCGACGGTCTTTTGATCACATCAAAATTCCGTGGCAACCGATCAAGTGAGACTAAACCGCTAGATTTATAACATTCATTCAGTTATCTCATAACTTATTGTGAATTCCAATTATTGTATCACATTCTGGATAAGATAGAAAATGTTAAACTTTCCGATCAAACAATCGAACACCCAAGTTTTCCCGATACTGCTCAACATATGAAATGAGTCTAAAAACATTCAGTTCGTGCCTCAGTACCAACGGTCCAGCCGTAGAAGGTTCAAGCCAACGCCTCACATGTGGCACGCCGTACTGCCCCAAACCCTAAGATTCAAAGGGCAGTTCAAGACGGTCACATAATCGAGTTAAGGTTTGTTGTCTTCTAGAGGGTCCATTGCGTTACTTGCATTACTTAGAACGTTATTAAACCACGGAAAGATCCAACACTTGGAAATTTCCCGACAGGGGAAAAGTTGGGTATTTATATCCGGTCGAACTTTTTAACATATTCAAAAATTATCCGGAATCCACATAGACAAAATCAGATAATCCGATCGAATCATCGAATCCTCAAAACAACCCCAGAAAATTCAACTCTTGAATAAATATTAAAAATTCCCAGAAAACTCAGCACCTGAAATCATGAATTACTGTGCCAATTTTAATGGCTGACGTCATCATATTGCCGCGGAACCGCCGCAGAAGCCAGGCTTCTGCCGCGGTTCCGCCGCACTTTAAACGTAACTGCTGGAAAATTTTGCACCGTAATTCTTAGTTTTTCCTGCTCAATTTTTAAAGAATTTTTAATCTGGAAAAAACCAAATTTTTTAAAAAAAGTCCAGAGAGCATTTTCCGGGTTAGGTTTTGGTTCGATCGGACATCTAACTCCATCTACGCGTCGCCTAAGCCTCTAGCTAGGCTCTGATACCACTGTAGGGTTCCTAGGCACACTAAGGAGGTCTCACAAGGCATCAAACATGCCAATTTTAAATTTTACGGGTGCCGAGAAACCCTAGACTACGGATCGTTAACTAGATTTTAGGCGACAAAAGAAACCAGTTAACAACTTAACTAAAAGAACGGAAATACAACCTTTGTAGATCCGGTCCTCCACCTCCATAGCTCCGCAATAAAGTCTCCTCGCTGTCCAAATCCAATCCCGGGCTCTATCGTCGGGTTCATCGGAGAAATGGGTGAGCTAGGTCGTCGACTTCGATGCCGAAGATGATCTACGTCGAGGCATCACAAGATCAAGCTCCCACTTCACCAAGTCATGAAACTTGTGAAGAAAACACCCTATACTACTTGGCAAGAGGTAGAGGATGAAGAAATAGGAGGTGGGTTCACTTTAGAATTGGATTTCTCACTCTTTTTCTCACTTTGCCATTGTTGGTAGCAAGCTTCTTCATGTAGAGGATGAAGAAGAAGAAGAAGATAATATTATGATAAGTTATTTTTAAATCCAAAAGAAAATAAATACTTATCATAATATGAACCATGGTTATGTGTAGAGAGTTGACTAAGGTTAGATGAATGGTTAGGGTTAAGGATGAAGACAAAGTGGTCACTTTGGTCAAAGCTTCATGAAGCTTCAACAAGCTTCATGAAAGAAAGAAAGAAAGAAACCATTTTGGTTTCTTTCGCCATTTCTTTTTTAATCTAAATTAAAAAGATAAATGAATGATAAAATAAAAACCCTAACCATTTACTTAACCAAGGTTTAATTCTTTACACAAAAACCCTAGCAATAATGTATCATCAAACATGATACAATCAAGTGCACAAAAGTACATCACATATACAACTTGTGCAATGCAAGTGAGAAAATCCATTTAAAGTGAACCAATACTAGTTAATGCAAAGTAATATATCAAATATATAATTATACATTAAATCATTAAATCAACACTTGATTTAACGATCCGATCATATCGCATATAACCGACTAGTATCCTATGTATCGGCTTATCGAATCAATACTTGATTCGATAACTAGGTTATATCGCATACAACCAATCGATACATTCATCGCGAGAATAGAATACGGTATCACATACACGCATTATTCTCGGTCCCGCACATATCTCATATGCGCTCCTATTTCGTTTCGCTTGAGCCAGGAAACCTCTGTGTAGGACTCTAAAGACTCGTCAATACGCCGGCAGCAGATGATGATCATATCAAACACCCACAAGCCGCAAGCGGTCTGCTAAACGTAACGGCCACCCGGGTATTGAGCGATCAGAAGATCGACGAGCAAGCCCGCTCACACTCCTGTGAATCCAACCAGTAACACTTACCGTACAGTCCGGTCTGATCGTCTGATATGTCGCATATCTTGCCTAGGGGTGGTAAACGTCAGACCCCAATAGCTCGATAAGTCGTGTCGATATGAGGTCTATAACAATTCGAGAAACTACTGGTAACACTTACCAGTAAATCTCAGCAACCCTGGCCAGGGATTTCCGGTTATAGCCAATCGAACACAGCGCAACATCAACTCCCTATACCGGGAGAGACGAATCCCCTCCTATCGCTCATTGCCTCCATGTGATTCGGGACTGTACCCAAAAGCCACCGTTTTGCACGCCCTCTTGGACGTGGTAAGGTGGAAATCAAAGCACAGTGGGAATCACACAAGACTCTATGACGATCTCGGGTCAACAGACTACTCTGTACCAGTGTCACCAGAGAACTGCCATCTGACATAAGGTATAATACCATCTGGGAGTTCTCGGCGAGTCCGTCCAGTGTACCCAGTCTCTACTGAGCACCCGTATATCATCTCTGATGTCAAACACCAATGGATATGGGATCATCCATCGCCCATCTGTATGGGTCGAGAAGGTATGCGCTAGTCTACTCTGGTATATCGATGCCCCGTCTCGATACACCCACGACTAGGGACTTTGAAGTATGTACTTATGGACTACCATGTCCCCACTAGTATGATCCGCATCATAGTCCAGGTAGTCAAGTACACATCCTAAGGGCTTTACCAACATGTAACAGAGAGACAATCAGTGTACACGTTAAGGTAAAGAGTAACCAGATAGCATACTATCATGTCGAGCAAGAAAGTCCTCCCTATATATGTCCCAGCATCCACTACAATATACATCCAATGTACAGTAATGGCCTCTAGGGCATACATATAACTAACAGTATCTAGTACCCAGGAAGTAGAGTTAATTGACAAACAGTTCTCAATTACAAACACACTTGAGGCTGAAGCCACAACTTGCTTCGTATCCTGGCTACTGGCTTCCAAAGCCCTGCAATCTTTCTGCCAATGTTCGTTCCCATAACAATAGGAACATCCCTATTTGCCTACTCCAAGTCCTGAAACTTCTGCTCTTCCCTTTCATCCAACTTTACTGACACTGTATATCGGCTTTGTAGAGGTCTTCTTCTTTTCATCCTTTGCTTTCGCCCTGGATGTAGAAGAAGAAGGTCCCCTATTAAGCAGAGCTTGTGTCTCCCTGGTTTCTTTCAGGGTATAAGTAGAGGGTAGGGACTATGGAAATAAGTCAGCATATGACCTGTTTCCCAACGTGGTCTCCAGGTTCTTGAGCTCATCAATATAGCTAGTCATTGTAAGGACGCCGTCCCTTACAGATGACCCGTCAGCCGATCTCGCTTGAATTAATTCGTTCGAGGCCTCATATCTTGCGATATGAGATTGTTCTCCATATAAATCTTTGTTATGGAGAAAGATGGAAACAGAGTCCATCTTCTCGTGCTGCTTCTGGTTTATACCATCAACTGAAGCCAACACGAGGCACTTGGCTTTCGCTTTATCCTTTTCCTTTGTCTGACGGATATCCATATCCGCGATGGTGGAAACTGGACCTGGGACGGTGGGATCTTGAGTAGTAATAAGGTGTTCCAGCTTGTCATAGGCAATGGTCATCTGGACAGACCTTTGCCAGTCATATAAGTTAGATTCAATCAACTTGTTATCTAGATGTAACCTAGTCATGGTTACAAGGTCGCTGCAATGAGAGAGAGAGAAGAAAACACTTTAGTATGATGCTCTTGCAAGTTTAGATTGGTTTTTAATTTATCTAAACTGGATGGCTCCCACTGTTTCTCGAATCCTTCCTCAAACCATAAAAGAAGAATTAGCCAGGACTATTCTCACTGTACAATTCTTGCTTAACCGTTCAGCCAGGCTGGTGTCGATATTTCGAGGGAGGTTTTCCAACGCTTTCGCGAAGTTCCTTAATTAAAGAACCTCTTTTCTCCGGGGGCGTAACCCCGCTGACACCTTTCTTGACACCTACTTGGTTTATAGCATTGATCGTTAAGTGACGAATATCCTGATGAGTAGCATATACTCACAGTAGGATCGGGATCCAAATATCATCGTATGATAATGTTGAAGGAATCCTACCAACATTCATCAAACTCCAAATGGTATGCATCTCTTTGCAAATTTCAGTTTCTTCAGAAATTCCCGATATATATTTTTGCCCCATGTTCTTATGACCTTGACGAAAGCCAACAAATCATAAAACACATGTCAAGTTCTGCCCATCATTATCTTTTTAATTTGAACCCACCCGTATATACCCTTGACGAAAGCCAACAAGGTTTATACGACTGTCCCAAACCAACTCATCTATCTATGCAACAAATGAATACCCCAGCAGCTACCAACCACTATGCCTCGACGAAAGCCAACAAGCATAGCTTGAATACTACTGACCATCCATAAGAAATGACGGAGGGCTACGACTGGTTTTGTCGAAACCGTGAACGTAGTGAACTTGATATAATCGAAGGAACCTGATAGCTTTTTAAAAGGAGTGGTTAAAACTCCGCAATTAAAAATTCTGCTCTTTTAAAATAACTGAGTGGTTTCTTTTAAATTGTTCCAACGATTCAACTTTTGGTTTATTTTCTTTGCATTATAAATAATGCGTCCCATCATTAACCTATCATTGCAGAAAACAACGAAAATACAACATCCTCTTATGCCATCCGCATTCGCCACGGGGTCCCGTCATCACTCGTTAGGTTACTTAACTAACGACAGAGCGGGGGCTGGGCTAGAGCGGGTGTAAAACATAAGTGACGTCTAAATAGCTATCATATATAGATATTGTACATTCGTCAGACGCAATAATAGGCATTCCAGATCTCAGATGAACTTTATTGTATTTGCAAGCAATCCGTGTTTGTTTTGAGCCTGCAACAAAAGACGGATTACACAGTTGTGATGAATAGCCATTACCCCACCCAAGACCCCAACGGGTACGGCAAAGTACCCGCCCGGCAGTTTGTGCACCCCACCTTGGGCCTGTCCTAGGAGCAAAAACAGTAAAATGAAATAATACAGCGGTGGCAACAACCGCAACCTGGATGTGCCCCGCAAAATAATATTACAACAAATTAAATGTACATCAAATGAATTAAATAATTACCCATCACATAACCTCGGCTATACATCACAACAGTCCAACACAGTTCATATACACAAAAAGATAAAATCCATTACAGAAATGTGCAACCCCCTGCCAACCGACATACTAGCAGTTAGGGGAGGTTTACGAACACATTATACAAACACAGATATAATCAAATTAGCAAACATCGCAAAATTTCGATCGTGCAAAACACTATAGATTCTACTCCAATACTTCTCTGTGCACCTGAGACTTGAGCAGAAAACTAAACATCCAGAAAGATCACTGTTAACACCAGAAAGTCACTGAAGAAATTTGGGCCGACTCGGCCCTAACTCGGCCACGGATCCGCGGCGGATCGCATGGATCCGCCGCGGTTCCGCGGCAAGTTAGCCGAGTTACGCGACCAAATTTCTTGAGTACCCCTATAATTTCCTGCTTGTTATTCTGCAGGTCCCTGAAAAATTTTTAGGGCCTGTTTAAATTTCGACAGAAACTGTGTAAAACGGTGATCTTTCCGGTTCCATTTTGCGTTCGAAATACTTACGACTTTGCTAATGAGTTAATTATAGTTTAGCGATGCTCTGATACCACTGTAAGTCGATGTGCAACACCCCACGACTTGCGGGGAGGCGGAAATATGAAAAACGATCTTGTTGTTTGCTTAAACATCGACTAACCGCATGAATCGAAGCTAAACGATAACTAACAACTAACATAGGAGTTCTAAACTACTATGTGAAGTGATTATACCTGTAGAACCGTGTCCTTCGTCTTTACGAACTCCACCTCCTCCTCGACCTTCTCCAAGTAGTAGACGATCCACCAAGAGAGCTTTACTCCAAGCTTTGTGTCACGCCCCGCTTCCCAGAATACGCAAGATTGGGCACGCGACATAGCCAACCATGCTACCTGTGGGTAGGAAGCATCCATCCACAGTCACATTACGGTTCTAAGGATATCAAGATCAAGATAAAACTAATCTAATACATGTCCAAATCCATAATAACAAGAATCAATAAACAATAAGTGCGGAAGCTAATGATCCAATACAATGAATAAACAGTACGTCCCATAATGCGGGCTCACATCTGGAAAAGAAAAGAAATAAATAAACTAAATCCTAAGGACTCACTGTTCAGCCTGCTGGCTGAAGTACTCCTGCTCGGTCGCCGACAGTGGTACGGAATCTGGGCCATGCAAAACCCAGACGTCAGCGCGTCGTGATATCAAATATACGGTATAAACATGGTAATAAGCAATGCAAGTATGAACATGAATAAAGCAGTAACAAGAAATAACAAGCAGGGTAATGTGCAATGGTGACCAAACTGTCCTATCAGGTTTCTACTCAATAGTCTTTGAAACCAATTGATGAATCGTCGATGTAACTCAATAGTATCCCGTGCGTGCCCGGGATCACGGTCATGACCCTCGGGGCTGAATCCGAGACGTGCCGCTAAGCAGTAAGAGGTAGTAGGATGGACGAGTGATGTCAGCATCAACACTCCGGAGCTGGCCAAGCCCGTAAGACTGATCAGAACAATGTATCGAACTGTTGAGTTACAAGTCGGTTTCACCTTTGATTTCCCTATACCCCCAAACTATGTATGTCAGGTCAGGTACTCAGTAGTCAAGGACTAATGCCAACAAAAAATCAAGTAAAAGTAGGTCTGTCTGGATCGACAGCAGGAATGGTCAGGTTTGTCGGCATTAGGCATGAAATCATGAAACAAGTAATGTCATGGTACAACAGGATGAGTCGGTATGTATGTATATGTCAGGTGTAGCAGGGTCAGGCCAATATGTCGTGCAATCGGGTAAGTGCTCACAACAGGTATACAAGCCATAATGAACAACAGCAGGAAACAATAATTTACCACAATATTCCATATAATCACAGTGATGTTTGTATTCTCTTATTAACAGGTTCAATCATCTTTAGGGTGCAATAGCCACAAGGTAAATCAATATCCACAATTCTGAAGTAATGAAGCTACAGGAATTTACATTAGGTATAATAATTGTTTCGCGAATGATTTAACAGTTTAAGCAGATATGATTCAGTCGTTTTACTTAGTTAAAGTATGGATTGATGTGGGTTAATTAATTACGAGGAACTGTTGTAACGATTCCATTATAAAGATAACTGCAATAATATGATATCAAATGCCATCATTAAGTTGTGGTATTAAATAGTATGAGTTCAATTGCGTGGCAAGACTAGATCTCGCACACTAGCATGTTCAAGAAAGTATTCAGGTACTTGCCTCGACGGTTCTGCAATCTGGAACACGGATGCGATGTCGGCAAAACACGATATGCTAGCACGGGCCACGGATCAGGTCCCAACAACGAACAACGGGACCACACGGACCAGGGGGCTTCGCTGGAGCGTCGGGTTCGCCAAGACGGCACGGTCGGATTCCGGCAAAACGCGACAACAAGTTAGAAACAGACAAAAGATTCAATGCGATCAGCGAGGGGGGGTTTATACTGCACAAAGGAAAGATAGGGATGCTCACCGAGAGATACCAGGGACGGCCTCGACGGGCTCGACGGCGATGGGACGCCGGCGAGGCAACGGCGGCGGCGGCTGCAAGGGCTGAAGGCCTCGGGTGTGCGGGCGAGGGTGCTGCGGTGAGCTAGAGGAAAGGGTGGTCGGCTCTGGTGGTCGAGGGGGAGAAGGAGGTGGCCCTGGTGACGACGGCGAGGTCGCCGGCGCGTTCTCCGGCGAACAGTGGAGGGTAGGCGATGGGTTAGGGCTCGTGTTGGTGTTCCGGCGAGGGGAGGAGGGCAGCGACGACGAGGTCGGGACGAGGAGGGTGAGAGGGAGTCGCGGGAGTCGTCGACGACGAGAGGTGGCGTCGACGGCGAGGTCTGCGAGGGTGGAGGCGTCGTCGGGTTGGGTGCAGGTGCGGGAATCGTCGGGGAAACGAGGTGAGTGGGTGCGGTGAGCCTCGTGGTGGCGAGGGCGGCGACGGCGAGGTCGCGGGGAATCGGCGGTGAGGTCGCGAGGGCTAGGGTTAGGGTTTTCGTCGGGTTCTCGTGGTGGGGCAGAAACATGGGGGAGGCGGCTGCATGCGTTTCAAATATATAAGAAGAGAGAGAGAGGGAGATTGGAGAGAGGAAGAGGGAGATTGAGGGAAGAGAGAGAGAGAGATAGGGAAAAGGAGCGGGGCCCACGCGGGTGTAATCCCACGCTGGGATTGGCCACGAGCAAGATTTGAGAAGAAAATGCGTAGGATTGTGAGGGATTTACTGTTAAAGAATTTTAGATTAGTATATATATATATTAGATATTAAATTTAAATGGGCCATTTTGGCGCGAAATGAAACATTCCCAAATCGAGCCCGGGTTGCGCCCAAAAGTTCCAAATTCAAATTATAGGATTTTAAGCGGGTTCCAAATTTTGAAAAGAGGTGTTTAATGATTAAACTGCATGCCCCCAAGTCGGACACTTGCACGCGCACGTAGTCGTCCGAACTTGCCCGTTTAGCTGAACGGGACGGAATCTCGACACGCGGACGCTACCACGCGACTAGTGGCGACGAGTAGGCCAAGATGGACATCTTAAATTTCATTTTAGGAGTTAAAATTTGTTATGTGCCAAAATGACTTAACCGGTTAAAATTTAGCAATAAACCCCAGAAAACAGAATAATTGGAAAAGGAGCAATATATAACCCTCAACTAGTAATATAAATAGTATTATTGGGCTCGGGTGTTACATCATACCCAACTACAAAAAGAATTTCGTCCTCGAAATTCCAAGAATACAAGATAGCTAACTACTGGAAAAGGTGAGGGAATTTCTGTCGGATCTCGTCTTCTCGCTCCCAAGTGGATTCTCCATGCGATCGATTACCCCAAGAAACTAGCACAAGAGGGATAACCTTGTTTTTAAGAACCTTTTCTCTTCGATCCTTGATTTCAACTGGTCGCTCCTCAAAAGTCAGGTCCTCCCGAACGGTCAACTCCGAATGATCCAAGACATGAGTCTCATCACGAACATACTTCCGTAGTTGAGACACATGAAACACATCGTGAACTCCTGCTAAAGACTGTGGTAACGCCAACCGGTATGATACTTCTCCAACACGCTCCAATATCTCTAAGGGTCCGACGAAACGAGGACTAAGCTTTCCCCGACTTCCAAAGCGAATCACCCCTCTAGTCGGTGATATCTTCAGGAATACCAAATCACCCACGGCGAACTCTAGAGGTCTTCTTGACGTGTCGGCCCAACTCTTCTGTCTGTCTTGAGCTGCCTTCATATGCTTCCTGATTGTATTCACCTTCTCGACTGTCTGTACCACCAAATCTGGTCCTAGTAACCTTCGTTCACCAACATCATCCCAACAAACAGGTGAACGGCACTTACGACCATACAGTGCTTCAAACGGGGCCATCTGAATAGTTGCTTGGAAGCTGTTGTTGTACGAAAACTCCACCAGGTGTAGATGATCTTCCCAAGAACCTTTGAAGTCCAACATGCAAGCCCTCAAAATATCTTCAAGGGTCTGGATCGTTCTCTCTGATTGTCCATCAGTTTGAGGATGATAAGCTGTGCTAAACTTCAATCGAGTCCCCAAACTTTCTTGTAAGCTCCTCCAAAAGTGCGACAAGAATCGAGTGTCCCGATCGGACACGATGCTTACCGGCACTCCATGCAATCGGACAATCTCCTGCATGTATCGCTCTGCCAAAGTCTCTGTCGATTGACTAACCCGAAAAGGAATAAAGTGAGCTGCCTTGGTCAACCGATCGACAATCACCCATACAGCATTGTTGCCCTTTGTACTCCGCGGTAAAGCCGTCACGAAATCCATGGTTATATGTTCCCACTTCCACTGAGGAATCGGAAGTGGTTGCAACAAACCAGCAACCCTTTGGTGTTCGGCCTTGACTTGCTGACACACCAAGCACTTAGCCACGAAGCGAGCAATTTCCCGTTTCATACCTTCCCACCAGAAGTGTTGTCGAATATCTCGGTACATCTTTGTCCCTCCTGGATGTACAGAGTAAGCTGAACTGTGTGCCTCCTTCATAAGCTCTTCGCGCACATCTCCTTTTGGCACACACACACGGCTACCATATCTCAACGAACCATCTTCATGGATCAGTAAATCGGTTCGTAGTCCGGCTCCAACCCGCTCTCGAAACTTTTGCAGTCTAGGATCCTGCGATTGTGTCGCTTTAATCTTCTCAACTAAGGACGACTGTACTTGCAACTGCATCAACTGTCCTGTAGCCTGTGGTAGCACAACCTCCAAGTCAAATCTCCGAAAATCCTCAATGATCTCTCTCTATGCAGTCAAAATCTGAATTGCTGGTAGCCGGCTCAGCGCATCCGGCACGACGTTGACCTTTCCCGGATGGTACTTAAGATCGAGGTCATAGTCGGCCATCAGCTCCAACCATCTGCGTTGTCTCATGTTCAACTCCTTCTGAGTGAACACATATTTCAAACTCTTGTGATCTGTAAAGACTTCGACTCTCTCGCCCAATAAGTAGTGTCTCCAAATCTTCAGGGCGAAGATCACGGCTGCAAGCTCTAAGTCATGAGTCAGATAGTTCTTCTCATGAGTCTTCAGCTGTCTCGATGCGTAAGCGACGACTTTCCCGTTCTGCATTAAAACACATCCCAATCCCTTTCCAGATGCGTCGCTATGAATCACCAGTCCTCCTGAATTATCCGGTACGGTCAGGATCGGGGCGGTTATCAACTTCTGCTTCAACGTCTCGAAGGCCAATGCACATCCATCCGTCCAAACAAACGGTACCTCCTTACGCGTAAGCTTGGTTAACGGCTCAGCTAAACGAGCGAAGTTCTCCACGAATCTTCTGTAGTAACCGGCGAGTCCAAGAAAACTTCTTATCTCCGCAACATTCTTTAGAACAGGCCAATCCCGAACTGCTGTAATCTTCTCGGGATCAACGGCGATTCCATCGCCCGACACGACATGCCCCAGAAACATCACTTCTTCCAGCCAGAATTCACACTTACTCATCTTCGCGAATAACTTCTCTTGTCTCAGCGTTTGCAGTGCGATCCTTAAGTGCTCAGCATGCTCCTCCGGACTCTTCGAGTACACCAGAATATCGTCAATGAATACCACAATAAACTGGTCCAAGAAAGGTGAAAAGATCCTGTTCATCAAGTCCATAAATATTGCCGGCGCATTAGTCACTCCGAAGGGCATCACTAAATACTCGAAATGCCCATATCGAGTTCGAAACGCCGTCTTGCAAATGTCTTCTGCCTTCACTCGGACCTGATGATATCCTGATCGCAAGTCCAGTTTCGAGAATACCCTCACGCCACTAAGCTTCTCAAAAAGTTCTCCAATGCGAGGGATCGGGTACTTGTTCTTAATAGTCACCCGGTTCAATTCTCGATAATCAATGCACATCCTTCTCGTGCCATCCTTCTTCTTTACTAAAAGGACTGGAGCTCCCCACGGCGAGTTGCTGCTTCGAATCCATCCCTTCTCGAGTAATTCACCCACTTGTTTCTTAACTTCTTCCAATTCCATCGGTGCCATCGGATAATAAGATTTTGATACTGGCGCTGCACCGGGAATAAGGTCAATCGCAAACTGCACATCTCGCTTCGGCGGTAAGCCCGAAATATCTTCAAACACATCCATAAAGTCGCGGACAACTGCCGGCTCTTCATTACTATCCACTACCATAGCCGCAAGAATATTGTTCGTCGGCCTAGCCCTAAACTCGACTGGCCCGACAGAACTGCTTCCTCCAATGAAAGTAAACTCAGGGTGTCCGGGAATCTGGAAAATTACTTTCCTTGCCCTACAATCAATGTGTGCGTGGAAAGTGCCAAGAAAATCCATTCCCAAGACTACTTCATAATTGCCCGTATCAATCACCAAGAAATCTGCAAAAAGCTCCCGTCCGCAAACAACAACTGTACAATCTCTACACTCCTTACTAGCTATGATTTTCCCATTCCCAGTGTGTATGTCCCAGAAACTAGACAGGGTCGTGCAGGTGATCGAGTGTGTAGTTATAAATTTGGATGACATAAAACAGTGGGATGCACCGGAATTAAATAATGCCAATGTGGGAAAACCACGAACGAGTACAGTACCTGAAACCACTTCTCCTGATGTCTTGGCTTCCTCAGCTGTCAATGTGAAAGCTCGACCCTGGTTGGGTCCTTGTGTCAGCTGCTTCTGCCCTTGGAACGGTCTCTGCGGAGGCTTCCGTATATCATCCCTCGTGCGAAGCTTCGACGGACAAGCACCAACTGCATGATCGGCTGCTCCACAAACCAGACAAAGTCCCAGTCTCCTTCGACACTCCTTCTGCACGTGCCCGGGTATATGGCAGTAATCACAAGTCACGCTCTTCCTTCGATCAACGATCACAGGCTTCTTCATTGGCGCTACACCTCGACGGTCCACCGGAATACCTCTGCGCCCATGATCTCGGTTAGGTACGAATGCAGGCTTCCTAGCCGCAACTGCTGTCTGGTGAAGGTTCCCTTTCGATCCTGATAAACTCTGTTGCTCTCTGGCTGCCGTAAGAACCTGCGAGAAAGTGGTCAAACCCAGGGAGACAATCTGCCTCTGGATGTCCACATCCAAACTGCGCAAGAACCTTCGCGCCCTGTCTGCCTCCTTGGCGACTAAGGGTCCAGCGAAACGGCTGAGTCTCGTCCACTCCGCTGCATGTACATCCACAGCTGCTCCATTTTGTTTCAGTCCAATAAATCTCTCCTCCATTTCCTCCCGTGCAGTCCGCGGGAAGAACTTTTCCAAGAAACTTTTGGAGAAATCCGCCCAACTGATTGGCTTGGACAAGCGGATCTCCTCCACAAGCCACCACTCTCGGGCGTAATCCACCAGCTGAATGCGCACAACATCAACTCTCTTGTCTTCTGGGATCTGTGCTGCAATCAGTAAATTCTCCGTGTCCACGAGCCACTGCTCGGCTGGCAACGGCTCCTCCAAGCCAGTGAAAGTAGTAGGACCCAACCGTCTAAAATCTGCCACGGTCCCTACTTGGTCGACTGGCTTCGCTACAGCGGTGTTTACAGACTGCTGCATAGCCTGCAAACCCTCCTGAAATGAATCTGCTTGCTGCTGGATCAGCTCAGTTTGCCTCTTCTGATTTTCCAGCATCCCGCGTATCACTCCTAACATGGCGGCTTCATCCACACGCCTCTGATACGTCTTGAAATTCTTATCTGCCATGGTCCTGAAATCAAAACAAACAACATTAGCATGATGATAGATTCAATATATAAATCAAGGCTAGAACTCCAAGATACTTAAATAGAGTGCTGCATTGTAGCTATGCCGCGGTATCATAGCCGCAATTACTTAACTCCACCCAAGTCGCCTAAGTCCTAGAGATAACAAGGAATTCGGTTTTCGAATTGACAATGCAAAGTAAGTTTGCATGTCGACATGATCCGGAAGAATGATTCAAGATGGTAAAACGGTCAAGGTGGCTGGACATGTTTCCTAATCACGGGTGTTCTGATTCGTGTATTGGGTACAATACCCAACTACAAAAGAATTAACCTAACTAACCTATGGCTCTGATACCAAAAGAACCATGTCACGCCCCGCTTCCCAGAATACGCAAGATTGGGCACGCGACATAGCCAACCATGCTACCTGTGGGTGGGAAGCATCCATCCACAGTCACATTACGGTTGTAAGGATATCAAGATCAAGATAAAACTAATCTAATACATGTCCAAATCCATAATAACAAGAATCAATAAACAATAAGTGCGGAAGCTAATGATCCAATACAATGAATAAACAGTACGTCCCATAATGCGGGCTCACATCTGGAAAAGAAAAGAAATAAATAAACTAAATCCTAAGGACTCACTGTTCAGCCTGCTGGCTGAAGTACTCCTGCTCGGTCGCCGACAGTGGTACGGAATCTGGTCCATGCAAAACCCAGACGTCAGCGCGTCGTGATATCAAATATACGGTATAAACATGGTAATAAGCAATGCAAGTATGAACATGAATAAAGCAGTAACAAGAAATAACAAGCAGGGTAATGTGCAATGGTGACCAAACTGTCCTATCAGGTTTCTACTCTATAGTCTTTGAAACCAATTGATGAATCGTCGATGTAACTCAATAGTATCCCGTGCGTGCCCGGGACCACGGTCATGACCCTCGGGGCTGAATCCGAGACGTGCCGCTAAGCAGTAAGAGGTAGTAGGATGGACGAGTGATGTCAGCATCAACACTCCGGAGCTGGCCAAGCCCGTAAGACTGATCAGAACAATGTATCGAACTGTTGAGTTACAAGTCGTTTTCACCTTTGATTTCCCCATACCCCCAAACTATGTATGTCAGGTCAGGTATTCAGTAGTCAAGGACTAATGCCAACACAAAATCAAGTAAAAGTAGGTCTGTCTGGATCGACAGCAGGAATGGTCAGGTTTGTCGGCATTAGGCATGAAATCATGAAACAAGTAATGTCATGGTACAACAGAATGAGTCGGTATGTATGTATATGTCAGGTGTAGCAGGGTCAGGCCAATATGTCGTGCAATCGGGTAAGTGCTCACAACAGGTATACAAGCCATAATGAACAACAGCAGGAAACACTAATTTACCACAATATTCCATATAATCACAGTGATGTTTGTATTCTCTTATTAACAGGTTCAATCATCTTTAGGGTGCAATAGCCACAAGGTAAATCAATATCCACAATTCTGAAGTAATGAAGCTACAGGAATTTACATTAGGTATAATAATTGTTTCGCGAATGATTTAACAGTTTAAGCAGATATGATTCAGTCGTTTTACTTAGTTAAAGCATGGATTGATGTGGGTTAATTAATTACGAGGAACTGTTGTAACGATTCCATTATAAAGATAACTGCAATAATATGATATCAAATGCCATCATTAAGTTGTGGTATTAAATAGTATGAGTTCAATTGCGTGGCAAGACTAGATCTCGCACACTAGCATGTTCAAGCAAGTATTCAGATACTTGCCTCGACGGTTCTGCAATCTGGAACACGGATGCGATGTCGGCAAAACACGATATGCTAGCACGGGCCACGGATCAGGTCCCAACAGCGAACAACGGGACCTCACGGACCAGGGGGCTTCGCTGGAGCGTCGGGTTCGCCAAGAAGGCACGGTCGGATTCCGGCAAAACGCGACAACAAGTTAGAAACAGACAAAAGATTCAATGCGATCAGCGGGGGGAGGGGGGGTTTATACTGCACAAAGGAAAGATAGGGATGCTCACCGAGAGATACCAGGGACGGCCACGACGGGCTCGACGGCGATGGGACGCCGGCGAGGCAACGGCGGCGGCGGCTGCATGGGCTGAAGGCCTCGGGTGTGTGGGCGAGGGTGTTGCGGCGAGCTAGAGGAAAGGGTGGTCGGCTCTGGTGGTCGAGGGGGAGAAGGAGGTGGCCCTGGTGACGACGGCGAGATCGCCGGCGCGTTCTCCGGCGAACAGTGGAGGGTAGGCGATGGGTTAGGGCTCGTGTTGGTGTTCCGGCGAGGGGAGGAGGGCAGCGACGACGAGGTCGGGACGAGGAGGGTGAGAGGGAGTCGCGGGAGTCGTCGACGACGAGAGGTGGCGTCGACGGCGAGGTCTGCGAGGGTGGAGGCGTCGTCGGGTTGGGTGCAGGTGCGGGAATCGTCGGGGAAACGAGGTGAGTGGGTGCGGTGAGCCTCGTGGTGGCGAGGGCGGCGACGGCGAGGTCGCGGGGAATCGGCGGTGAGGTCGCGAGGGCTAGGGTTAGGGTTTTCGTCGGGTTCTCGTGGTGGGGCAGAAACATGGGGGGGGAGGCTGCATGCGTTTCAAATATATAAGAAGAGGGAGAGAGGGAGATTGGAGAGAGGAAGAGAGAGATTGAGGGAAGAGAGAGAGAGATAGGGAAAAGGAGCGGGGCCCACGCGGGTGTAATCCCACGCTGGGATTGGCCACGAGCAAGATTTGAGAAGAAAATGCGTAGGATTGTGAGGGATTTTCTGTTAAAGAATTTTAGATTAGTATATATATATATATTAGATATTAAATTTAAATGGGCCATTTTGGCGCGAAATGAAACATTTCCAAATCGAGCCCGGGTTGCGCCCAAAAGTTCCAAATTCAAATTATAGGATTTTAAGCGGGTTCCAAATTTTGAAAAGAGGTGTTTAATGATTAAAATGCATGCCCCCAAGTCGGACACTTGCACGCGCACGTAGTCGTCCGAACTTGCCCGTTTAGCTGAACGGGACGGAATCTCGACACGCGGACGCTACCACGCGACTAGTGGCGACGAGTAGGCCAAGATGGACATCTTAAATTATATTTTAGGAGTTAAAATTTGTTATGTGCCAAAATGACTTAACCGGTTAAAATTTAGCAATAAACCCCAGAAAACAGAATAATTGGAAAAGGAGCAATATATAACCCTCAACTAGTAATATAAATAGTATTATTGGGCTCGGGTGTTACACTTTGCCTCTATACTTGAGGCAACTAGGTTTCTTTAAGTGCTAATCAAAGTACCTAGATGATATAGAGTGAGGGTTATGGATTAAGTAGTCTAACTAATCCTTGTACTCAACACATGAGAGGGGAGGATTAGGGTTTGAAGAGAGAGCTTGAGGAGAGAGAAGGTGAGAAGAATAATTTATATGGGAAAATGAGTTATCATAATATATATGAAGCATTAAGATTTATCAAGAAAAGAAAATCAAATGATGAATAATCATGCTTCATAAATATCTAATGGTGATTCATTACCATGAGTCATTAAGCATTTATGATGCATTAATGACATGGATGAATCACTCATATAACTCACTAATCTCATTCAATGTATATGCCACCTTAACCTCCTTAGTCACCATCTTCTAGAAGCTTCTCGCGCAATTACGAGAACGCCCCTCCTATCCGTGAAAACACGGAAAAACTTTAGACTGTATAAATCCAATAACCGGATACTAGTAACTGGCTTAAACCAAAGCCAACTAGTAAAAACAGTCCGAAAGTCGTACGTGCGTAAACACACGTATGCGTCCGAACCCTTGTCGTAAAACCATACGACCTCTATATCGTTTCGCCTGAAGTAGGGAACCTCTCTGTGTGGGACTCTAGAGACTCGACTACTACGTTGGCAGTGGGTTTAACCACAGACCGCAAGTGGCACTAGCTGTACGTAACGGTCCCCAGGTAGATGTCGATAAGAAGGCCGATGAGGAAACTCATCCGAACTCCTACTGAGCCTGCTGTGACAATCTCCATACAGTCCGGTCCGTTCGTCTAAGACTATCGCATATCGGGCCTAGGGGGGCGGCAAGCGTCAGTCCCCTAATAGTGGTATAAGTCGTGTCGGAGCGAAGCCCATTACACCCTGAGAAACTACTGGAACCTACCAGCAAATCTCGCTTGCCCTGGCCAGGGACTTTGCATAATGGCTCTCTGACACAGCGCGATATCAACCCCCAATACCGAGAGAGACGAATCCTGTCTAACCACCACTGCCTCCAAGTGCTCGGGACTGCACCCAACTGCTACCTGTTTGCACGACTCCTTTGAGCCGTTGTAGGGTAGCAATCTAAGAACAGTGGGACACACTTGATTGTAATAAATTTTCTTGGATGTGTGTATCAAATCAAATAGTCCCCGGCAACGGCGCCATTTGATTGAAATGAAATTCTTGTTGTGTAAATCAAATCAAATGATCCCCGGCAACGGCGCCATTTGATTGTAATAAATTTTCTTGGATGTGTGTATCAAATCAAATAGTCCCCGGCAACGGCGCCATTTGATTGAAAAGAATTCTTATTGTGTAGTATTTAAAATTGTAAAGAAATCACAACCAAAAATAATTTGACCGCAATCAACTACGGTGTCGGATGTAGATTGTAAGTGAGTGCGGATCGTCCACAGGGACAGTGTAATCGTTCGTCTTTTGAATTAGATGAGTCGAAACTTTAATGAAAACAAAACAAAACAATTCATGATTTGAAATTAAAGTTCAAGAATTAGAAAAATATAGATCTAATAACAAGAAAAAAAATAGAATCAAGAATTGATAGTTTGTTGATTTTTCCAAACCAAATATCAAGAATCGAAATGAGGCTCGTATGAATCGATCGGATCTATAGATGTGATGTAATCTTACAATTACGTATTCTTATCCTTCGATGAATTGATACTAGATCGATGATGATCGATCGAGAATTAGGGATTTCTTATGAAACTAGGGTTTCATCTTATCCCTTGTTCTTTCGTCGATATCATTCACATTCTAGCCTCTAGTAATTTCAAGAAACGATCGTATATCCCTAATTTCGAGCGATCACAATCAAGAAAGCATCGCTACGAAACTAGGTCATCGATTCTTGAACTTGCTAGGGTTTACAAAACTCATAGGACTCAAGAATCGTATTAAGATTTGTTACACCATCATTTTATTGATCGTCTCGATCCCTTTACGAACGGAGTTTTACTCAAACATCACAACAAGAACTACAATTACAAATTGAGATCTAATCATAATGCAAGAATTAAAAGAAAGCAAGATTAAAGAATTTCACCTTTTATTTATATCAACAATTTTCATTACATTCGCTCAAGAACTACAAGAGGAAGAACTCGATCGTCGATTTGGCTTCGCTCGGCTCCGTGGGTCGCGGATCGGCTTGGATCACTTGCCCGATTGAAGATCGGCTCGGCTCATAAAAGTTTGAAGGGCTTCTTGCTTGATTGGTACTCAAGATCTTGAATTTGGAGTGGAATTAGGGTTAGGGTTTCGCACAAGCCTTGTCACTAGACTTGTGGAAGAAGATGAAGAATTAGAATTTTAGGAATATCGAAGATTAACCTCAACCCTTAGATCTAGGCTCCTATTTATAGACATCTAAACCCTAGATCTAGGATTTCAAATTTTAAGTTTCCCTCCAAAAGTTTGTTGAGCAAATTTAAATTTCCCTCCAAAAGTTAGTTAGAGGAGAAGCTTCTAGATGTGATTAGTTAGGAGGGAGCTTCTAGAAATAGTTTGTTAGGAGCTTAATTAAGATTAGCCTTGCTTAATGATCTTTGCTGATCTGGCAGTAGCTCCGAGGTCCTTCTGGAATTTGACATATCAGAAAGGAATATGGGACCAAATCTGAGAATTGTGCACTAAAAATGAAACGATGACGTGGCAGAAGCGCCGCGGAACCGCGGCACAAGCCGGCTCCCGCCGCGGTTCCGCGGCTCTTTTGAAGCTTTAGGGCTTGGTTCTTCTGGTGCTTGTTGGGCTTGAGTTGTTGGCCTTTCTTTGATATGTTGAATTGTATATTGATTTCTGAATTGCTGCCAGATCTGAAAACATGGAGTTGGTGTATTTTTGATCAGCTTCTCTTGACTTTCCTCCTGCAATTTCCTGCACAAATCTCGACACAAGTGTTGCGCAAATACAGAGATGATGAGATGCCATGAAATGCTGTCAATTTCCCTTAAAGTGCCGGTTTAAAAGTCTAACACATGCAATCTGATATTTTATGACTTATTTGCTAATATGTGAAATATGAATACCGAACACTTCTAAATGAGTGCAAATGATGGGGAAATTGCCGTGTTAAAAATACATTATTTTAGACTGATCAACACTCAAGGCGAAGTAGCAGTGTCAAGTCTGCGGACTATGTTGTACTCATGTCACCTGGGAACTGTTCACTGACGACTAGTATAAAACCAACCAACAGTTCCCTGTGAGTCCTGTCTGGTGTACCCATAACCTAACGAGCACCTGCATACTATCCCCAGTACGACGTACTGACGGCTGTGGGACGGACCATCTCCCTAACTGGGATGAGAAGCGTACACACTAGTCTACTCCGGAGTATCGATGCCCTGTCTCGATAATCCTACGACTAGGGACCTGAATAAGGATGTGCTTGTAGACTACCCAGCCACCACTAGTGTGACTGCCATCACAACGCTGGTAGTCAAGCGAGATCCTAAGAGCTCTATCAATACGTATACTCATATATTAAGATAGAAAAACCAAGTAGCATACTACCATGTTTAGCAAGACTGTTATATACATGTGAATATCCCAAGCTTTCATTAAGTAATATACAAACTAGTATGATACAGTAATGGCCTTCTAGGGCATAAACACTAACAGCCACGGCTATATACCATGACTACGATATCTGGCGGTTGGGTGTCATGACTGCTTTTCTAAATGATGATTTGGAAGAGAGCGTCTATAAGTACACTGCCATAGGGCTTCGTAGACAGTTGGAGCAGCGGAAACGTGAGCAAGATGTTTTATGTGATAAATCAGGCATCGCGGAGATAGAACATATGTTTTGATGTGGTAGTCAAAGAGTTTGACTTCATCAAAATGGTAGATGAACCTTGTATATACAAAAAGATAGTAGAGAGTATGGTGGTGATCCTCGTAGAGTACGTGGATGACATACTCTTGATAGGGAAGGAGTTTCCTATGCTACGCTCGGTCAATCTCTTCTTATCACAATGATTCTCCATATAGGATCAAGGTGATACCTCCTAAATCCTGGGTTATGGATCTATGGGATAGATCTAATTAGATGTTAGTATTCTCACTAGTTGTAGTTAGATGGTATCAATCGATCCTGGGGAGAATCACTGGAAAGGTTCCAGGGTGATAAGGATGACTGAATGTCAGTCGCACGCATTGTCTTTACCCTCAGTGGAGGGACGATATGTTAGAAGAGTTCCAAGCTAGATACCATGACTTACTAGACGATTAAAGGCAAGCTACATCGTTGCTAAGGATGCTACAAAAGAGGCAGTCTAGATATATATAAGTTCATGAGATGAACTTTTTTCCAACCATTGTGTGACAATGGAGTTATGGATTTGGCCTAGGAACTCCCGTCCCATCAGAAATCCAGATATAATTCCTAGGCTGTATCACCTTATCATGGAGATGGTTGATCTCCAAGGAGATCGAGGTTAGGAGAGTAGACACAGAGGACAACAACGTGGATGCACTCATAAAGGCCTTTTTCCTTGTAGAGACTTTTATGGGATGGTTAAGTATGAGATACTTCAACCATAGCTAATTGTTGGGTATGTGATACCACAACAGATGGCCCTAGTGCAAGTGGGAGATTATTAGTTATACGTATTCTTTAGAGTCCATTACTATACATACGATGTATATTGTAGTGGATGCTTGGACATATATAGGGAGGACTTTCTTGCTCGACATGATAGTATGCTATCTGGTTGTACTTTATCTTAACATGTACTCTGATTGTCTCTATGTTACTTGTTGATAGAGCCCTTAGGATATGTACTCGACTACTGGGACTATGATGAGATGATACTAGTGGGGCCATGATCGCACGCTTTTGGCGTGTCGGATGTTCAAAGTTCTAAAGATATAACCGCGATCAGGACGGTGTCGCTTCGCAGCTAGCCGGTTGAGCACGGGCCGATCCACAGGGAGATGGTTGTATTTCCGTTCTTGTCTTAGACGAGTCAATAAAGAATTTGTATGCGTTTGTTTGATTCTAACCTATGTGTATTATTTGCATGTATAAAGTTGTTAAGAAAAGATACGAAAATGTAAGCTAATGAAATCCGTACTCAAAACCTTTGAGCCGAGTCTTGACCAATTAAAGCTAGAGCAATTGGCAACAACGTGGATTAGGGGATTTAAGCGCGGTATTCGTGGAATACGGCTTATTTACCCTTGTCCTTCCGTTCTTGTCTCTTGCTTTCGCCTCCGGCCAAACCGAACGTAACCGGTCGCAGTTAGGAATCACCGTTACCTTGTTAGGGTAGGGTGCCTAACGGAGCGCTTGCGTATCGTTTGGGCGGAGTTCAATGGAAAATAACGGGAAAAGGAAATGAGCAAAGAAAATCTTAACTTACAATACCGTATTTATTCTTAACAATGATAATTACAACCATTCACAAAAACGAACCAAAAAGAGAGAACAAAAAGAACAAAGAAAAGAAAAGATTACAAGTAATTAAGTGCATGGAATTAAATTGCAAGTAAGTAAAGCAAGATAATAAAAAGCAAGTAATAAAAAGAAAGAAAGAAAACTAGAAACTAGAACTCAAGACAAGCATGGGATCAATAGCCAACCCTTAAAGTTGCAAGCTCAATCAAGAGGTTGCAAGATCAAGAGAAGGGTAAAGAACTCATGTGAAGTGAAGAACTAATTCCATAAGAAAATACAACCTTTGAGATCAATAACTAACCCTTAACCTTTCAAGCTCAATGAAGTGGTTGAGAGATCAAGAGGAAGCAAAAATCTCAAGGGGAAGCTAAACAAATAAGAATGATACAAAAACCCTCATCTTCATTCACATCCACTTAATGCTCTCACTACATTTCCATGGAGGAAAAATGAAGAAGAAGAAGAAGAAGAACTAAAACTACACTAAAGTGGCTAAAAGAGGAACAAAGAATTGACCCTTTGGCTTGGCTCAGATCTGGGGTATTTATAGGTGGGGAAATGGAAACCTAGGGCAAGAATCTGGCATAAAATCAAATGTCCAAACAGCCCCTGAAAAACGACAGAGAGAGGAGGCCGTTGGGCCGCGGTTCCGCGGCCTAAGCATGCTTAGGCCGCGGTTCCACGGCCATAGTAAGGAATTAGGCTGTGGTTTTTTTGTGGGGATCCCTGTTTTTATGTTGTTTGCTGTTTGGTACATGACTTTTCGCAGAATCTCTTCACATTTCTTCAAGAATTTTAGTAGAACAAAAGGTGATGTGATGTGGATCTTTTGCCATGATTTCCTCGAGCTCCGCGGAGATTTCTTGGATCTTGTGTTGACATTGAGCTTTGTGCATGAAAATGACAATCGATTTGTCATTTTGTCCCTTAAACTGGTGTGTGGCAACATACGGATAGAGAGCGGAGACCCGTGTTTTATCTGTTGTTGGCAGTAATCCGGAATTTGTCGTACTTTTCCATGATATTCACTGTTTAGAGCTGAGACCAGTATCCTGCAATTATGTAGCAAACACTGATTAAAAGCACCTGCCTATAAACAAACGAGCGTAAGAATGGGCGGTATAAAATACAATATTCTGGTATGAACAAATACCCCCAAACTTAACTTTTGCTTGTCCCGAGCAAAACCAATTATTCACAAAAATAAAATCCTAACCGTACTTTCGCAGGGAACGCGATTGCACTGAGCGTGTGCAACAAGCCGTTAAACCTCTAGGTGTCCCTAGTAGGAGGAGTGTTGTCTCCTAAGGGTTTTCAGCGGATACTACCCACAAAATCCGGTCAAGCTAGTTTTGCGAAATAACTATGATTCAAACACTAAAGTTTTGTTTCAGAAAATAACAATTCTATTATCCTAAGTCTAGACTATCGAACCCTTAGTTTTCACAAATCACTTCATATTTAACTAAAGATTTTATATGTCTTTACGTGCAGCGCAAATAATGTTGTTAAGTTCCAGAAGGATCGATTAAAGTCATCATGTCACACAATAAAGCCCAGATAAAATTTTAAAAGGATCACATAAGTTTTATAAATAGTTAAGTATTTTTCAAGTTTCGTTTTCCAGTAAAGTTTCAACTTCAGAATTTATATCTTCCCTAACAGGAAACTAGGTCTTATTTTTCACTCCACATTTTTCTTGTTTTCATTTCATACACACATCTGTGAACATGCAATAGTCTTTATCATAGAATAAAACCTTCATATCTCCGCTAAAAATATTTTTTATAAAACCTGTCTTTTGTCAAAATTATTCTCACACAAAGAACCGTTAGGAATTCTAACTCGGAGAGAACACTTGCTTGACTTTGTTTTAATCTGGACTTTCTAGGCTTCTTAATGAGCTTTGGGCCAATGCATCCAAACCAGTTGGCTTTAGAGCATTAGGTGTAGAGACACCCCAGCGGACTTAATTGCTCAAGTTACCTAGGCCCAAAAACAAAAGACAATTTAGCATGAAAATCATGATGATTCAATGCGAACGGAGATATAACCGGCAGTTCAGTTATTTTTTAGATAAAAGACGTATTTTAGTGGGTTAGGTGTGTAATCATTCCTATCAAGTTCCTGTTAGTTATATGTATGCCCTAGAGGCCATTACTGTACATTGGATGTATATTGTAGTGGATGCTGGGACATATATAGGTAGGACTTTCTTGCTCGACATGATAGTACGCTATCTGGTTGCTCTTTATCTTAACATGTATACTTTCTGTCTCTCTGATTACATGTTGATAAAGCCCTTAGGATGTGTACTCGACTTCCAGGACTATGATGCAGATCATACTAGTGGGGCCTGGGTAGTCAGTGAGTACATCCTTCATTGTTCCTAGTCGTGGGAATATCGAGACGGGGCATCGATATTCCAGAGTAGACTAGCGCATATCTTCTCGACCCATGCTATGGGCGATGGATGATCCCATATCCATTGGTGTTTGACATCGAAGATGGTATGCGGGTGCTCAGTGGAGACTGGGTACACTGAACGGACTCGCCGAGAACTCCCAGATGGTATTATACCTCACGTCAGATGGCAGTTCTCTGGTGACACTGGTACAGCTTAGTCTGTTGACCCGAGATCGTCATAGAGTCTTGTGTGTCTCCCACTGTGCTTTGATTTCCACCCTACCACGGCTCTACTGAGTTGTGCAAACAGGTGGTTTTTGGGTACAGTCCCGATTCACATGAAGGCAATGAGCGATAGGAGGGGATTCGTCTCTCACGGTATTAGGGGTTGATGTTGTGCTATGCTCGACTGGCCATAATAGGAAATCCCTGGCCAGGGTTGCTGTGATATACTGGTAAGAGTTATCAGTAGTTTCACGAATGTTATGGACCTCAAGTCGGCATGACTTATCGAGCTATTGGGGTCTGACGTTTACCACCCCTAGGCGAGATATGCGACATATCAGACGAACAGACCGGACTATACGGTAAGTGTTACTGGTTGGATTCGCAGGAGTGTGAGCGGGCTTGCTCGTCGATCTTCTGATCGCTCAATACCCGGGTGGCCGTTACGTTTAGCAGACCGCTTGCGGCTTGTGGGTGTTTGATATGATCATCATCCGCTGCCGGCGTATTGACGAGTCTTTAGAGTCCTACACAGAGGTTTCCTGGCTCAAGCGAAATGAAATGGGAGTGCATATGAGATATGTGCAGGACCGAGAATAATGCGTGTATGTGATACCGTATTTCATTCTCGCGATCAATGTGTCGAATGGTTGTATGTGATATAACCTAGTTATCGATTCAATCGTTGATTCGATAAGCCGATACACTGGATACTAGTCGGTTATATGCGATATGACCGGATCGTTAAATCAAGTGTTGATTTAATGATTTAATGTATAATTATATATATTTGATATATTACTTTGCATTAACTAGTATTGGTTCACTCTAGATGGATTTACTCACTTGTTGTGCACATTGCATATGTGATATATTTTGTGCACATGATTGTATCATGTTTGATGATACATTCTTTCTTGGTTTTGTGTAAAGTATTGAACCATGGTTAGTTAGTGGTTAGGGTATCATATCATTTCATTTGCTTATTTATTTATCTTTTATTTATTTCATTTGAAGAGAAAAAGAGAAATGAATGGTGGCTATATTTGTCTTTAGTTGAAGATTCATGATACATTGACTTAGTCACCATTCTTATCTCATGCCTTACCCTAACCACTCATCTAACCTAAGTTAAGTCTCTACACTAAACCATGGTTGAAGATATGATAAGTATTTTATTTTCTTTTCTATTTTAAAATGAACATATCATATCTTCTTCTTCTTCATCTTCTTCAAAATGGAGAAAGCTTGCTACTCCAATGGCAAGTCATGAAATCTAGTGAGAAATCCAAAACTAAAGTTTACCCACTTCCTATTTCTTTATCCTCTACCTCTTGCCAAGTAATATAGGGTGTTTCCTTCACAAGTTTTTCCGACTTGGTGAAGTTGGAGCTTGTTCTAGCGATGCCTCGACGTAGATCATCTTCGGCATCGAACCGACGATCAAGCCCTCCCATTCTTCGACGAGGCCGACGTTGGAGTCCGGATGGATTTTGGACAGCGGAGGGGACTTCGTTGCGGAGCCGTGGAAGTGGTGGACCGGATCTACAAAGGTTGTATGTCCATTCCCTTAGTTAAATTGTTAACTAGTTTGTTTTTCGCCTATGTATATCTAGTAAACGATCCGTAGTCGGGTTTGTAGGCACCCGTAAAATTTGATTTGTGCATGTTTGATCACTTGTGAGACATCACTAGGGTGCCTAGGAACCCTACAGTGGTATCAGAGCCTAGCTAGACCCTTAGGCGAAGTCCCAACGGAATCAGAAGTCCGATCGACCCAAAACTCGACTAGGAAATTGCTCTCTGTACATTTTTCAATTTCTCGGATTTTTGTGAATTAAAAATTTCCAGAAAATACATAAAATAAAACTAAGAATTACGGTGCAAACTCAGGCGAATAATTCATTTGAACGGCGGCGGTTCCGCGGTTCCATGGTGACGTCATCGTACCTTTTCTGCACAGTAATTCCTATTATTTTATGCTGAGTTTTCTGGGAATATTTAAAATTTATTCCTGAGTTGAATTTTCTGGGCTTGTTTTGGGGGATTCGGTGTTTCGATCGGAGTGTCTAATTTTGTCGGTGTGGCTTTCCGGGTATTTTTAGAATATGTTAAAAAGTTCGACCGGATATAAATACCCACTTTATCCCCTGCCGGGAAATTTCCAATTGTTGGATTTTTCCGTAGTTTAACGACGTTCTAAGTAGTGCAAGTAACGCGATCGAACCTCTAGAAGACAACAAACCTTAACTCGATTATGTGACCGTCTTGAACTGCCCTTTGAACCTTCGGGTTTGGGGCAGTACGGCGTGCCACATGTGAGGCGTTGGCTTGACCCTTCTACGGCTGGACCGTTGCTACTGAGGCACGAACTGAATGTTGTTAGACTTATTTCATGTGTTGAGTAGTATCGGGAAAACTTGGGTGTTCGATTGTTCGATCGAAAAGTTTAGCATTTTCTATTTATCCGGAATGTGATACAATAATTGGAATTCGCAAATTGTTATGAGATAACGGAATGAATATTATAAACATAGCAGTTTAGTCTTACTTGATCGGTTGCCACGGAATTTTGATGTGATCAAAAGTCCGTCGCAATCACGTAGCATACGCGGATACTCGCCGGGTAAACTTAATAGACAGCCTCACTCCATAGCTCCGACCAAGTGACTGTAGGAGAACCCCGTCGCCGAAAGCATCCGTTCGGGTGCTCGTGGTAGCAGTGTTCCGCCTTGGTTCACTTCGTCGACGGTATTAGGGGTGCGGCCGTCTACTGAAGTTTGCGACGAGCATTCGATCAGAATGTCGGGGATCCTGTTGAATTGCCCGACTTGATATTGAAAAGAGTTTTCGATAATGAGACTAAAATGCGGGGTTTATAATTGTTAGGCATGCGATGTCTAAGTAATTCATTTTGTCAGGCATGCGATGTCTGAGGTGGTTACGGATTCCAACTGTTGTAGTTTTACACTTTCTTTTCTGTGACCGTAAGTGTAATATGTGATATCGCCGGTTTCGTTGCTATATGTCAACGACAATTGGGATGCGCATATTTACTTACGTTGATGACATGTGATGTTATGTGTTGCTGGATATGTTATATTGGATCGTCGTGTTTGAATAGCCGGGGGTTTTTATGTGAGATGAGTGTTTTTCATTTTCATTCATGTAAAAAAACTTGTATGTAATATTCTTTTATTGGGGCACTTCCAGGTTGCGGAAGTAGTCACCGTTTGTATATTATTTACTTTTCTGCACTAGGATAGACCCAAGGAGGGGAGCACAAGTAACCGGGTTCTAGGGTCCAGTGGAAGACCATCTCGAAGAGTCGAGTCTGGGTCTCCTAACCCTAGAATTGGTAGGGTTGCTTGCCGCTCTCGTAGGGGTCTAGGGGTGTGGGATTGGCTATTCATCACGACCGTGGAATCCGTGTTTTATACTGGCTCGTATTGAAAACACGGACGTCCTAGTATATCCAATATTTCATATGTTTCTTCTGCTGTGCTTTATCTGTGATGAGATCATGCGATGTTCTGTGGCAGATATTATATATAGTATATATGATATATTATATAGACGTTGCTTATGTTTTACACCCGCGCTAGCCCTGCCTCGCTCTGGCGTTAGTTACCTAACCTAACGGTGCAGACGGGACATCGAGGCGAATGCGGATGGCATAAGCGAACGTTATATTTATCTGTGATGGTTAGGTGGACTTAAGTGATGGGATATTCATTAATGAGATTAATGAAAGAAAATAAACCTAATTGATGTTGTGGAATCGAATTTCAAAATAAAACAGGTAGCTACAGTTCTTGCTTTGCATCGCGGTGTTCCTTGTAGAACATCCTGCACCTTATTCGATAGGGAAAGGACCGAGATCCCTTCACCGGGAGTGACTCCTTTAGCAATAACTGGCAGATGCTACATCACTCGGTTTTTCTTTTGATTGCTTCTATAGTTTCCGCTTTGCACAGTGATATATATGATATATCCCGCACCTCATTCGACGAGGAAAGGGCCGACGATCCCTTCACCGGGAGTGACCCCTTTGGCAAAACTAGAAAAGCCTCAAAAACATTCCATTTAAAACCATTTGATTCCGCAACGAGATCAAGTTCAAAGCGTTAAAGGTTTTCACAAAAACCAGTCGCAACCCTCCGTCATTTTAGGAAGTAGAGTACTTAGTATTCGTGCTGTGTTTGTTGACCATAGTCAAGGCACAGTGTACGGTAGCTAAGTGATGTCTTCCTACACCGCATATGATGCGATTAGTTAGGACAGTCGCGTGACTTTGTTGACCTTAGTTAAGGGTCATGTGGGTGGGTCTAATTAATCACGAAATGACGGGTAGAACATGACTAGTACTTATGATTTGTTGACCATAGTTAAGGTTATAGGTGCTAGGGGTAAAAACCTTTATCGGGAGTTTCAAGTGTTGAAATTTGCAATGAGATTGCATACCTTCTATATGATAGTTAGATCCCGATACCCACTGCGAGTAATTTTTACTCCTGGGAGAGTTTTGCACTTTGCAATTAGCCGATCAAGTAGGTGTCTAGAAAGGTGTCAACGGGGTTACGCCTCTGGGAAAACGAGGTTTACAGTAATTAGGTCCGTGCGAAAACACGGGGAACCTCCCTCAAAGTACCGACACTGGCCTGGCTGAAAGATTGGCGAACTTGTAGAGTGTAATTAATCCCGGCTAGTCTTTCCTTTTAGGGTTTGAAGGAAGATTTGATAAAAAACAGTGGGAGCCATCCTGATTAGATAAAATATATAACCAATCTGATCTTGCAAGAGCGCACGCAGAGTGTTTTCTTCTCTCTCTCTCCAGGTAGCGACCATATCACGCCTTAATCAAGATAATAATATGGATGTATTGACCGAACCCGCTTGTTATACTGAGCTGGGGAACGTTGGTCCCGCTCCAACTTATAATTGTTATAAGACGGAGCAGGAAATGGGGAATACCAAGATTCCTATGCCGCCCAAACGAAGAGAGTGCATGCTGATGCATCATCTTCGGGTGTGTTCATTATACAGAACTGTTTCTCAGTATCCTCCGCATCCTTGGTATGTGATACCGGATCAGGATCCCAGATATGTAAGCTATCACATAGGGCTACAAAAGGGTAGAAAAACTGAGAACGGGTGATAAGTTTCATGAGACAGAAAACGGGGCAAGTGTTGCAGCCAAGTCTGTCGGTCACTGTCACCCTGTATTGTAATACATTGATTCTGGACGAATGTTATTAGATACCGAACCTGATATACAAAATCATATCAGTCTCTTTATCAGTAAAGAAATGATAAAATTTTGTATTGTTGGATAATGTTTTGAACATTTCCTATATCAAAAGTTGATCGCTTCAGGCACGTTATCTAAAAGCATTGAAGTTCTAAATCAAACTACAGTTCCTAGTATACAGAACACACACAAGAAGAAGAGTTCAGAAATGAACGAATCCTTCTTGAGGCATTGTAGAATAGGTCACATCAATACGACCCGACTGGCTGAAGTTACATTTTAGATGCATATTTAAATCAGTTTGAATTTACATCTTGTGAAACTTGCCAGTCATGTCACAAAGATTAGATGACCATAGCTCTGTTTATTAGAAACAGAGAAAGAGTTAGCAAACTCTTGGGACTGATACATGATGATGTATGTAAAGTCTCCTGTCTACACATGCCAGGATTGGTTCTTTATACTTCATCATATTCTCTGATAATCTCTCAAAATTCAGTCATATGTTCCTGTTGAAACATAAGTCCGAACCTTTTGAGGTATTCACAGAATATGAGTTAGAAGTAGAAAACCAATAACCGGGAATAAGTATTATGTCCTATGATGAGATCAGGGAGGAGAATACTTGTGCATGGCATTCCTGGACTATTCTAAAGGAGAATGAGATTCTCTCTCAGCATTACTCCTCCGTATACAACATAGCACAATGGTATATCGGGGCGGGGCAATCACACCCTATATGATAAGGTGTGCTCTATGATGAGTACTACTGAGTTACCTGTTTCCTTTTGGGAGTTATGCACTTAAGAAGCTGCATACTTATTGAATTAGGTTTGAATCAAGTCAGTGCCTACCACTCCATATGAGATATGGTATGGGAAGAACCCATCTCTTAAGCTAGTTAAGATTTGGGGTTGTCCGGCCTATGTTTAAAGCAAAATCCGGACAAGATCGAGGCAGGATCAGTTCTGTAGAACTGGAAAGGTTCCAGCTATACAAAACTGCAGTTGATGATTTGACAGAACCATAAGATTCTATAGTTCCCGACGAACCTCAGTCTCTCCGCCGATCTAGTAGGGTTCCTCATCCGCCTGAGAGATACCTCGGTTTCTCGATGACAGTGGGAGCAAGGATTGCATCATGAGATGATGGCCCAACTAGTTTCGAGCAGGCCATCGACAGTAGGGACTCTGTAAGAATGGCTGGATGCTTAGCAATCTGAGATGGAATCCATGTACACCAGCAAAGTATGGACTTTAGCTGCTATATCTGAAGGGTTAAATCCCCATCAGGAGCAAGTATATCTTGAGAAGATTACTTGGTGTAGATGGAAAAGTTGAGACTTTCAAAGCTTGACTTGTTAAAGGTTTTCATCATCGACCAGGCGTGGATAATGATGAAACCTTTTTCCAGTAGCTATGCTTAAGTCTATCCAGATCCTACTTGCCACGGCTACATACCATGACTGCGATATCTGGTGGTTGGGTGCCCTGACTGCTTTTCTAAATACTGATTTAGAAGAGAACGTCTATAAGAACACAGCCAGAGGTCTTCGTAAACAGTGGGAGCAGTGGAAACGTGTGCAAGTTGCTTTACATAATAAAGCAGGCATCGCGGAGTTGGAACGTCTGTTTTGATGTGATAGTCAAAGTGTTTGACTTCATCAAAATGGTAGACGAACCTTGTATATACAAAAGGGTAGTATGGAGTATGGTGATGATCTTCGTATTGTACGTAGACAACATACTCTTGATAGGAAAAGAGTTTCCTATACTACGATCGGCCAATCTCCTATTATCACTAGGATTCTCCAAATAGGATCAAAGTGATACCTCCTAAATCCTAAGTTTTCATCTATGAGATAGATGTAATTAGATGCTAGGATTCTCACTAGATGAAGTGAGATGGTATCAATCGATCCTGGGGAGAATCACTGGAAACGTTCCAGGGTGATAAAGACGACTGAGTTTCAGTCATGGGCATTGTCTTTACCCTCAGTAAAGGGACGGTATGTTGGAAGAGTTCCAAGCTAGATACCGTAGCAAACTAGACGATAAAGGCTGGTAACATCGCTATTGAAGATACTACCATATAGGAAGTTTGGGTGTATATTGGTTCATAAGATGAACTAGGTTCCTGCCATTGTATGACAATGGAAGTGTGGCTTCGGCCCTGGAACCCTGGTCCCATCAGTGGCCCAGACATATTCTGTGGAAGCATCACCTGATCATGGAGATAGTTGATCTCCGGGGTGATCGAGGTTAGGAGAGTAGACTCAGAGGACAACACGGCGGATCCACTCACGAAGGCCTTTTCCTAGAGAGAGACTCATATGGGATGGTTGAGTATTAGATACTGCAACCACTGCTACAGATGGCCCTAGTGCAAGTGGGAGATTGTTAGTTATATGTATGCCCTAGAGGCCATTACTGTACATTGGATGTATATTGTAGTGGATGCTGGGACATATATAGGTAGGACTTTCTTGCTCGACATGATAGTACGCTATCTGGTTGCTCTTTATCTTAACATGTATACTTTCTGTCTCTCTGATTACATGTTGATAAAGCCCTTAGGATGTGTACTCGACTTCCAGGACTATGATGTAGATCATACTAGTGGGTCCTGGGTAGTCAGTGAGTACATCCTTCATTGTTCCTAGTCGTGGGAATATCGAGACGGGGCATCGATATTCCAGAGTAGACTAGCGCATATCTTCTCGACCCATGCGATGGGCGATGGATGATCCCATATCCATTGGTGTTTGACATCGAAGATGGTATGCGGGTGCTCAGTGGAGACTGGGTACACTGAACGGACTCGCCGAGAACTCCCAGATGGTATTATACCTCACGTCAGATGGCAGTTCTCTGGTGACACTGGTACAGCTTAGTCTGTTGACCCGAGATCGTCATAGAGTCTTGTGTGTCTCCCACTGTGCTTTGATTTCCACCCTACCACGGCTCTACTGAGTTCTGCAAACAGGTGGTTTTTGGGTACAGTCCCGATTCACATGAAGGCAATGAGCGATAGGAGGGGATTCGTCTCTCCCGGTATTGGGGGTTGATGTTGTGCTATGCTCGACTGGCCATAATAGGAAATCCCTGGCCAGGGTTGCTGTGATATACTGGTAAGAGTTATCAGTAGTTTCACGAATGTTATGGACCTCAAGTCGGCATGACTTATCGAGCTATTGGGGTCTGACGTTTACCACCCCTAGGCGAGATATGCGACATATCAGACGAACAGACCGGACTATACGGTAAGTGTTACTGGTTGGATTCGCAGGAGTGTGAGCGGGCTTGCTCGTCGATCTTCTGATCGCTCAATACCCGGGTGGCCGTTACGTTTAGCAGACCGCTTGGGGCTTGTGGGTGTTTGATATGATCATCATCCGCTGCCGGCGTATTGACGAGTCTTTAGAGTCCTACACAGAGGTTTCCTGGCTCAAGCGAAATGAAATGGGAGTGCATATGAGATATGTGCAGGACCGAGAATAATGTGTGTATGTGATACCGTATTTCATTCTCGCGATCAATGTGTCGAATGGTTGTATGCGATATAACCTAGTTATCGATTCAATCGTTGATTCGATAAGCCGATACACTGGATACTAGTCGGTTATATGCGATATGACCGGATCGTTAAATCAAGTGTTGATTTAATGATTTAATGTATAATTATATATATTTGATATATTACTTTGCATTAACTAGTATTGGTTCACTCTAGATGGATTTACTCACTTGTTGTGCACATTGCATATGTGATATATTTTGTACACATGATTGTATCATGTTTGATGATACATTCTTTCTTGGTTTTGTGTAAAGTATTGAACCATGGTTAGTTAGTGGTTAGGGTATCATATCATTTCATTTGCTTATTTATTTATCTTTTATTTATTTCATTTGAAGAGAAAAAGAGAAATGAATGGTGGCTATATTTGTCTTTAGTTGAAGATTCAGGATACATTGACTTAGTCACCATTCTTATCTCATGCCTTACCCTAACCACTCATCTAACCTAAGTTAAGTCTCTACACTAAACCATGGTTGAAGATATGATAAGTATTGTATTTTCTTTTCTATTTTAAAATGAACATATCATATCTTCTTCTTCTTCTTCATCTTCTTCAAAATGGAGAAAGCTTGCTACTCCAATGGCAAGTCATGAAATCTAGTGAGAAATCCAAAACTAAAGTTTACCCACTTCCTATTTCTTCATCCTCTACCACTTGCCAAGTAGTATAGGGTGTTTCCTTCACAAGTTTTTCCGACTTGGTGAAGTTGGAGCTTGTTCTAGCGATGCCTCGACGTAGATCATCTTCGGCATCGAACCGACGATCAAGCCCGCCCATTCTTCGACGAGGCCGACGTTGGAGTCCGGATGGATTTTGGACAGCGGAGGGGACTTCGTTGCGGAGCCGTGGAAGTGGTGGACCGGATCTACAAAGGTTGTATGTCCATTCCCTTAGTTAATTTGTTAACTAGTTTGTTTTTCACCTATGTATATCTAGTAAACGATCCGTAGTCGGGTTTGTAGGCACCCGTAAAATTTGATTTGTGCATGTTTGATCACTTGTGAGACATCACTAGGGTGCCTAGGAACCCTACAGTTCCAGATGGGTTATTTTTCAGAATTCGTTCCAATCAAGGCATCAATAATATCCCTTCATATTCACTTCACTTCATAAACTAGTCTTGATATTACTTATTTCAGAACAAACCTATTTGATCCTCAGAAAATCATTTATCCATTTAAAAGTTTTAGACATAAAAGACTTATTATCCAATTTCCAAAACTCACGACGCGTGTAGTGTGATGTAAACACGTATATCAGCTATAGTTAACTTCAAAAGAGAGTTATATTTCAGGTTTTCACAATCTAAAAATAAGATTTAGTTATTCTTATCTTATCAAACAAAACCGTTGATATGTTGAATCTGAGTTTTCCCACTAGCTAACTTGACAAAGTTTTTATATTTTTTGGAAATTTTTTTATTTTTGTGGGTTTTTAATAAGGTATGTAAATGCAAAATATACAAATGAATGCGAAGGAAGAAAGCTTACCGAGTACACCCCCAAACTTAAACTTGACAGTGCCCTCATTGTCAGGCTACACCAAGAGGGTCAAAATTGTCGGCGCTCTCCAAAAGAAAATTTTATACAAAAAAAAAAAAAAAAGAAAACCAAAAATTTATACACAAAAAGGTTCCCCCCAAACTTAAGTGAAACAGTGTTTCCACTGTTAAGCGTTTAAGTTCAGGATTAGGGGGGAAAGAACAGTATCAAGCTATACAAGGCTTTACACAGGCCAAAAGTAAGCACCAACCATTCAAAGATCTTATCGTGATAAAGCAGTGGCTGGTGAAAGAATGCGGAGAGGTAAGAAATAGAGAATACGCGAGACCGTATTGAGATAGAAGCGGGATAAGGTCTCGGTATATGAGAAGAAGAATGGCGGAAGGGAGAAAGGAGTGGAATACGAACTTGAGGGTGGAAATGGAGTGAATAGATTAGCACAATTTGTGATGACCGATGTGTGAAAAGCGATTGTGCTAATATATTAACCCGTCGAGAAATGGGGTCAAATCCCTCAAGATTTGTGAGAAACCATGGGTACGCCGAACTTGGTAAACCAGACAATGGAAATGGAAGTGATACGGTTTCTTGCCTGGTCAGAACGATGGAAAGGATGGAGGGAAGTGGTTGAGGAAGGTTATCGGTTAAAGGTTCAGGAGGGTGTACACAGTCAGTGGAAGGGATAGGATGAATTGAAAAATCCGACTCATCAACAAGAACTGTTTCATCCTCAAAAATATCCTCAATAGTCTCCTCAAAATTCAGCTTATCCATGCAACTTTCATCAAAATCTAGACGCATCAGGGGTTCGGGAAAAACAGTTAATGACTCGGGATGATGAATTGGAGAGAAAAACTCTGCCAAATCTACAGGTTCATCATCCAAAATATTCCCAGCGTCAATATCCTCAATCAAGTGAAAGTCAATTTTCTCAGACACCTCATCAAAAGCATGGATTTCAATCGATTCTGGTTCTAAGATGGAGGTGTAGAGGTCAAAAGGATTGGGTGTGGTTTCACTTGGCAAGGTCCCTTCATAATCGGGTAAATCAAACACTGCAAAGTCGCACAACTCATCAAACATTCTATCTTCAATTGATAATTCAGTTGGAACACTTGATAGACTTTCAACACAGGAGTTGTGGGATTCAATTTGAAAGGGGTAGGTTTGATTTAGATGGGGGTACATCTCACTTTCTCCACTCAAATTCTCAATCTGTCCAACCGCCTCATCATACATTGGAAAATTAGGAGCTAGTTGGAAACTAGCTACCGGGTCAGTAGGTTGTATGAGGGTGGTCATGGACGCATTCAAATCCATCATCTGTTGGCATGACGCTACCCTAAAGTCTTCCAACGACTGTTCCAGACTAGACATGGGTTGTGACGGGGTTTCAGTAAAAAATTCAAAGTTGTTTGGATACTGAAAACTCCCAAATGGCAGTTCATAAGCAATGTCTAGGGAAGGTGCAAAAGTTTGGTAGGATTGATAGGAATTGAATGGCTGGACAGGAGCAGGATCAACATTTGGATAGGAAGGTGAATGAAATTGCTGATCCCAAGAATCTGTAGTGGTGAAAGGAGTGAAAGATCGGCTACAGGATTGTTCAATATGTTCAGCGATGGACAAAGGACGACTTGCAAAAGGGGTATCAACATAAGAGGGTGGGGGAGTTTGAAAAGGTTGATACAAAGTAGATTGCGGAGGGCAAGTGTTTGTCCTAGACGCGTCTATCCGATCTTTCAAAGAGATTTTGGGCATGGAGGGATCGTTCGACGTTCGGCCAAAGCAAGAACCATAAGAAGTAATGTCTGGTTGTGGGTACCAAAGTTCAGCAAGAGTTTTGCGAGGTGGTGTACCGATGATATGAAGAGAGAAAGAAAGAAAGGCAGAGAAAAGGAGGGGAAAAAGAATGTGATATTTTTTTTTTTTGGTTATTAACAAAAGAATGAAATATATACACAAAAAGAATCTGGACAAAAACAATCACGACACAAATATACCACACACCTAATCGTTCTAGGGTTCACCTAGGTCAACTAGAGCTGCTCCAGAACTTGATTGTCGAAGTAAAATTGTGTCGAGAAACAGGCTCAAGATACACTGATCACGAGGCCAGGTAAGTGCAGAGATAAGGGGAGGTTTTCCAACGCTTTCGCGAAGTTCCATAATTAAATAACCCTTTCTCTTTTGGCGGTTTCGCCGTTAACACTTTCCTAGACACCCCGTAAACAATATACCGTTAAGCAAGGTTCTAAACACAGTTAACTTCTCCTAGTGAGCGCGAAGTCCTTAAGGCCTAAAGTCTAGTTTCTTTTAAATTTTGTGCGGGTAAACGTTATGCTCAAGTTCGTGATTTGTGGGCCACGGAAAAGGTGATGAAATCCTTTACCGTATGTTGTGGGGTTCGCTTGCCCTTAAGTCCGTATTAATGTATGCAATGCGCAATTCAATAAAAATTCTATAAAGATTTAAACAATCGTTTTTTAGTTTAATCACGGCACTGCAACAAATACGGGTTAGTCAATTTTTTTAGTGTTTGCTAGCGAACTAGCAAAGAATCATGCAAAGAATAGTATATTGGATGCGTCAGATTTGAGAAGAAGGTGTTAGTAAAGTACGTACCGTTAATTTTTGGGTTAGGAAACCCCCGTTGAATCAAATCCGGTAAGCTTGAAAAGTTCGCTTGCGCGGGTCAAACTACCCGGATCTTTGGCACTGTACTTTGCAATCACCTTAGCCTTGAATGTACACTTTGCTCCCCACAATCGCAGTTTGCAAATCCGCAAAAATCTGCACTCTTGCCCACAAAAATGATCAAAAAAACAAAAAGAAATTTTTTTTTATTTATATATACAAAAAGAATATTAACCCGAATAACAAGAAAGAAAATACGCTACCGTCTCCCCGGCAACGGCGCCATTTGATCGCACGCTTTTGGCGTGTCGGATGTGTAAGTCTACGGTAGCGCCCCGGCCGTCTACAGACGCCAAATACGGAACAAAAACTTTTTAACTGGCGCTATCGTATACTTTAACCCGGATCTGCCATAATTGCTAAACTAACAAACTGTAAAGAGTGTAAAAAGGTTATACCGAACGATCCGAGTCCTTCGTTCTTTAACTATCATCCCACGCTCCGTTGCGGCTGCTCCGATCTCATCGATCTCCGATCTCTTCGTCGAGGTGGCACCACGTCGACGATTCTTTAAACGGGCTCCCGCCTCTGACTTGAGGCAACTCGGTCGTCAAGTTTGCTAAAAGAGACGACCAAGAATGATGTAGAGAATGAGTAAATTACTTTGTCTCACTTCGTCCAAAACCGTGGACGATCGGTTAATGAAGTTGCCATTTTAATCGGGTGATGGAACGAAACTGTAACGTCTTCAAAATAATAAAATATGATTTTTGGGAAATTTTATAATTTAATATTATTTTAATGAATATTTTAATATTCTGGTATAATTAAATACAGATAAATGGGGAAAAATTATGGAAAATTCTAAAATAAGGTATTTTAAGGAATTGCTTCGTTTTCTGTGCATGCCCCCATTTCCTCTAGTTTTGACCCTGAGTATGTCTAGTTTTGACTGATTCCATCTAGGGTGAAATCTGGGTTGATTTTCCTATGTTGGTGTATAATTTGGGACTTGTTTTAGCATGGATTTTGGTATTTGGTGATTCATTCCTGTCGGGTGGCGTTTGGACGTCAACGACAAGTGGATTTTGATTGTGTTTACATGCGAGTCGATAGGTTTTTACCTATGCGGGTAGCGTGTGCTATTTTGGTTTCCGATGTGATTTTCATGTGCTTTAGCATTGTGATATACTTGTAGGTACCCCGCGTGATGTTGAGGCAAAGGAGGTGAAGATAGCGACATCGGCTTTGGCACACGAGAAGCAATGTGAGTAGATTTATATCTGTGGGGAGAAGTCGGGTGGATGGCGTATAGCACCCCCGCAGTCCGTGGTGATGTATACGAATACGTATACACACGAATATTTATTATGTGTTGTTTAGGGTTATTGATGGTAATAATGATATTTTGATGATAAGAATATATTGGTTTAGTTTAGTGCGAACCCTAGAGTAGTGGTTGCACTCACACATACATTTACACACATACTTGCATTCATTTTTTTCATTTATTAGAGTGCATATGATGGTGCGTATATCTACACATGGTTATGGGACTATGTGTTTATATACTGGATTTGAGGATAGTATTTGGGATTTGAGATGAGTCGATGAGATTGGGCTTGAGGCCAGGAGATCGGTGATGTGATTTGGTTCGTATTGAGATACGACACGATGTTTTAGCGGGTCTTTTGACGTAGTGATTCTTACACCTGCATGCATACATAGAGGGTATCAATATTGTACTAGACGTAGATCAGTACCCCGATCATGACATTTGATAAAGAGGATACCAGATAAATAGTATGATGAATGTGATATTGACCCGTACCCAGATTTGGGATGCCGTACGACGGATTTACGTACAAGCTATATTTTGATGATTGATCCGCACTCTTGACTTGGGATGTCTGATTATAGATAGGGTATCGGATATGATATTATTGAGGCGGGATCACCGACTAATATATATACATGTATGTATATGTATCGACTCAGATGTTAGGCGGTTTCCTCACCCATAGCTCTACTTGTTAGTTCAGCCGTATAGTTTAGGATGGTTGTTAGATTAGATTAGACTCCTACCTATTTCAAAAACTAACGAATCGTGGGTATTTTAAAAGACAGCCCAAGGGATCCTACGGATATTTCAAAAGACGTATCTTTTCATAAAAACACCGTAGCCCCTATTTTCAAAACCCCATGATTCGTGTTATTTCAAAAGGCACCAATTGTAGAGGTTATTTTAGATTAATGCAGATTAGTTATAGTTGCGTCTAGTATTCAGCTTCCGCTCATTATTGTGGTTCGCATCGCATCGCATGCTTATATTATGTTTCATACTCCATTATTGATGTTATGCTGTTAGGACACCAGCACCATTACCGATGATGCGTATGTACCACGTACACTTACTTGCCGGCTCACACACATCTTCATCGGTAATTGCCATGTCACGTACACCTTAGAAAATATTATTGCATCGGCATAGGTTGTTAGCTAATAATTTAGACATGATATTAGTGTACTTGCCTTATATGCTAGATTAGACATTGTAATTATTAGTTGTTACATCATGCATGTTATTATTCATGGATTTTTATGCCTGTATGCACTGTTTACATGCTATTGAGGATTGGATTCGGATTTCCATGAGATTTTCTGGATTTGGGGGAAAACCGCAAAACTTATATAAACTTCTTTTCTCTCTTTAAAATAAAAAGTGCGGTTTTCCCATGATGTATGAGTCGTCCACCATGAGTTTGCTGATGGATTTGGAAACCCGATTCGAGGAGACGGATGAACCGTTTCGGGTACATGGTGGACCCGGTAAGGTACCCCGGGGCAAGAAGCGCGTGGTGATGACGATGTGAGCCTGGCAGGGGAGCACTACCTACCGGTGATTTTACCCGACGCGTCGGATATCCGGAGGATACCGTCGTGGTCTTGAGATGGATGGTAGGGGCCGGTCTGGACTGACGGCGCCCTAGATATTATGATTGAGACATTGGGATTTCGAGATTTCGAGGTACAGAGACTGTGATACAGAGATATCGAGATATTGGGATTACGTTTTGTGCCGATGCTAGGCACTGTTTTATGCTGATTTCATTATGATACCTCAACTAAAAATACAAGGGAAATCTCACTAAATTATGAAAACAGTTTCTTCATTTACATGTATTCTGCTTTCATGCATTCATACCTCATATTCATGACATACTATTACCTGAGGCACTAGCACGAGCACTTGGCACTACATTCACGTATAGAGATTACATTGCCAGTTTAGCATGCTTCAGCTTTATTCATATTGAGGTTTCTTTATATCTGATCGTATTGACCTAGGTTGGGTCATGCATTCGATCTCTGCTTGTAGATATCTTTCTATTCACGAGTTGGCAACTCACCCCCGTTGTGCCCCAGTTCTTGCAGGTTTGCCGTACAGTTCTATAGCGGCATTTCTGGCACACTGCTTCCTTTTGGGTGATTTGCTTGGATAGGTGGGTTCTTTTGTATCAGAACCGCCGTTGTATTTATATTATTCATTGTATCTAGAATATCCATCAACCAAAACTCGTATATTGTTTCAGACCTAGACTAGTGATGTATTATTCGACCATAGAGTCGCGCTTAGTAGTGTTGCGGTTTTCTTGTTGCTTTTGAGCTTTCTTTTGGATTTGATCCTCGCCACTTGGCGTTGTATATTATTGTTGCATGTGTGGTGGTGACCGTCGATTGACGAAGAGCTAGCTCCCGCTTGGGGATGCCCTTATCATTGCATATATTGTTATCCTTGTTATACCCCATTCGGGGCCAGTTTTACAAAAGAAACTCTGCCGAAATTTTTAGAAAAGACTGTACTGTTTTTAAAAATGCATATTCGGCTTAGTTATTTAAAAATCTTGATTTCAAACATGTTTTTCTTCACTTCTTTAAACCAGTTTCTTTACTTATTCTAAAAAATGTTTTTAGATTTCTGGGCTTTTGGCTTACTTGGATCAGATGGAGTCCTATAGACTTCATATGGTTTAAGGGCCAGTCACGTGCTCTTTCGGGTCGTGACAAAGTTGGTATCAGAGCGCTAGGTTGACCTTGGTTCGAGTCTAAGTTTGACTATGTGGAGCCTAGGGCGTTTATATATATACGGAACTTAGGCTTGACCTTACGGAACTTAGACTTGGTCGAGGGGGTATTAGACCCGAACTTTCGTCGTGTAGGATGACCCTTGGTTGATGGAATAGGTAACTAAAGTAGAGTGACGTACCGTTGGTATGTTCCGCGGCATACTTACGACACGCCACTCCGCTTAAGGAACCTTAGGATGTACATATTTTCGAGATCAGTGATCCTCTTTATATCCAGGATTATACATCCATTTGAGATCCCCGATTCTATTAGTTTCATGATCATACCTTTATTGATGCTGTTCCTTCCCATGATCATGTATCCACTTTGGATCTGTTGTTTCCTTTCTTGCCATTGATGTGCTCTCCTTGATACTCGATTGAGGTTCTTGTCACCATGTTTGAGGGCAGTTTGGGCTGCTGCTAGGGTTACGGCCGGTGTGAGCTCGTTTGGTACGAGGGCCGACCATTGTGTTTTCTGGTGACATGGGAACGTCTCGAGTTTGTGTTGGTGATTGCGACCTCTAGTGGAGGCGAGTGCTTGGTCTTGCACCGGATGATCGGGCCATTGTTAGAGCTGCCAGTTGAGAGAGGACTGTTGATGTACAGCATACCTTAGAGATTGTGATGTCGCCTACCGTGCAGACAGATGGACCAGCTGTTGCTGAGATTGACAGGATGTCGCTTCCGAAGCTTACGAGCTGAGATTGCCGTAGCTTTCAGGCAGATATGAGACAGATGATAGCTAGTCTACCCGATTTGAGAGACGAAGGTGATTCGTCCGATTTTGCGCCGGAGCGGGCCCTAATGAGTTGAAGATTTCCAGTGTGGAGAGTCTTACTCAGATCTAGAGCAGACCGACTCAGAGATGACCGCCTATGTATTGCCTTTCCTGGAGGATTGAGGCGCTGTTCGACGTACAGGCGAATAAGCCAGTTGCTGCTGCAAATGACGAGATGTCGCCCAGATGGTTGGAGCTACTGCAGCGTGAGCATATACTTAGAGAGATGATAGCGAGTCGCTAGTCACCTGAGGATGAATGACTAGGACAGGTGGTTCGTTTGTTTACCGATGCGAGGTCATCAGATAGATTGTTTCCAGCTAGAGACGACTTCACGCAGGTTCGTTGAGAGTCGATAGAGACGATCGAATCTCAGGAGCCCATTTTCCAAGTTTAAAGTATACGGAAAGACATGCAGGTGATTCTATGGACTCTCTAGAAGAATGAAACCCTAACTCGACTTAATGACCGTGTGAAAGCCTTTGAACCTTCGGGTTTGCGGCGGTTCCTCGGCGCCATTAGTGAGGCTTGGGTTTGCCCTTCTACGGCTGGACCACCGACGTTGTGGCATGTACTCGATACTATTAAACTGTACCCATGATGTGATCTCTTGGGGGATTATGAGGATCTGACGAGTCGATCGGATGGTTCGACATCTTTCGGATATCGTGATGGGACACTGCTTGGGAGACTCCAGATGCGAGCGTAGCCGTCGGAGCGCAGTTCGTGTAGCCACGATGAGTTAAGTCCGAATCAGTCGACATTGAGCAAGGTGGAGTAAAGAGTTCGTACGAGATTTCGACGAGATGACGTCCCACTCCGCTGACATTAGAGATGTGATATGCACCCCGAGGCGTGGTATATGGATGTATCTTCCAGAGAGAAGCGCGATAGGTATGCAGCCGTTCCGGAATAAGCTTCAGCTTCAGCATTGGATGATGACTTCCAGGCATTTCGGCAGGATTGAGATTTGAGAAAGGAACCTCGACAGGACCTTTCTGGAGTACGTTACGAGAAGACCTAGACCAGGAGTGGTCATATTGCGCACACCCAGCAGGACAGAGTTCGGCATTGTCGACGAGGTAGTTGACTATGTTCGGATAAAGGAACTTACCCAGATGCGTTGCAGATTGATCAGGGACGGACGAGTGATGAGTATTCCTCCGATGGTTGGGACGTGTTCCCGAGGACCTGTTCGGCCTGACATCCTCTATAGAATGATGAAGCTACAGAATATGCGATTTTGAGTCCGTGCGAGAGACTTCAGATTGACCGTGGCCGAGAACAGTGCAGTGCGTAGTAGCTTGGCGTGACGTCATAGTGGACGACGATAGAGACAGTTGGAACAAGAGGTTCGTGTGAGACACTGATGAGCTGTCATTGCTTCCCGTCGAGACTAGAGACCTGATATGCTTACAGAGACGTTGGAATGTGACCAGTTTCCGAGAAAATATTGTGCTGAGGACACAGGTGTTTTTGAGCGAGAAGAGGTTGTGTAGGAAGCCAGCCTCTGTACAGATCGGCATAGGCATGATCGGAAGAGACCTTGAGCAGGATTCCTTCCAGGACATTGCTGCAATGATGTTTGCACCCAGGATCAGATGTGTGACGTGCTTTCAGAGAGCCAGAGGCCGACGCCAGTGATACGCTGCCTTACGAGCGGTCGTGAGGATTGACCGAAAGGTGACCAGGAAAGTGCCAGAACGGAATCGTTCCTGTCAGTACTCCTGACCGGGCCGATGAGCCGATGGATTGCGAGATTGGTAATCTACAGGAAAGATCAGGAACCAGAGGCAGAGGACGCCAGCCGCGAGCAAGAGGCAAGTAGATATCTTGCGCAGCTAGCATCGGATGTTCCGGTACCTTCTCGACCCTGAAGGATGGTATACCGACGACGGTAATTATGATTTGTGATTTTGTGATTTGATTATCACGTATCCGTTGCTTTGGATTTCGGTATTTTGGGCGATCTATTCACATGATTTAGTCTTGATGACTGAGTTTCATGATATTTGATTTTGTGCACCATGGTTGCACCTACTGGGTATTTATACCTTGTACATAGTTATTACTCTTGAGCTGTTGATTGCGATTTCATGCCTATTTTATGCTGGTGATTTGATTTACGCTTCCAGCAGAGTTTCATGTAATTTTAGTGTTTTGATTTTGCACTCGGTATAGCTTATATGTGCTTGTAGTGTATCGATATGTGTTTTGTGCCCGCAGCTGCACACGTTTATGATTTTCTTCATATCTGGATACACTTGGTGTTGCTGCTTACGTATTTGAGTTATTGCTTGGTATTTGTGCATGGGATGCACCAGTTCTATACTTCGTGCATTTGTCGCACCAGTTTTATGTTTCTTGCGTTTATCGCATCAGATTTATATTTCGTGCCTTTGTTGCACCGGATTTATATTTTGTGCATTACGATTGCACCTGACTTCGATTTGATGCCTTTCGGTATGTCGATTTTGATTGTGATATTGATGTGGATTCTTGCACTCCGTGCTTTTGACTGGACTTACGCATATTCGACGTTGCTATTGGATTTTGTGATTCCGTGCATATTGAGTGCGCAGGGTCTAGATTTTCATTCGTGCATGATGGATGCACCGATTTGGATTTTCGCGCATGTTGGGCGCATGTTTTGAGATACGATTTTGGGGCACACCAGATGCACTAAATCGAGATTCTTCGTGCATGTCAGATGCACCTGTTTTGGCTGCCAGGCACACGTTGCCTATGACAGATGCTTCGTGCACACCCGTTGCACCTAGATGTTGTTTTGTGCACATGTTTAGCACATATATGGATTTTGATTTCCGTGCGCACCAGACGCACAGGGTGGTGTTATGTGATTTTTGGGATTTATTCCTTTTGGAGCAGTATATTTTTATGATGTTGGATATTTGCTTTCATACTGAGCAGGACTAGTCAGTGGGCAGTACCTGGATATATTTTGCATGCATCGATAGTTATCGAAGGGATTTCCGAAAAGCGAGCTATAGTCTCAGTATATACCTACGTGTCCGATATGACACGAAACATTTTAAAAACAAGGAAACCCTTCTAAACTGTTTTCAAAACGGCGGAACGTACCTATTAAACAAAGGATATATATACATATATATAGTTATTTTCTTATGAGAAACGTCCGTCACTGTGCAGTGTTACGCGCATCGCACAGCGACTTAAAAAGATTTGGCATACATTTGCATCAGCTATTTACATGTATAGATTGGATGTCTACATGTATAGTCTTGGTCCATATCATATTGATTTTGTATTGGATTTGACATTGTGTCGTTACCATGACTCCGATGATTGCGGATGCTTGATGGAGTGTTGCATTTGAGTTATCTGCTCAGTACTCATGCGCATGCATTACGCTATGATGTTTTATGTATAGATGATTTCGGAGCCCCGATGACTTGGAATTTGTATTGAAATATTTTAGTATTTGGGGGTTTAAATTTAAATTCGGGGACCGAATTTCTTTAAGGGGGGTAGATTGTAACGTCTTCAAAATAATAAAATATGATTTTTGGGAAATTTTATAATTTAATATTATTTTAATGAATATTTTAATATTCTGGTATAATTAAATACAGATAAATGGGGAAAAATTATGGAAAATTCTAAAATAAGGTATTTTAAGGAATTGCTTCGTTTTCTGTGCATGCCCCCATTTCCTCTAGTTTTGACCCTGAGTATGTCTAGTTTTGACTGATTCCATCTAGGGTGAAATCTGGGTTGATTTTCCTATGTTGGTGTATAATTTGGGACTTGTTTTAGCATGGATTTTGGTATTTGGTGATTCATTCCTGTCGGGTGGCGTTTGGACGTCAACGACAAGTGGATTTTGATTGTGTTTACATGCGAGTCGATAGGTTTTTACCTATGCGGGTAGCGTGTGCTATTTTGGTTTCCGATGTGATTTTCATGTGCTTTAGCATTGTGATATACTTGTAGGTACCCCGCGTGATGTTGAGGCAAAGGAGGTGAAGATAGCGACATCGGCTTTGGCACACGAGAAGCAATGTGAGTAGATTTATATCTGTGGGGAGAAGTCGGGTGGATGGCGTATAGCACCCCCGCAGTCCGTGGTGATGTATACGAATACGTATACACACGAATATTTATTATGTGTTGTTTAGGGTTATTGATGGTAATAATGATATTTTGATGATAAGAATATATTGGTTTAGTTTAGTGCGAACCCTAGAGTAGTGGTTGCACTCACACATACATTTACACACATACTTGCATTCATTTTTTTCATTTATTAGAGTGCATATGATGGTGCGTATATCTACACATGGTTATGGGACTATGTGTTTATATACTGGATTTGAGGATAGTATTTGGGATTTGAGATGAGTCGATGAGATTGGGCTTGAGGCCAGGAGATCGGTGATGTGATTTGGTTCGTATTGAGATACGACACGATGTTTTAGCGGGTCTTTTGACGTAGTGATTCTTACACCTGCATGCATACATAGAGGGTATCAATATTGTACTAGACGTAGATCAGTACCCCGATCATGACATTTGATAAAGAGGATACCAGATAAATAGTATGATGAATGTGATATTGACCCGTACCCAGATTTGGGATGCCGTACGACGGATTTACGTACAAGCTATATTTTGATGATTGATCCGCACTCTTGACTTGGGATGTCTGATTATAGATAGGGTATCGGATATGATATTATTGAGGCGGGATCACCGACTAATATATATACATGTATGTATATGTATCGACTCAGATGTTAGGCGGTTTCCTCACCCATAGCTCTACTTGTTAGTTCAGCCGTATAGTTTAGGATGGTTGTTAGATTAGATTAGACTCCTACCTATTTCAAAAACTAACGAATCGTGGGTATTTTAAAAGACAGCCCAAGGGATCCTACGGATATTTCAAAAGACGTATCTTTTCATAAAAACACCGTAGCCCCTATTTTCAAAACCCCATGATTCGTGTTATTTCAAAAGGCACCAATTGTAGAGGTTATTTTAGATTAATGCAGATTAGTTATAGTTGCGTCTAGTATTCAGCTTCCGCTCATTATTGTGGTTCGCATCGCATCGCATGCTTATATTATGTTTCATACTCCATTATTGATGTTATGCTGTTAGGACACCAGCACCATTACCGATGATGCGTATGTACCACGTACACTTACTTGCCGGCTCACACACATCTTCATCGGTAATTGCCATGTCACGTACACCTTAGAAAATATTATTGCATCGGCATAGGTTGTTAGCTAATAATTTAGACATGATATTAGTGTACTTGCCTTATATGCTAGATTAGACATTGTAATTATTAGTTGTTACATCATGCATGTTATTATTCATGGATTTTTATGCCTGTATGCACTGTTTACATGCTATTGAGGATTGGATTCGGATTTCCATGAGATTTTCTGGATTTGGGGGAAAACCGCAAAACTTATATAAACTTCTTTTCTCTCTTTAAAATAAAAAGTGCGGTTTTCCCATGATGTATGAGTCGTCCACCATGAGTTTGCTGATGGATTTGGAAACCCGATTCGAGGAGACGGATGAACCGTTTCGGGTACATGGTGGACCCGGTAAGGTACCCCGGGGCAAGAAGCGCGTGGTGATGACGATGTGAGCCTGGCAGGGGAGCACTACCTACCGGTGATTTTACCCGACGCGTCGGATATCCGGAGGATACCGTCGTGGTCTTGAGATGGATGGTAGGGGCCGGTCTGGACTGACGGCGCCCTAGATATTATGATTGAGACATTGGGATTTCGAGATTTCGAGGTACAGAGACTGTGATACAGAGATATCGAGATATTGGGATTACGTTTTGTGCCGATGCTAGGCACTGTTTTATGCTGATTTCATTATGATACCTCAACTAAAAATACAAGGGAAATCTCACTAAATTATGAAAACAGTTTCTTCATTTACATGTATTCTGCTTTCATGCATTCATACCTCATATTCATGACATACTATTACCTGAGGCACTAGCACGAGCACTTGGCACTACATTCACGTATAGAGATTACATTGCCAGTTTAGCATGCTTCAGCTTTATTCATATTGAGGTTTCTTTATATCTGATCGTATTGACCTAGGTTGGGTCATGCATTCGATCTCTGCTTGTAGATATCTTTCTATTCACGAGTTGGCAACTCACCCCCGTTGTGCCCCAGTTCTTGCAGGTTTGCCGTACAGTTCTATAGCGGCATTTCTGGCACACTGCTTCCTTTTGGGTGATTTGCTTGGATAGGTGGGTTCTTTTGTATCAGAACCGCCGTTGTATTTATATTATTCATTGTATCTAGAATATCCATCAACCAAAACTCGTATATTGTTTCAGACCTAGACTAGTGATGTATTATTCGACCATAGAGTCGCGCTTAGTAGTGTTGCGGTTTTCTTGTTGCTTTTGAGCTTTCTTTTGGATTTGATCCTCGCCACTTGGCGTTGTATATTATTGTTGCATGTGTGGTGGTGACCGTCGATTGACGAAGAGCTAGCTCCCGCTTGGGGATGCCCTTATCATTGCATATATTGTTATCCTTGTTATACCCCATTCGGGGCCAGTTTTACAAAAGAAACTCTGCCGAAATTTTTAGAAAAGACTGTACTGTTTTTAAAAATGCATATTCGGCTTAGTTATTTAAAAATCTTGATTTCAAACATGTTTTTCTTCACTTCTTTAAACCAGTTTCTTTACTTATTCTAAAAAATGTTTTTAGATTTCTGGGCTTTTGGCTTACTTGGATCAGATGGAGTCCTATAGACTTCATATGGTTTAAGGGCCAGTCACGTGCTCTTTCGGGTCGTGACAGAAACGAGATATGAAATTTCCATACACCCAAAACCATAGTCTTTTCTCTCTAAAATGAAATCATTCTCTCTCTCTCTCACAAAGAATGGCCGGCCACTATTTATCAAAGAGGGAGGTGATGGTAGGAGCAATCAAGGGGGTGACCATAAAAGAAAGCTTCTCACAAAAATATCCTTAAGAAAAACAAGAAGCTTTAATGATAATGCATGAGTCACTAATACACATCATCAAGCCTTTAATGCACCAATCAATGTCAAGATGACTCATTAGCCACCTCATCACTTCTAGAACCTTCTAGAATGATGACTCACTCTCATCCAAGAAAAGATAAATCCGTCTTTAACCGAATGTTAAAAGACGGCTGATAGAAAACTGGAAACTGGCAACTTCCAAAAGTGATCCTGAAACGACTTTCAGGATAACCCCGAAACTGTATAAATATACCCGCATTTGTATTACGACCGACTACAAATGCAACTGAGACAAAGATATTATACCTACTCAATATAATACTCGGATCCGGCTTAAACCAGAGCCGACCAGTATCATCTGCCCGAAAAATAACACGTGCGTAAACGCACGTGCATTTTCCGAACCCTGCCATAAAACCATACGGCCTCTACAACGTTTTTCCCGAACTTGGAAAACTGTCTCTGGGGGACTTTAATGACTCGTCAGTACCCTGGCAGTGGGTTTAACCATAAACCGTCAGCGGCACTAGCAATGCGTAACGGTTGCCCATGGACTAACCTCAAGGGAGGCCGATGAGCGAACTCATCCGGAAACCCTACTGAGCCTAACAGTGATAATGTATATACAGTCTGGTCCATTCGTCAATGAGTATCGCATATCTGCCTAGGGGGCTAGTAACGTCAGACCCCCAATAGCAGTATAAGTCGTATCGGAGTGTAGCCCAATAACACCCTGAGATACTACTGGAGTACCTACCAGTAAATCTCCTGCCATGGCCATGGACTTTGTGTAATGGCTCTCCTAGACATAGCACGACCTCGCCCCCAATACCGGGAGAGACGAATCCCATGCCGATCCGCTCACGTGCCTCCATATGGCTCGGGACTGTACCCAAAAACTACCTGTTTGCACGACTCCTTTGAGCCGTGGTAGGGTAGAAATCAAAGCACAGTGGGAACTCACACGAGACAAATGACGACCTCGGGTCGATGAACTAACCTGTACACATGTCACCAGGGAACTGCTATCTGACGATAGATATAGTACTAACTAGCAGATTCCCGGAGAGTCCTGTCCGGTGTACTCATAACCCAATAAGCACCTGTATACATCATAGGTGATCCAACTGACACCAGTGGCTTATGAGACCGGCCACCGCCCCTCGTCGGGGTCTCGACTGTACACACTAGTCTACTCCGGAGTATCGATGCCCTGTCTCGAAACTCCCACGACTAGGGACCACAATTAAGGATATGCATATAAACCACCCAACTCTCACGTATATGATCGCCATCATACTGTTGGTGGTAAAGCAAGATCCTAAGGGCTCTATCAAAGTGTAACATGTAATCAGTCACCTGAACATGTACACGACTGATAAAGGCAAACCAGATAGCATACTATCATCTCGAGTAAGACTGTCCTACCGGTATAGGTCCTCCGCAATCATTGCAATCACGTACCTGTGATCCAATAATTGACTATGAGGGCACTATCTCCAACAATCTCCCACTTGCACTCAAGGCTAATTATTGCGATGTCGACTACTCACAGCCCGTGTGAAACCGAACATCCAACTCCTCTACTAATCAGTATCACAAAGCCCGTTTGTAAAACTATTGTGTTCGAGAAATATCCTTAGTGAGTGGATCCGCCTAGAAGTTTCTTTCTATATCTCTCTTAATCTAAAGTTCGCGGAGAAAGCCATCTCCCGAATCGAGTAATATCAGTCTTAGAATATGTCTGGATATCTGATGGGACCAAGTTCATAAATGAACTCAAAATCCAAACTTCTTAGACTGTATCGATCACTGAACTTAATCAGTATCCGGCACCAGGCCACCCACACTATCCTCTTGGACCACCTGTCCATAATACTGTCCCTCTTCGTCAGAGGGAAAAACTATAACTATGACAATCACTCTATCAACCATGTCACCTTTGAAGCTTGGAATGATAACCGTCTCCCGAAGGAGGCTGCCGTCATCAAATCCATAGAACATGCACTTATGTTCTAAAACTGCTTCCTTATGTTTCTCCAGGATTGGATTAATACAAACTTATTGCATCTAGTGCATAAACAACATCTTGTGTGGTATTTGACATCTCATGATTGACTCAATTGCCTAAGCAAGTGATCTGCCAATCATGCACATCCCTCTCCCCTTTAGTCTATACGACACCTTTAGAGAGGGTGACTCCATCACCTGCAGGTACACCACCATGCTAGGAGTCATCTATTCTAAAAACCATTAGAATACTGTCAAAGTACCCACATTGGAAACTACCCAAATCTAGATCTAAAACCATAGATCTAGAAACCAGAATGTCAAATATTATATCCATATCCTGTCTGGAGAAACAACTGTGTGACGACCACAGTTCAACCGATCGTAGTATAGGAATTTTACTTCCTACTCTGTGTATGTCATCCAGATACCATGACATCACACCCTACTACCTTCTTAACAGATCTATCCCCTATTCTGATTGAAGTCAAAACCATGACTGTCATATCAAAATTAGATGATCTATCTCCGCTATAACTGCTCAAGTCTATAAATAGATATAAGCTACTTGCCCACTATGCTTTCGATGCTCCCACTGACTACGACAACCCTCCTACCGGGTCTCATAGCCTGGAACAACAGTAGTGTCAAGTCTTGGTAGATAAGAACCTCCCTGTCACCGTCCTTGAGGCTACCGAAGTACCTCTCGGGTGTCTGAGGTTACCCACCATATCTGCGGAGTGGCTATTGGAATGTCAAACCTGATTGAATATATAGGTCCTATTAAATTTTCCGTAATCGTTTGCTGTTCTGGAATCACTTCCAGTTCTACTATACTCCCACTACTGTTTTCTGAAAAAGATCCATTTTTACTAAAACTGTGGCGAGTCAAGAACAATATCACTATTGATCTTCTAAATGGTAGAATATCAACCCTCGTCATAGCCAGGGTCAACCCACAAACAGCCATTACAGAAACATGCCCTGAGTTATCCAGAGTCTGGTTTTAAGCATAAGCTGGACAACTCCCCGTACCTTAACATATTTTAAGGTACGATCTATTCTATATCCAATATAGAAACTTTAGCACTTATTTAATTGGAACTAGATTCAAATCATGCAGCTGTCTCCAGTGCATATCATCTTAATGGAAAGAGGCTAATCAGCATTACTCAACTTAGGAATCCATCCAATTATGAGTAACCTGAAAGAGAAAACTCGTTTCTCAAAACCATCACTATCATATGAATACCAATCACAAGAATCTGCATCTTCGATCTCTTTGAAGAATCCCGATACTTGTGACACCTGGTTCTCTACTTTATTCTTATACCCACAACTTCTCAAAACTTAGACCTTGTATTTCTACGAAACACTTGTCTAAATATTAGAGAAGTTATAAGTAAACAGAACATAGTACGAGGACCTACCCCTTTGTCCTGATGGACACTTGGACAATATACAATACTCTGTATAAGTCCGCTGAGTTAAACAACTCAAAACCTGTGCGTCGTAGGTTGAAAACTGTACCCTGGCGATTTCCTCAAATATCACCAATTACAACGAATTCCGATATAATGAGGATGATCACCTAATTCCCAATAACTTACTCCCACTCATCATCTATAAAACCATACAGATATGAGAATGAAACCTGGTAAATACATACCCTTGGAGTAAGTGTCTAATCGGGAAAACAGTTTTTCTTTAACAATGCACTGAAACATGAAAATGTTTCGTAGGGGTATCCTGGTATTCATAGCAATGCCTCTTCCATAATCCAATTCATGACTTCAACCGTATATTTTATTGCCATCTCTCCAAATCCCTTTATTTGTCTTTAGTCGTTACCTTCTGTACACTATTGTTAGGCTAAATGGTTTTCTTCCTTCCCTACCGTTCGGCACCAGCCTATGGTTTGGAAGAAGAATATCCAGTAAGCATAATAGGTGTACCCTCCTAAACCAAGGAGTACTCGCATCTCGAGAGAAGGTGATGATAAAAGACAACTGAATAATACCTTATTCTTTTAAAGGTGAAATAGGAGTGGCGATGAAGTACGCGGTTTTGGTCGTGAATGATAACAGTCGCAATTTACTTTGCCCTCTTTCTAATCCCTTTATTTTGTCTTTACATATTACCTTCTGCACACCCTACTTAGGCTAATTGGTTTTCTTCATTCCCTACCTTTCGGCACCAGCCTATGGTTTGGAATAAGACTATCCAATAAGCGTAATAGGTGTACTCTCCTAAACCAAGGAGCTCTCGCAACCTGAGAGAAGGTGATAATAAAAGACAACTGAATAAACCAATTCTATTTCTCCTGAACCTGGATCCATCCTTGAAGAAGTCCCTTCGAGTTCGTATATAACCATACGATGGATCTATCCAATGGAAGTGGATATCCGTAGTAATACGGGTGTTCTGAGAAATTCAAAGCGTAAAAGAAGGAGTGGCAATGACTTATGCAACTCAGACAATCTAAAAGCCAGTATTTTAAGAAGGTTCGGTCAACCTGGTCACTGAGTCATAGTCTAGGGTCGGTCAAAGGTCGCTGCCAAAGAGAGAGAGAGAAAAGAAACACTCTGCGTGCACTCTAACCTAGATCAGAATGGTCATCACTTTATCTAATCCGGAAACCTCCCACTGTCCTGTCAAATTCTCCTCCAAACCTAAAGAAGAATCAATCGGGATCACCCGAAGAGTAAACCAACTCATCAGTGGGAATCGGGATCCAACTCTCATCGCATGATAACGTGATGGAATGCATCCACGTTACTCATACTCCAGATGGTATGCGCATACTTGGCAAGTTTCAGTTTCTTTAGAAACTCCCGATATGATTTATGCCCCATGCTCTTATGACCTTGGCGTATGTCAACAAATCATAAGTCACATGTCAAGTTCTGCCCATCATTATCTTGTTAATTTGAACCCACCCGTACATACCCTTGACGTATGCCAACAAGGTAATACGACTGTCCCAAACCAACTCATCTATCTATGCAACAAATGAATACCCCGCAGCTACCAAACACTATGCCTTGACGTATGCCAACAAACATAGCTTGAATACTACTGACCATCCATAAGAATCGACGGAGGGCTACGGCTGGTTTTTGGCGAAAAAACCTTTAACGTAGTGAACTTGATATCGCTGAAGGAACCTGATAGCTTTTTAAAATATAGTGGCGAAAACCTTTTGCTAAAGAGGTCACTCCCGTTAAAGGGATCTCGGCTCTTTCCTCGTGGAATGAGGTGCAGGATATTCCACCGAATACCGCTATGCAAAGCAACTTGTAATCGACTATAGTGAAGTTATTACCCTGACGCAAACTTCTGTCCAGGGGGTCGGTCCCGGTGAAGGGATATCGGCCCTTGCCCCGTCGAATGAGGTGCAGGATATTCCACTGAATACCGCTATGCATAACAAAAGGAAACGTCTTTGCAATAACACTTTTTAAATTTGTTCCAACAACTGCAAACAGGTTTGTTTTACTTTTCATTGATCAAAATCAATGCAGTCCCATCAATTAATCACACCAGAAAAGAACGAAAATAAAATGTACGTATATGCCATCCGCATTCGTCACTGGGTCCCGTCATCACTCGTTAGGTTACTTAACTAACGACAGAGCGGGGACTGGTCTAGCGCGGGTGTAAAACATATACAACATCTAATAGTATATAAACCAATATACAATAATCGCTCCAGGCGTGATAATATGCAACATTACAGAAAAGTAATAAGCATCACAGAACAATACAGATAATCTGGGATCCCCTGGTTTCACAGAGCCGCTGCTGAAACCCGACGTTCCCCTGTCGTGTGTGTAGGGTTCCTAGGCACTCTAGTGAGGTCTCACAAGGCATCGAACATGCCAAATTAAAAAATTCTAGGTGCCGGAAACCCTAATCTACGGATCTTAGACTAGATGTCTAGGCGAAATAGAAACTAGTTAACACTTAACTACGAGTTTAGCGGAAATACAACCTTTGTAGATCCGGTGCTCCACCTCCACGGCTCCGCAACGAAGTCGTCTCCGCTGTCCAAATCAAAATCCGGGCTCTAGTGTCGCTTCGTCGGAGAAATGGCGAGCTAGGTCGTCGATGTCCATGCCGAAGATGATCTACGTCGAGGCATCGCTAAATCAAGCTCCGAATTCATCAAGTCAAGAAACTTGTGAAGTAAACACACTCTACTACTTGGCAAGAGGTAGAGGATGAAGAAATAGGAAGTGGGTAGACTTTAGATTTGGTTTTCTCACTCTAATTCATCAATCACCACTGATGAGGTTAGCTTTCTTCTTGAAGTGAAGAAGAAGAAGATGATGAAAAGTTATCATAAGTTAATTTGTAAAAAGAAATAAATATGAATACTTATCATTAACCAACCATAGTTTAGTGTAGAGAATAAATCATGGTTAGATTGAAGGGTTAGGGTTAAGCATCAAGACAAAATGGTGACTTAATCAAAGTATCATGAAGCTTCATAATGCATCCAAAGAAAGCCACCATTTAATCTTTATGCAAATCATTTTCCAAAAAAGAATAAATAGATAAATAAATGAATAAGGAAATAGTAAACCCTAACCATTTCATTAACCAAGGTTTAATTCTTTACACTTAACCAAAAAGCATGTATCATCAAACATGATACAAGCAAGTGCACAAAATCATATCGCATATGCAATGCGCACATCCGAGTGAGAATATCCATTTAAAGTGAACCGATACTAGTTAATGCAAAGTAATATATCAAATATATTATTATGCATCAAATCATTAAATCAACACTTGATTTAACGATCCGGTCATATCGTATATAACCGACTAGTATGCAATGCATCGGTTTATCGAATCAACCCTTGATTCGATAACTAGGGTATATCGCATATAACCTAATCGATACATTGATCGCGAGAATGAAATACGGTATCACATACACGCATTATTCTCGGTCCCGCACATATCTCATATGCGCTCCTATTTCGTTTCGCTTGAGCCAGGAAACCTCTGTACAGGACTCTAAAGACTCGTCAATACGTCGGCAGCAGGTGATGATCATATCAAACACCCACAAGCCGCAAGCGGTCTGCTAAACGTAACGGCCACCCGGGTATTGAGCGATCTGAAGATCGACGAGCAAGCCCGCTCACACTCCAGTGAATCCAACCAGTAACTGTCACGACCCGAAAGTACGGAACGTGACCGGCACTTAGATTACGAAGCGTCTAGAGGCGCCACGTGACCTAAGTAAGCCGAAGCCCAGAAATCTAAACCATAAAAGAAGAAAAAGATGAAAAGAAAAGAAAACAAGTATAAAAACATCAGCAAATTTTACCAAAAATTTCGGCAGAGTCTCCTCTGTAAAAACTGGCCCCCAAACGGGTACAACAAGTATAATATGAATAAACAATAAAAAGCATCCCCAAACGGGTGCTAGCTAAACGCCAACAGGCGGAAACAACCACAACAAACACAATAATATACAACGCAAAAGGGCGAGGCTCAAAACTCAAAAGAAAACAAAACCACCAAATCAGAATAATACATGCGCGACTCTATGGTCGAAATAACAGACTGGTCCAATAAACTTATCAAGTAATACAAATGTGGTTGATGGAGCTTACTAGATACAAGTGAGTGAATAAAAGTACAATGGTGGTTCGGATAAAAGTGAACCAACCTACCGTGCAAATCACCCTGAAGAAAAGATGTGCCAGCAAGCTGCCAGGGAAACCTGTACATCGAACCTGTAATAAAATTTGGCACAATGGGGGTGAGTTGCCAACTCGTGAGTAGAAGACATCTACGAAAAGAAATCGAATGCACGACGCTATCCTAGGTCATAATAATACACTATTATATCCTAATCATCTAGTAATAGCAGGGTAAAACTACGTGTAATTGCAGATACTCCGTGCTCGTGTCAGTGCCTCATATAATACCATGTCATATGAATGGGTATGCATGCACCATGAATATAAAATAATCAATTCTGAAATCCAGATATATCTGTATAAGAAATCTTTAGCTGTTATCATAGTAAAATGTGTATAGGAATCTGAAATCTCAACAATGAAATCCATAGAAATCCGTGTCAAGCATCGACACAAACATGTAAATCTCAAGTCTCATAGTCTCAATATCTCGGGCTCCGTCAGTCCGGATCGGCCCATATCATCAAATCTCACGACAACGGTCGGTATCCTCCGGATATCCGCCGCGCCAGACATCACCGGTAGGTAGCCTTCCCCTGCCAGGCTCATCGTCTACAACTCGATCTTCTTGCCCCGGGGTACCATACCGGGCCCACCATGTACCCGAGACGGTTCATCCACTCCTCGAATCGGGTCTTGAAATCCAACAGAAAACATGAAATCTCATGGTGGTTGACACATACATCACGAGAAAACCGCCTCTTATTTTAAAAAAAGAGAAGATGAGTTTTTATATATTTTTGCGGTTTTTCCCCAAAAATCTAGAAATCTCATAGAAATCCAAATCTCAAAATCATGAGTAAGTATATGATAAGTGTCAGCATATGCCCATACTACTGTGCGATAACATGAAATATGAATGCATGAATGTCTAAGTAATAAATATCATGTCTTATACTAATGTCAGAGAATAATCACAATATTATATCTGTCTAGTTGCTAACTGATTCTATCCATAAAAGACAATATGATCTAAAGTGTACGTGACATAGCAATTACCGATGATGATGTGTGTGAGCCGACAAATAAGTGTGCGTGGAATATGCGCATCATCGGTAATAGTGCTGGTGTCCTAACAGGTAAAGTTTATACTGATTATAGCAACATATAAAAGAACATGCACCAGGATTATTACAGTACGAATGTAAATACAAGTGTGCATTATCCACTCCTCTGCGAGATACAAGTACAACTACCACTATGTGAGTCGAACCTAAACCAGTGTCCATCTAATATCCTAAGGAACTAACCTAAGAAACTAGTCAATAAGAAACAAGCATCTACCTAAGGTCTGAACCAATATCTCTAATAGTCGGCGATCCCGCCTCAATAGCGTCGCGTACGTAGTACGGCTTCCTCGAATCAAGAGTGCGGATCAATCATCATATCTAAGCCTCGTACGGTAAAATCCATCGTACGGTATCCCTATATCGGGGTACGGGTCAAGTATCTCCTAGGTGTCTCATTATTAGTAATGGGTCATCATCAACACATCTCATGATCAAGGTTCTAAACTGTGATCGCATACATCAATCATATATCATTGCCATCATGATAAGCATCATTAGTTTATCCTCAGAAATATCATGTCATATGTATCATATTGTGATTAAGTCATACTTATATGATATCGGCATCAGGTCACACCAATATAATGTTGTAATCAAGTTATACATATATCATATCGTGGTCAGTCACAAGTTACAGTCCGGGTACTATTCTAGCGTCCCATGAACATCAATATCACCACCACTCTTTATGATTTATATATATTCATGTTCATTATCTCATTCTCTAATGATTCCGCTAACACTTTAATACGACTGTATAGCCAAGAATTACGGAATCAAGCCCCGCTACATTGTTTCATCATATCTCGGATATCATATCACATCAATGAATCACATATACGTGTTGTATATATATATAACTATACCTCGTCCTATATATATATACACACACATGCACATATACACCATGTCGAGTTTCAGTGTGTGCGTGTGTGTGTTTCTACCTGAAACCTACGAACCTCTTCCAAGGTATTCATCTTCTGGTATGGTTTTCCTAAATCAGTCTAGTCCAGCCTAGGGTCATTAGTAGGGTCCTACTCATTAAGAATCTAGGGTCACATCTGGTTTCCTAATGTCAATATGTACTATTCCTATTCTACGTTGCGGGGGTGCTAAACGCCATCCACCCGACTTCCCCCCGTAGATATACATCTACTCACCTGGTCCATGTCTGCCGACGACGGTGTCGTCATCCTCCTCTTCATCGCCCGCAGTCCACTTGAAGGGTACCTAAACGCAAACATATAAGTATTATCGTAAACTGAATTACATACAAAAGTCAAAACGACGCAAGGAACAAGCATAGGTTGAAACCTATGTCCCGTCCACGCAAAAGAACCAAATTTCGCTCGATATCGGCGTACAAACTCCGATGGATCGAGATAAACATCAAAAAATAACTCGTAGTTTTAAAATACATTACTTATATTATAAAACATGATCAATTTCATCGAAACACTAAAATCGATCAAATCGTCCAATTTCGTAAAACCCGAAAATGCCAATTTACCGTTTTTCATCAAAACTTGACATTTAAATGAAACCAATGGTCATAAAACTCATTAAATAGCCTAACTAGATTATAAAAACCATTACTATATTTTTATTACACAATTTTGTATAAATTTGGAATTTCTAGTTTACAACCTTTATAGATTTTCAACACTTTGCAATCTAAAATTTCATAATATCACAACCAAACATGATTTTACATGAATTCACTTACTAAACCACAATTCATGATGATAATAATATAATGAAACTATAATTTAAATTTTTAATCTCATATATTTAGGAATTTCCAAAACCTAGTTTACGAAAATAACAATTTTATTAGTATTTTCCAATTATCAAAAGAAACTAGTGATCAAACTAAGTTTTTCATTCCTTTAATATGCTAATATTCTCATTAAAACTACCATCTAATGATAACAACCTTAATAAGAATTTTATTTTACCCACAAACACATTTTGGAAAAATCTAGTTAGCTAAATAGCTTAATTAAAACAATTTGAATAAACAATTTATTATACAACAACCATGCAAGATTTTTCCACTCTAAAAGATGTTAAACTAGCTATTATAACCTTATTTAATTAATAAAAACCACAACTTGAATTTACAAACCCTAACTTGAATTTTAAAATTTGCAACTAGAATTAATATATTAAATCTAATTATATTTAAAAGAAACAACTAATAACAATAAATAAAAAGGAGAAGATTTATACCTCCAAACTATGAAATCCAAACATGAAAATGAGCCTACAAAATGCATGTTTTCCCACTCCAAAATCCATGTAAAAATGAGCAAGAATAAAAGGGTAGGAAATAAATAGGATTTTGTACAATTTTTGTTGAATTTTGATGGATTTTTGATGTGTTTTGGAGCAAAATAAAATGAGGAAAATGGGGGCTACCATGGGGGGTGAGGCGGCCATTTTTTTGGAGGTGAGGGAGAGAAAGAAGAGGGTGAGAAAGTGTGTAGAAGTCTCCACCAAAATATCACTTCAATATGTCTTTTCATGCATTTCTTTATTTTCTTTTATTTCTTTACTATAACAACTCAAGAAAACTCTAGAAAATAGGAAAAATTTGTAAATAAATTTTGCATGATACACACTAAATTATAACATGCCATGGTTCATTTTTACAAATTAAAACCATTCAAATTTGTAATTTACACTAATTTAGTGTAAAAATAAAGCTTATGTTAATATTTAAAATAAATAATTTAGGAATTTTTTTTTAATTAAACTAAAAATTTATAAGTGGCTAAATAAACACTATTTACTAGTAATTACATAATTAAATAGGTATTTTTGAATTTATAATGAAAAACAATTGCGGTTTGATTTTACGAAAAACACATTTTGCTCTACCGAAAATCATAAAATTCACTTAAACAATTTTATTCATTTAATTATTTATTTAATTATTTTTAAAACGTTACAATCTTCCCCCCTTTAAGAAATTCGGACCCCGAATTTAAATTAAAACTCCCCCTCCAAATACTAAAACATTTAGCAAAACACTCAAATCGTCGGGGCTCCAAAATCATCAACACATAACAAAAATCAACTCCGTCAAGCATAACGCAATCATCAGAGTTATGGCGAGAATAAAATATCATAACCCAATATGAAAACCATTATAATATACATCAATCTATAACTTATATATAGTGTGCATTATAGTGAAACCGTACAAATATCCGGATAAGGAAATATGCAAACCCCTTTTTTGAAAATTGCCGTGTGATGCACGTGTCACGGCATAAGTAGCGGACGTTTATTAAAAAAAATAACTATATATATATATATATATATATCTTTTATTTAACATACACGTCTCGCCTGGTTACTAAATCAAATAATAATGATTATGAAAATATACTGCTCAAACTGAAATCAATCCCATTCACTTCAATAAAATATCATGTGCGTCCGGTGCGCACTGAAATCGAAACCAAATACAGATACCACGAATACACACAACAACAAAACTAAGTGCAACAGGTGTGCACCAAAAACATCTGTCAAGTGCAACGGGCGTGCACGACTCAATATCAGGTGCATCTAATCTGCACAAAACCCCGATTTAGTGCATCTGGTGTGCACAAAATCGCATCAAGTGCGCCAAGTATGCGCAAGAACCCTAATCAGGTGCACATGGTGCACGAAAACATACATTGAATATCAAAATCGAAATCACCGCACAAAAATGCATGAAAACTAGGTCGAAACATATGTCAAAATCACGTGTAACCCTTATGCACGAAATCAAATCAAAAATCTCAAAAAAATATATAAAACCAAATCAAGTGTACTGTTTGTCTACTAAACCACATCAATACAACTGATATATGAAACACAGATAGAATGAAGGTACACACAGGAAATACTAATCGTAGAACAAAGTCCTCAAAATACAAAAATCCAATCAACGAAAATAGGAAATTCAAATCACTAAATCACAATCGTAAACACTATCGTCAATGTGCGCCTCTTTCCTCTGATGTCGACTGCTTCGAACTCGTTCTTTCATAGGTGTGCTGACTGCGCTACCAACGGCAATACTCATGTCTAGAGTCTCCCACATAGTCGATCCCTTCACTTGATATCCGGACTACATTAAACTTTTTGATCGATCCATCAAAATCCCATAATTCCCCGAGAGCTCAACACTCAAGTACAGTTTAAAAATATCCGGTACATACCCCAGCATCGATGATCCAGCCGTAGAAGGGCAAACCCAAGCCTCACTAATGGCACCGCGGAATTGCCGTAAACCCTAAGGTTCAAGGGCGTTCTCGTGGTCATTATGTCGAGTTAGGGTTTCATTCTTCTAGAGGGTCCATCGAAATACCTGCATGTTCTTCCGAATACCTTAAACTTGGAAAAATAGTTTTCTGATAATCGTTCGTACCCTTTAACTTCATCCGGACAGCATGTGAATACCCTTCGTCCGCACGCTAAGCAATGCTTCAATCCTCAAGAATAACCAATACTCTAATGGTTATCGCATTCGAGCCGCAGCTCCCTCTGCCCGTGCGCCCGTGGTAACAGAACCACCCTCCGACATCGACAAAGATAGATCAAAGGAACGAATGAAATACGGTGCAAACAAATGTACATCCTAAGGCTCCTTAAGCAGAGTAGCGTATCGTAAGTATGCCGCGGACCATACCCACGGTACGTTACTCTACCTAAATCGCCTACTCCATCAACCAAGGGTCACCTAGACTTATACAAGGTTAAACCTAGCGCTCTGATACCAACTTTGTCACGACCCGAAAGTACGGAACGTGACCGGCACTTAGATTACAAAGCGTCTAGAGGCGCTACGTGACCTAAGTAAGCCGAAGCCCAGAAATCTAAACCATAAAAGAAGAAAAAGAAGAAAAGAAAAGAAAACAAGTATAAAAACATCAGCAAATTTTACCAAAAATTTCGGCAGAGTCTCCTCTGTAAAAACTGGCCCCCAAACGGGTACAACAAGTATAATATGAATAAACAATAAAAAGAATCCCCAAACGGGTGCTAGCTCAACGCCAACAGGCGGAAACAACCACAACAAACACAATAATATACAACGCAAAAGGGCGAGGCTCAAAACTCAAAAGAAAACAAAACCACCAAATCAGAATAATACATGCGCGACTCTAAGGTCGAAATAACAGACTGGTCCAATAAACTTATCAAGTAATACAAATGTGGTTGATGGAGCTTACTAGATACAAGCGAGTGAATAAAAGTACAATGGTGGTTCGGATAAAAGTGAACCAACCTACCGTGCAAATCACCCTGAAGAAAAGATGTGCCAGCAAGCTGCCAGGGAAACCTGTACATCGAACCTGTAATAAAATTTGGCACAACGGGGGTGAGTTGCCAACTCGTGAGTAGAAGACATCTACGAAAAGAAATCGAATGCACGACGCTATCCTAGGTCATAATAATACACTATTATATCCTAATCATCTAGTAATAGCAGGGTAAAACTACGTGTAAATGCAGATACTCCGTGCTCGTGTCAGTGCCTCATATAATACCATGTCATATGAATGGGTATGCATGCACCATGAATATAAAATAATCAATCCTGAAATCCAGATATATCTGTATAAGAAATATTTAGCTGTTATCATAGTAAAATGTGTATAGGAATCTGAAATCTCAACAATGAAATCCAAAGAAATCCGTGTCAAGCATCGACACAAACATGTAAATCTCAAGTCTCATAGTCTCAATATCTCGGGCTCCGTCAGTCCGGATCGGCCCATATCATCAAATCTCACGACAACGGTCGGTATCCTCCTGATATCCGCCGCGCCAGACATCACCGGTAGGTAGCCTTCCCCTGCCAGGCTCATCGTCTACAACTCGATCTTCTTGCCCCGGGGTACCATACCGGGCCCACCATGTACCCGAGACGGTTCATCCACTCCTCGAATCGGGTCTCGAAATCCAACAGAAAACATGAAATCTCATGGTGGACGACACATACATCACGAGAAAACCGCCTCTTATTTTAAAAAAAGAGAAGATGAGTTTTTATATATTTTTGCGGTTTTTCCCCAAAAATCTAGAAATCTCATAGAAATCCAAATCTCAAAATCATGAGTAAGTATATGATAAGTGTCAGCATATGCCCATACTACTGTGCGATAACATGAAATATGAATGCATGAATGTCTAAGTAATAAATATCATGTCTTATACTAATGTCAGAGAATAATCACAATATTATATCTGTCTAGTTGCTAACTGATTCTATTCATAAAAGACAATATGATCTAAAGTGTACGTGACATAGCAATTACCGATGATGATGTGTGTGAGCCGACAAATAAGTGTGCGTGGAATATGCGCATCATCGGTAATAGTGCTGGTGTCCTAACAGGTAAAGTTTATACTGATTATAGCAACATATAAAAGAACATGCACCAGGATTATTACAGTACGAATGTAAATACAGGTGTGCATTATCCACTCCTCTGCGAGATACGAGTACAACTACCACTATGTGAGTCGAACCTAAACCAGTGTCCATCTAATATCCTAAGAACTAACCTAAGAAACTAGTCAATAAGAAACAAGCATCTACCTAAGGTCTGAACCAATATCTCTAATAGTCGGTGATCCCGCCTCAATAGCGTCGCGTTCGTAGTACGGCTTCCTCGAATAAAGTGTGCGGATCAATCATCATATCTAAGCCTCGTACGGTAAAATCCATCGTACGGTATCCCTATATCGGGGTACGGGTCAAGTATCTCCTAGGTGTCTCATTATTAGTAATGGGTCATCATCAACACATCTCATGATCAAGGTTCTAAACTGTGATCGCATACATCAATCATATATCATTGCCATCATGATAAGCATCATTAGTTTATCCTCAGAAATATCATGTCATATGTATCATATTGTGATTAAGTCATACTTATATGATATCGGCATCAGGTCACACCAATATAATGTTGTAATCAAGTTTTACATATATCATATCGTGGTCAGTCACAAGTTACAGTCCGGGTACTATTCTAGCGTCCCATGTACATCAATATCACCACCACTCTTTATGATTTATATATATTCATGTTCATTATCTGATTCTCTAATGATTCCGCTAACACTTTAATACGACTGTATAGCCAAGAATTACGGCATCAAGCCCCGCTACATTGTTTCATCATATCTCGGATATCATATCACATCAATGAATCACATATACGTGTTGTATATATATATACCTATACCTCGTCCTATATATATATATATATATATATATATATATATATATATATACACACACACACATGCACATATACACCATGTTGAGTTTCAGTGTGTGTGTGTGTGTGTTTCTACCTGAAACCTACGAACCTCTTTCAAGGTATTCATCTTCTGGTATGGTTTTCCTAAATCAGTCTAGTCCAGCCTAGGGTCATTAGTAGGGTCCTACTCATTAAGAATCTAGGGTCACATCTGGTTTCCTAATGTCAATAAGTACTATTCCTATTCTACGTTGCCGGGGTGCTAAACGCCATCCACCCGACTTCCCCCCGTAGATATACATCTACTCACCTGGTCCATGTCTGCCGACGACGGTGTCGTCATCCTCCTCTTCATCGCCCGCAGTCCACTTGAAGTGTACCTAAACGCAAACATATAAGTATTATCGTAAACTGAATCACATACAAAAGTCAAAACGACGCAAGGAACAAGCATAGGTTGAAACCTATGTCCCGTCCACGCAAAAGAACCAAATTTCCCTCGATATCGGCGTACAAACTCCGATGGATCGAGATAAACATCAACAAATAACTCGTAGTTTTAAAACACATTACTTATATTATAAAACATGATCAATTTCATCGAAACACTAAAATCGATCAAATCGTCCAATTTCGTAAAACCCGAAAATGCCAATTTACCGTTTTTCATCAAAACTTGACATTTAAATGAAACCAATGGTCATAAAACTCATTAAATAGCCTAACTAGATTATAAAAACCATTACTATATTTTTATTACACAATTTTGTATAAATTTGGAATTTCTAGTTTACAACCTTTATAGATTTTCAACACTTTGCAATCTAAAATTTCATAATATCACAACCAAACATGATTTTACATGAATTCACTTACTAAACCACAATTCATGATGATAATAATATAATGAAACTATAATTTAAATTTTTAATCTCATATATTTAGGAATTTCCAAAACCTAGTTTACGAAAATAACAATTTTATTAGTATTTTCCAATTATCAAAAGAAACTAGTGATCAAACTAAGTTTTTCATTCCTTTAATATGCTAATATTCTCATTAAAACTACCATCTAATGATAACAACCTTAATAAGAATTTTATTTTACCCACAAACACATTTTGGAAAAATCTAGTTAGCTAAATAGCTTAATTAAAACAATTTGAATAAACAATTTATTATACAACAACCATGCAAGATTTTTCCACTCTAAAAGATGTTAAACTAGCTATTATAACCTTATTTAATTAATAAAAACCACAACTTGAATTTACAAACCCTAACTTGAATTTTAAAATTTGCAACTAGAATTAATATATTAAATCTAATTATATTTAAAAGAAACAACTAATAACAATAAATAAAAAGGAGAAGATTTATACCTCCAAACTATGAAATCCAAACATGAAAATGATCCTCCAAAATGCATGTTTTCCCACTCCAAATTCCATGTAAAAATGAGCAAGAATAAAAGGGTAGGAAATAAATAGGATTTTGTACAATTTTTGTTGAATTTTGATGGATTTTTGATGTATTTTGGAGCAAAATAAAATGAGGAAAATGGGGGCTACCATGGGGGGTGAGGCCGGCCATTTTTGTGGAGGTGAGGGAGAGAAAGAAGAGGGTGAGAAAGTGTGTAGAAGTCTCTACCAAAATATCACTTCAATATGTCTTTTCATGCATTTCTTTATTTTCTTTTATTTCTTTACTATAACAACTCAAGAAAACTCTAGAAAATAGGAAAAACTTGCAAATAAATTTTGCATGATACAAACTAAATTATAACATGCCATGGTTCATTTTTACAAATTAAAACCATTCAAATTTGTAATTTACACTAATTTAGTGTAAAAATAAAGCTTATGTTAATATTTAAAATAATTAATTTAGGAAATTTTTTTTTAATTAAACTAAAAATTTATAAGTGGCTAAATAAACACTATTTACTAGTAATTACATAATTAAATAGGTATTTTTGAATTTATAATGAAAAACAATTGCGGTTTGATTTTACGAAAAATACATTTTGCTTTACCGAAAATCATAAAATTCACCTAAACAATTTTATTCATTTAATTATTTATTTAATTATTTTTAAAACGTTACAGTAACACTACCGTACAGTCCGGTCTGATCGTCTGATATGTCGCATATCTCGCCTAGGGGTGGTAAACGTCAGACCCCAATAGCTCGATAAGTCGTGTCGATATGAGGTCTATAACAATTCGAGAAACTACTGGTAACACTTACCAGTAAATCTCAGCAACCCTGGCCAGGGATTTCCTTTTATAGCCAATCGAACACAGCGCAACATCAACCCCCTATTCCGGGAGAGACGAATCCCTTCCTATCTCTCATTGCCTCCATGTGACTCGGGACTGTACCCAAAAACCACCGTTTTGCACGCCCTCTTGGACGTGGTAAGATGGAAATCAAAGCACAGTGGGAACCACACAAGACTCTATGACGATCTCGGGTCAACAGACTACTCTGTACCAGTGTCACCAGAGAACTGCCATCTGACGTGAGGTATAATACCATCTGGGAGTTCTCGGCGAGTCCGTCCAGTGTACCCAGTCTCTACTGAGCACCCGTATATCATCTCTGATGTCAAACACCGATGGATATGGGATCATCCATCGCCCATCTGTATGGGTCGAGAAGGTACACGCTAGTCTACTCTGGTATATCGATGCCCCATCTCGATACACCCACGACTAGGGACTTTGAAGGATGTACTTATGGACTACCATGTCCCCACTAGTATGATCCGCATCACAGTCCAGGTAGTCAAGTACACATCCTAAGGGCTTTACCAACATGTAACAGAGAGACAATCAGTATACACGTTAAGGTAAAGAGCAACCAGATAGCATACTATCATGTCGAGCAAGAAAGTCCTCCCTATATATGTCCCAGCATCCACTACTATATACATCCTATGTATAGTAATGGCCTCTAGGGCATACATATAACTAACAATCTCCCACTTGCACTAGGGCCATCTGTAGCAGTGGTCGAAGTATCTCATACTCAACCATCCCATAAAAGTCTCTCTCTGGGAATAGGCCTTCGTGAGTGGATCCGCCGTGTTGTCCTCTGAGTCTACTCTCCTTACCTCGATCAGCCTGGAGATCAACTATCTCCATGATCAGGTGATACTGCCTTAGAATATGTCTGGATCACTGATGGGACCTGCGTTCCTTGGCATAAGCCACGACTCCATTGTTACACAATGGGAGGAACATAGTTCATCTTATGAACCAATATACACCCAAACAGCCTCTTTGGTAGCATCTTTCGTAGCGATGTATCATGCCTTTATCGTCTAGTATGCCACGGTATCTAGCTTGGAACTCTTCCAACATACCGTCCCTTTACTGAGGGTAAAGACAATGCCTGCGACTGACATTCAGTCGTCTTTATCACTCTGGAACACTTCCAGTGATTCTCCCCAGGATCGATTGATACCATCTCACTACACCTAGTGAGATTCCTAACATCCAATTAGATCTATCTCATAGATCCAAAATCCAGGATTTAGTAGGTATCACTTTGATCCTATGTGGAGAATCATTGTGATAAGCGGAGATTGATCGAGCGTAGCATAGAAAACTCCTTCCCTATCAAGAGTATGTCATCCACGTACTCTACGAGGATCGTCACCATACTCCCTACTACCTTTTTGTTTATACAAGGCTCATCTACCATTTTGATGATGTCAAACTCTTTGACTAAGACATCAAAACAGACGTTCCAACTCCGCGATGCCTGCTTTATCCTATAAAGCATCTTGTTCACGTTTCCGCTGCTCCCACTGTTTACGAAGCCCTCTGGCTGTGTACTTATAGACGCCCTCTTCCAAAACATCATTTTAGAAGAGCTGTCATGACACCCAACCACCAGATATCGTAGTCATGGTATGTAGCCGTGGCAAGTAGGATCTGGATGGACTTAAGCATAGGTACTGGAAAAGGTTTCATCATTATCCCCGCCTGGTCAATGACGAAAACCTTTAACAAGTCTAGCTTTGAAAGTCTCAACTTTTCCATTTACACCAAGTAATCTTCTCAAGATATACTTGCTCCTGATGGGGATTTAACCCTTCAGATATAGCAACTAAAGTCCATACTTTGTTGGTGTACATGGATTCCATCTCAGATCACTAAGCATCCAGCCATTCTTACAGAGTCTCACTCCTGATGGCCAGCTCGAAGCTAGTTGGGTCATCATCTCATGATGCAATCCTCGCTCCCACTGTCATAGAGAAACCGAAGTATCTCTCAGGTGGGTGAGGAACCCTACTAGATCGGCGGAGAGGCTGAGGTTCGTTGGTATCTACTGAATTCTTTGGTTCTATCAAATCATCAGCTGCAGTTTGTATAGCTGGAACCTTTCCAGTTCTACATTACAGACCTTGCCTCGAGCTTGTCCGGATTTTGCTTTTAGACATAGGCCGGACAACCCCAAATCTTAACTAACTTAAGATATGGGCTCTTCCCTTTCCATATCACATATGAAATGGTAGGTTTTGATTTGATTCGAACCCTAATTCAATAGGTATGCAGCTTCATAAGTGCATAACTCCCAAAAGGAAATAGGTAATTCAGTAGTACTCATCATAGAGCACACCATATCGAATAGGGTGTATCTGCTCCGCCCCGATATACCATCGTGCTATGGTGTATACGGAGGAGTAATTCTGAGAGAGAATCTCATTCTCCTTTAAAATAGTCCAGGATTTCCGTGCTCAAGTATTCTCCTCCTCGATCTCATCAAAGGACATAATACTTATACCCGTATTCTGGTTCTCTACTTCTAACTTATATTCTGTGAATATCTCAAAAGGTTCGGACTTGTGTTTCAACAGGAACATAGGTCTGAATCTAAAGAGATCATCAGAGAACGTAATGAAGTATAAAGAACCAATCCTGGTATGTGTAGACAGGGGACCTTACATACATCATCATGTATCAGTCCCAAGAGTTCACTAACTCTTTCTCTGTTTCCAGTAAACAAAGCTATGGTCATCTTATCTTTGTGACATGACTGGCGAGTTTCACAAGATGTAAATTCAAACTAATTTAAATATGCATCTCTATGTAACGTCAGCCAGTCGAGTCGCATTGATCTGACCTAGTCTACAATACCTCAAGAAGAATCCGTTCATTTCTGAACTCTTCCTCTTGTGTGTGTTCCGTACACTACGAACTGTAGTTTGATTTAGAACATCAATGCTTTTAGATAAGGTGCCTGAACCGATCAACTTTTGATATAGGAAATGTTCAAAACATTATCCAACAATACAAAATTATATCCTTTCTTTACTAATAAAGAAACTGATATGATTTTGTATATCAGGTTCGGTATCTAATAACATTCGTTCAGAATCAATGTATCGGTAATACAGGGTGACAGTGACCGACAGACTTGGCTGCAACACTTGCCCCGTTTTGTGCCTCATGAAACTTATCACCCGTTCTCAGTTTTTCTACCCTTTTGTAGCCCTATGTAACAGATTACATATCTGGGATCCTGATCCGGTATCATATACCAAGGATGCGGAGGATACTGAGAAACAGTTCTGTATAATGAACACACCCGAAGATGATGCATCAGCATGCACTCTCTTCGTTTGGGCGGCACGGGAAATCTGGTATTCCCCAATTTCCTGCTCTGTCTTATAACATTTATAAGTGGGAGCGGGACCAACGTTCCCCAGCTCAGTATAACAAGCGGGTTCGGTCAATAATCCGTATTATTATCTTGAATAAGGCGTGATATGGTCGCTACCAGGAGAGACAGAGAAGAAAACACTCAGCGTGCGCTCTTGCAAGAATAGATTGGTTATTATTTTATCTAATCAGGATGGCTCCCACTGCTTTTTATCAAATCTTCCTTCAAACCCTAAAAGGAAAGACTAGCCGGGATTAATTACACACTACAAGTTCGCCAATTTTTCAGCCAGGCCAGTGTCGGTACTTTGAGGGAGGTCCCCCGTCCTTTCGCACGAACCTAATTAATGTAAACCTCGTTTTCCCAGAGGCGTAACCTCGTTAACACCTTTCTAGACACCTACTTGATCGGCTAATTGTAATGTATAAAACTCTCCCAGGAGTAACTCTTACTCGCAGCGGGTATCGGGATCCAACTATCTCATAGAAGGTATGCAATCTCATTGCAAATTTCAACAATTGAAATTCCCGATAATATTTTGCCCCTAGCGTCCTATGACCTTGACAGAGGTCAACAAACCATAGGCTGCTAGTCAAGTTCAACCCGTCATTTCTTGATTGAAGTAAACCCACCCGCACGACCCTTGACAGAGGTCAACAAGGTCGCACGACTACCCTAAATCAATCACATCATATGCTTATGCAGATAAGCGCTAATCAGCTACCGTACACTACGCCTTGACAGAGGTCAACAAACGTAGCACGAATACTAACCAGTACATATCTGAAATGACGGAGGGCTACGACAGGTTTTTCTGAAAACCTATTGCGTAATGAACTTGATATCGTTGTAGGATCGAATGAATTTTAAAATGGAGTGTTTTTGAGGCTTTTCCAGTTTTGCTAAAGGAGTCACTCCCGGTGAAGGGATCGTCGGTCCTTTCCTCGTCGAATGAGGTGCGGGATATATCATATATATCGCTGTGCAAAGCGAAAACTCTTAAAAGCAATCAAAAGACAAACCGAGGGTGTAGCATCTGCCAGTTATTGCTAAAGGAGTCACTCCCGGTGAAGGGATCTCGGTCCTTTCCTTATCGAATAAGGTGCAGGATATATCATATATACCGCTGTGCAAAGCAAGAACTGTAGCTACCTGTTTTATTTTGAAATTCGATTCTACAACATCTTAGGTTTCTTTTATTTCATTAATCACATTAATGAAGTCCCATCATTTAAATACCTAAACATCACAGATAAATACGACGTACACTTATGCCATCCGCATTCGCCTCGATGTCCCCTCGTGCACCGTTAGGTTAGGTAACTAACGGCAGAGCAGGGCAGGGCTAGCGTGGGTGTAAAACATAAGTAACGTCTATATAATATATCATATATACTATATACTGTATCTATCACAGAACATCACATGATCACATCACAGATATCGCAGCAGAAGAAACATATGAAATATTGGATATACTAGGACGTCCGTGTTTTCAATACGAGCCAGTATAAAACACGGATTCCACGGTCGTGATGAATAGCCAAACCCACACCCCTAGACCCCTACGAGAGCGGCAAGCAACCCTACCAATTCTGGAGTTAGGAGACCCGGACTCGACTCCTCGAGTTGGTCTCCCACTGGACTCCAGAACCCGATTACTTGTGCCCTCCTCCTTGGGTCTATCCTAGTGCGGAAAAGTAAATAATATACAAAAGGTGACAACTTCCGCTACCTGGAAGTGCCCCAATAAAAGAATATTACATACAAGTTTTTACATGAATGAAAATGAAAAACACTCATCTCACATAAAAACCCCCGGCTATTCAAGCACGACGATCCAATATAACATATCCAGCAACACATAACATCACATGTCATCAACGTAAGTAAATATGCGCATCCCAATTGTCGTTGACATATAGCAACGAAACCGGCGATATCACATATTACACTTACGGTCACAGAAAAGAAAGTGTAAAACTACAACAGTTGGAATCCGCAACCTCCTCAGACATCGCATGCCTGACCAAATGAATTCTTTAGACATCGCATGCCTAACAATTATAAACCCCGCATTTTAGTCTCATTATCGAAAACACTTTTCAATATCAAGTCGGGTAATTCAACAGGATTCCCGACATCCTGATCGAATGCTCGTCGCAAACTTCAGTAGGCGGCCGCACCCCCGATACCGTCGACGAAGTGCACCAAGGCGGAACACCGCCGCCGTGAGCACCCGGACGGATGCTTTCGGCGACGGGGTTCTCCTACAGTCACTTGGTCGGGGCTATGGGGTGAGGCTGTCTATTAAGTTTATCCGGCGAGTATCCGCGTACGCTACGTGATTGCGACGGACTTTTGATCACATCAAAACTCCGTGGCAACCGATCAAGTGAGACTAAATTGCTATGTTTATAACATTCATCCAGTTATCTCATAACTTATTGTGAATTCCAATTATTGTATCCCATTCCAGATAAACAGAAAATGTTAAACTTTTCGATCGAACAGTCAAACACCTAAGTTTTCCCGATACAGATCAACACATGAAACAAGTCTAACAACATTCAGTTCGTGCCTCAGTACCAACGGTCCAGCTGTAGAAGGGTCAAGCTAACGCCTCACATGTGGCACACCGTACTGCCCCAAACCCGAAGGTTCAAAGGGCAGTTCAAGACGGTCACATAATCGAGTTAAGGTTTGTTGTCTTCTAGAGGGTCCATCGCGTTACTTGCACTACTTAGAACGTCGTTAAACTACGGAAAAGTCCAACACTTGGAAATTTCCCGGCATGGGAAAAATTGGGTATTTATATCCGGTCGAACTTTTTAACATATTCTAAAATTTATCCGGAAAGCCACACAGACAAAATTTGATAATCCGATCGAACATTCGAATCCCCAAAACAACCCAGAAAAATTCAACTCTTTAAAAAAAATATTAAAAATACCCAGGAAAACCAGCACTGTATTTTATGAATTACTGTACAAATTTGGATGCCACAAAAGACAAAACGGCCGCGCTTCCGCCGCACGAGCCATGCTCGGTCCCGCACATATCTCATATGTGCTCCTAGATCGTTTCGCACGAGCCATGCTCGGTCTCACATAAGACAAAACGACTTATCGAGTTAAGGTTTGTTGTATGCGAAATACGGTATCACATACACGCATTATTCTCGGTCCCGCACATATCTCATATGCGCTCCTATTTCGTTTCGCTTGAGCCAGGAAACCTCTGTGTAGGACTCTAAAGACTCGTCAATACGCCGGCAGCAGGTGATGATCATATCAAGCACCCACAAGCCGCAAGCGGTCTGCTAAACGTAACGGCCACCCGGGTATTGAGCGATCTGAAGATCGACGAGCAAGCCCGCTCACACTCCAGTGAATCCAACCAGTAACACTACCGTACAGTCCGGTCTGATCGTCTGATATGTCGCATATCTCGCCTAGGGGTGGTAAACGTCAGACCCCAATAGCTCGATAAGTCGTGTCGATATGAGGTCTATAACAATTCGAGAAACTACTGGTAACACTTACCAGTAAATCTCAGCAACCCTGGCCAGGGATTTCCTGTTATAGCCAATCGAACACAGCGCAACATCAACCCCCTATACCGGGAGAGACGAATCCCCTCCTATCGCTCATTGCCTCCATGTGACTCGGGACTGTACCCAAAAACCACCGTTTTGCACGCCCTCTTGGACGTGGTAAGATGGAAATCAAAGCACAGTGGGAACCACACAAGACTCTATGACGATCTCGGGTCAACAGACTACTCTGTACCAGTGTCACCAGAGAACTGCCATCTGACGTGAGGTATAATACCATCTGGGAGTTCTCGGCGAGTCCGTCCAGTGTACCCAGTCTCTACTGAACACCCGTATATCATCTCTGATTTCAAACACCGATGGATATGGGATCATCCATCGCCCATCTGTATGGGTCGAGAAGGTACACGCTAGTCTACTCTGGTATATCGATGCCCCATCTCGATACACCCACGACTAGGGACATTGAAGGATGTACTTATGGACTACCATGTCCCCACTAATATGATCCGCATCACAGTCCAGGTAGTCAAGTACACATCCTAAGGGCTTTACCAACATGTAACAGAGAGACAATCAGTATACACGTTAAGGTAAAGAGCAACCAGATAGCATAGTATCATGTCGAGCAAGAATGTCCTCCCTATATATGTCCCAGCATCCACTACTATATACATCCTATAAATTAGGTTTACTAAACTTTAAAGTAGAAAAGATTAGGGTTTGAAGGCTACAACCTTTGTAGCTCCCGTTTTTGCTTGACTCCTTAGACCTAAGGTGTTGGAAGAAGGTCCGCTCGTCGTCCTTTTGCGTCCACGACAATCCACCCGGAGCTTCCCGTCCAAGCTAGCAAGTTTGGTAGAACAAGGAGAACACTCTAATCAAGTGAGCTAGACTTGATTAGAATGGAGTTGTGGTTATGGATCTCACTTCAAAATCTTATTTTTATAAGCCGATCTAGTCGGTTATATCGTATATAACCGACTAGTATGCAATGCATCGGTTTATCGAATCAACCCTTGATTCGATAGCTAGGGTATATCGCATATAACCTAATCGATACATTGATCGCGAGAATGAAATACGGTATCACATACACGCATTATTCTCGGTCCCGCACATATCTCATATGCTCTCCTATTTCGTTTCGCTTGAGCCAGGAAACCTCTGTGTAGGACTCTAAAGACTCGTCAATACGCCGGCAGCAGGTGATGATCATATCAAACACCCACAAGCCGCAAGCGGTCTGCTAAACGTAACGGCCACCCGGGTATTGAGCGATCTGAAGATCGACGAGAAAGCCCGCTCACACTCCAGTGAATCCAACCAGTAACACTACCGTACAGTCCGGTCTGATCGTTTGATATGTCGCATATCTCGCCTAGGGGTGGTAAACGTCAGACCCCAATAGCTCGATAAGTCGTGTCTATATAAGGTCTATAACAATTCGAGAAACTACTGGTAACACTTACCAGTAAATCTCAGCAACCCTGGCCAGGGATTTCCTGTTATAGCCAATCGAACACAGCGCAACATCAACCCCCTATTCCGGGAGAGACGAATCCCCTCCTATCGCTCATTGCCTCCATGTGACTCGGGACTGTACCCAAAAACCACCGTTTTGCACGCCCTCTTGGACGTGGTAAGATGGAAATCAAAGCACAGTGGGAACCACACAAGACTCTATGACGATCTCGGGTCAACAGACTACTCTGTACCAGTGTCACCAGAGAACTGCCATCTGACGTGAGGTATAATACCATCTGGGAGTTCTCGACGAGTCCGTCCAGTGTACCCAGTCTCTACTGAGCATCCGTATATCATCTCTGATGTCAAACACCGATGGATATGGGATCATCCATCGCCCATCTGTATGGGTCGAGAAGGTACACACTAGTCTACTCTGGTATATCGATGCCCCATCTCGATACACCCACGACTAGGGACTTTTAAGGATGTACTTATGGACTACTATGTCCCCACTAGTATGATCCGCATCACTGTCCAGGTAGTCAAGTACACATCCTAAGGGCTTTACCAACATGTAACAGAGAGACAATCAGTATACACGTTAAGGTAAAGAGCAACCAGATAGCATACTATCATGTCGAGCAAGAAAGTCCTCCCTATATATGTCCCAGCATCCACTACTATATACATCCTATGTATAGTAATGGCCTCTAGGGCATACATATAACTAACAGTGTGGATAGCCTGTGCAATGAAACCTAGACCCCTATGGGTGCGGCAAGTTACCCGCCAAAACCTGAAGCGAGGCAGCCCCCTACAGCATAGTGAATGGACCACCCAGCACTCCACGGAATCCGGTAATCTTGGGCACCCCTCCTTGGGTCAACCTGTACCCCCTACGAGTGCGGCGAATAGTCTGCCAATTCTAGAGTGGGACCCCTCTGTCTCTCAAAGCCATGAGATGCTGACCCGTTGCCCCTCAGAACCCGGCTATCCGTGCACTCCGTCGCGGGGCAAAACCTAGTACAGTAATGAAAACTAGTACAACAGGTACATCGACCTCAACCTGGTCGTGCCCCAAAAGAATATTATACAACATGCAGTGACGGCAGTCCACAAGTTGGACGCTCGCCCCGCAATATCAAATGTACAAATAAACTCAAACTGTACTACCATTGCACACTGCTATCCACCACGACAAATCCGCAACATCACAGCACAACACAGAACATCAACGCGAATGTCACGTTCGCAAACCCGTCTAAAAGAACTATAGCAATCTGACGCGGTTTACCGATCAAATGACATTCCCGGTCGGAGATATAATGTAAGCACTGTAAACTAACATGTTTAAATTTCGATCGACCAAATATCAAGAAGTGGGCCCCACGACTTACTGGTGAACAGTAACAAAACCTGGGCCCAAATGATATATACTACAAACCACAAAATCCAGAGAAGAACATACTGTTCAATTTTGGGAGCATGATCTCACCAAGTGGCGGCGGATCCGCGGCCAAACCATGGGTTTGGCCGCGTTTCCGCGGCGGCTTGGTGGGATCACGTGCCCAAATTTGGTTCGTGTTCTTAGAAAAGCCTGCACAGATTTTTGAGACATGTAGAAAAATTTTAGGAGACCATTTAAAATCGACAGAAACTGTGAGCTTGGAATTTTGCAATTTTCGATTTCCGGTTCGATCGATGTTTTAAACGCGTTAGCACAAGTTAGCATAGCAAAATGGTGAGGCTCTGATACCACTGTAAGTCTACGGTAGCACCCCGGCCGTCTACAGACGCCAAATGCGAAACAAAAACTTTTAAACTGGCGCTATCGTATACTTTAACCCGGATCTGCCATTATTGCTAAACTAACAAACTGTAAAGAGTGTAGAAAGGTTATACCGAACGATCCGAGTCCTTCGTTCTTTAACCATCATCCCACGCTCCATTGCGGCTGCTCCGATCTCATCGATCTCCGATCTCTTCGTCGAGGTGGCACCACGTCGATGATTCTTCAAACGGGCTCCCGCCTCTGACTTGAGGCAACTCGGTCGTCAAGTTTGCTAAAAGAGACGACCAAGAATGATGTAGAGAATGAGTAAATTACTCTGTCTCACTTCGTCCAAAACCGTTGACGATCGGTTAATGAAGTTGCCATTTTAATCGGGTGATGGAACGAAACGAGATATGAAATTTCCATACACCCAAAACCATAGTCTTTTCTCTCTAAAATGAAATCATTCTCTCTCTCTCTCACAAAGAATGTCCGGCCACTATTTATCAAAGAGGGAGGTGATGGTAGGAGCAATCAAGGGGGTGACCATAAAAGAAAGCTTCTCACAAAAATATCCTTAAGAAAAACAAGAAGCTTTAATGATAATGCATGAGTCACTAATACACATCATCAAGCCTTTAATGCACCAATCAATGTCAAGATGACTCATTAGCCACCTCATCACTTCTAGAACCTTCTAGAATGATGACTCACTCTCATCCAAGAAAAGATAAATCCGTCTTTAACCGAATGTTAAAAGACGGCTGATAGAAAACTGGAAACTGGCAACTTCCAAAAGTGATCCTGAAACGACTTTCAGGATAACCCCGAAACTGTATAAATATACCCGCATTTGTATTACGACCGAATACAAATGCAACTGAGACAAAGATATTATACCTACTCAATATAATACTCGGATCCGGCTTAAACCAAAGCCGACCAGTATCATCAGCCCGAAAAATAACACGTGCGTAAACGCACGTGCATTTTCCGAACCCTGCCATAAAACCATACGGCCTCTACAACGTTTCGCCCGAACTTGGGAAACTGTCTGTGGGGGACTCTAATGACTCGTCAGTACCCTGGCAGTGGGTTTAACCACAAACCGTCTGCGGCACTAGCAATGCGTAACGGCTGCCCATGGACTGACCTCAAGGGAGGCCGATGAGCGAACTCATCCGGAAACCCTACTGAGCCTAACAGTGACAATGTATATACAGTCCGGTCCGTTCGTCTATGAGTATCGCATATCTGCCTAGGGGGCTAGTAACGTCAGACCCCCAATAGCAGTATAAGTCGTATCGGAGTGTAGCCCAATAACACCCTGAGATACTACTGGAGTACCTACCAGTAAATCTCCTGCCATGGCCATGGACTTTGTGTAATGGCTCTCCTAGACACAGCATGACCTCGCCCCCAATACCGGAGAGACGAATCCCCTGCCGATCCGCTCACGTGCCTCCATATGGCTCGGGACTGTACCCAAAAACTACCTGTTTGTACGACTTCTTTGAGCCGTGGTAGGGTAGAAATCAAAGCACAGTGGGAACTCACACGAGACAAATGACGACCTCGGGTCGATGAACTAACCTGTACACATGTCACCAGGGAACTGCTATCTGACGATAGATATAGTACTAACTAGCAGATTCCCGGCGAGTCCTGTCCGGTGTACTCATAACCCAATGAGCACCTGTATACATCTTAGATGATCCAACTGACACCAGTGGCTTGTGAGATCGGCCACCGCCCCTCGTCGGGGTCTCGACTGTACACACTAGTCTACTCCGGAGTATCGATGCCCTGTCTCGAAACTCCCACGACTAGGGACCACAATTAAGGACATGCATATAAACCACCCAACTCTCACGTATATGATCGCCATCATACTGTTGGTGGTAAAGCAAGATCCTAAGGGCTCTATCAAAGTGTAACATGTAATCAGTCACCTGAACATGTACACGACTGATAAAGGCAAACCAGATAGCATACTATCATCTCGAGTAAGACTGTCCTACCGGTATAGGTCCTCCGCAATCATTGCAATCACGTACCTGTGATCCAATAATTGACTATGAGGGCACTATCTCCAACAGGATGTTCAAAGTTCTAAAGTTATAACCGCGATCAGGACGGTGTCGCTTCGCAGCTAGCCGGTTGAGCACGGGTCGATCCACATGGAGATGGTTGTATTTCCGTTCTTGTCTTAGACGAGTCAATAAAGAATTTGTATGTGTTTGTTTGATTCTAACCTATGTGTATTATTTGCATGTATAAAGTTGTTAAGAAAAGATACGAAAATGTAAGCTAAAGAAATCCGTACTCAAAACCTTTGAGCCGAATCTTAACCAATTAAAGCTAGAGCAATCGGCAACAACGTGGATTAGGGGATTTAACCGCGGTATTCGTGGAATACGGCTTATTTAGCCTTGTCCTTCCGTTCTTGTCTCTTGCTTTCGCCTCCGGCCAAACCGAACGCAACCGGTCGCAGTTAGGAATCACCGTTACCTTGTTAGGGTAGGGAGCCTAACGGAGCGCTTGCGTATCGTTTGGGCGGAGTTCAATGGAAAATAACGGGAAAAGGAAATGAGCAAAGAAAATCTTAACTTACAATACCGTATTTATTCTTAACAATGATAATTACAACCATTCACAAAAACGAACCAAAAAGAGAGAACAAAAAGAACAAAGAAATGAAAAGATTACAAGTAATTAAGTGCATGGAATTAAATTGCAAGTAAAGCAAGATAATAAAAGGCAAGTAATAAAAAGCAAGAAAGAAAACTAGAAACTGGAACTCAAGACAAGCATGGGATCAATAGCCAACCCTTAAACTTTCAAGCTCAATCAAGAGGTTGCAAGATCAAGAGAAGGGTAAAGAACTCATGTGAAGTGAAGAACTAATTCCATAAGAAAATACAACCTTTGAGATTTATAACTAACCCTTAACCTTTCAAGCTCAATGAAGAGGTTGAGAGATCAAGAGGAAGCAAAAATCTCAAGCGGAAACTAAACAAATAAGAATGATACAAAAACCATCATCTTCATTCACATCCACTCAATGCTCTCACTATAATTCCATGGAGGAAAAATGAAGAAGAAGAAGAAGAAGAACTAAAACTACACTAAAGTGGCTAAAAGAGGAACAAAGAATTGACCCTTTGGCTTGGCTCCGATCTGGGGTATTTATAGGCGGGAAAATGGAAACCTAGGGCAAGAATCTGGCAGAAAATAAAATGTCCAAACAGCCCCTGAAAAACGACAGAGAGAGGAGACCGTACGGCCGCGGTTCCGCAGCCTAAGCAAGATTAGGCCGCGGTTCCGCGGCCATAGTAAGGAATTAGGCTGTGGTTTTTTTGTGGGGATCCCTGGTTTTATGTTGTTTGCTGTTTGGTACATGACTTTTCTCAGAATCTCTTCACATTTCTTCCAGAATTTTAGTAGAACAAAAGGTGATGTGATGTGGATCTTTTACCATGATTTCCACGAGCTCCGCGTAGATTTCTTGGATCTTGTGTTGACATTGAACTTTGTGCATGAAAATGACAATCGATTTGCCATTTTGTCCCTTAAACTGGTGTGTGGCAACATACGGATAGAGAGCGGAGACCCGTGTTTTATCTGTTGTTGGCAGTAATCCGGAATTTGTCGTACTTTTCCATGATATTCACTGTTTAGAGCTGAGACCAGTATCCTGCAATTATGTAGCAAACACTGATTAAAAGCACCTGCCTATAAACAAACGAGCGTAAGAATGGGCGGTATAAAATGCAATATTCTGGTATGAACAGGCCACGGTAGTCGACGAGTACATCCTATAACTGTTCCTAGTCGAGGGTGTATCGAGACAGGGGATCGATATACCAAAGTAGACTAGCGTATACGCATCTTGACCCATATGATGGGCGATGGATGATCCCATATCCACCGGTGTTTGACATCAAGGATGGTGTACGGGTCCTCAGTAGAGACTGCGTACACTGGACGGACTCGCCGAGAACTCCCAGAAGGTATTATACCTCACGTCAGATGGCAGTTCTCTGGTGACACTGGTATAGGTTAGTCTGTAGACCCGAGATCGTCATAGAGTCTTGTGTGATTCCCACTGTGCTTTGATTTCCATCATACCACATCCAAGTGGGCGTGCAAAAAGGTGGCTTTTGGGTACAGTCCCGAATCACATGGAGACAATGAGCGATAGGAGGTGATTCGTCTCTCCCGGTATAGGGAGTTGATGTTGTGCTGTGTTCGATTGGCTATAACTGGAAATCCCTGGCCAGGGTTGCTGAGATTTACTGGTAAGTGTTATCAGTAGTTTCTCGAACTGTTATAGACCTCATATCGATATGACTTATCAAGCTACTGGGGTCTGACGTTTACCACCACTAGGCGAGATATGCGAAATATCAGACGAAAAGACCGGACTGTACGGGAGTGTTACTGATTGGAATCGCAGGAGAATGTACAGGCTTTCTTGTTGATCTTCTGATCGCTCAATAGCTGGGTGGCTGTTACGTTTAGCTGACCGCTTACAGCTTGTGGGTGTTTGATATGATCATCACCTACTGCCGGCATATTGACGATTCTTTAGAGTCCTACACAGAGGTTTCTTGGCTCAGGCAAAACGGAGTAGGAGCACATATATGATATGTGCGGGACCCAGAACAATACGTGTATGTGATACCGTATTAGATTCTCGCGATATGAGATATCGGCCGGGTATATGTGATATAGCCGGGTCATCGGATCAAGTGTTGATTCGATGAACTGATACAGATTATATTAGTCGGTTATTTGTGAAATAACCGGATTATCGGATCAAGTGTTGATTCGATAATTTAATGTATAATTATATATTTGATATATTAAATTATATTAACTGATATAATCTCACTAAAACATTCTTTTTCTCACTCAGGTAATACATTGATATATATGCGATATATGTTAATTGTATTGTTTTATTTTGTTACAATAAATATTGTATATGTGATATATAATATTGTAACATGTTAGGGTTATTAATGCAACATATTTAGTGGAGATTAAACATGGTTAGGTTTGATTTGGGTTAATCTTTTCTATAACCTTCTAGAAGGTTTTGTTTTGTTTTGTGCAAAGATATTTGTTTTGATATTTTGCAAGATATTTGTTTGACCCAACCCAACCCTTTAACCTTAGTTAGATCCCTACAAGGGTTACATATACCATGGTTGCATTTCTAACCTCACACTTGACTTTCATTATTCATCACAAAAGGATTAGATCTTCTTCTTTCTTCTTCTTCTTTCATGAAAAAGCTTTCTAGCTTTTTATGTTGTGATGAAAATGAGTGAGATTAAGAAAATAAATGAGAGCTAAAATCCTACTTCATCATCCTAATCTATCCTAGCCATTTAGATTAGGGTGTTCACTTCATTTAGTGAGTGAGAGCTTGTGTTAAAGAAACTTCAAGGTAGATCATCTTCGTTATCGAAGATCGGAAACAAGCTTGCATCTTTCTCTTCGTGGAGCCTCTCTAGAGTCCGGGAACATGATGATCGCAGCGAAGGGACCTCAACATGGACCTTTAGAAGTGAAGGACCGGACTATAAAGGTTGTAATCCCAAACTCTTAGATGTTAAAGTGTTTAACATGCTTTGTTTCGCCTAATCTCTAGTTTAAAGATCTTGGTTAGGGTTGTTCGGCACGTCTAAATTTTAAATAGGGCATGGTTGATGCCTTATAGACCCTTATGAGAGTGCTTAGTAACCCTACAGTGGTATCAGAGCCAAGCTAGAGCTTTAGGCGAAGTCTAGGTAAAGTTTAAAGTCCGATCGAACCCCGAGACCCCGGTTTATACCCTTCTCTGGATATTTTGTAAAAATGTGATTTTTTCTGCATTAAAAATACTCAAAAAAATTAGCAGGGAATTCTAAAGATAACCATGAAACACGAGCCCCCAACTCCCTCAAAGTGCCGCTGAACCGCGGCAAGAACATGCTTGTCGCGGCGGTTCCGCGGCCAGAACAGTGAATTGGGGACACGTGTTTACACAGTAATGTTTGTATGTGTTTCCTCATATATCTGGTTATTTTTAATTATACTCAAGTGCTGAGTTTTCAGGGATGTATTGGGGACTCGTTGATTCGATCGGATAATTTAACTTAGTTTAAATTTTTCCGGGTAATTTTAGAACGTGTTAAAGAGTTCGAACGGATATCAATAACTCACTTTTTGCCCTGCCGGAAAATTTCTAAGTGTTGGATTTTTCCGTAGTTTAAGAACGTTCTAAGTCGTTCAAGTAATGCGGTGGATCCTCTAGAAGAACACAAACCTTAACTCGATTATGTGACCGTATGAACCGCCTCTAAACCTTAGGGTTTGTGGCAGTACGGCGTTGCCACATGTGAGGTGTTGGCTTGACCCTTCTACGGCTGGACCATTAGTACTGTGGCATGTGATGGATGTTTTAAAACTAATTTTAAGTGTTGAGATCTATTTGGGAAATCTTGGGTGTTTGTTTATTCGATCGGAAAGTTTAACATTGTCTATTTATCTGGAATGTGATACAATATTTGGAATCCACAAGTAGTTATGAGATAACTGATTTGAATGATATAAATCTAGCAATTCAGTCTCAATTGATCGGTTGCTACGGAATTTTGATGTGATCAAAAGTTCGTCGTAATCACGTAGCATACGTGGATACTCACCGGGTAAACTTAATGGATAGCCACGCCCCATAGCCCCGACCAAGTGACTGTAGGAGAACCCCGTCGCCAAAAGCATCCGTTCAGGTGCTCGCGGCAGCGGTGTTCCGCCTTAGTGCACTTCGTCGACGGCATCCGGGGGTGCGACCGTCTACTAAAGTTTGCGAAGAGCATTCGATCAAACTATCGGTAATCGTGTTGAATTTCCCGACTAGATATTGAAAAGTGTTTTCGATAGTGAGACTAAAATGCGGGGTTTATAATTGTTAGGCATGCGATGTCTAAAAAAATTCATTTGGTTAGGCATGAGATGTCTAAGGAGGTTGCGGATTCCAGCAATTGTAGTTTTACACTTTCTTTTCTGTGACCGTAAGTGTAGCATCTAGTTGTATCGCCGGTTTTCGTTGCTATACATCAACGACAATCGGTGTATGTATACTTACTTACGTTGATGATATGAGATATTATGTGTTGATGTGATATGTTGTATTAGATCGTCGCATTTGAATAGCCGGGGTTTTTATGTGAGATGAGAGTTTTTTTTTTCATTCATGTAAAATTCATTTGTATGTAATATTCTTTTATTGGGAAACTTCCGGGCTGAGGATGATGTCACCATTGTATATTATTTACTTTTCCGCATTAGGTAGACCCAAGGCGGGGAGCACTAGTGACCCGGTTCTAGGGTGCAGTGGGAGACCATCTCGAGGAGTCGAGACCGGGTCTCCTAACCCTAGGATTGGCAGTGTTGCTTGCCGCTCTCGTAGGGGTCTAGGGGTGTAGGTTTGGCTATTCATCGCGACCGTGGAATCCGCATTTTATACAGGCTCGCATAAAACATGGAAATCCTAGTATATCCAATTTTCATATGTTATCTTCTGCTGCAATGTTCTGTGATGAGATCATATTACTGCCTGAGACGAATGTTTATATTATATATATGAGATATATGTTATATTGAAGATTTCGTTTCAAATGAGATGCTTGTGAAGCATAATAAAATGGGATTTCATTAATGAGATTAATGAAACTAAAAGAAATCTAAAGTTGTTGTAGCGGTGTTATTTATAGAACATCCAGCACCTTATTCGATAAGGAAAGAACTGAGATCCCTTCATCGGAAGTGACCTCTTTAGCGAAACTAGCAGATGCTACAAATCGGTTTGTCTTTTGATTGTTTTTTATAGTTTTTGCTTTGCATAGTGATATTTGTAAAATATCCTACACCTTATTCGATGAGGAAAGAGCCGACGATCCCTTCATCGGGAGTGACCTCTTTAGAAAAACTAGAAAAGGCCTCAAAAACATTCCATCAAAAATCACTCGATTCTACAACAATATCAAGTTCATTATGCTCATGGTTTTCTTAAAAACCTGCGTAGCCTCCGTCATTTCAGATATGTACTACTTAGTATTCGTGCTACGGTAGTTTGGCCTCCGTCAAGGCATAGTGTACGGTAGCTAACTAGTGCTTATCTGCTAGAATACGATGCGATTGGATTAGGGTATTCATACGGCGTAGTTTGGCCTCCGTCAAGGGTCATGCGGGTGGGTTTAATTCAATCAGAAAATGACGGGTTGAACTTGACTAGCGGACTATGGGTAGTTTGGCCTCCGTCAAGGTCATAGGACGCTAGGGGTAAAATATTATTGGGAATTTCAAGTGTTGAAATTTGTAATGAGATTGCATACCTTCTATGAGATAGTTAGATCTCGATACCCACTGCGACTAAGAGTTACTCCTGATAGAGTTTTACACATTACAATTAGCCGATCAAGTAGGTCTCTAGAAAGTTGTTGACGGGGTTACGCCCCTGGGAAAACGAAGTTTATTTTAATTAGGTCCGTGTGAAAGCACGGGAAACCTCCCTCAAAGTACCGGCACTGGCCTGGCTGAAAGATTGGCGAACTTGTAGAGTGTAATTAATCCCGGCTAGTCTTTCCTTTTTGGGTTTGAAGGAAGATTTGACTAAAACAGTGCGAGACATCCTGATTAGATAAATTGATAACCAATCAAATCTTGTAAAAGCGCACGCTGAGCGTTTTCTTCTCTCCCTCTCTAGGTAGCGACCATGTCATGCCTTAATCAAGATAATAATACGGATGTAGTGATCGAACCCGCTTGTTATACTGCGCTATGGAACGTTGGTCCCGCTCCAACTTATAATTGTTGTAAGACAGAGCTGGAAATTGTGGATTACCAGAATTCCCGTGCCGCCCAAACGAAGAAAGTGTATGTTGATGCATCTTCTTCGGGTGTGTTCATTACAAAGAACTGCTTCTCAATATCCTTTATGTCCTGGGTATTTGATACCGGATCAAGATCCTACATATGTAATTTGTTACATGGGCTACAGATAGGTAGAGAACTAAGAACGGGTGAAAAGTTTCATGAGATAGAAACGGTGCAAGTGTTGCAGCCAAGTCTATTGGTAGTTATCACCCTGTATTTGCAAATACATTGATTCTGAACAAATGTTATTAGATACCGAACCTGATATACAACATCATATTAGTATCTTTATAAGTAAAGAAAGGGTATAATTTTGTATTGTTGGATAATGTTTTGAACATTTCGTATATCAAGAGTTGATCGGTTCAGGCACGTTATATAAAAGCATAGACGTTCTAAATCAAACCACGATTCTTAAAGTACAGAACACACACAAGAGGAAGAGCTCAGCAATGAAAGAATCCTTCTTGAGGCATTGTAGACTAGGTCATATCAATGCGAACCGATTAGCTGAAGTTACATATAGATGCATATTTACATTAGTTTGAATTTATATCTTATGAAACTTGCCGGTCATGTCACAGAGATAAGATGACCACATCTCTGTTTTTTGGAAACAGAGAAAGAGTTAGTAAACTCTTGGGATTGATACATGCTGATGTATGAAGGTCCCCTGTCTACAGATGCTAAGACCGATTCTTTGTACTTCATTACATTCACTGATGATCTCTCAAGATTCAGACATATGTTCCTGTTGAAACAGAAGTCCGAAACTTTTGAAATAATCACAGAATATAACTTAGAAGTAGAGAACCAAAAACAGGTATAAGTATTATGTCCTTTGATGAGATCAAGGAGGAGAATACTTGAGCACGGAATTCCTGGACTATTCAAAGGGAGAATGAGATTCTCTCTCAGCATTACTCCTCCGTATACACCATAGCACGATGGGATATCGGGACGGAGCAATATCACCCTATGTGATATGGTGTGCTCTATGATGAGTACAACTGAGTTTTCTATTTTCTTTTGGGAGTTATGCACTTTCGAAGCTGCATACCTATTGAATAGGGTTCAAATCAAAACAGTTGCCTACCACTTCATATGTGATATGGAAAGGGAAGAGCCCATATCTTAAGTTTGTTAAGATTTAGGGTTGTCCGGCCTATGTCTAAAAGCAAAATCCGGACAAGCTCGAGGCAAAGTCAGTTCTGTGGAAGTTTGTTGGATATCCCGAGCATTCGCAAGGGAATATCTTCTACCAAACCGAGGAACAAAAGATGTTTTGTTTCTCAGCATGCCACCTTTGTGTAAGGGAATTTCTTGTGAAGAAATTATTGGTCATGAGGTAGAACTGGAAAGAGTTCCAGCTATACAAACTGCAGCTGATGATTTGGTAGAACCAAAAGATTCAATAGTTTCCAACGAACCTCAGCCTCTCCGTCGATCTAGTAGGGTTCCTCACCCACCTGAGAGATACTTCGGTTTTCTCTGTGACAGTGGGAGCGAGGATTGCATCATGAGATGATGACCCAACTAGTTTCGAGCTGGCCATCAGTAGTGGGACCCTGTAAGAATGGCTGGATACTTAGCGATCTGGGATGGAATCCTTATACACCAACAAAGTATGAACTTTGATTGCTTTATCTGAAGGGTTAAATCCCCATCAGGAGCAAGTATATCTTGAGAAGATTACTTGGTGTACATGGAAAAGTTGAGACTTTCAAAGCTATGCTTAAAGTCCATCCAGATCCTACTTGCCACGGCTACATACCATGACTAAGATATCTGGCGGTTGGGTGTCCTGATTTCTTTTCTAAATGATGATTTGGAAGAGAGCAACTATAAGTACACAGCCAGAGGGCTTTGTAGACAGTGGGAGCAGCGGAAGAGTGAGCAAGATGTTTTATGTGATAAATCAGGTATCGCGGAGTTGGAACATCTGTTTTGATGTGGTAGTCAAAGAGTTTGACTTCATCAAAATGGTAGATGAAACTTGTATATACAAAAAGGTAGTAGAGAGTATGGTGGTGATCCTCGTAGAGTGTGTGGATGACATACTCTTGATAGGGAAGGAGTTTCCTATGCTACGCTCGGTCAATCTTCTCTTATCACAATGATTCTACATATAGGATCAATGTGATACCTCCTAAATCCTGGGTTATGGATCTATGGGATAGATCTAATTGGATGTTTGGATTCTCACTAGTTGTAGTGGGATGGTATCATTCGATACTGGGGAGAATCACTGGAAAGGTTCCAGGGTGATAAGGACGACTGAATGTCAGTCGCAGGCATTGTCTTTACCCTCAGTGGAGGGACGGTATGTTGAAAGAGTTCCATGCTAGATACCGTGACTTACTATACGATTAAAGGCAAGATACATCGTTACCAAGGATGCTACCAAAGAGGCAGTCTGGATATATATAAGTTCATGAGATGAACTTTGTTCCAACCATTGTGTGACAATGGAGTTATGGCTTTGGCCTAGGAACCACCGTCCCATCATAAATCCAGATATAATTCCTAGGCAGTATCACCTGATCAGGGAGATGGTTGATCTCGAGGGAGATCGAGGTTAGGAGAGTAGACACAGAGGACAACAACACGGATCCACTCACAAAAGCCTTTTTCCCAGTAGAGACTTTTATGGGATCGTTGAGTATGAGATACTTCAACCACAGCTAATTGTTGGGTATGTAATACCACAACAGATGGCCTAAGTGCAAGTGGGAGATTGTTAGTTATATGTATGCCCTAGAGGCCATTACTGTACATACGATGTATATTGTAGTGGATGCTTGGACATATATAGGGAGTACTTTCTTGCTCGACATGATAGTATGCTATCTCGTTGTATATTATCTTAACATGTACTCTGATTGACTATATGTTACATGTTGATAGAGCCTTAGGATATGTACTCGACTACTGGGACTATGATGAGATCATATACTAGTGGGGTCACAGTAGTCGACGAGTGCATCCTATAACTGTTCCTAGTCGAGGATGTATCAAGACAGGGCATCTGTACACCAGAGTAGACTAGCGTATATGCATATTGACCCATATGATGGGCGATGGATGATCCCATATCCATCGGTGCTTGACATCATGGATGGTGTACGGGTGCTCAGTAGAGACTGGGTACACTGGACGGACTCGCCGAGAACTCCCAGATGGTATTATACCTCAAGTCAGATGGCAGTTCTCTGGTGACACTGGTACAAGTTAGTCTGTAGACCCGAGATCGTCATAGAGTCATGTGTGATTCACACTGTGCTTTGATTTCCATCATACCACGTCTAAGAGGGCGTGCAAAAAGGTGGCTTTTGGGTACAGTCCCGAATCACATGGAGACAATGAGCGATAGGAGGGGATTTGGCTCTCCCAGTATAGGGTGTTGATGTTGTGCTGTGTTCGATTGGCTATAACTGGAAATCCCTGGCCAGGGTTGCTGAGATTTTCTGGTAAGTATTATCAGTAGTTTCTCGAACTGTTATAGACCTCATATCGACATGACTTATCATGCTACTGGGGTCTGACGTTTATCACCCCTAGGCGAAATATGCGACATATCAGATGAAGAGACCGGAATGTACGGGAGTGTTACTGATTGGATTCGCAGGAGAATGTACAGGCTTGCTTGTTGATCTTCTGATCGCTCAATACCTGGGTGGCTATTACGTTTAGCTGAATGCTTACAGCTTGTGGGTGTTTGATATGATCATCACCTACTGCCGGCGTATTGACGATTCTTTAGAGTCCTACACAGAGGTTTTTTGCTCAGGAAAAATGGAGTAGGAGCACATATATGATATGTGCGGGACCCAGAGCAATACATGTATATGATACCGTATTAGATTCTCACGATATGAGATATCGGCCGGATATATGTGATATAGCCGGGTCATCGGATCAAGTGTTGATTCGATGAACTGATACAGATTATATTAGTCGGTTATTTGTGAAATAGCCGGATTATCGGATCAAGTGTTGATTCGATAATTTAATGTATAATTATATATTTGATATATTAAATTACATTAACTGATATAAGCTCACTAAAAGATTCTTTTTCTCACTCAGGTAATACATTGATATATATGCGATATATGTTAATTATATTGTTATATTTTGTTACAATAAATATTGTATATGTGATATATAATATTGTAACATGTTAGGGTTATTAATGCAACATGTTTAGTGGAGATTAAACATGGTTAGGGTTTGATTTGGGTTAATCTTTTCTAGAACCATCTAGAAGGTTTTGTTTTGTTTTGTGCAAAGATATTTGTTTTAATATTTTGCAAGATATTTGTTTAACCCAACCCAACCCTTTAACCTTAGTTAAATCTCTACAAGGGTTATATATGCCATGGTTTCTTTTCTAACCTCACACTTGACTTTCATTATTCATCACAAAAGGACTAGATCTTCTTCTTCTTTCTTCGTCTTTCATGAAAAAGCTTTCTAGCTTTTTATGTTGTGATGAAAATGAGTGAGATTAAGAAAACAAATGAGAGCTAAAATCCTACTTCATCATCCTAATCTATCCTAGCCATTTAGATTAGGGTGTTCACTTCATTTAGTGAGTGAGAGCTTGTGTTAAAGAAACTTCAAGGTAGATCATCTTAGTTATCGAAGATCGGAAGCAAGCTTGCATCTTTCTCTTCGTGGAGCCTCTCTAGAGTCCGGAAACATGATGATCGCAACGGAGGGACCTCAACACGGAGCTTTATAAGTGATGGACCGGACTACAAAGGTTGTAATCCCAAACTCTTAGATGTTAAAGGGTTTAACATGCTTTGTTTCGCATAATCTCTAGTTTAAAGATATTGGTTTGGGTTGTTCGGCACGTCTAAATTTTAAATCGGTCATGGTTGATGCCTTATAGACCCTTGTGAGTGTGCCTAGTAACCCTACATTCCACACACACCATCAATACTTGCCATGTCACGCCTAACACACTTATAGATATGATATTGTTTGGTTAGGGACATTGTGACATTGATTCATATTCCTTATTGCATATGACATATAGCATACCTGTATACGTACATGCTTACATATATGCCTTGACATGCTTACATGCTAGTTACCTGTATACCTATAGGGTATTGTACCATTAGCGATAGGTACATACACACTTAATGACATAGCTACATGTATACCTTGCATACATACTTCACTTATACTTGGAGGGTATATTACATCATTACTGATAGGTAGATAAATATACCTTGCTATACCTTTATGTTTACACATATATCTGGATATAGCTACATGTTTACCTTTATTTGATGTTATATAGAATTATAGAAATTAGGAACCGCATGATTTATATATTAACTTGTTACAGTTAATAGCGGCTTTTCCTTTATATGCTCACGTTACAGTTTTATGTTGCATATATTATATTCATGGGTTTTCGCATTGAGATATGGATTTTTCATGATGTTTTCTGGATTTGAGGACCGTGGTAGTTTCATGAAATTATGCATTATTTGAAAAACTTGATTTCTCTTGATATGATATTTCAGCAGCCACCATGAGTTTTATCGGTTCTGATATATATATGTACCCATGCGAGGAGCATCGTGGGCCGTGTGAGGGTACATGGTGGGGCCCGGAGGTACCCCGGGGAAAGACGATTGAAGGACCTTGCCGATTGAGCCTACCAGAGGAACCATACACTCCGGTGACATTACCTTTGACTCGGCGGTTATCGTGGGGATACCGACGGGAGTCATGTACGTTTGGATACGTCGAGAGGCGGGGGTCAGAGCTAGGCACTCGAGCTTTCGGTATAGCGTATGATACGTACCTATCAGGGTGCCAGTCATGGTGACAGCACCTGATAGATCGGCTTTTATATGTCGATGCTTGGCACAGGTTTTCATGATATTTTTACTCCTAAGTATATATAACAGTGGAATGAGACGCTGTTATATATACATACATACATACATATATATATATATATATATATTAGTGGAATGTTACGCTAATATATATGTATACGTATAAATTCATATACTTCATCATAATTATTCATGCAAATATACTTAAGATATATGAGATTCACTTGATATTGGATTTGGGATATAGGAGATTCCTTTGAGATTGGATACAGGATATATATATGAGATTACTGATTTTGTACATTCAGGAAATATGAGATTTACATGATATTGTACATTCAGGGTTTGTAGGACTTACATGATATGAGAGCCAATTTGGGGGCTAATTTGAGGAATTAGGATTTGGATTGTGTTGATGGATTTTGGTCCCACCATGATGTCAGGATTCCGTGGAAATGACATGTTTCATTCCATACTCCACATTTATTGTTTATGCACTGCTTCATTTATTAGTAATACCTGATAGAGTACCTTCCATGACTGTTGCATTTACATACTTTATTTTATATGCATTGCTTCTTGTATTAGATGTACCTGCTAGAGTATCTTTCGTGACTGTTACATATATATATTGTCATATCATCGCTTCATGTATTAGTCGTACCTTATAGAGTACCTTACATGATTGTTGCATACAGATTGTCATATTATTGCTTCATATATTAGATGTACCTGCTAGAGTATCTTTTATGACTATTGCATTCATATGACCATTTATTGCTTAGCTTGCATATGTTAGATTCGCGCTGTACGTGCATACTTGCGATTACCTGCATATGTTATTCAGTATTCACGAGTTGGAAACTCACCCCCATTGTGCCACGGTGTTTTGCAAGTCGTTCTTCACAGTAGTCAGAGGCAGGGCTATTATCATTTATCATAGTATCTATAACGCCTTAGATTTCGGTTAGTGTTAGTTTAGACTGTAATGGAGGGTTACTGTAAAAAAGTTTACCAATTTGGGTTCCTCACATTTTATAACATTTAATTATTATTTTAATATTATTTCTTATGGGCAAACACGCACGTGTGCACGTAAATGTGAGGGTTTGTTTGTGCTAAACTAATATTAGTGACCATGACAACTTAACCCCAATCTAATCCTTTACTTTAAATCCATTCTTGCTTTAACCTAGCCTTTATCTTCTAGGTTATTGTTGTGTGAGAGAGAGATATTCTTTTGGAAGAGAAAGGTGGTATGGTGGCTAATGATGGTGTGTGAAAGCATTAATGAGAAAATTAATGCAAGGTGCATTCACCTCTTACACTCATCTCTCTCTTTCTCTTTATCATTTCTTTTCCAATTCTCTCTCACTTATTCATTTCTCATATTCTTTATCTCTTTCTTATTTCAAACTGAACACTTTACTATCCAACACAAAATCCATCACAAAATTCACAAACTTTATCAAAATCATAACTTTTTCTTGGATATTGCCTCTTGGATGCGTAGGAGCTTGGAAAGCTAGGATCTTTGGGTTCTTTTGGTTAGGTAATGATCCCTATCTGTTCTTTATATAGTTTTTGTGATATGTAGACTTTTAGTTTCAGTTTAGATAGTTTAAAGTTAAATTTTTGGGCAAATATCGTATTTTTAGTGTCGATTTGTGATATCTGTGACCTGCTGTGACCCCGAGATTTAACTAGAAAACCAAACAATGTAGTTTTGTTGTACCAGTGACCTTAGGCCTTCACCTGGAGCACGAACCCACCTGCTCGGATCTCGGCCGGCGACTTGAAGAGCAATTCCGGCGACGTCGGTTTTTAGGTGGAGTTGGGGTGTGGGTTTTTTGAGGGTAGCTCTATGCTTTGGTTTAGATGTGTTTGGTTCTGTTTGATTGTTTAGTTTTCTCTGTATGAAAAATCTGGGATCACATAGGTAGTTTCTAGTGATACGACTACGCGCGATACATTATCCGACACGGTCCGTACACTTTGTGCTGGTTTTGCTCTTGGGTTGGTTTCGTCGTGTCGCTACGTACGTTACCCATAATACGAACACTAAAGAGTAGGTTTGGAGTTGGTGTGTCGGTAAAACGTAGTTTGTACGTGTTTTTGGTCGTTTGCTAATATACACTCGTGTTATCGTTTTGTTGTTTTAGGTTCGCAGGCGGGGACTTCGGACGCTGCGAAGAAGTGGAAACAGGTGGTTGGTTTTACTTAGCCAGGATGGTTGGTGAGTAGATTTAACATCTACAGGGGAATCACACGCCTGACGTTATGCGTCTGGGCTAGAGATGTTGTTTTGTTGCATAGTCAATTGCATATATAGAGTTGCGCTTACACCCTATTGCTTAGTTACTTGTTGTGCCTGGACTAGTATACTTAGGACACTGCAATATTATTGATGGCTTATGTTGCACGAGCACTGATTGTATGCCACCCACACCGTCAATAATTGCCATGCCACGCACAACACATTGATAGATATGATATTGTCTGGTTAGGGACATTGAGACATTGATTCATATTTCTTTATGCATATGATACATAGCATACCTGTATACCTACATGCTTACACATATGCCGTGACTTGCTTACATGCTAGTTACCTGTATTACCTATAGGGTATTGTACCATTCGTGATAGGTACATACACACATAATGACTTAGCTACGTGTATACCTTGTATGTATACCTTGCTTATACCTGGAGGGTAATTACATCATTTCTAATAGGTAGATACTTATACCTTGGTTATACCTGGAGGGTATATTACATCATTACTGATAGGTAGAAACTTATACCTGGCTATACCACTATGTTTACGTATATATCTGGTTAGAGCTACATGTTTACCTTTATTTGATGTTATATTGGACTTGGAGATTTATGAACCGCATGATTTATATTTTAACTGGTTGCAGTTAAATAGCGGATTTTCCTTTATACGCTTGCATTTCAGTTTCCTGGTGCGTATATTATATTCATGGATTTTCGAATTGAGATATGCATTTTTCATGATGTTTTATGGATTTGGGGACCGTGGTAGTTTCATGAAATTATGCATTATTTGAAAAAACCAGTTCCTTGATATGATATTTTGATGCGTCCACCATGAGATTTCTCGGTTATGAGATTTGTGATATTTACCTGATGCGAAGAGTGAGTGGGCCATGTGCGGGTACATGGTGGAGCCCGGTAGGGTTCCCCTCGGCAAGATGTTCATGGTACAGACGATGAGCCTGGAAGGTAGGCATGTACCTACCGGTGATTGTATTTGGACTCAGCGGTTATCGTGGAGATACCGACCGGAGTGATGTACGACATATCGTCAGGGCCAGTCGTAGTGACAGTGCCTGAGTTATAAGGATTTACGTGTCGATACTATACACGGGTTTCATGACGTTTCGAGTCTTGGTGTTTGACACTCAGGGTTCCATGATTTTTACGTATCGTCGGTGGACATAGAGGTTGATATCCTCATATATATATATGTATGTATATACTTACAGGTATATGTTTTCATGATATTTTACTCCTAAGTATATAACAGTGGAGTGGGACGCTGTTATATATATATATTAGTGGAGTGGGACGCTAATATATTTGTATACATATCAATTTATATACATCATCATATTCATTCATGTGGGATATACTGATATTGTACATACGGGATATGTGAGATCTACTTGATGTTGTACATTCGGGATATGTGGGATATACTGATATTGTACATACAGGATATGTGAGATCTACTTGATGTTGTACATTGAGGATATATGAGAATTACATGATATGAGAGCCAATTTGGGGGCTGTTTGTGGAAATTGGGAATTTGATTGTCTTGTTGGATTTTGGTCCTACCACGAGATTAGGACTTCCGTGGGAATGACATGTTTTATTCCATACTCCACACTTATTGTTTATGCACTATTTCATGTGTTAGTAGTACCTGATAGAGTACTTTCCATGACTGTTGCATTTACATACTTTACTTTATATGCATTGCTTCATGTATTAGTGTACCTGATAGCATACCTTACATGATTAGTTGTACCTGCTAGTGTACCTTTCTTGACGGCTGCATTACATATGACCATTCATTGCTGTCAGCTTGCAATGTGTTAGATTCGCGTTGTACGTGCATACTTGCGATTATCTGCATATGTTATTTACTATTCATGAGTTGGCAACTCACCCCCGTTGTGCCACAGTGTTTTGCAGGTGTTCCTCAGGATGGTCAGAGGCAGGGCAATTTTCATCCATCGTATCATCTTTTGCTGCGGATACCGCTTTGCCTGATAGTGTGCAGTTTTGCTTAGGTAGGTTTTGCGGTTATCTGATATTGCTCGTTGTATATTCGTTGTATCATGTACTCTCCATCTATCATTATCTTGTATGACTTAGAGACTTGGTGTGAGGACGATATTGTATTTCATTTGTGACTTGGAGGTCTTTTATGATTTTTTATTTATATCGTCTCTTTCTTCGCTACGGTATCGTATATCTATTGTGGTGGTTGTTTTCCGCCGTTGGGTATGGATTTTGCTCCCGTTTGGGATGCTTTTACTTATATTATGTTGTACACATTTTTGGGGGCTTGTTTTACAAAGGAGGTACTGCCGAAATTTTAAAGGAATAAAAGTTGGACTTTAAAGAATTTTGTTCGAGATTTCAAAAGTTTTAAAAATGTTCTTTTTCTTTCTACTTTTGATGGTTTAGATTGCTGGGTTTTCAGCTTACTTAAATTGCGTTACGCCTGTAGACGTTGCGTAGTTTAAGGGCTATCACGTGCCATTTTTGGGTCGTGAAAAAGTTGGTATCAGAGCGCTAGGTTTTACCTTTCGGAGTGTAAGATGACCTTGGTATGATGGAGTAGGTAGCTTAAGCAGAGTAACGTAGTGTGTGTTTGTCCGCGGCATACTCACGACGCGGTACTCCGCCTAAAGTGACCTAAGTACAAATTGCTTGAAATTCCTTCCTTGATGATACATATCCTTGTGATTCGATTTCCGTGTTCATATCGAATCCTTCTTCCATTTATAGCCTTTGCGGCCGATGACTATGAGGACTCAGAGTGATGCAGCGAGGGCCGAGGTCAGAGTTGACTCGTGTGGGACGAGGACTGACCAGGATGGAACGATCGTAGAATCGGACCAGATGGATCCTCTTTCGATAGATCATATTGATAGGATTGTGGTATAGATGCAGGACATGCACCAGACGATGAGGTCTTTGGTTGAGTCCAGTTGAGCACGGAGACAGGAGGTTGACACCCCTGTTACCCAGTTGTTCTTTGCAGTCAGCACTCAGCCTTGTGTTACTTATACAGCATCAGTGGACACATCCCGTTTTGATGAGGAGTGTCTTTCCGAGACTTTGGGAGTTCCGGAACAGAGGAGGGCTCGTACAGGTGTACCCGCCCAGAGAAAGAGGCTTAGTCATCGAGACAGATTTCGTGACCGTCGCGGGAGTAGCAAAGGCTTGGGACGAGGACAGTCGTTCAGCTCTCATCCCTAGGAGGGTCAGCAGCAATCATTTGGGTGTTTTCAATGCGGGAGCCTTCTTCACCACATCAGGAGTTGTTCCCTAACACCGCGTCAGGGTCAATTTCAGAGAGGTCGTGGACACGGAGGGTTCGCTCTGAGGGGACAGTTTGGCAGAGGAGGAGTTCAGCCAGTTCCGGGTAGGAGGCAGACAAGAGAGTTTGCTTCTACTCATCGGGACGCGCGGGCGTCCATTGCAGAGTTTTCGAGTTTTCTATGGTGTATGTTCTTTTGATTCATAGGTTGGTCTTGTTCTGGATTTATGCACTTGTTGTTTTACACACTTTGTGCCTTGGTTGGGCTGATAGTTGTGTATGCTAGATCAACCGTTGTTGTGTTAACTTCTGTCAGCGATTCTTTTGTTGCGCGACACGTGTTTCAGTCTTGTGGGAGATAGAGATTCGTCCATCGTTGTGACCCTTCTAGAGATGTTGGATTTCACGTTCTCCTGGGCACAGACTGGTTAGCTACGTGCTAGGCGTTTGTGGACTGCCGCGAGAAAACAGTCAGGATTTGTTTTCCCGGCGAGTCAGTTCTTGTTGAGCAGAGGGAAAGTGGTGCCGCATCTCACAGCTTGAATTCAGCTTTTTCGCTAGTCGGCTTTTGAAGAGAGGATGTCGAGGATTCTTGGCTTTCATTCGTGATACCGGAGCCATAGTGGGTTGGTTGGACCGGGTTCTTTTCGTGAGAGAGTTTTCCGACGTTGTTCCAGATGAGCCAGCGGAGTTTAGGGAGCTTAAGGATCAGCTGCAGAGTTGTTTGTTGGGGGACTTGTGCGTCTGAGTATTTCGCTTTGGGGAGCTCCTTTTTTGTGCGTCAGGGAGAATACGGCCGTTTGAGGTTGTGTGTTGATAGATCGTCAATTGAATTGAGTTACGGTGCAGATAGGTATCCTTTACCTCGCATTGACGATTTCTTGATCAGCTCCAGAGTGCGAGACATTTTCTAAGTTTGTTTGGGATCAGGTCATCATTGGTTGTGTGTTCGGAGTGATGATATTTCAGAGACTGCTTTTATGCGTGCTACGGGCTTTATGTGTTTTGGTGGTGTCGTTGGACTCACCAATGCCCTAGCAGCATTCGTGGAGATGATGAACCAGATTTCTTCAGGCCTTTCCTCGACTAGTTTTATTATTGTGCCACTGATGACATTCTAGTCTTTTCCTTGAGTTGTGAGGAACGTGAGCAGCACTTGAGGAATTGTTTTGCAGATACTGGGAGAGCACGAGCAGTTTGCTAAATTCTCGGAGTGTTCCTTCAGGCTTGTTTGTGTTGAATCCTAGGTCTAGTAGTTACGGGAGACAGTTTTCGTCTGGACCCGAGGAGGATCGAGGCCGTACAGCTTTGGCCCATACTTATATCCGGGACAGAGGTCCGTAGATTTTGGGCTTAGCAGGTTTTTACCGCCGTTTCATGCAGGATTGGTTGTGTATCGCTACACCATTGACTGAACTGACCGGGAAGGAGGTTCTTTTTCTGTGGACTGAAGCATGTGTGCGGAGTTTTCAGCAGTTGGAGATTCGGTTGACAACTGCACCAGTTCTTTCTTGTTTTCTAGTTTCGGCGACTTTGTTGTTTTACTGTGATGTTTCGCGAGTGGGGCTCGATTTTGCGCTGTTGTGGCATTATAGAGTAATCGATTTTGCTTCTCGACAGTTGGAGGAAGTACGATCAGGATATTCCACTCATGATTTGGAGATGGCCGCTATGGTCGTACATTGGAGATTCGGAGTCACTACTTGTTTGGAGAGTCGTGTCAGATTTTCACGGACCACCAGAGCCTAATATACATCTTCCTGCTGCGGGTTTTCATTGTTGAGACAGCGCCGTTGGATGGAACTTGTGGAGGATTGTGTTTGTGAGATCCTTTGGTTACCCGTGGCAAGGCGATTGTGGTAGCTGATGCTTGAGTCGTAGGCCCGGGGTTAGCTTGTTCCAATTGTGCGCAGATCTGAGACAGTCTTCTGCAAATTTACAGTTCTTATGTGATCGTAAAGTACAGCTAGGTTCGCCTCTACTGAGGGGACAACATGCTCATGTCCGTGCCCGACCACTTTTACTTAATCGTTTTCGTGAGGCACAGCCCACCGATGCTCGTTGCCTATGATACTTGAGCATGTTCGGCAGGGTAATGATTCGGAGTCCTTGATTTGTGATCAGGATGTGCTACGTTTAGGGACGCGTTTGTGTGTACCTATTACTGTTGGGTAGAGACGCTAAATCCTAGAGCAGGCACATCAGTCAGCTTTCTGTGTTCAGTCAAGTTCTACCAATTTGTGATGTGACTTGTGAGATAGTTACGGGTGAGCAAGGATTGAAGAGTGAAGTTTCGGATTTCGTTCAAGGTGTCTGTCTTGTTGTGAGCTAGGGTTGAGCATTTGAGACCGGCTAGAGAGTTGCAATCTTTAACCGTTCCGGAGAGGGAATGGGAGCAGATCTCCATGAATTTTCATGGTGGCGTCTACCCAGGTTTAGTCAGGGTGTGACTCCAGTTAGGTGTTTGTTGTCCGGTTATTCTCAGTTTGCTCAGTTGTTCCTTAGTTAAGTTGTACGTTTGCACGGAGTTCCTTCATGCGTCGTTTCCAATTGAGGCACCCTGTTCGCTAGCCGTAGTTGGCAGAAGCTTCAGGAAGCCTTGGGTACTGGTTGAGCTTTAACTCCGCTTTTCCATCTGTGGGACGATGGTCAGTTGAGCGGACTATACAGACTCTGGAGGTTATGCTTGTGTGTACATACTAAGTGTTTGTTGGCAGTTGGGATCGTCACTTGCCATTGTTAGGGTTCTTCTTTGATAGCTGTTATCAGGAGACATTCCAATTAGCAACCTTTAGGTTTGGTTGTTAGGTTGTGTCGATCGCCATTCTGTTTTTCTGACTCTGCGTGAGTAGGATTTTTGGACCCCAGCTAGTCTAGAGACTTCGGAGATGATCCAGTTGGTTCAGGTCCGGATGAGGACAGCCCAGTGCAGACAGAGGTCTTATGTCGATCGTGGTGGTCGCAGACTTGAGTTCGTTGTGGGAGATCATGTATTCCTAAGGATTATCCGATGGATGACGTGATGAGTTTTGGGAAGCTTATCCCAGGATATTAGGTCCTTCTGAGATCCTTTAAGCGAGTTAGTTCCGTTGCCTTTATTTTGGCACTTCCGCCCAGATTATTGTGTTTTCACCTTGTATTCCTTGTGTCGATACTTTGCAAATACCTTCATGACCTTTCTCACATGATTTAGCATCAGACCATTTATCTTGGACGCGATCTTTTCGTTCACCGGCAGCCATTTGTGTTAGTGGCTCAGCAGGTGGAGAAACTTCGGTCAAGGGTCTTGCCATCTATGGAGGGTTCTCTTGGATGTAGCCGTATAGTGAGGTGATCACTTGGGAGGCTGCGAACGAGATTTGGGAGTTGTGTACTCATCTCTTTGAAGGTACGCTTAGTGAGAATTTTAAATTCGGGGATGAATTTTTATAAGGGGGAGATTGTAACGCCTTAGATTTGGGTTAGTGTTAATTTAGACTATAATGGGGGGTTACTATAAAAAAGTTTACCAATTCTGGTTCCTCACATTTTATAATATTTAATTATTATTTTAATATTATTTGTTATAGGCATAAATGTGAGGGTTTGTTTGTGCTAAACTAGTATTAGTGACCATGACAACTTAACCCCAATCTAATCCTTTACTTTAAATCCATTCTAGCTTTAACCTAGCCTTTATCTTCTTGGTTATTGTTGTGAGAGAGAGAGATATTCTTTTGGAAGAGAAAGGCGGCATGGTGGCTAATGATGGTGTGTAAAAGCATTAATGAGAAAATTAATGCAAGGTGCATTCACCTCTTGCACTCACCTCTCTCTTTCTCTTTATCATTTCTTTTCCAATTCTCTCTCACTTATTCATTTCTCATATTCTTCATCTCTTTCTTATTTCAAACAGAACACTTCAGTATCAAACACAAAATCCATCACAAAATTCACAAACTTCATCAAAATCACAACTTTTTCTTGGATATTGCCTCTTGGATGCATAGGAGCTTGGAAAGCTAGAATCTTTGTGTTCTTTTGGTTAGGTAATGATCCCTATCTGTTCTTTATATAGTTTTTATGATATGTAGACTTTTAGTTTCAGTTTAGATAGTGTAAAGTTAAGTTTTTGTGCAAATATCGTATTTTTAGTGTCGATTTGTGATATCTGTGACCTGATGTAACCCCAAGATTTTACTAGAAAACCAAAAAATGTAGTTGTGTTGTACCAGTGACCTTAGGCCTTCACCCGGAGCGCGAACCCACCTGCTCAGACCTCGGCCGGCGTCTTGAAGAGCAATTTTAGCGACGTCGGTTTTTAGGTGGAGTTGGGGTGTGGGTTTTTGAGAGTAGCTCTATGCTTTGGTTTAGGCGTGTTTGGTTCTGTTTGATTGTTTAGTTTTCTCTGTATGAAAAATCTGGGATCACATAGGTAGTTTCTAGTGGACGACTACGCGCAATACGTTATCCGACATGGTCCGTGAACTTTGTGCTGGTTTAGCTCTTTGGTTGGTTTCGTCGTGTCGCTACGTACGTTAGCCACAATACGAACACTAAAGAGCAGGTTTGGAGTTGGTGTGTCGGTAAAACATAGTTTATACGTGTTTTTAGTCATTTGCTAATATACACTCGTGTTATCATTTTGTTGTTTTAGGTTCGCAGGCGGGGACTTCGAACGCTGGGAAAAAGTGGAAACAGGTGGTTGGCTTTACTTAGCCAGGACGGTCGGTGAGTAGATTTAACATCTACAGGGGAATCGCCTGCATAGCGTTATGCATCTGGGCTAGAGATGTTGTTTTGTCGCATAGTCTATTGCATATATAGAGTTGCGCTTACACCCTATTGCTTAGTTACTTGTTGTGTCTGTACTAGTATCCTTAGGACACTGCACTATTATTGACGGCTTATGTTGCACGAGTACTGATTGTATGCCACCACACCGTCAATAATTGCCATGTCACGCACAACATTGATAGATATGATATTGTCTGGTTAGGGACATTGAGACATTGATTCATATTTCTTTATGCATATGATACATAGCATACCTGTATACCTACATGCTTACACATATGCCGTGACTTGCTTACATGCTAGTTGCCTGTATTACCTATAGGGTATTGTACCATTCGTGATAGGTACATACACACATAATGACTTAGCTACGTGTATAGTATGTATACCTTGCTTATACCTGGAGGGTATATTACATCATTTCTAACAGGTGGATACTTATACCTTGCTTATACCTGGAGGGTATATTACATCATTACTGATAGCTAGATACTTATACCTGGCTAAACCTCTATTTTTACGTATATATCTGGTTAGAGCTACATGTTTACCTTTATTTGATGTTATATTGGACTTGGAGATTTATGAACCGCATGATTTATATTTTAACTGGTTGCAGTTAAATAGCGGCTTTTCCTTTATACGCTTGCATTTTAGTTTCCTGTTGCGTATATTATATTCATGTATTTTCGCATTGAGATATGGATTTTTCATGATGTTTTAAGGATTTGGGGACCGTGGTAGTTTCATGAAATTATGCATTATTTGAAAAAACCGGACTTCTAGATATGATATTTTGATGCGTCCACCAAGAGATTTCTCAGTTATGAGATTTGTGATATATACATGATGCGAGGAGTGAGTGGGCCATGTGTGGGTACATGGTGAAGCCCGGTACGGTTCCCCTCGGCAAGATGTTCGTAGTACAGATGATGAGCCTGGAAGGTGGGCAAGTACCTACTGGGGATTGTATTTGGACTCGGCGGTTATCTTGGGGATACCGACCGGAGTGATGTATGATATATCGTCAGGGCTAGTCGTGGTGACAGTGCCTGAGTTATGAGGATTTACGTGTCGATGCTAGACACGGGTTTCATGACGTTTCAAGTGCCGGTGTTTGACACTCAGGGTTCCATGATTTTTACGTATCGTCGGTGGACATACGGGGTTGATATCCTCATATATATATGTATGTATATGCTTACAGGTGTACGTTTTCATGATATTTTACTCCTAAGTATATATAACAGTGGAGTGTGACGCTGTTATATATGCATATATATATATATATATATATATTAGTGGAGTGGGACACTAATATATATGTATACATATCAATTTATATACATCATCATATTCATTCATGTGGGATATACTGATATTGTACATACAGGATATGTGAGATCTATTTGATGTTGTACATTCGGGATATGTGGGATATAATGATATTGTACATACAGGATATATGAGATCTACTTGATGTTGTAAATTGAGGATATATGAGACATAGATGATATGAGAGCCAATTTGGGGGCTGATTTGTTGAAATTGAGAATTTGATTGTCTTGTTGGATTTTGGTCCTACCATGAGTTTAGGATTTCCGTGGGAATGGCATGTTTTATTCCATGCTCCATACTTATTGTTTATGCACTATTTCATGTGTTAGTAGTACCTGATAGAGTACATTCCATGACCATTGCATTTACATACTTTACTTTATATGCATTGCTTCATGTATTAGTAGTACCTGATAGCGTATCTTACATGATTAGTTGTACCTGCTAGTGTACCTTTCTTGACGGTTGCATTACATATGACCATTCATTGCTATCAGCTTGCAATGTGTTAGATTCGCGTTGTACGTGCATACTTGCGATTACCTGCATATGTTATTTACTATTCACGAGTTGATAACTCACCCCCGTTGTGCCACAGTGTTTTGCAGGTGTTCCTCAGGATGGTCAGAGGCAGGGCTATTTTCATCCATCGTATCATCTTTCGCTGCGGATACCGCTTCGCCTGACAGTGTGCAGTTTTGCTTAGGTAGGTTTTGCGGTTATCCGATGTTGCTTGTTGTATATTCGTTATATCATGTACTCTCCATCTATCATTATCTTGTATGACTAAGAGACTTGGTGTAAGGACGATATTGTATCTCATTTGTGACTTGGAGTCTTTTATGATATTTTATTTATATTGTCTCTTTCTTCGCTACGTCGTCGTATATCTGTTGTGGTGGTTGTTTTCCGCCGTTGGGCGTGGATTTTTCTCCCGTTTGTGATGCTTTAACTTATATTATGTTGTACCCATTTGGAGGGCTTGTTTTACAAAGGAGATGCTGTCAAAATTTTAAAGGAATAAAAGTTGGACTTTAAAGAATTTGGTTCAAGATTTCAAAAGTTTTAAAAATGTTCTTTTTCTTTCTACTTTTGATGGTTTAGATTGCTGGGTTTTCGGCTTACCTAAATTGCGTTACGCCTGTAGACGTTGAGTAGTTTAAGGGCCATCACGTGCCATTTTCGAGTCGTGACAGTATCTTTTGCTGGGGATACCGCTTCGGCTCACAGTGTGTAGTTTTCCTTTAGGTGGGTTTTGTGGTTATCCGTTCATGTTTATTGTATATTCGTTGTATCCTGTACTCTTCATCTGCCATTATCTTGTATGACTTAGAGACTTGATGTGAGGACGACATTGTATATTATTTCGTGACTTGGAGGTCTTTTATGCAGTTTTACTTCTATCGTCTTTTATTTCTTCGCTACGGCGCCGTATATCTGTTGTGGTGGTTGTTTTCCGCCGTTGGACGTGGATTTTCTCCCGTTGGGGATGCTTTACTTATATTTATGTTGTACCCATTTTTGGGGTTAGTTTTTACAAAGGAGGTGCTGCCAAAATTTTAAAGGAAATAAAGTTGGACTTTTAAAGAATTTGGGTTGAGATTTCGAAGGTTTTAAAAATTATTCTTATTTCTTACTACTTTTGATGGTTTAGATTGCTGGGTTTTCGTCTTACTTAAATTGCGTTACGCCTGTAGACGTTGTGTAGTTTAAGGGCCGTCACGTGCCAATTTCGGGTCATGACCGGTAGACGTCGTGACAGGTATTATTTCGGTATTTTCTTCCGATGCGTATTTTTCTTGTGTTGTTTGAAATGGTATCTACATATTTTGTATTGATGTTTAGCCGATATTGATAGTCGTCCATGCTAAATCAGCCGCTTGTTGTGATTTCTCCCGGAGGCTGGTGTTTTGTCGCTCGATATGTTTTTCGTTCGTGTTTGTTTTGTTCGTATCAGAGATAAGGATTCTTCTGTCAATTTGATTCTTTTCGATACGTTTGACTTCGATGTTCTTCTGGGCATGGATTGGTTAGCCACGTATTATGCGTCCGTGGACTGCCGTGAGAGGGCAGTCAGATTTAGTTTTTCCGAGTGAGCCAGTACTTGTTATTTGGGGAGACCGTAGCGCCACCCTTCCCAGTTTGATTTCTTCCCTTCGCGCTAGTCAGCTCTTAAGGAAAGTATGTCAGGGAGTCTTGGCGTATGTTCATGATGTTAGAGCCGCAGAGGTCCCATTGGACCAGGTCCCGATTGTGAGGGAATTTCAAGATGTTTTTCCTGACAAGTTGCCTGGTTTGCCGCCAGAGTGCGATTTTGAGTTCTGCATTGACTTAATCCCCAGCACAGGGCCTATTTCTATACCACCTTATCGGATGGTCCCGGCGGAGCTTAAAGAGCTGAAGGATCAGTTGCAAATTTGCTGGATAAAAAGCTTATTCATCCAAGTGTGTCACCTTAGGGAGCTCCTGTCCTGTTCGTCAAGAAGAAAGACGGCAGTTTGCGTTTTTCCATCGATTATCGTCTGTTGAATCGAGTGACTGTGCGGAACAGATATCCCCTACCACGTATTGACGATTTGTTCGATCCGCTCCAGGGTGCAGGGCACTTATCGAAGATTGACTTGAGGTCAGGTTACCATCAGTTGCGGGTTCGGAAGGACGATATTCCGAAGACTGCTTTTCGCACGCGCTATGGGCATTATGAGTTTTTGGTGATTTTGTTCGGACTCACTAATGCCCCAGCAGCGTTTATGGATTTGATGAACCGTATATTCAGGCTGTTTCTTGATCAGTTTATCATCGTGTTCATTAATGACATCCTAGTATACTTTTGGAGCCGAGAGGAGCCTGGGCAGCATTTCAGGATTTCGTTGCAGACTTTAAGGGAGCACCAGCTATTCGCTAAATTATTCAAGTGTGTTTTCTGGCTGGATAGTGTTGACTTCTTGGGTCACGTAGTTGCGAGAGATGGTATACGTATGGAACCGAAGAAGATCGAGGCCGTTCAGCAATGGCCCAAACCTGTATCAGTGACGGGGGTTCACAGCTTTTTGGGTTTGGCTGGATACTATCGACGTTTCGTACAGGATTTTTCTCGTATAGCTGCACCGTTGACCGGGTTGACCCGGAAGGGAGTTCCTTTTCTTTGGACCGAGGCATGCGAGAAGATCTTTCAGCAGTTGAAGACTCATTTGACTACGGTGCCGGTATTATTTTTGCTTTCAGGATTAGGCGGTTTAGTTGTTTATTGCGATGCTTCTCGGCAGTTGAAGAAGCACGAGCAGAACTATCCCACTCATGACTAAGAGATGGATACGGTGGGTTTTTTTACACTTAAGATCTGGAGACACTACTTATACGGCGAGTCATGCCAGATATTTACGGACCATAAGAGCTTAAAGTACATCTTTCAGCAGCGAGATCTAAATTTAAGACATCGCCGTTGGATGGAGCCAGTGCAGGACTATGACTGCGAGATTCTTTATCATCCGGGCAAGGCGAATGTTGTGGCAGATGCTTTGAGTCAGAGGCCCGGAGGTAGCTTGTCTTGTTTAAGCACAGTTCAGAGACAGTCGACGGCAGATTGGCAGATTCTATTTGACAGCCGAGTACAGTTCGAGTTTACTTTGACCGAGGGATAGCTTTCCCATGTCCTTGCACATCCACAGTTACTTGATTGTATCAGTGAGGCACAGTCCGATGACGTTCATTTCTCAGAGATCATGGAGGAGGTTCGACAGGGCAGAGATTCAGAGTACGCGATCTATGATAAGGGAGTACTACAATTTGGGACTCGACTGTGTATGCCAGATTCTGAGAGACTGAGACACGAGAGTTTAGAGGAGGCACATCGGTCAGTATATAGTGTTCATCCGGGTTCCACCAAGATGTACCATGACTTGAGAAATGTCTACTGGTGGGAAGAGATGAAGAGAGATGTCACAGATTTTGTTTCAAGATGCCTGACTTGTCAGCAAGTCAAGGTCGAGCATCAAAGGCCAGCCGGAAAATTACAGCCTTTGCCCATTCCGGAGTGGAAGTGGGAACAGATCTCTATGGACTTCATTGTGGATCTACCCAGGACCAGTCGAGGGTATGACTCTATTTGGGTGATCGTAGACCGATTGACGAAAGCAGCTCACTCTCTTCCAGTAAAGACCACTTTCGGATTCTCTCAGTATGCTCAGATTTATGTTGATGAGATTGTACGACTACACGGTGTTTCGACTTGCATTGTTTCCGACCGAGGCACCCAGTTCACCAGCCGACCATGGCAGAAACTTCAGGAGGCGTTGGGCACCCGATTGAGTTTCAGTACAGCTTTCAATCCATAGACCGGCGGTCAGTCAGAGAGGACCATACAGACTCTCGAGGACATGCTCCGAGCTTGCGTTCTAGGTTTTGGTGGCAGTTAGGATTTTTCATTTGCCCTCGATAGAGTTCTCCTACAATAACAACTTCCAAGAGATGATTCAGATGGCACCCTTCGAGGCATTATATGGGAGGAGATGTCGATCGACCGTTTGGTGGACAGAGCTCAGTGAGAGCAGTATTTTGGGACCGCAGGTTGTGCAGGAGACGACCGAAAAGATCTAGTTGATTCGGGATAGGATGAGAGCGACCCAGAGCAGGAAGAAGTCTTATTCTGATAGACGCCGTCGTAGACTTGAGTTCACCGTTGGAGATCATGTTTTCTTGAGGGTTTCTCCGATGAAGGGCGTGTTGAGATTTGGGAGGAAATGGAAGCTTAGGCCCAGATATGTGGGTCCCTTTGAGATTCTTGAGCATATCGGCACAGTTACTTATCGTTTGGCACTTCCGCCCAGCTTCCAAGATGTTCACCCCGTGTTCCATGTATCAATGCTCCACAAGTACCTTCATGACCTCTCTCATGCTATTCAGCACCAGACGATCCAGCTGGAGCGCCACCTTTCTTTCACCGAACAGCCGATGTTCATTATGGATCGGCAGGTGAAGAAAATTGAGGTCAATGGTTATACCATCCGTAAAGGTTCTTTGGCGTGACCCGAACAACGAAGTGGTCACCTGGGAGACCGAGGACGAGATGCGGAAGAAATTTCCCCATCTCTTTGAACGTACATGTAGTTAAATTATTTAATTTGGGGGCCGGATTTCTTTTAAAAGGGAAAACTGTAACACTTTAGAAAATCATTTAGGTTAATTATATGTTAATTAGCGTTTTAACATGTGCTTGCTACTAAAACAAGTTATAACTATTTTCCTTATAGACTTAAATATAACTATTTTAACTATGTAAATGCTTGTTTTATTGGTATTTATTAATTATCTATTTAATCACTTGTTCGCCTAATTATTTTCCTTAATTATTAATTTCGAAAATTATTTTAACTTGTAAATTACACACTAACCAAGTGTTAATAATAAATTAGGATAGATTGATATATGTTTTCTCAACCATGGCAAACTTAAGCTAACCTTGTAACATGTTCTTTTATTTAAATATATAAGATAGTTCTAGAAATCTTTAGAAAAGAGAAAAGAAAAATGGAAAAAATAAAATAGAATGGAAAAGATTGATGTTTGTTTCATTAAATGTGTATAGGGGGGATGTTTCTACACACACACACACCCCTCACTCTCTCTTCCTCTCCCCTGGCCTTGTTCTGGCCGAGCCAGCAACATACCCCTCCCTTCTCCAATTCCTCATATTTTTCATCTCAAAACTCCACAAAAAAATTCATTCAAATATCCACAATAAATCAACACAAATCCTATCTTAAATCTTCATAAAATTCCTTGTTCAATCAAAACATAGTTCCTTGGATCAAGTCTACATGTTTAGTTGCAAGTTTGGAGTTTTTCCAAAGCTTTGTGAAGTATAAGTCTTAATCAAATTGTTATCTTGTTAGTTATTTCTTTAATTTAATTTTAATTAGGTGTTAATGTAGTTTAATTTCAAGATTTGCATGTTAAAGAGAAGGGTTTGGTTTAAATCAAGGTTTTATCATCTAATTATGGTGGCAACGTGTAGTTAAACATCTAAAGACCTTGCAAAATCTAATCTAGTTGTTAATTTGCTAATCGTTACTTCTAATTGTCCTAATTAAATGTTTTAGCAAACTAATTTCATGATTAGTGTGTAAATAGGTGAGAGTAAAATTTAGTTAATAATTGTATGGCCTAATTAAGATATTAAACGAACATTATGGCCACTAGATTTGCTAAAACATCTAGATTTGCACTAAAATGGTTAATTGTTGCTTACTAGGTTTTTGAAATAAATAGATTTTAATTAATTTTGAGGTTGGAATGATCCAATTTCCTAAAATATTTAGGTGTTATGAATGCGCGATTGGTACGATTGAGTTCTAGGTTTGGGGATTGCCACGTATAGCGACCCCTAGTTGTGATTTTGGCGATGTCGTGCGTGTTTTGTGCACCAAGTGTATGCGCGTCTAGTTAGTGCGCATTATTTACTTTGTACCATCTTGACTTCATGTCTATTTAAGTGTTTAACCTCATGTATACTCATTGTGCGATTCTAGATCAGTTGCCGAGACGTTGGACGCGACGAGAAAAGGAAAGGCCGTGATTGGATCAGTTTAGCTAAGGCATCCCGATGAGTAGATGTACACATCTATGGGGGAATCGTCTGGATGGCACAAGACGCCCGATAGTTAGGATTACTAGTAATGCTTGTATTTTCATGCGTAGTCTCGTAGTCATTCATCTCATTGCATTGCATCATCTTATATACATATGATATTATCTCATAGGACACTTGCACCATTACCATTGGTCCATACCGCACGTGCACTATTTTATCTGAACACGCACGCCATTAGTAATTGCTATGTCACGAACACTATAAAACTTTCTTTGAATCGGTATCTGTGCATTTGCATCATATATGATATGTGGACTTGTAGTTGTGTATTCATTTCATCAGGATGGATACGTAGAATTGCTAGTCATATATACATGCGTCATTGCATCATGATTCATACATAGCTTCTGGTCATACATCGTATGGTATATACAATCGTATCATAGACATCCATCACCACCGGCATGTTTACATATTGTGATTCTTCTTGAGGATTTCAGTACTTATGAGATTTCTGGATTTTGGGAAAACCGCAAGGATTTTATAACTTATTATCATTTTAAAAATGCAAGTTGCGGTTTTCTCATGATATGATGTATGTTTCGTCCACCATGAGTTTCCTGATTTCTGTTGGTTTTCGAAACCCGATTGGAGGAATAAGATGAACCGTCTCGGTTACATGGTGGGCCCGGTATGGTACCCCGGGGCGAGAAGCTCGAGTTGCAGACGATGAGCCTGGCAGAGGCAGACTATCTACCGGTGATGACTGGCATGGCGGATATCCGGAGTATACCGATCGTAGTCGTAAGATTTGATGATATGGGCCGATCCGCACTGACGGAGCCCAAGATATTGATGATATTGTGTCAATGTTTGACACAGAGTTTTCTGTCGATTTTACTGATGATACTCCAGTTTTTACTATACAAAAGTTTTACTGAGATAAGGATACAGATCTTCTCATATCAGTTATATCTGGATTTCGTGTTGATTATCCATTCATGTTGCATTCATACTAGTGCATCGCATCATATTGGTATACGTAAGTTGTGACGCATTTGCTTGCATACTTACGATAGCCTTATTAGATGTTACTTACTACTTACGAATTGGCAACTCACCCCGTTGTGCCACGGTATCTTGCAGGTCTGACCCGTCAACACATTAGCGGTGGGCATGCTTCCTCCTTTTGTTTCATTTGCTTGGACTTGAGGCATTGCTCATAAGTGGGTTGCGAGGATAGGTTTGTTTCCACATTGTGTTATTATTTGTATCTAGTATCCTCCATCTACCACTTCTACCATTGTATATGTGACTTAGAGGTGTGACAGTGAGATTAGTATATGTGTTGTTTCTCTGGTGTCGAGCTCACTTGAGCCGACATGATGCTTTCTTATTTTCGTGCTTTTATAAGCTTATTTTGCACTATTATGATATATATATATATATTGCATGTGGTTGTGATTCCTCCATTGGAAAAGAGCTAGCTCCCACTTGGGGAGGCCTTTATTCATTACTTATGCGTATTTTTGTATTGTGCCCGTTTTGGGGCCGGTATTTATAAAGGAGACTCTGCTGAAATTTTAGGGAAAATTTGATGTTTTATAATGTTTTAATGTGACTTTATTATACTAAAATCACCTTTTTAGGTTAAGTTTTCCTTCACTCTATTTCTGTAAATGGTTTACATTTCTGGGCTTTAGCTTACTTAGATTACGTTACGCCTCTAGACGTTTCGTAATTTAAGTGTTAGTCACGTTCCATACTTTGTCACGCCACAAGTGTATGGAACGTGACACACCCGCACGACCTTTGACGAAGGCCAACAAAGTCGCACGACTACCATAATCCAATCGCATCACATGCTGGCAGATAAGCACTAATCAGCTACCGCACACTACGCCTTGACGAAAGCCAACAAACGTAGCACTGATACTAAATAGTACTTATCTGAAATGACGGAGGGCTACGCAGATTTTTAAGAAAACCATGAGCGTAATGAACTTGACATCGTTGTAGAATCTAGTGATTTTAGAAAAGGAGTGTTTTTAAGGCTTTTGCTAGCTTCGCTAAATGGGTCACTCCCGGTGAAGGGATCTCGGCTCTTCCTCATCGAATGAGGTGCTGGATATTCATGAATACCACTATGTAAAGCAAGAATTAGAGAAGCAGTCAAAAGAAAAAATCGAGTGGGTTGTAGAATTTGCTAGTTTCGCTAAAGAGGTCACTCCCGGTGAAGGGATCTCGGCTCTTTCCTCATCAAATGAGGTGCTTGATATTCATCAAGGAATACCAGTATGCAAAGCAAGAACTAGAGCTAACCTTTTGAAAATTGGATTCTACAACATCTATTGGTTTCTTTCTTTTCATTAATCTCATTAATGAAGTCTCGTCAAGTAATGTTTCCTAAACATTACAGAAAAATGAAACGAAAATAGAACGTACGCTTATACCATCCGCATTCGCCACTGGGCCCCGTCATGCACCGTTAGGTTACTTAACTACCGGCAGAGCAAGGGATAGACTAGCGCGGGTGAAAAATATAAGCAACATTTATTATATATCATATATATAATATTACATTCGTCTCACGCATTTATATGATCAACATCACAGAATCAAGCAGCAGAAGCAATATATGAAATATTGAATATACTAGGATGTCCGTGTTTTAAATTTAGCCAATAATGTAAAACACGGATTCTACGGTCGTGATGAATAGCCAAACCCACATCCCATAGACCCCTATGAGAGCGACAAGTAACCCTGCCAATTCTAGAGTTAGAATACCCAGTCTCAACTCCTTGGGATGGTCTCCCACTGGAATCTAGAACCCGGTTACATGTGCTCTCCATCTTGGGTCTATCCTAATGCGGAAAAATAAATAATATACAACAATGGTGACATCATCCTAAACCCGGAAGTGCCCCAATAAAAGAATATTACATACAGATTTTACATGAATGAAAATAAAAACTATCATCTCACATAGAACCCCCGGCTATTCGAAACACGACGATCTAATAAATCATATCAACAGCAACACATGATATCACATATCATCAACGTAACATCATCCTCAACCCGGAAGTGCCCCAATAAAAGAATATTACATACAGATTTTACATGAATGAAAATAAAAACTCTCATCTCACATAGAACCCCCGGCTATTCTTTCACGACGATCCAATAAATCATATCAACAGCAACACATGATATCACATATCATCAACGTAAACAAATATGCGTATCCTTAAAACTTGTTGACATATAGCAACGAGATTGGGATACCCCACATATTACACTTACGGTCGCAGAAAAGAAAATAGAAAACTACAATAATTAGAATCCGCAATATCTTTAGACATCATAAACCCGGAATATCTCATATTCCGGATTTCATGTCTAACTTATAAAACTTGCATTTTAGTTTCAAATTGAAAACACTTTTCAATTGATTGTCGGATAATTCAACAAGATTCCCGACTTAATGATCGCGTACATGTAACATTTCAGGAAAATAAAATATTATTTTGGAAGTTTAAATAAATAAAATAATTAATTTCATAAATAGTATAAAAAAATATGAGAAATTGTTTTGATGAAAGGGTATAATTATATACCGATAGGTTGGAAAATATTGGAAAATTAAATTGAATGTTGATTTTGAAATAATATTATATGATTTAGACATTTTATAAATTTTATACAATTAATTATATACAAGTTATGTCTAAGCTTGATAAATATCTACTATTTATGCATTAAGCTTAGTTAGGCATATGACATGCATCATGTCATGTTTCAAAACATATTTTTTCATTCTATGAACCATGGCATCTTTTTTTTTCTTTCATATATATGGGTTTTGGGTTTTAATTGTAAGAGGAAATAGAAAAGAAAACGGATATTTAAATTGGAGATATTTGTATGGTAGGGACAAAGGGGTATGGGCATGGCATGGGAGAGGGAAAGAGAGAGGGGGGTGAGGGGTCTTTTGACCATGGCTCATTTTCTTCACTTCATTTTCATCTTCTTCTCCTTCTCCCCTCCATGGCTGCCCTCTCCCTCCACCTCCTCTACCTCCTCACAACACCCCCAAATCCACATCAAGCCTGAGAAGAAGAACCCTATCCAAGCAACCAAAACAGGCCAGGTCGGAATTTTTGGGGGTCTCGCTTGGTCATCTGTGGGTATTGGTGTTAGAATTGGTTCTGTAGCTCACATACCACATAGACTACCCCACTGTACTGCTTGTTTATCCCCATTTCACCTGACCAAAAATCTGGAGCAAGTTTAATGAGTTTCTGTTTTGGTTTCATGATTGTTCATGACTTAATTTATGATATGGGTGTTTTATCTCGATCGATTGGCGTTTGTACGTCGATATCGGGAGTTGTTTGGTTATTCTTGCATGCGTAACCATAGATTTTAACCTATGTGTGATTCGTGTGCCGTTTTGGTTTTCGTACACGAATTCTGTTTATGATACTATGTGTTTATATATGTAGTCACCTCCATGTGGACGTAGTACGACAAGGGAAAAGCATGGCGGCATCGACTTCGGAAAGCAAGGATCAAAGTGAGTAGACGTATATCTACGGGGGAAGTCGGGTGGATGACATATAGCACCCCCGCAGTTTCGTAGCGTAGCATGCGAATATGTTATATATATAAATATGTGTATTGTGAGACGTGAATAATTAGCAAGAAAGGCTTTAGGAGACCATAGGTTAGTATTAGCGTAATTGGATGAGAGTGCTTTTAGTTTAGTTCTTAGTCGTGAAACCCTAGAGTAAAGGTTGACACACACTCACATGCACACGCGTGATATGTTTGGGTGTATATGTTTATATGTTTATATGTGTGTGTGTGTGTGTGTGTGTGTGTGTGTGTCTGGATGCGTTGGTATATATATACATATACGTATACACGGATGATGAGCCAGCATATGATACTTGGAGATGAGCCGATATGATCGGGCATGATGCCTTGAGATTGTGATATGTGATTTGGTCGTGATATGATATACGACATGGTGTTATAGTGGATCGATGGGTGATGTGTTTTCATACACACTAGGATATATGTTTGATGATATTGGAATGTACTAGAGTTTAGAACGTTACTCCTAATTCATGATTTTACGATAATGATACCATATGAATAATGAGGTGTATGTGATATTTGACCCGTACCACGATTTTGGGATGTCGTACGATGGATTTTACCATATGAGTTATAGATATGATGATTGATCCGCACTCTTGACTCGAGGATGTCATATTATGTATTTATGCCGTACGTGACGCTATTGAGGCGGGATCGCCGACTACTAAATATATCGACTCGGACTTTAAGTGGATTTTCTTACCCTTTCGACTAATTCCTTAGTTTAGTCTTTTAGTTGATTAGGAAGATGTTAGACCAGGCATGAGTCATACCTATTTTCAAAAACTAACGAATCGTGAGTATTTTCAAAATACAGCTCGAGTGATATTACGGATTTTTTAAAGAATGTACCTTTTCTTAAAAACACCGTAACCCCAATTTTCTAAAAACCACGATTTATGCTATTTCAAATGTCAAAACTGTATCACTCGTATATAGAAATGTACAATCTTCAATGTTGCGTTTACTATTTATTCTCCGTTATATTCTTGTTCTCTTTGCATTGCATGTTATACATGTGTTTCCTTAACTATTATGATATCGATTGTTAGGACACCGGTACCATTACCGATGATGCGTATGTCCACGGACACTTGCTTGCTAGCTCACACACATCATCATCGGTAATTGCCATGTCACGTACACTTTAGAGAATATTACTTCATTGATATAACTTGCTAGCTGATAGTTCTAATATATCATTACTATGCTAGTTTAGATATTGCATTCTTTACGTAGATACCCATGCATGTATAAATTCATTTGCATGCAATATTATAGGGCTTTATTCCGGTAATTCACTATTTATTGACTCTCGATTTTGGGATTTCGGATTTTCCATGAGATTTCAGGATTTGGAGAAACCGCAAGGATTTTATAAACTCATTATCATTTCTAAGGATAGAAATTTACGGTTTTCTTATGATATGATATGAGAGGTGTCCACCATGAGTTTTCTCGGTTCTTGAGCGGTATCATACCCCCGATTCGTGGAAGAGGTTGAACCGTTTGAGGGTGCATGGTGGATCCGGTACGGTACCCCGGGGCAAGATGGTCGCAGATGATGGCGTTGAGCCCGGCAGGGGAGCACTACCGACCGGTTATTTGTGACGCGGCGGATTTTCCGAGGATACCGACGTAGTCGTGAGATTTGATGATATGGTTCGATCCGGAATGACGGAGCCCGAGATATCGAGACATTGAGACATTAAGATATTGGAATATATATTGTGTCGATGCTTGACAAGGATTTTCTGTCGATTTCATTGATAATACTTCGGTTTTTACACTAAAACCTTACTGAGATAGGAAAACAATTTTCTCGTACAAGATGTTTCTGCTTTCATTATTAATGCATTCATACATCATATATGTGACGTGTTGCTACCTGAGGTACTGATACGAGCACTTGGTATTACACTTATGTTTAGATGATTACCCTTGCTACTTAGATGTTTCAGGTAATATTATGAGGACATTACCGTATGACCTAGAAGATAGTCCTACTTTCGATATATGCTCGGTGATGTCTTCTACTCACGAGTTGGAAACTCACCCCCGTTGTGCCACAGTTTCTTGCAGGTTTTGCCGTACAGATTCCGAAGCGGCTTGCTGGCACTTCACTTTCTCCCAAGTGATTGCTTTGGTGGGTGGGTTCATTTGCATCGTGACCACCGTTGTACTTTTATTTATTTCAGTTTTATCTAGTAAGCTCCATCAACCAGACTTGTATATTTAGTAGACTTAGAAAACCACAGTTGTTTATTCTTTCGACCTTAGAGTCGCGCTCATGTCTTATTATGGTTTTCTGGCCTCCTTGATGATGTTGAGTTCTTTACTTTTTCTGAGTCTTAATCCTCGCCCTTCGGCATTGTTTATTCATTTTATCTTGCATGGTTGTTCCGCCATTTGGCGAAGAGCTAGCTCCCTCTTGGGGATGCTTTTATTATATTGCTTGTATCGTTTTCGGGTTAAAATATACAAAGGAGGTGCTGCCGAAATTTTCAATGGCGAAAAGTGTTTTCAACTAGTTACAAAACGTTGTTTTCATATTATATTACCTATGTATTTAAAGAAGGAACCTGATTTCGTTAAACCTTATTTCAAAACTTCACCTCCACTATTTTCCCTAAAAGGTTTAGATGTCTGGGCTTTTGGCTTACTTGAATTAGGTGCGGTCCTATAGACTTCACATTATTCAAGTGCCAGTAACGTGCCATTTCGGGTCGTGACAAAATTGGTATCAAAGAGTTAGATTTAATCTTGGTTCGAGTCTAGGTTTGACTATGCGGAGTCTAGGGAGTATATATATATTCGGAACCTAGGCTTGACCTTACGGAACTTAGACTTGGCCGAGGGGTTATTAGACCCGAACTTTCGTCATGTAGGTTGACCTTAGTTGATGGAGTAGGTGACTTAAGTAGAATGACGTACCGTGTGTATGTTCCGCGGCATACTTATGATACGCTACTCCTCTTAAGAAACCTTAGGATGTATATTTCTTATGCATTGTATTTCTATTCATTCCTATGATCTATCCTCATCGATATCAGATTGTGGTTTCTGTTACCACGGTTACACGAGCAGAGAGAGAGCTACGGCTAGAGTTGCGGTCACCATGAGCTCGTCATGGACAAGGACTGACCAGGATGTATTCCGGTGACACGATTGCATAGATGTGTCGTTTTATTGTGTTTTTCGTGACACGGGGGTTTTAATGGATTGTTTTTACTAAGATTTCTTGAACGTTCATATCAGCACCAGAGGATTAGGCCACCGCTAGGGGCCAGCCAGAATGTGATGACCGTCAATGCACTGTTTATTCTTGATGATTGAGGCATTGTATATCGTGCGGACGAATGAGCCAGTTGTTGCTGCGACTGACAAGATATCGCCCCAGATGTCTGAAGCTATTGCAGCACAAGTTTGTACTTAGGGATATGATAGAAGATCGCTAGTCACCCATAGAGGAATGAGTAGGACATGTGGTTCGTTTGGATACCCCGATACGAGATCGCTGGATTTGCTAGCTTTAGCTAGAAGAAGACCTCACAACAGGCACGTTGTGAGTCGATCGAGAGAGGACGAGCGTAAGCGCATCACTCCGATAATTTGAACGAGTTCCGAGAAGGTAATTGGCAAGATGCCTACTACAGGATATTTGAGTTGCCGAGTACGTAGCTTCGGAAAGGAGACCCCAGATATGATTGCAACCGTTTATAGCACAGTCCACACAGCTACGAAGAGATGATTCCGAATTGGTCCATGTTGAAGAAAAGTGGAGTAAGAGGTTCGTACGAGATTTTGACGAGATGACGTTCCACTCCGTTGACATCAGAGATGTGATACGCATGCAGAGGCGTTGAATATGGATATATTTTCCAGATAAAAGTCATGAAAAGATTGCAGCTGCTCCGGAACAAGAAATGGATGCACCAACACCCTTCGACCTTGGAGAAGGAGCATATCGACGACAGTGTTTACGATTTGCGAATTAGTGATTCGAATATCACGTTTCCGTCATTTTGGATTTCGGTATTTTGGGCGATTTATTTCCATGATTGAGATTTTGTGCACCACAGTTGCACTCGACTTCAATTTGATGCCGTTCAAGATGTTTGATTTTAATTTCATTCCTATGGTATGTATGTGGTTTGACTTGTGCTTTCGGTGTAGTTTTCATGCACTTTTAGTACTTTGATTCAACTTTGTGCACGCTGATGCACGTGGTTGTGAGATTATATACCACGGTATACCTGATTTGGATTGATGTATGTTGTATACCGTCGATTAAAATTGTGATATTCGATATTTGTTTTTTTGCACCTTGTGCACTTGATTTGGATTCTTGCGCATACTTGGCATGCTTGATGCGATTTTGGTGCACACCAGATGCACTAGATCGGGATTCTTCGTGCATATCAGATGCACCTGATGTTGTTGTCAGGCACACTCATTGCCCTTGACAGGTGTTTCGTGCATACCCGTTACACTTAGATTTTGGTTTATGTCCACATGTATGACACATTCATTGATTTCGATTTCTGTGCGCACCAGACGTACGTGGCATTATTACATATACTATTGAGTAAGATTTCCTTTGAGCAATACGATTTTCTGATATTTACTATTTGGTTTAGTAACCAAGCAGGACTGTTCTAAGAACAGTACCTAGGTGTTTTTGCATGCATCGATAGTTACCGAAGGGATTTCCAAAAAGGAGCTACAGTCTCAATATTTTTACTATATGTCCGTGATGACACGAAACATTTACAAAGGAAACCCTTCTAAATTATTTTTAAAACGGCAGGACGTGTATGTTAAACAAAGGATATATATAGTTATTTTCTTACAATAAACGTCCGCTACTTGTGCCGTGTTACGCGCATCGCACGGTGACTTGAAAAGGTTTTGGCATGCTTTTCTTTTCTGATGTTTTGACGAGTTTAAAACGATGCGTACTATGTACATGTTATAATTTTGAGTATATCATGTTGGTTTTCGTATTGGACTTTGACATTGGTATCTTCACCACAACTCCGATGCTTTGCGTGATGCTTGACGGAGTTTTGATTTTGAGTTATATACTCGTTGTTCATGCGCATGCATTGCGTTAAGATGTGTCTTAAGTATTTAAGATTTCGGAGCCCCGCCGACTTGATTGCTTTGCTGAAATATTTTAGTATTTGGGGGGAATAAATTTAAATTCGGGGACCGAATTTATTTAAGGGGGGAAGACTGTAACATTTTAGGAAAATAAAATATTATTTTGGAAATTTAAATAAATAAAATAATTAATTTCATAAATAGTATGAAAAAATGAGAAATTGTTTTGATGAAAGGGTATAATTATATACCGATAGGTTGGAAAATATTGGAAAATTAAATTGAATATTGATTTTGAAAGAATATTATATGATTTAGACATTTTATAAATTTTATACAATTAATTATATACAAGTTATGTCTAAGCTTGATTAATATCTACTATTTATGCATTAAGCTTAGTTAGGCATATGACATGCACCATGTCATGTTTCAAAACACATTTTTTTCATTCTATGAACCATGGCATCTTTTTTTCCTTTTATATATATAGGTTTTGGGTTTTAATTGTAAGAGGAAATAGAAAAAAAGGATATTTAAATTGGAGATATTTGTATGGTGGGGACAAAAGGGTATGGGCATGGCATGGGAGAGGGAAAGAGAGAGGTGGGGTGAAGGGTCTTTTGACCATGGCTTATTTTCTTCACTTCATTTTCATCTTCTTCTCCTTCTCCCCTCCATGGCTGCCCTCTCCCTCTACATCCTCTACCTCCTCACAACACCCCCAAATCCACATCAAAACCTTACATTCCCTTTATTAAAATTATACACAAGCTCGCTATAAGCATGGTGGACTAAACAAGATATGATTTTGAGCACTTGGGGAAACTCAAGAATTTTCTTGAGTTGCCAAATGATGTATTTCTTTCACCATTAGTGCAGTAATTGAGTTCCTTTAGCTTCTATTTTAGTGTAGAAGTGATTAAGTGATGTTTAGTGATCTTGGAAAATTCCAAGATGAAGTTTAGAGGATTCTTGAGTTGTGATGGTGCAAGTAAGTTTAATTGGTGACTACAACCCCCTTTATTGTTAAAAACCATATCAAAGCCGAGCCTAGACCATGAAACATGAATTTAGATGTTTCAGTGTCGGTTTTGTGAATAATTTGTGCGTACAGGTGATCTGGAGTGACCTGAGACCTTTACAGGAAAAACTAGCAACCCTATTGACCTAGATTTAACACCAGAAGGTCATCCTAAGGAGACGGACCCTATCCAAGCAACCAAAACTGGCCAGGCCGGAATTTCTGGGGGTCTCGCCGGGTCATTTGTGGGTATTATTGTTAGAATTGGTTCTGTATCTCACATACACCATAGACTACCCCACTGTACTTCTTGTTTATCCCCATTTCACCTGACCAAAAATCTGAAGCAAGTTTACTGAGTTTCTGTTTTGGTTTCATGATTTGTCATGACTTAATTTCTGATATGGGTGTTTTATCTCGATCAATTGGCGTTTGTACTTCAATATCGGGAGTTGTTTGGTTATTCTTCCATACGTAGACCATAGGTTTTAACCTATGTATGATTCGTGTGCCGTTTTGGTTTTTGTAGGCGAATTAAGTTTATGAACTATGTGTTTATATATGTAGGGACCTCCATGTAGACTCGTACGACAAGGGAAGAGCATGGCGGCATCGACTTCGAAAAGCAAGGATCAAGGTGAGTAGATGTATATCTAAAGGGGAAGTCGGGTGGACGGCGTATAGCACCCCCGCAATTTCGTAGTGTAGCATGCGAATATGTAATATATATAAATATGTGTATTGTGAGACGTGAATAATTAGCAAGAAAGTCTTTAGGAGACCATGGGTTAGTTTTAGCGTAATTGGATGGGTGAGCTTTTAGTTTAGTTCTTAGTCGCGAAACCCTAGAGTAAAGGTTGACACACATACACATGCACACACGTGATATGTTTGGGTGTATATGTTTATATGTGTGTGTTAGTTATATGTATGCCCTAGAGGCCATTACTGTACATTGGATGTATATTGTAGTGGATGCAGGGACATATATAGGTAGGACTTTCTTGCTCGACATGATAGTACGCTATCTGGTTGCTCTTTATCTTAACATGTATACTTTCTGTTTCTCTGTTACATGTTGATAAAGCCCTTAGGATGTGTACTCGACTTCCAGGACTATGATGTAGATCATACTAGTGGGGCCTTGATAGTCCATGAGTACATCCTTCAATGTTCCTAGTCGTGGGAATATCGAGACGGGGCATCGATATTCCAGAGTAGACTAGCGTATATCTTCTCGACCCATGTGATGGGCGATGGATGATCCCATATCCATTGGTGTTTGAAATCTGAGATGGTATGCGGGTGCTCAGTGGAGACTGGGTACACGGAATGGACTCGCCGAGAACTCCCAGATGGTATTATACCTCACGTCAGATGGCAGTTCTTTAGTGACACTGGTGCAGCTTAGTCTGTAGACCCGAGATCGTCATAGAGTCTTGTGTGTCTCCCACTGTGCTTTGATTTCTACCCTCCCACGGCTCTACTGAGTCATGCAAACAGGTGGTTTTTGGGTACAGTCCCGTTTCACATGGAGGCAATAAGCGATAGGAGGGGATTCGTCTCTCCCGGTATTGGGGTTGATGTTGCGCTATGCACGACTGGCCATAACAGGAAATCCCTGGCCAGGGTTGCAGTGATATACTGGTAAGAGTTATCAGTAGTTTCACGATTGTTATGGACCTTACGTCGGCATGACTTATCAAGCTACTGGGGTCTGACGTTTACCACCCCTAGGCGAGATATGCGACATATCGGACGAACAGACCGGACTGTACGGTAAGTGTTACTGGTTGGATCCACAGGAGTGTGAGCGGGCTTGCTCGTCGATCTTCTGATCGCTCAATACCCGGGTGGCCGTTACGTTTAGCAGACCGCTTGCGGCTTGTGGGTGTTTGATATGATCATCACCTACTGCCGGCATATTGACGAGTCTTTAGAGTCCTACACAGAGGTTTCCTGGCTCAAGCGAAACGAAATAGGAGCGCATATGAGATATGTGTGGGACCGAGAATAATGTGTGTATGTGATACCGTATTCCATTCTCGCGATGAATGTATCGATTGGTTGTATATGATATAACCTAGTTATCAAATCAAGGATTGATTCGATAAGCCGATATATTGGATATTAGTCGGTTATATGCGATATGACCGGATCGTTAAATCAAGTATTGATTTAATGATTTAATGCATAATTGTATATTTGATATATTACTTTGCATTAACTAGTATTGGTTCACTTTAAATGGATTTTCTCACTTGAAATACACAAGTTGTATATGTGATATACTTTTGTGCACTTGTTTGTATCATGATTGATGATACATGCAAACTTGGGTTTGTGTAAAGAATTAAACCATGGTTATGTTAATGGTTAGGGTTTTGATTTACTTATTCATTTATTTATTTATTCATTAATTCATTTTGGGCAAAAATGAAATGGTGGCTTAGTTTGTTTTGTTGTTGAAGCTTCATGAAGCTTTGACTAAGTGACCATTTTGTCTTCTTGTCCTAACCCTAACCATTCAACTAAACCCTAGTTAATTATCTACACTTAACCATGGTTGTAAATATGATAATTATCATTTTATTTCCTATTTTTAATATACTTATGATATTCTTTCTTCTTCATCTTCTTCTTCAACAAAGAAGAAAGCTTGTGTCCATCAATGGCAACTTGAGAAAAAGAGTGAGAAATCCAATTCTAAAGTGAATCCACTTCCTATTTCTTCATCCTCTACCACTTGACAAGTAGTATAGGGTGTTTTCTTCACAAGTTTCATGACTTGGTGAAGTTGGAGTTTGATCTTGAGTTGCCTCGACGTAGATCATCTTCGGCATCGAAGTCGGCGACCTAGCCCGATCTTTTCTCCGATGAAACCACTGTGAGACTCTTGGATTCCGATGGGTACAGCGGAGAGACGTCAACATGGAGCCATGGAGGTGGAGGACCGGATCTACAAAGGTTGTATGTTCGTTCACTCTTAGTTAAAGCCGTTAACTTGCTTGCATCGCCTCATTATCTAGTTAACGATCCGTATTAGGGTTTGTAGGCACATGAAAAAATTCGAATTGGCCATGTTTGATCACTTGTGAGACTTCATTAGTCTGCCTAGGAACCCTACAGTGGTATCAGAGACTAGCTAGAGCCTTAGGCGATGTGTAGACGGAGTTAGAAGTCCGATCAAACCGAAACTCTAATTCAAATTTGCTCTCTGTACATTTTTCCAAAACTGGGTTTTTTCCAGATTAAAAATTCTTAAAAAATTCAGCAGGAAGATCTAAGAATTATGGTGCAAAACGAATTCCTGAATCATCTAAACCGCCGCGGAACAGCGGCAGAAGCATGGCTTCTGCGGCGGTTCCGCAGCCGTATGGTCACATTGCCCAATAATTTTTGCACAGTAATTCCTATATTTTGGTTCTGGATTTTCTGGGATTTTTTAAATATCACTCAAGAGTTGAGTTTTCTGGGTTGTATTGGGAGTTCGTAAATTCGATCGGATTATCAAACTTTGTCTATGTGTTTTTCCGGGTAATTTTGGAATATGTTAAAAAGTTCGACCACATATAAATACCCACTTTTCCCCTGCCAGGAAATTTCCAAATGTTGGATTTTTCAATAGTTTAATGACGTTCCAAGTAGTGCAAGCAACGCGATGGTCCCTATAGAAGACAACAAACCTTAACACGATTATGTGACCGTCTTGAACTGCCCATTGAACCTTCGGGTTTGGGGCAGTACGGCGTGCCACATGTTAGGCGTTGGCTTGACCCTTCTACGGCTGGATCGTTGGTACTGAGGCATGAACTGAATGTTTTTAAACTTATATCATGTGTTGAGCTGTATTGGGAAAACTTGGGTGTTCGATTGTTTGATCGGAAAGTTTAACATTTTCTATTTATCCGGAATGTGATACAATATTTGGAATCCACAAGTAGTTATGAGATAACTGATGAATGTTATAAACTTAGCGGTTTAGTCTCACTTGATCGGTTGCCACGGAATTTTGATGTGATCAAAAGTCCGTCGCAATCATGTAGCGTACGCGGATACTCGCTGGGTAAACTTAATAGACAGCCTCACCCCATAGCCCCGACCAAGTGACTGTAGGAGAACCCCGTCGCCGAAAGCATCCGTTCGGGTGCTCGCGGCAGCAGTGTTCCGCCTTGGTGCACTTCGTCGTCGGCGTCGGGGATGCGGCCGCCTGCTAAAGTTTGCGATGAGCATTCGATCAAAATGTCGGGAATCTTGTTGAATTGCCCGACTTGATATTGAAAAGAGTTTTCGATAATGAGACTAAAATGCGGGGTTTATAATTGTTAGGCATGTGATGTCTAAGTATTTCATTTAATTAGGCATGCGATGTCTAAAGAGGATGCGGATTCAAACTGTTGTAGTTTTACACTTTATTTTCTGTGACCGTAAGTGTAATATGTGATATCGCCGGTTTCGTTGCTATATGTCAACGACAATTGGGATACGCATATTTACTTACGTTGATGACATGTGATGTTATGTGTTGCTAGATATGTTATATTGGATCGTCGTGTTTGAATAGCCGGGGTTTTTATGTTAGATGAGTGTTTTTTTTCCATTTTCATTCATGTAAAAACATGTCTGTAATATTCTTTTATTGGGGCACTTCCAGGTTGCGGATGATGTCACCATTTGTATATTATTTACTTTTCCGCATTAGGATAGACCCAAGGAGGGGAGCACAAGTAACCGGGTTCTAGGGTCGAGTGGGAGACCATCTCGAGGAGTCGAGTCCGGGTCTCCTAACCCTAGAATTGGTAGGTTTGCTTGCCGCTCTCGTAGGGGTCTAGGGATGTGGGATTGGCTATTCATCACGACCGTGGAATCCGTGTTTTATACTGGCTCGTATTGAAAACACGTTCGTCCTAGTATATCCAATATTTCATATGATATTTTCTGCTGCGTTATCTGTGATGTGATCATGTGATTTGTTCAGATAGATATATTATATAGTATATATGATATATTATATAGACGTTGCTTAAGTTTTGCATCCGCAGTAGCCTTGCCCTGCTCTGGCGTTAGTTACCTAACCTAATGGTGCAGACGGGACATCGAGGCGAATGCTGATGGCATAAGCGTACGTTATATTTATCTGTGATGTTTAGGTGGACTTAAATGATGGGACATTCATTAATGAGATTAATGAAAGAAAATAAAACTGTGATGTTTAGGTGGACTTAAATGATGGGACATTCATTAATGAGATTAATGAAAGAAAATAAACCTAATTGATGTTGTGGAATCGAATTTCAAAATAAAACAGGTAGCTACAGTTCTTGCTTTGCATCACGGTGTTCCTTGTAGAACATCGTGCACCTTATTCGATAAGGAAAGGACCGAGATCCCTTCACCGGGAGTGACTCCTTTAGCAATAACTGGCAGATGCTACAACCCTCGGTTTTTCTTTAGGTTGCTTCTATTGTTTCTGCTTTGCACAGTGATATATATGATATAGCCCGCACCTCATTCGACAGGAAAGGGCCGACGATCCCTTCACCGGGAGTGACCCCTTTAGCAAAACTAGAAAAGCCTCAAAAACATTCCATTTAAAAACCATTTGATTCAGCAACGAGATCAAGTTCAAAGCGTTAAAGGTTTTCACAAAAACCATTCGCAACCCTCCGTCATTTTAGGAAGTAGAGTATTTAGTATTCGTGCTACGTTTGTCGACCATAGCCGAGGCGTAGTGTGCGGTAGCTAAGTGATGTCTTCCTATACAGCATATCATGCGATTAGTTAGGACAGTCATGTGGCTTTGTTGACCTTAGCCAAGGGTCATGTGGGTGGGTCTAATTGATCACGAAATGACGGGTAGAACTTGACTAGTACCTATGATATGTTGACCTTAGCCAAGGTCATAGGTGCTAGGGGTAAAAACCATTATCGGGAGTTTCAAGTGTGGAAATTTGCAATGAGATTGCATACCTTCTATATGATAGTTGGATCCCGATACCCACTGCGAGTAATTGTTACTCTTGAGAAAGGTTTGCACTTTGCAATTAGCCGATCAAGTAGGTGTCTAGAAAGGTGTCAACGGGGTTACGCCTCTGGGAAAACGAGGTTTACTGTAATTAGGTCCGTGCGAAAGCACGGGGAACCTCCCTCAAAGTACCGACACTGGCCTGGCTGAAAGATTGGCGAACTTGTAGAGTGTAATTAATCCCGGATAGTCTTTCGTTTTAAGGTTTGAAGAAAGATTTGATAAAAATAGTGGGAACCATCCTGATTAGATAAAATAAATAACCAATCTAATCTTGCAAGAGCGCACGCAGAGTGTTTTCTTCTCTCTCTCTCCAGGTAGCGACTATATCACGCCTTAATCAAGATAATAATATGGATGTATTGACTGAACCCGCTTGTTATACTGAACTGGGGTAAGTTGGTCCCGCTCCAACTTATAATTGTTATAAGACAGAGCAGGAAATAGGGGAATACCAGAATTCCTATGCTGCCCAAACGAAGAAAGTGCATATGATGCATCTTCTTCGGGTGTGTTCATTACAAAGAACTGTTACTCAGTATCCTCTGCATCCTGGGTATTTGATACTGGATCAGGATCCCAGATATGCAATATGTTACATAGGGCTACAAAAAGGTAGAAAAACTGAGAACGGGTGATAAGTTTCATGAGACAGAAAACGGGGCAAGTGTTGCAGCCAAGTCTGTTGGTCACTGTCACCCTGTATTACCAATACATTGAATCTGAACAAATGCTATTAGATATCGAACCTGATATACAAAATCATATCAATCTCTTTATTTATTAAAGAAATGATAAAATTTTGTATCGTTGGATAATGTTTTGAACATTTCCTATATCAAAAGTTGATCGGTTCAGGCGCGTTATCTAAAAGCATTGACGTTCTAAATCAAACTACAGTTCTTAGTATATAGAACACACACAAGAAGAAGAGTTCAGAAATGAACGGATCCTTCTTGAGGCATTGTAGACTAGGTCACATCAATGCGACCAGACTGGCTGAATTTACATTTTAGATGCATATTTAAATCAGTTTGAATTTACATCTTGTGAAACTTGCCAGTCATGTCACAAAGATTAGATGACCAAAGCTCTGTTTATTGGAAACAGAGAAAGAGTAAGGAAACTCTTGGGACTGATATATGATGATGTATGTAAACTCCCCTGTCTACACATGCCAGGACCGGTTCTTTGTACTTCATTATATTCTCTGATAATCTCTCAAGATTCAGTCATATGTTCCTGTTGAAACATAAGTCCGAAGCTTTTGAGGTATTCACAGAATATAAGTTGGAAGTAGAGAACCAAAATACGGGTATAAGTATTATGTTCTATGATAAGATCAGGGAGGAGAATACTTGTGCATGGAATCCTTGGACTATTCTAAAGGAAAATAAGATTCTCTCTCAGTATTACTCCTCTAAATACACCACAGCACAACGGTGTATCGGGGCGGAGCGATCGCACAATATTAGATATCGTGTGCTCTATGATGAGTATTACTGAGTTACCTATTTCCTTTTGGGGTTGTGCACTTGAGAAGCTGCATACCTATTGAATTGGGTTCAAATCAAATCGGTGCCTACCACTCCATATGACATATGGTATGGGAAGAGCCTATCTCTTAAGTAAGTTAAGATTTAGGATTGTCCGGCCTATGTCTAAAGCAAAATCCGGACAAGATCGAGGCAAGGACAGTTCTGTAGAACTGGAAAGGTTCCAGCTATACAAAACTGCTGATGATTTGACAGAATCAAAGGATTCAAAAGTCCCCAACGAACCTCAGCCTCTCCGCCGATCTAGCAGGGTTCCTCACCTGCCTGAGAAATACTTTTATTTCTCGATGACAGTGGGAGCGAGGAATGCATCATGAGATGATGACCCAACTAGTTTCGAGCAGGCCATCGAGAGTAGGGACTCTGTAAGAATGGCTGGATGCTTAGCGATCTGAGATGGAATCCACATACACCAACAAAGTATGGACTTTGGTTGCGATATCTGAAGGGTTAAATCCCCATCAGGAGCAAGTATATCTTGAGAAGATTACTTGGTGTAGATGGAAAAGTTGAGACTTTCAAAGCTAGACTTGTTAAAGGTTTTCGTCATCGACCAGGCATGGATAATGATGAAACCTCTTCCAGGGACTATGCTTAAGTCCATCCAGATCCTACTTACCATTGCTACATACCATGACTACGATATCTGGTGGTTGGGTGCCATGACTACTTTTCTAAATAATGATTTAGAAAAGAACTTTTATAAGAACACAGCCAGAGGGCTTCGTAAACAGTGGGAGCAGCGGAAACGTGTGCAAGTTGCTTTACAGGATAAAGCAGGCATCGCGGAGTTGGAACATCTGTTTTGATGTGGTAGTCAAAGAGTTTGACTTCATCAAAATGGTAGATGAACCTTGTATGTACAAAAAGGTAGTAGAGAGTAAGGTGGTCATCCTCGTAGAGTACGTGGATGACATACTCTTGATAGAAAAGGAGTTTCCTGTACTACGCTCGGTCAATCTCCGCTTATCACAAGGATTCTCAAATAGGATCAAAGTGATACCTCCTAAATCCTGAGTTTTCATCTATGAGATAGATGTAATTGGATGCTAGGATTCTCACTAGATGTAGTGAGATGGTATCAATCGATCCTGGGGAGAATCACTGGAAGGGTTACAGGGTGATAAAGACGACTGAATGTCAGTCACGGGCATTGTCTTTACCCTCAGTAAAGGGACGGTATGTTGGAAGAGTTCCAAGATAGATACCGTGGCAAACTAGACGATAAAGGCTGGTAACATCGTGATTGAGAGAATTAAAGTTAACCGCAATCAAGACGGTGTCGCTATGCAGCTAGCCGGTTGAGCACGGGTCGATCCACAGGGAGATGGTTGTATGTCCTTTCTTGTTTTAGACGAGTCAATAAAGAATCTGTGTATGTTTGTTTGAGACTATCCTGTGTGTAATATTTGCAAGTATAAAGTTGTTAATAAAAAGATACGAGATTATAAGCTAAAGAAATCCGTACTCAAAACCATTGAGCCGAGTCTTGACCAATTGAAGCTAGAGCAATCGGCAACAACGTGGATTAGGGGATTTAAGCGCGGTATTCGTGGAATACGGCTTATTTACCCTTGTCCTTCCGTTCTTGTCTCTTGCTTTTCGCCTCCGGCCAAACCGAACGCAACCGGTCGCGGTTAGGAATCACCGTTACCTTGTCAGGGTACGGTGCCTAACGGAGAGCTTGCGTATCGTTTGGGCGGAGTTCAATGGAAAATAACGGGAAAAGGAAATGGGCAAAGAAACGTTAACTTATAATACCGTATTTCTTCTTAACAATAATAATTACATTTATTCACAAAAAAGAACAAAAGAGAGCAAAAGAAAAGAACAAAGAAAAGAAAAGATTACAAGTAATTAAGTGCATGAATTAAATTGCAAGAAAGTAAAGCAAGATAATAATAAGCAAGTAATAAAAAGCGAAAAAAAGAACAAGAAACTAGAACTCAAGACAAGCATGGGATCAATAGCCAACCCTTAAACTTGCAAGCTCAATCAAGAGGTTGCAAGATCAAGGGAAGGGTAGAGAACGCATGTGAAATGAAGTGCTAATTCCATAAGAAAATACGACCCTTGAGATCAATAACTAACCCTTAACCATTCAAGCTCAATGAAGAGGTTGAATGATCAAGAGAAAGCAAGAATCTCAAGGGGAAGAAGAAACAAAAGAGAATGATACAAAAAGCCCTCATCTTCATTGATCTCCCACTCAAAAAGCTCTCACTACAATTTTCATGGAAAAAGAATGAAGAAGAAGAAGAAAAAGACTAAATCCTAAAAAGAAAGAAGAACAAAGAATCGGCCTTGGCTTAGCTCTATTCTGGAGTATTTATAGGCAGAGGGTTGAAGATCTAGGGCAATAATCTGCCACAATATGAAGTCCCCAAAATGCCCCCAAAATACGACAGAGAGAGGAGTCAAGATGGCCGCGGATCCGCGGCCTAGACCCCCCATTGGCCGCGGATCCGCGGCCCTATGGTGGAGTTGGGCTGTCATATTTTTGGTGCTTCCCTGGTTTTTCTTGTACTTTATTCTGGCATATGATTTTTCTCAGATTTTCTTCATGATTTTTCCAGAATTTCTGTTGAGGGAAAGGTGGACTTTTGTAGATGTTTTTGTCATGCTTGCCTCGAGCTCCGCGTAGATCTCTTGGATCTTGTGCTGCCATTGAGCCTTGTGCATGAAAGCGACATTGATTTGACATTTTGTCTCTTAAACTGGTATCTGGCAACATACAGATGAAGAGCGGAGACCGTGTTTTCTCAGTGGTTGGCAGGAACCCGGATTTTGTCGTGTTTTCCATGAATTTCACCGTTTTAGAACCGAGAACCTGTATCCTGCAAATATGTAGCAAACACTGATCAAAAGCACCTACCTATAAACACACGAGCGTAAGAATGGGCGGTATAAAATGTAATATTCTGGTATGAACAAATACCCCCAAACTTAACTTTTACTCGTCCCGAGCAAAACCAATTATTCACAAAAATATAATGATAACCGCACTTTCGCAGGGAACGCGATTGCACTGAGCGCGTGCAACAAGCCGTTAAACCTCTAGGTGTCCCTAGTAGGAGGAGTGTTGTCTCCTGACGGTTTTCAGCGGATACTACCCACAAAATCCCGTCAAGCTAGTGTAATAAGTTAACATTGATTCCACTCCTACAGTTTAGTATTTACGTTAGAAATTCTATCATCCTAAGTTAGAAATATCCAACCCTTATTTTTCACACCTCCTATCTATTTAACCTTAGGTCCTATACGTTCCAAAAAAAATTTAGAAAGATGTTGGTTCTCCTGAGTTTTCCTTCTAAAGCGCGGCTTCAAATCAGGGATTTTTATCAACTTTACAGAAAGCACAAGTCTTATTCTTTATTTCTATCTTTTATTCAAACATCGATTGTATACCCCTATGTGTGTGTATATTTGCACCCCTACACTCAAGAATTCAATTCAAGCTATAATACCCTTGCCCTAATACCTAATACTACTTCTTTTCATTAAGGATGGACGGATTTGCTCACACACCTTTCATGCGATTATTAATGCTTCTTGAGGCACTAACGACCGATTACTGAATGTGTGAACTTTAAAGCGTAAATAGCAGTTTCCAGGTCTTGACTTTATTCTATTTTTCTTTTTCTTTTTCTTTTTCAAGACCGGATATATTTTTCAATATGCTCTTTTGGTGTTTAGCTTTAAATACCGTTTTTTTCTTTCATACTAGGCTTTCAGGCAAGAGTATTTCTAGGTATCCTCTACTATCCCAAGTTTCAAGGTGCGTGTAAGTGTAGTTGTAGGGTATATACTTTCTAAATTTGAACTCAAGAAAAGAAACTATTTTTCAGACTTATCCTCCGGTAAAGCTTCAATACTTTCCCTTTATCTTGACTTAACTCAAAAACTGAACTCAAGATTACCAATTTCTCAAAAAACTGTAAGGACGTATACTTACCAAAGTTAGACAGAAATGTGGGTTATTTTTATGGTTTTCAATTCCTAAGCCTAGAATTTAGTTATTTCTATCATATCGACTAAACTTTCGGAATAAAGATCTAAGTTACCCTATTAGCTAACTTGACGACAAAGTTTTTATATTTTTTGGAAATTTTTTCGATTTTTATGGGTTTTTAAATAAGGTATGCAAATGCAAAATATACAAATGAATGCGAAGGAAGAAAGCTTACCGAGCACACCCCCAAACTTAAACTTGACAGTGCCCTCACTGTCAGGCTATACCAAGAGGGTCAAAATTGTCGGTGCTCCCCCTAAAAAAAAATTATATACAAAAAGGAAAACAAAAAATATATACAAAAAAGGTGTCCCCCCCCCAAAATTAAGTAAAACAGTGTTTCCACTGTTAAGCGTTGAAGTTCAGGATTAGGGGGGAAAGAACAGTATCAAGCTATACAAGGCCTTACACAGGCCAAAAGTTAACACCAACCATTCGAAGATTTTATCGTTATAAAGCGACGGTTGGTGAAAAAATGGAGTGTAGAGAAAAGAAATAAGAAACACGCGAGACCGTGTGGGGATAGAAGTGGCGTCCGGTCTCGGTGGAAGAGAAGAATGGCGGATGGGAGAAAGAAGTGGAGTACGAACTTGAGGGTGCAAACGGAGTGAATAGATTAGCACAATTTGTGATGAGCGATGTGTAAACAGCGATTGTGCTAATCTATTAACCCGTCGAGAGATTGGGTCAAATCTCTCAAGATTCGTAAGAAACCATGGGTACACCGAACTCGGTAACCCAGACATACGAAATGAAAGTGAGACGGTTTCTTGCAAGGTAAGAACGATGGAAAGGATGGAGGGAAGTGGTTGAGGAAGGCTATCGGTTAAAGGTTCAGGAGGGTGGACACAGTCAGTGGAAGGAACAGGATGAATGGGAAAATCCGACTCATCAATTAAAACTGGTTCATCCTCAAGACTATCCTCAATATTCTCCTCAAAATTTAGCACATCCATGCCCTTCTCTTCAAAGTCCAGACGCATATCGGGTTCGAGAAAAACATTTAATGACTCGGGATGATGATTTGAAGAGACAAACTTAGCCAAATCTATAGGTTCATCATCCAAAATATCCCCAGCGTCAATATCCTCAATTAAGTGAAAATCAAAATTCTCTGACACCTCATCAAAAGCATGGATATTCATCGATTCTGGTTTTAAGATATAGGTGTAGAGGTCAAAAGGATTAGGATCGGTTTCACTTGGAAGAGTCCCTTCACAATCGGGCAAATCAAACACTAAGAAGTCGCACAACGCATTCATCATTCTATCTTCAATTGGTAAATCATGTGGGATACTCGATAGACTTTCAAAACAGGAGTTGTGGGATTCAATTTAGGATGGGTAGGTTTCATTTGGAAGGGGGTACATCTCACTCTCTCCACTCAAATTCACAGCCTGTCCTGCCGCCTCATCATACATTGAAAAATTTGGAGCTAGTTGGAAACTAGCTACCGGGTCAGTAGGTTGTATGTGAGCGGCCATGGACGCATTCAAATCCATTATCTGTTGGCTTGACGCTACCCTAAAGTCTTCCAATGACTGTTCCAGACTAGACATGGGTTGTGAAGGGGTTTCAGTAAAAGATTCAAAGTTGTTTGGATACTGAAAACTCCCAAAAGGCTGTTTTGAAGCAATGTCTAGGGAAGGTGCAAAAATAGGGTAGGATTGGTAGGAATTGAATGGCTGGACAGGAGCAGGATCAACATCTGGATAGGAAGGTGAATGGAATTGTTGATCCCAAGAATTTGAAGTGGTGAAAGGATTGAAAGATCGGCTACGGGATTGTTCAATACGTTCAGCAAGAGACATAGGTCTTGTGGCTACAACTGGACTTTCAAAAGGGGTATCAACGCAAGAAGGGGTGAATGTTTTAAACGGTTGGTACGAAGTGGAATGGGGGGTCCAGTTGTTCGTCCTAGACGCGTCTATCCGATCTTTCAAAGAAATTTTTGGCATGGAGGGGTCGTTTGAAGTTCGACCAAAACAAGAACCGTATGAGGTAATGTCTGGTTGTGGGTACCAAAGTTCGGCAAGAGTTTTACGAGGTGGAGCACCCATGATATGAAGAGAGAAAGAGAGAAAGGCAGAGAAAAGGAGGGGAAAAAGAATGTGAATATTTTTTTTAAATTTTTTTTAGTTTATATATTAACAGAAGAATGAAATATACATACAAAAAGAATATTGACAAAAACAATCACGACACAAAAAATACCACACACCTAATCGTTCTAGGGTTCACCTAGGTCAACTAGACCTGCTCCAGAACTTGATTGTCGAAGTAAAACTGTGTCGAGAAACAGGCTCAAGATACACTGATCACGAGGCCAGGTAAGTGCAGAGATAAGGGGAGGTTTTCCAACGCTTTCGCGAAGTTCCTTAATTAAATAACCCTTTCTCTTTTGGCGGTTTCGCCGTTAACACTTTCCTAGACACCCCGTAAACAATATACCGTTAAGCAAGGTTCTAAACACAGTTAACTTCTCCTAGTGAGCGCGAAGTCCTTAAGGCTTAAAGTCTAGTTTCTTTTTAGAATTTGTGCGGGTAACGTTATGCTCAAGTTCGTGATTTGTGGGCCACGGAAAAGGTGATGAAATCCTTTACCGTATGTTGTGGTGTTCGCTTGCCCTGAAGTCCGTATTAATGTATGCAATGCGCAATTCAATAAAGAATCAAACAATCGTTTTTTAGTTTAAGCGCGGCACTGCAACAAATAAGGGTTAGTCAATTTTTAGCGTTTGCTTGCGAACTTGCAAAAAATCCTGCAAAGAATAGTATATTGGATGCGTCGGATTTGAGAAGAAGGTGTTAGTAAAGTACGTACCGTTAAGTTTTGGGTTAGGAAACCCCCGTTGAATCAAATCCGGTAAGCTTGAAAGGTTCGCTTGCGCGGGTCAAACTACCCGGATCTTTGGCACTGTACTTTGCAATCACCTTAGCCTTGAATGCACACTTTGCTCCCACAATCACAGTTTGCAAATACGCAAAAATCTGCACACTTGCCCACAAAAATTATCCAAAAAAAACAAATTTTTTTTTTTTAAATATATATAAAAAGAATATTAACCCGAATAACAAGAAAGAAAATACGCTACCGTCTCCCCGGCAACGGCGCCATTTGATTGAGAGAGTTAAAGTTAACCGCAATCAAGACGGTGTCGCTATGCAGCTAGCCGGTTGAGCACGGGTCGATCCACAGGGAGATGGTTGTATGTCCTTTCTTGTTTTAGACGAGTCAATAAAGAATCTGTGTATGTTTGTTCGAGACTATCCTATGTGTAATATTTGCAAGTATAAAGTTGTTAAGAAAAAGATACGAGATTATAAGCTAAAGAAATCCGTACTCAAAACCTTTGAGCCGAGTCTTGACCAATTGAAGCTAGAGCAATCGGCAACAACGTGGATTAGGGGATTTAAGCGCGGTATTCGTGGAATACGGCTTATTTACCCTTTTCCTTCCGTTCTTGTCTCTTTCTTTTCTCCTCTGGCCAAACCGAACGCAACCGGTCGCGGTTAGGAATCACCGTTACCTTGTCAGGGTACGGTGCCTAACGGAGCGCTTGCGTATCGTTTGGGCGGAGTTCAATGGAAAATAACGGGAAAAGGAAATGGGCAAAGAAACGTTAACTTATAATACCGTATTTCTTCTTAACAATAATAATTACATTCATTCACAAAAAAGAACAAAAGAGAGCAAAAGAAAAGAACAAAGAAAAGAAAAGATTACAAGTAATTAAGTGCATGAATTAAATTGCAAGAAAGTAAAGAAAGATAATAATAAGCAAGTAATAAAAAGCGATAAAAAGAACAAGAAACTAGAACTCAAGAAAAGCATGGGATCAATAGCCAACCCTTAAACTTGCAAGCTCAATCAAGAGGTTGCAAGATCAAGGGAAGGGTAGAGAACGCATGTGAAATGAAGCGCTAGTTCCATAAGAAAATACGACCCTTGAGATCAATAACTAACCCTTAACCATTCAAGCTCAATGAAGAGATTGAATGATCAAGAGAAAGCAAGAATCTCAAGGGGAAGAAGAAACAAAAGAGAATGATACAAAAAGCCCTCATCTTCATTGATCTCCCACTCAAAAAGCTCTCACTACAATTTTCATGGAAAAAGAATGAAGAAGAAGAAGAAAAAGACTAAATCCTAAAAAGAAAGAAGAACAAAGAATCGGCCTTGGCTTAGCTCTATTATGGTGTATTTATAGGCAGATGGTTGAAAATCTAGGGCAATAATCTGCCACAATATGAAGTCCCCAAAATGCCCCCAAAATACGACAGAGAGAGGAGTCAAGATGCCGCGGATCCGCGGCCTAGACCCCCCATTGGTCGCGGATCCGCGGCCCTATGGTGGAGTTGGGCTGTCGTATTTTTGGTGCTTCCCTGGTTTTTCTTGTACTTTATTCTGGCATATGATTTTTCTCAGATTTTCTTCATGATTTTTCCAGAATTTCTGTTGAGGAAAAGGTGGACTTTTGTGGATGTTTTTGTCATGATTGCCTCGAGCTCCGCGTAGATCTCTTGGATCTTGTGCTGCCATTGAGCCTTGTGCATGAAAGCGACATTGATTTGACATTTTTTCTCTTAAACTTGTATCTGGCAACATACAGATGAAGAGCGGAGACCGTGTTTTCTCAGTGGTTGGCAGGAACCCGGATTTTGTCGTGTTTTCTATGAATTTCACCGTTTTAGAACCGAGAACCTGTATCCTGCAAATATGTAGCAAACACTGATCAAAAGCACCTACCTATAAACACACGAGCGTAAGAATGGGCGGTATAAAATGTAATATTCTGGTATGAACACATCGCTATCAAAGATACTACCAAAGAGGCAGTTTGGGTGTATATTGGTTCATAAGATGAACTAGGTTCCTATCATTGTATGACAATGGAAGTGTGGCTTTGTCCCAGGAACCCTGGTCCTATCAGTGACCCAGACATATTCAGAGGCAGCATCACCTGATCATGGAGATAGTTGATCTCCAGGGTGATCGAGGTTAGGAGAGTAGACTTAGAGGACAACACGGCGGATCCACTCACGAAGGCCTTTTCCCAAAGAGAGACTTTTAGGGGATGGTTGAGTATTAGATACTACAACTACTGCGACAGATGGCCCTAGTGCAAGTGGGAGATTGTTAGTTATATGTATGCCCTAGAGGCCATTACTGTACATTGGATGTATATTGTAGTGGATGCTGGGACATATATAGGTAGGACTTTCTTGTTCGACATGATAGTACGCTATCTTGTTGCTCTTTATCTTAACATGTATACTTTTTGTCTCTCTGTTACATGTTGATAAAGCCCTTAGAATGTGTACTCGACTTCCAGGACTATGATGTAGATCATACTAGTGGGGCCTGGGTAGTCCATGAGTACATCCTTCAATGTTCCTAGTCGTGGGAATATCGAGACGGGGCATCGATATTCCAGAGTAGACTAGTGTATATCTTCTCGACCCATGTGATTGGCGATGGATGATCCCATATACATTGGTGTTTGACATCAGAGATGGTATGCGGGTGCTCAGTGGAGATTGGGTATACTGAACGGACTCGCCGAGAACTCCCAGATGGTATTATACCTCACGTCAGATGGCAGTTCTCTGGTGACACTGGTGCAGCTTAGTCTGTAGACCCGAGATCGTCATAGAGTCTTGTGTGTCTCCCACTGTGCTTTGATTTCCACCCTACCACGGCTCTACTGAGTCGTGCAAACATGTGGTTTTTAGGTACAGTCCCGATTCACATGGAGGCAATGAGCGATAGGAGGGGATTCATCTCTCCCGGTATTGGGGGTTGATGTTGCGCTATGCACGACTGGCCATAACAGGAAATCCCTGGCCAGGGTTGCAGTGATATACTGGTAAGAGTTATCAGTAGTTTCACGATTGTTATCGACCTTACGTCGGCATGACTTATCAAGCTACTGGGGTCTGACGTTTACCACCCCTAGGCGAGATATGCGACATATCAGACGAACAGACCGGACTGTACGGTAAGTGTTACTGGTTGGATTCACAGGAGTGTGAGCGGGCTTGCTCGTCGATCTTCTGATTGCTCAATACCTGGGTGGCGTTACGTTTAGCAGACCGCTTGCGGCTTGTGGGTGTTTGATATGATCATCACCTGCTGCCGGCGTATTAACGAGTCTTTAGAGTCCTACACAGAGCTTTCCTGGCTTAAGCGAAACGAAATAGGAGCGCATATGAGATATGTGTGGGACCGAGAATAATGCGTGTATGTGATACCGTATTCCATTCTCGTGATGAATGTATCGATTGGTTGTATGTGATATAACCTAGTTATCGAATCAAGGATTGATTCGATAAGCCGATATATTGGATATTAGTCGGTTATATGCGATATGACCGGATCGTTAAATCAAGTATTGATTTAATGATTTAATGCATAATTGTATATTTGATATATTACATTGTATTAACTAGTATTGGTTCACTTTAAATGGATTTTCTCACTTGAAATACACAAGTTGTATATGTGATATACTTTTTTGCACTTGTTTGTATCATGTTTGATGATACATGCAAACTTGGGTTTGTGTAGAGAATTAAACCATGGTTATGTTAATGGTTAGGGTTTTGATTTACTTACTTATTCATTTATTTATTTATTCATTAATTCATTTTGGGCAAAAATGAAATGGTGGCTTAGTTTGTTTTGTTGTTGAAGCTTCATGAAGCTTTGACTAAGTGACCATTTTGTCTTCATGTCCTAACCCTAACCATTCAACTAAACCCTCGTTAATTCTCTACACTTAACCATGGTTGTAAATATGATAAGTATCATTTTATTTCCTATTTTTAATATACTTATGATATTCTTTCTTCTTCTTCTTCTTCTTCAACAAAGAAGAAAGCTTGTGTCCATCAATGACAACTTGAGAAAAAGAGTGAGAAATCCAATTCTAAAGTGAACCCACTTCCTATTTCTTCATCCTTTACCACTTTCCAAGTAGTATAGGGTGTTTTCTTCACAAGTTTCATGACTTGGTGAAGTTGGAGTTTGATCTTGAGTTGCCTCGACGTAGATCATCTTCGGCATCGAAGTCGGCGACCAAGCCCGATCTTTTCTCCGATGAAACCACCGTGAGAGTCTTGGATTCTGATTGGTACAGCGGAGAGACGTCAACACGGAGCCATGAAGGTGGAGGACCGGATCTATAAAGGTTGTATGTTCGTTCACTCTTAGTTAAAGCCGTTAACTTGCTTGCATCGCCGCATTATCTAGTTAACGATCCGTATTAGGGTTTGTAGGCACATGAAAAAATTCGAATTGGCCATGTTTGATCACTTGTGAGACTTTATTAGTGTGCCTAGGAACCCTACAGTGTGTGTGTGTATATATATATATATGTATATATGTATATATATCTGTGTGTGTGGATGCGTTGGTATATATATACATATACGTATACACGGATGATGAGCTAGTATATGATACTTGGAGATGAGCCGATATGATCGGACATGATGCCGTGAGATTGTGATATGTGATTTGGTCGTGATATGATATACGGCATGATGTTATAGTGGATCGATGGGTGATGTGTTTTCATACACACGAGAATATATGTTTGATGATATTGGAATGTACTAGATTTTAGAACGGTACCCCTAATTCATGATTTTACGATAATGACACCATATGAATAATGAGGTGTATGTGATATTTGACCCGTGCCCCGATTTTAGGATGTCGTACGATAGATTTTACCGTATGAGGTATAAATATGATAATTGATCCACACTCTTGACTCGAGAATGTTGTATTATGTATTTTTACCGTACATGATGCTATTGAGGCGGAATCGCCGACTACTAGATATATCGACTTGGACTTTAGGTGGATTTTCTTACCCTTTCGACTAATTCCTTAGTTTAGTCTTTTAGTTGATTAGGAAGATGTTAGACCAGGATCGAGTCATGCCTATTTTCAAAAACTAACGAATCGTGAGTATTTTCAAAAGACAGCTCAAAGGATATTACGAATTTTTTAAAAGATGTACATTTTCTAAAAAACACCGTAGCCCCTATTTTCTAAAAACCACGATTCACGCTATTTCAAATGCCAAAACTGTATGACTCGTATATAGGAATGTACAATCTTCAATTTTGCGTTTACTATTCATTCTCCGTTATATTCTTGCTCTCTTTGCATTTCATGTTATACATGTGTTTCCTTAACTATTATGATATCGATTGTTAGGACACCAGTACCATTACTGATGATGCGTATGTCCACGGACACTTACTTGTCGGCTCACACACATCATCATCGGTAATTGCCATGTCACGTACACTTTAGAGAATATTACTTCATTGATATAACTTGCTAGCTGATAGTTCCAATATATCATTACTATGCTAGTTTAGATATAGCATTCTTTACTCAGATACCCATGCATGTTTATATTCATTTGTCATGCAATATTCTGGGGCTTTATGCCGATAATTCACTGTTTATTGACTCTCGATTTTGGGATTTCGGATTTTCCATGAGATTTCTGGATTTAGAGAAACCGCAAGGATTTTATAAACTCATTATCATTTCTAAGGATAGAAATTTGCGGTTTTCTCGTGATATGATGTGAGAGGTGTCCGCCATGAGTTTTCTCGGTTCTTGAGCGGTATCATACACCCGATTCGAGGAGGAGGATGAATCGTCTGTGGATGCATAGTGGACCCGGTACGGTACGCTGGGGCAAGATGGTCATAGATGATGGCGTTGAGCCCCGCAGGGGAGCACTACCGATCGGTTATTTATGACGCGGTGGATATCCGGAGGATACCGACATAGTCGTGAGATTTGATGATATAGGCCGATCCGAACTGACGGAGCCCGAGATATTCAGATATTGGGATATATATATTGTGTCGATGCTTGACACGGATTTTCTATCGATTTCATTTATGATACTTCGATTTTTACACTAAAATCTTACCGAGATAAGAAAACAGTTTTCTCGTACAAGATGTTTTCTGCTTTCATTCTTAATGCATTCGTACATCATATATGTGACGTGTTGCTACCTGAGGCACTGATACGAGCACTTGGTATTACACTTATGTTTAGATGATTACCCTTGCTACTTAGATGTTTCAGTTATATTATGAGGAGTTTACTGTATGGCCAAGGATATAGTCATACTTTCGATTTCTGCTCGGTGATGTCTTCTACTCACGAGTTGGGAACTCACCCTCGTTGTGCCACAGTTTCTTGCAGGTTTTGCAGTACAGGTTCCGTAGCGGCTTGCTGGCACTTCACTTTCTCCCGAGTGATTGCTTTGGTGGGTGGGTTCACTTGCATCGTGACCACCGTTATAATTTTATTTATTTCAGTTGTATCTAGTAAGCTCCCTCAACCAGACTTGTATATTTAGTTGACTTAGAAAACCACAGTTGTTTATTCTTTCGACCATAGAGTCGCGCTCATGTATTATTATGGTTTTCTGGCCTCCTTGATGATGTTGCGTTCTTTACTTTTTCTAAGTCTTGATCCTTGCTCTTCGGCATTGTATATTCATTTTATCTTGCGTGGTTGTTCCGTCATTTGGCGAAGAGCCAGCTCCCGCTTGGGGATGCCTTTATTATATTGCTTGTACCGTTTTCGGGTTAAAATATACAAAGGAGGTGCTAACGAAATTTTCAATGGCGAAAAGTGTTATCAACTAGTTACAAAACGTTTTTTTCATATTATATTACCTATGTATTTAAAGAAGGAACCTGATTTCGTTAAACCTTATTTCAAAACTTCACCTCCACTATTTTCCCTAAAAGGTTTAGATTTCTGGGATTTTGACTTACCTGAATTAGGTGGGGTCCTATAGACTTCACATGATTCAAGTGCCAGTCACGTGCCATTTCGGGTCATGACAGTACAATACGCAATTGCGACGGAGTTTTGATCCGAATCAAAACTTCGTGGCAATCGATCAATTGAGACTAAACGGCTAGGTTTACAATATACTAACTAGTTTTCATAAAACTAATTAATCCAGATTCTAATAATTGTATCATACATCACAAAGCTTGTAAAGTAACAGCGACATTAGAATTCCGCACGCAATTAGCAAACTAAACCAATTTTTCCAAGACATGAAAAATCCAGTGAGCTAAAGTTCCAAAACCAATCGTTTTAAGCCAATCCGGGAAATGAAACGAACTCGAAACCCGCCCGAATCTTTGCGGAGGCAAAGATCCTAAAATTAACTATCGAATGGAGGGATTCGGGGGGGTACCAACCCCCGAGGGCTACCTCGAAGTGGCCCCTAGGGGAAGGCAGACCCGAGAGCACCCAATTAGGGTGCTCTCGGGTCACCCACCCCTAAGGCCACCTTGTGGTGGCCTTGGGGTGTAGTTCCGTCCTCTAGTCCCCCCCGGGGTATTCCCGGGGTGCGCACGCTCCACCCCATGGCTTCTTGGTTCAAACCATGATCCCGCGGGGTATGCAAACAACTCAAAACATCATTTTGGAAACTGTTTTTATCGGCAGTTTTTGCGTGACAAAAACGACGGATTTCTAACGTCGCTACAAGCTACCCTAATTTTCTAGCTTGGCTCTGATACCATGAAAGTTGACCCAACCACTACCATGATGTTTTAGTAGAGCATCAAGCATGCCAAATTTTAATTTTTTATTAGGTGCTAAGTTAGACTATACAAGATCATTGCTAGAATATTAGGGTTTGCTATAAAACCATCATGAAGGGAAGGAGGTTATACCAACGTAAATCGAGTCCTTCACTTCACATGCTCCGTGTAGTAGTCTCGCGACTCCTCTAGGCTCCACTTGAGGCTTTGGACAAACTTCCTCCAATGACCTTCATGCCGAAGATGATCTACGCGAAGTCCCTCCAACTCAAGCTACCTCTACACTAAACTCTTTAGCGTAGTAAACACGCTACACTCGATTGCTAGTCAACTGTAGGATGGTGAATTAGGGGATGTTAAAAGCTCACAAGTTTGTGTTCAAGCTTCATGGTTCACATCACATGTGAGGGTTGAATCTTGAACCATGGGATTGAGGAAGAAGAAGAAGCTAGAGAGCAACCATAGGAGCAACTCAAGAAAAATGGCTAAGTGTTGAGAATGAGCTTAGAATGAATGGCAACACTTAACCCCCACTCATTCAAGCATGGAATTTTGCAATATAAAATTGCAACCATGCTTGAATAGTGAGTCAAGATGAATAAACAAATATAAATCCCATGCTTGGAACCATGCTCTCATTTTTCACTTCATTTCTATTTTCTCAAAATAGAATTTTATGCCATGCTTCATTATTATATATATATATCATATATATTAATATATATATATATATATATATATTATGAAGAATAAATAGTGAGCTAATGATATTAGTTAAGATATAATTATATCATATATAATATATATCACATTATTAAATCAACATTTGATTTAATAATCCGGTTATATCACATATGACCGACTAATATCATATATTTGTATATCACATTATCAAATCAACACTTGATTCGAAAATCTGGTTATACCACATATAACCGAACCGATAACAGATAACTGTCAGATTACAATATGATATCACATGCACGTATTTAATCAGGCCCACACGCATATCACATATTTGTCCTACTTCATTTCTCTTGAACCAGGGAACTTCTGTGTGGGACTCTAAAGACTCGTCAATACGCCAGCAGTAGGTGATGATCATATCAGTCAGCTACAAACCGTCAGTCGTACTAGATGGACGTAACGGTTACCCGGGTATTGAGCAATATGAAGATCAACAAGCAAGATTGTCCATAGTCTCTATGAATCCTATCAGTAACACCACCGTACAGTCCGGTCACTTCATCTGATATGTCGCATATCATTTCTAAGGGTGGTAAACGTCAGAGCCCAGTAACGTGATAAGTCATGCTGATGTCTGACCTATAACGGTTTAAGAAACTACTCATAACACTTATCAGTAAATCTCATACCTAGCCCTTGCCAGGGACATCCAGCTATAGCCAATCGAGCATAGCGCAACATCAACTCCTAATACCGAGAGAGACGAAACCCCTCCTATCGCTCATTGCCTCCATGCAACTCGGGGCTGTACCCAAAATCCTCCTGTTTGCACGTCTCCTTTGAGCGTGGTAGGGAGGAAATCAAAGCACAATGGGAGCTGCACAAGACTCTATGACGATCTCGGGTCTACAGACTAACATGTCCCAGTGTCACCAGAGGACTGCTATCTGACGATAGGTATACTACCATATATAAGTCCTCGGCGAGTCATGTTCGGTGTACCCATTCTCCAATGAGCACCTATGTAGAATCTTTGATGTCACACACCAATGGTTGTGGGATCAACCATCGCCCTCAAAGGGATAAGAAACGTACACATTAGTCTACTCTGGAATGTCGATGCCCTAGTCTCGATATTCCCTCGACTAGGAACTTATTAAAGGATGTACTTTTAGACCACCCTTGCCCCAATAGTATGATCTCATCATAGTCCTGGTAGTCAAGTACATATCCTAAGGGCTTTATAAACATGTATGAGAAAGACAGTATAAATACCAGTCTACATGTTAAGATAAAGGCAACCTGATAGCATACTATCATATCGAGCAAGAAAGTCCTCTATATATATGTCCAAGCATCCACTATATCAACAATAATGGCCTCTAGGGCATACATATTCCTAACAATTATACCAATCGTCGGGTAGCAGTTCCCAGGTGACATGAATACAGCTTAGTCCATCGACTTGACACTGCTACTTTGCCTCGAGTGTGTTCCCACTGTTCTTTGATTACTATCCTACCATGGCTCAAAGGAGTCGTGCAAACAGGTAGTAGTTGGGTGTAGTCCCGAAGCACTTAGAGGCAGTGGCGGTTAGATAGGATTCAACTCTCCCGGTATTGGGGGTTGATATCGTGATGTGTTTGGAAAGCCATTACACAAAGTCCCTGTCTAGGGCAAGCGAGATTTACAGGTAGGTACTCCAGTAGTTTCTCAGGGTGTTTTGTGCTACACTCCGGCATGACTTATTGCGCTATTAGGGGTCTGACGATTACAGCCCCTTAGGCCCAATATGCGATACTCTTAGACGAACAGGCCGGACTGTACGGAGATTGTCACAGATTGGCTAAGTAAGTGTTCGGATGAGTTTGCTCATCGGCCTTCTTATCAACAGATACCTGGGTAGCCGTTACGTGCAGCTAGTTGATCGCATGCCAAAAGCGTGTCGGATGTTCAAAGAATTAAAGTATAACCGCGATCAGGACGGTGTCGCTTTGCAGCTAGCCGGTTGAGCACGGGTCGGTCCACATGGAGATGGTTGTTATGTCCTTTCTTGTCTTAGACGAGTCAATAAAGAATGTTGTATGAGTTTGTTCGAGACTAACCTATGTGTTTATTTGCAAGTATAAAGTTGTTAAGAAGAAAATACGAGATTGTAAGCTGAGAAATCCGTACTCAAAACCTTTAAGACGAGTCTTGACCAATTGAAGCTAGACAATCGGCAATAACGTGGATTAGGGGATTTAAGCGCGGTATTCGTGGAATCCGGCTTATTTACCCTTGTCCTTCCGTTCTTGTCTCTTGCTTTCGCCTCCGGCCAAACCGAACGCAACCGGTCGCGGTTAGGAATCACCGCTACCTTGTCAGGGTACGGTGCCTAACGGAGCGCTTGCGTATGGTTTGGGCGGAGTTCAATGGAAAATAACGGGAAAAGGAATTGGGCAAAGAATTGTTAACTTACAATATCATATGATTCTTAACAACAACAATAAATACAACATTCACAAAATGAACAAAAGAGAACAAAAAGAAAAGACAAAGAAAAGAATAGAATACAAGTAATTAAGTGCATGAATATAAATTGCAAGTAATTAAAGTGCAAGGAAATAAGTTGCAAGTAATAAAAAGCAAGTAATAAAAAGCGAGTAATAAAAGAACAAGGAACTAGGACTCAAGACAAGCATGTGATCAATAGCTAACCCTTAAACTTGCAAGCTCAATCAAGAGGTTGCAAGATCAAGGGAAGGGTAGAGAACGCATGTGAAATGAAGTGCTAGTCCCGTGAGAAAATACGACCCTTGAGATCAATAACTAACTCTTAACCATTCAAGCTCAATGAAGAGGTTGAATGATCAAGAGAAAGCAAGAATCTCAAGGGGAAGAAGAAACACAAGAGAATGATACAAAACCCTCATCTTCATTGATCTCCACTCAAAAAGCTCTCACTACAATTTTCATGGAAAAAGAATGAAGAAGAAGAAGAAAAACTATACAAAAGACTACAAAAGAGGAACAAAAGAATAACCCTAAGGCTTGGCAAGTTCTGCTGTATTTATAGGCAGGGAAATGAAATCCTAGGGCAACTACCAAAACCCAAACAGAATGACCAATATACCCCCCAAAATTCTGCAGGTGCGGCGCCAGTACGGCCGCGGATCCGCGGCCTGGACCCCACTTTGGCCGCGGATCCGCGGCTCTACTGTAGAGTTAGGGTGTCGTTTTCTCTGTGGTCCCCTGGTCTTCTGTGCTCTGTTCTCTGGTTCATGTATTTTCTTAAAATACATTCACATTTCTTCCAGAATTTCTGTTGAGGAAAGGTGGACTTTTGTGGATGCATTTGTCATGATTGCCTCGAGCTCCGCGTAGATTTCTTGGAACTTGTTGTTGCCATTGAGCCTTGTGCATGAAGGTGACATTGATTTGACATTTCGTCTCCCTAAACTGGTATCTGGCAACACACGGATGAGGAGCGGAGACCGTGTTTTATCTGTGGTTGGCAGGAACCCGGATTTTGTCGTGTTTTCCATGAATTTCACTGTTCAGAGCCGAGAACCTGTATTCTGTAAATGTGTAACAAACACGGATTAAAAACACCTGCCTATAAACAAACGAGCGTAAGAATGGGCGGTATAAAATGCAATATTCTGGTATGAACAAATACCCCCAAACTTAACTTTTGCTCGTCCCGAGGAAAACCAATTATTCATAAAAAATAAAATCCTAACCGCACTTTCGCAGGGAACGCGATTGCACTGAGCGCGTGCAACAAGCCGTTAAACCTCTAGGTGTCCCTAGTAGGAGGAGTGTTGTCTCCTGAGGGTTTTCAGCGGATACTACCCACAAAATCCCGTCAAGCTAGTGTCATAAGTTAACGTCGATTCTACTCCTACAGTTTAGTATTTACGTTAGAAACTCTATCATCCTAAGTTAGAAATATCCAACCCTTATTCTTCACACCTCCTATCTATTTAACTTTAGATCATATACGTTCCAAAAATGTTTAGAAAGATGTTGGTATCTCCTGAGTTTTCCTTCTAAAGTGTGGTCTTAAATCAGGGATTTTTATCAACTTTACAGAAAACACAAGTCTTATTCTTCATCTCTATCTTTTATCAAACATCGATTATATACCCCTACGTGTGTGTATATTTGCACCCCTACACTTAAGAATTCAATTCAAGCTATAGTACCCTTGCCCTAATACCTAATACTACTTCTTTTCATTAAGGATGGACGGTTTTGCTCACACACCTTTCATGCGACTATTAATGTTTCTTGAGGCACTAACGGCCGATTACTGAATGTGTGAGCTTTAAAGCGTAAATAGCAGTTTCCAGGTCTTGACTTTATTCTATTTTTCTTTTTCTTTTTCTTTTTCTTTTTCAAGACCGGATATATTTTTCAATATGCTCTTTTGGTGTTTAGCTTTAAATACCGTTTTTTCTTTCATACTAGGCTTTCAGGCAAGAGTATTTCTAGGTATCCTCTACTATCCCAAGTTTCAAGTACGTGTAGGTGCAGTTTGTAGGGTATATACTTTCTAAATTTGAACTTAAGAAAAGAAACTATTTTTCAGACTTATCCTCCGGTAAAGCTTCAATACTTTCCCTTCTTCTTGACTTAACTCAAAAAAAAACTGAACTCAAGATTACCTATTTCTCAAAAAAAACTGTAAGGACGTATAATCACCAAGTTTAAACAGAATGATGGTTATTTTTAGGATTTTCAATTCCTAGGCCTAGAATTTAGTTATTTCTATCATATCAACTAAACTTTCAGAATAAAGATCTAAGTTACCTTATTAGCTAACTTGACGACAAAGTTTTTATAATTTTGGAAAATTTTCGATTTTTATGGGTTTTTAAATAAGGTATGCAAATGCAAAATATACAAATGAATGCGAAGAAAGAAAGCTTACCGAGCACACCCCCAAACTTAAACTTGACAGTGCCCTCACTGTCAGGCTATACCAAGAGGGTCAAAATTGTCGTCGCTCCCCCTTAAAACAAATTATATACAAAACAGAAAGGAAAACCAAAAATATATACAAAAAAGGTGTCCCCCCTAAACTTAAGTAAAACAGTGTTTCCACTGTTAAGCGTTGAAATTCAGGATTAGGGGGGAAAGAAAACAGTTTCAAACTGTACAAGGCCTTACACAGGCCAAAAGTTAACACCAACCATTCAAAAATTTTATCGTGATAAAGCAGCGGCTGGTGAAAGAAGGTGAAGAGGAAGAAAATGGAGAATACGCGAGACCGTATGGAGATAGAAGCGGGATACGGTCTCGGTATATGAGAAGAAGAATGGCGGAAGGGAGAAAGAAGTGGAATACGAACTTGAGGGTGCAAATGGAGTAAATAGATGAGCACAATTTGTGATGAGCGATGTGTAAAAAGTGATTGTGCTAATCTATTAACCCGTCGAGAGATTGGGTCAAGTCCCTCAAGATTCGTAAGAAACCATGGGTACGCCGAACTTGGTAAACCAGACACAGGAAGTGAAAATGATACGGGCTCTTGCAAGGTCGGAACGATGGAAAGGATGGAGGGAAGTGGTTGACGAATGTTATCGGTTAAGGGTTCTGGATGGTGTACACAGTCAGTGAAAGGAACAGGATGAATTGGAAAATCCGACTCATCATCTAGAACTGTTTCATCCTCAAAAATATCCTCAAAATTTTCCTTAAAGTTAAGCTCATCCATGCATATTTCATCAAAGTCCAGACGCATATGGGGTTCGGGAAAAACATTTAATGACTCGGGATGATGATTTGAAGAGACAAACTTAGCCAAATCTATGGGTTCATCATCCAAAATATTCCCAGCGTCAATATCCTTAATCAAGTGAAAATCAAAATTCTCTGACACCTCAACTAAAGCATGGATATCAATCAATTCAGGTTCTAGAGTGGAGGTGTAGAGGTCAAAAGGATTGGGTGTGGTTTCACTTGGCAAGGTCCCTTCACAATCTGGCAAATCAAACACCACAAAGTCGCACAACTCATTAATCATTCTATCTTCAATTGATAAATCATGTGGGACACTCGATAGACTTTCAAAACAGGAGTTGTGGGATTCAATTTGGGACGGGTAGGTTTGATTTGGAAGGGGGTACAGCTCACTCTCTCCACTCAAATTCACAGCCTGTCCTACCGCCTCATCATACATTGGAAAATTTAGAGCTAGCTGAAAACTAGCTACCGGGTCACTAGGTTGCATGAGAGCGGCCATGGACGCATTCAAATCCATCATCTGTTGGCTTGACGCTACCCTAAAGTCTTCCAACGACTGTTCCAGACTAGACATGGGTTGTGAAGGAGTTTCAGTAAAAGATTCACAGTTGTATGGATACTGAAAACTCCCAAATGGCGGTTCTGAAGCAATGTCTAGGGAAGGTGCAAAAGTAGGGTAGGATTGGTAGGAATTGAATGGCTGGACAGGAGCAGGATTAACATTTGGATAAGAAGGTGAATGGAATTGTTGATCCCAAGAATTTGTAGTGGTGAAAGGAGTGAAAGATCGGCTACGGGATTGTTCAATTCGTTCAGCAAGAGACATTGGTCTCGGGGTTACAACTGGACTTTCAAAAGGGGTATCAACACAAGAAGGGGTGAATGTTTGAAACGGTTGATACGAAGTGGATTGCGGGGTCCAGTTGTTTGTCCTAGACGCGTCTATCCGATCTTTCAAAGAAATTTTGGGCATGGAGGGGTCATTCGATGTTCGGCCAAAGCAAGAACCGTATGAAGTAATGTCTGGTTGTGGGTACCAAAGTTCGGCAAGAGTTTTGCGAGGTGGGGTACCCATGATATGAAGAGAGAAAAAGAAAGGTAGAGAAAAAGGAGGGGGAAAAGAATGTGATTTTTTAATTTTTTTTAGTTAGTTGTTAGCAAAAGAATGAAATATACACAAAAAAGAATATGGACAAAAATAATCACGACACAAAAATACCACACACCTAATCGTTCTAGGGTTCACCTAGGTCAACTAGACCTGCTCCAGAACTTGATTGTCGAAGTAAAACTGTGTCGAGAAACGGGCTCAAGATACACTGATCACGAGGCCAGGTAAGTGCAGAGATAAGGGGAGGTTTTCCAACGCTTTCGCGAAGTTCCTTAATTAAATAACCCTTTCTCTTTTGGCGGTTTCGCCGTTAACACTTTCCTAGACACCCCGTAAACAATATACCGTTAAGCGAGATTCTAAACACAGTTAACTTCTCCTAGTGAGCACGAAGTCCTTAAGGCTTAAAGTCTAGTTTCTTTTAAATTTTGTGCGGGTAAACGTTATGCTCATGTTCGTGATTTGTGGGCCACGGAAAGGTGATGAAATCCTTTACCGTATATTGTGGGGTTCGCTTGCCCTTAAGTCCGTATTAATGTATGCAATGCACAATTCAATTAAAATTCTATAAAGAATCAAAAAATTGTTTTTTTTTAGCACGGCACTGCAACAAATACGGATTAGTCAATTTTGGCGTTTGCTAGCGAACTTGCAAAGAATCCTGCAAAGAATAGTATATTGGAAGCGTCGGATTTGAGAAGAAGGTGTTAGGAAAATACGTACCGTTAAGTTTTGGGTTAGGAACCCCCGTTGAATCGAATCCGGTAAGCTTGAAAGGTTCGCTTGCGCGGGTCAAACTACCCGGATCTTTGGCACTGTACTTCGTAATCACCTTAACCTTGAATGCACACTTTGCTCCCCACAATCGCAGTTTGCAAATGCGCAAAAATCTGCACTCTTGCCCACAAAAATGTTCAAAAAAAACAAAAAGATATTTTTTTTATATACAAAAAGAATATTAACCCGAATAACAAGAAAGAAAATACGCTACCGTCTCCCCGGCAACGGCGCCATTTGATCGCACGCCAAGAGCGTGTCGGATGTTCAAAGAATTAAAGTATAACCGCGATCAGGACGGTGTCGCTTTGCAGCTAGCCGGTTGAGCACGTGTCGGTCCACAGGGAGATGGTTGTTATGTCCTTTCTTGTCTTAGAAGAGTCAATAAAGAATGTTGTATGAGTTTGTTCGAGACTAACCTATGTGTTTATTTGCAAGTATAAAGTTGTTAAGAAGAAAATACGAGATTGTAAGCTAAGAAATCCGTACTCAAAACCTTTGAGCCGAGTCTTGACCAATTGAAGCTGGACAATCGGCAATAACATGGATTAGGGGATTTAAGCGCGGTATTCGTGGAATCCGGCTTATTTACCCTTGTCCTTCCGTTCTTGTCTCTTGCTTTCGCCTCCGGCCAAACCGAACGCAACCGGCCGCGGTTAGGAATCACCGCTACCTTGTCAGGGTATGGTGCCTAACGGAGCGCTTGCGTATGGTTTGGGCGGAGTTCAATGGAAAATAACGGGAAAAGGAATTGGGCAAAGAATTGTTAACTTACAATATCATATGATTCTTAACAACAACAATAAATACAACATTCACAAAATGAACAAAAGAGAACAAAAAGAAAAGACAAAGAAAAGAAAAGAATACAAGTAATTAAGTGCATGAATATAAATTGCAAGTAATTAAAGTGCAAGGAAATAAGTTGCAAGTAATAAAAAGCAAGTAATAAAAAGCGAGTAATAAAAGAACAAGGAACTAGGACTCAAGACAAGCATGTGATCAATAGCCAACCCTTAAACTTGCAAGCTCAATCAAGAGGTTGCAAGATCAAGGGAAGGGTAGAGAACGCATGTGAAATGAAGTGCTAGTCCCGTGAGAAAATACGACCCTTGAGATCAATAACTAACTCTTAACCATTCAAGCTCAATGAAGAGGTTGAATGATCAAGAGAAAGAAAGAATCTCAAGGGGAAGAAGAAACACAAGAGAATGATACAAAACCCTCATCTTCATTGATCTCCACTCGAAAAGCTCTCACTACAATTTTCATGGAAAAAGAATGAAGAAGAAGAAGAAAAACTATACAAAAGACTACAAAAGAGGAACAAAAGAATCACCCTAAGGCTTGGCAAGTTCTGCTGTATTTATAGGCAGGGAAATGAAATCCTAGGGCAACTACCAAAACCCAAACAGAATGACCAATATACCCCCCAAAATTCTGCAGGTGCGGCGCCAGTACGGCCGCGGATCCGCGGCCTGGACCCCACTTTGGTCGCGGATCCGCGGCTCTACTGTAGAGTTAGGGTGTCGTTTTCTCTGTGGTCCCCTGATCTTCTGTGCTCTGTTCTCTGGTTCATGTATTTTCTTAAAATACATTCACATTTCTTCCAGAATTTCTGTTGAGGAAAGGTGGACTTTTGTGGATGCATTTGTCATGATTGCCTCGAGTTCCGCGTAGATTTCTTGGAACTTGTTGTTGCCATTGAGCCTTGTGCATGAAGGTGACATTGATTTGACATTTCGTCTCCCTAAACTGGTATCTGGCAACACACGGATGAGGAGCGGAGACCGTGTTTTATCTGTGGTTGGCAGGAACCCGGATTTTGTCGTGTTTTCCATGAATTTCACTGTTCAGAGCCGAGAACCTGTATTCTGTAAATGTGTAACAAACACGGATTAAAAACACCTGCCTATAAACAAACGAGCGTAAGAATGGGCGGTATAAAATGCAATATTCTGGTATGAACACTAGTACCACTGACGGCTTATGGTTAAACCTACTGCCGGCGTAGTGTTAAGTCTTTAGAGTCCCACACAGAGGGTTTCCCTACATCGGGGAAAAGATGTAGAGGCCGTATGGTTTTACGGCAGGGCTTCGATCACATACGTGTACTTGTGCACGTATGATGTTCGGGTGGATAATACTAGTGGGCTTTGGTTTAAGCCGGATCCTAGTATTATATTGTTGGATTATTTTCATCTCTTTGTATTCATATTTTTCGGAATACGAATACGGGTATGTATATACGGATAAGGGGCATTCTTTTAATTTACTCAAGATTGTTTTTAGAAGAAGACACCTCATATTTGTGTTAACCATTTAGATTAAATGGTTATAAGGTGGAGGAAATGAGGTAGAGGTTTGCATTAAGTGAAGCATGGCTACTTGGTGACTCATGGCATGACTCATTAGGTGACTCATGAAGCATGCTAGATATTTTGGTGAGATAGTTTCTTACATGAATTTTTCGATGATGCTTCATTAGTCACAACTCTTAGCCATATTCATTCACTTGCTCATCTTCACTCTCTTTTCCTCAAGCTCCCCTTCTTCTTCCTCATACCCTTCATGTCTTATGTGTTGAGAAACCTAGGGTATTTAGAGACAAAGTAATCTATCTATACTCTCTACATCATCTAGGACATCTAGTTTAGTGAACTAGGTGCCCTAGTTACCTCAGATTTAAGGTAGGAGCTTGGACTATAGACTCTCGGGTGGATCGTCTTTGACTTGAGAGGACCGATGTGGAGGCCCGATCCGTGAATGATCTGAGGAGCCTATGACGAGAAGGAAGAAAGCAAGAAGACCCGAAGGACATGGTTCTGTGAGGTATAACTTTCTATCCGAGTAGTTAACCTCAAACATTTTTTCTAGTTAGGGTTCATGTATCAATCCTAGGGTTCAAGTCGGTGTTGCAAAGCATAGAAAAATCGTTTTTTGCATATTCTGCCTCCCTGCGAACCTGCGGGATCCGCGACATCGACTTACACTAAGAAAACTAGAACCATGGATATACCTTCCTACACGTACACTACTATGGTTTATAGTATCCTAGAACCTATTAGCTCGGTATACACATCTAAATTATATATGTATATATACATACATATATATATATATATATAAACTGTATCTCTAATATCCTAGTACTATGGTTGCGGGGGTGCTATACGCTATCCACCCGACTTCCCCCGTAGATAAATATCTACTCACTTACTATTCTCGCTCTAACCGAAGTCGATGAACGCCTTGCTCTCTTTCGTCATCCCGGAAGTCCACGCGGATGTACCTACAAATCAAAGCATATCGTATCGAAATCAAAATCAAATCCGAAAACCGATACGGCAAGCGAAACGTACATAGTTTAGAACCTATAGTCCATGCATGCAAGAACAACCAAACAACTCCCAACGTTGACGTACAAACGTCAAACGACCGAGTCAAAACTCAAATATCAAAAACCTAGTTTTCAAAAGTCGCAAAACGAAATCAGAAACGTAGTAAAACACTCCCAGATTCTACCTAAGGTGAATTTAGAACATTTTGCACATTGGATAGGCCTAGTTATCAGATGATTGAGCTATGGACCAAAAACAAAACCCTAACTCCTATATCGGGCCGCAATTTGCGGCCATATGGGTTAAATCGGCAGCCAAGTATGGGAGATTAGGGCTCGGGCTTCTAGGGTAGCTTCCTAATTGCCTGCACATCTCACTGTACTTGCTATTTAATTTTCAGAGCTCCTGGATAATACCAGATTCCATTAGAACACCATAATTCAACAAAAACCCGGTATCCGAAAATTCTAAGTTATTGTTTAAGACTTCAAAGCTCATTTTAAACAAGGCTTCCATCACTACTAGGCCAAAGGACATTCACTACACCTTCACTAACCTCTGCTACAAGTTTCATCCACTAATACTTATCCTAGAATTTTCCAAGATCACCAAAACATAAATTTTTTAACTCTAGACATAGGATTGAGATTGGAAAACTAAACATTTGAGCAAAGTGTTGGAGATAGTGCCCTCAGAGTCGATTATTGGATCACAGGCACGTGATTGCAATGATTAAGGGAGGACCTGTCCCAGTAGGACAGTCTTACTCAAGATGATAGTATGCTATCTGGTTTATCTTAGTCATCGTGTACTGCTTTAGGTGACCATACAGGTCACTATTGCACGTTGATAGAGCCCCTAGGATTCTTACTTGACTACCGGCAGTATGAGGGCGATCATATACGTGGGAGCTGGGGTCTATAAGCACATCCTTAAAAGGTCCCTAGTCGTGGGAGTTTCGAGACAGGGCATCAATACTCTAGAGTAGACTAGTATATACAGTCAAGACCCCGATGAGGGGCGGTGGCCGGTCTCACAAGCCACTGTGTCAGTTGGTTCACCTAAGATGTATATAGGTTCTCATTGGGTTATGAGTACACCGGACAGGACTCGCCGGGAACCTGCTAGTTGCTATTATACCTGACGTCAGATAGCAGTTCCCTGGTGACATGTGTACAGGTTAGTTCATCGACCTGAGATTGTCATTTTTCTCGTGTGAGTTCCCACTGTGCTTTGATTACTACCCTACCACGCTCAAAGGAGACGTGCAAATAGGTTTTAGTTGGGTACAGTCCCGAGCCACCTGGAGGCAGTGAGCGGATCTGCAGAGGTTCGTCTCTCCCAGTATTGGGGGTGAGATCGCGCCGTGTCTAGGACAGCCATTACATAAAGCCCTCGGCCGAGGCAGGAGATTTACTGGTAGGTATTCCATTAGTATCTCAGGGTGTTCTGGGCTACACTCCGACACAACTTGTACCGCTTTTGGGGGTCTGACATTTACCAACCCCCTAGGCCCGCCATGCGATGCTCATAGAAGAACGGACCGGACTGTACGGATATTGTCACTGACAGGCTCAGTAGGGTGTCAGGATGAGTTCGCTCATCGACGTTCCTTTTGGTCAATACCTGGTAGCCCGTTACGTATAGGCTAATACCTCTGACGTGCTAGTGGTTAAATCCACAACCAAAGTATTGACGAGTCTTTAGAGTCCCCTACAGACCAGTTTCTCAAGTTTCGGGAGAAACGCTGTAGAGGCCGTATGGAGATATGGCAGGGTTCGATCAGATACGTGCGGTATTGCACGGATCATGATCGGATGGATAATACTAGCAGGCTTTGGTTTAAGCCGGATCCTAGTATTGTACAGTGTAGATTTTGTCTCTTTGCATTTGTATTCAGTAGGAATACAAATGCAGGCATGTATATGCAGTCGCGGGGTTTTCCTGTAATTTATTACGGGATCAGTTTTCTGAAGTTGCTAGTTTACATTCCGTTCCGGCCAGATCGTGGAGGGTTTATTTGTGAAATGGTGGCATCATGATGGTTCATGCATGATGAGATTCTTTTTCCATCACTTGCTTGCATTAAATGAGATGGAACTTTGATTAGATGAGATTAGAAATGGTGTGACCATTTTTCCTTTCTCATGTTGATACATATTCTTTCTTGCAAGATTCCCTTTTGCTCTCTCCATCATTTTTCTTGTGTAGGAGCCGGCCACTTCAAGGGGAGAGGGAGAGAGTTTTCATTTGGGTGAGGGAAATTGATTCATGACATTTTTTAGCTTGCTACAAAATTCCCCACCTCTCCAAAAGTTCACTCCTCCACATCCATACAAGGCAACTTCAACCCCAAGAGACAACCATTCTACACTTCATCTACAGAACTCCTTCGGCACGTTGGCTCGCCAACTTCGTGCCCGAGTTGCCTCGGTCCAGAGGTGGGAGCCCGTAAAAGAATCCGACGATGTGGAGCCCGTTCCGACGAGTAGACGAAGACCGGAGATTCCGTGAGGAGATCGGAGTGGAGGCCGAAGACCGAAGGACACGGATCGCTCGGTATAGCTTCCTACTCCTTTTCTTGTTTGCTAGAGTTAGGTTAATGGCCCGATCCGGGTTTAATAGTGCGCGGTGGTGCCGGTTTCTAGTTTTTAGAAAAGTTTTGTTTCCGCATTCCGGCGTCGGATTGACGGCCGGGGCGCCGCCGTGCACTTATACAAAGGTGAGTGTTTTACCTCAAGGAAGCAACTGAAGAAAATTCTTTGGTGGTCTAAAGTGCTCAAAACTCCAACTTGATCCCATCATGATACTTGTAGTGAACTTAGGAATAATTTTTGTGAACGTTGCATACGGTTTTGGGGTGGTTTTGAAGGTGGTTTGTGGTGGTAATAAGGGTGGAGGAGGTGGAGAAAAATGGAGGAGATGAAGAAAGAGAATGAGGGAAGAAAATGAAGAAAAGATTAGATGAAGAAAACCCAAATAAATGGTTGTAGTAACCATATCTCTTTCCCTTTCTTTCATTCTCTCTCATGCCCATGCTTCCATGTCAACTTGTCCCCTTGATTTTTCTTTTCTTTTTCTTCTCCTTTTCTCTTTTCTTTTCAAATACAAAACCATAATACAAATCAAAATCACAATGTTACATGTCATGACATATTAAACATGGTTTTAACAAAAAATGGCTTTGGTTTAATGCATAATTAGTAATATACTAATCAATTTTAACATAAACTTGTATGTAAATAATTGTGTAATAATTTATAAAATGTCCAAATCAAATAAATACTTTCATAATTAATAATTCATATTAATTTCCAAATATTTTCCAAAATATAGGTATATAATTATACCATTTTGCTAAAACTTATTTCCATACTTGCATAATATTCACAATAATTACTATTTTATTATTTATATTCCAAAAATAATATTTTCTATTTTCTGAAATATAACAGTCTTCCCCCTTGAATAAATTCGGTCCCTGAATTTAAATTTAAACCCCAAAATATTAAAGCATTTCAGTAAATCAGTCAAATCAACGGGGCTCCGAAATCACGAATACGTAAGATATATCATAACGCAACGCACGCGCATGAAGCGGGTGCAAAACTAAATAATCAAACTCCATAAAACGTCATGCCAATCATAGAAGCTATGATTTATATGCAAGTTTCAAATTTTACTGTTAATTCAAGTATCATATACTCAAGACTATAATACATATATAGTACGTATCCTTGTGAAATCGTCTAAATAACTGAATAAAAATACATGAAAAGTTCTTTTCGAATCACCGTGTGATACGTATATCACGGCACAAGTAGCGGAAGTTTATTTTTGAAGAAATAGATATATATCTATATACGTTTTACTTAAGATATAAGTCTTGCCTTTTGAAAATGATTTAGAAGGGTTTTCTTTGTAAAAGTTCATGTCATTCATGGACACATAGGAAAATAGTGAGACTATAGCCCCTTTATGAAAACCTCTTCGATAAACATTGATGCATGCAAAAATACTCAGGTACTGTCCTCAGACCAGTCATATTCAGCTACTATATAATATAATATATATCATAAAAACATGATACTCGAAAGAAGAAATCAACCTCAATAGGTGTTGATTGATTATGTGAAAGTGTAGTAAATAACCGCAATCAATAACGGTGTCGTATGTAGCTAGCCGAGATGAGTACGGGTCGTCCACAGGGATACGTGGAACTTTCTAATCTTGCTTTAGACGTGTTGAATAGAAGAAGAATAGGGAGAATAGTTGTAGATCCTAGATCTATGTTAAACACGGATATAGATTTTGGATGTAGAATATATAAGAAGAATACTTGTAGGGTTCGTTAGGATTTAGTAGTCATGGACGACTAATAAAGATGACTCATTTTATCTATTGATATATTTAAAACTAGATTGATAGTGATGAATGAGGATTAGGGTTCTTGGAAGAAACTTGGGTTTCCCCACTATTGACCCTTGTCCCTTCATTAATCTCTATTTATGTCTAGCCCTTAACAAAACAATTGTTAATCTGATCTCAAATCACGGTCAAGACCAGCAATAAATTGGTAGCATGCCCGATTAGGATGTTAACGATTCTTTTGCTAAAGTTTATAAACTTCATAAGACTTAAAAGAAGTTAAAATATTTTCTCATCCATTGTTCTACCCTAATACTACGAACCCTATCAAGCGGAGAATTACCCGTGCATGATGAAGATAGAAGAAGAACGGATAGAGAATGAGATCATAGTGTAGAAATTAAATACTAAATAATTAAATTAATGATCTACCTTTATTAATCAACTTCACAATCACAAAACCTTCGAGTTTAGATAACAAAAGGAAGAAGAATTTGCTCTCGATCTCTTCCTCGTAGGAAGTAGATGTTTCGTCAAATCTCACGTCGCATTATCATGTCGAATCGTGGACCTGTTGTGGATCACTTGTTCTTTGACGGTGATTTGCTTCGTGTAAAAGGTGATGCTTTCTAGCTTTAGCCCTCGGTCTTATTTATAGTCACAGAAGATACAAACCCAAGATCCCAAGTATTAGGGTTTGTTGAGAAAATCCTACCCACAAAATCCCACACACTAACTCCTTAGAACGGCAGCAGATCCGCCGCAATAATGATGGTTTGGCCGCTGAACCGCGGTGGGTTTGAGGGTTCTTTTGATAAAAATTCTTCTGTAGCCTTATAATGACATATGGAGATTGTTGTGATATCTGGAATATTCATATCTTCTCTTAGTCTCTACCAGTATTGATTCTTCGATTTTATTTAACTTTATCGGCAGATTTTTGATTCTGATATCTCGATATCCCGATCTCCTAAACTGAGCCAAATCTTGCACAATATCTCCATGAATAATGTTAGTAATATTTTTTATAGAGATATTATTCTAACCATTTGTATGATATTATATCTTTTAAAGAGTCTTGATTAGAATATTTGATATGATATGCATAATAAAAAATATTATATGCATATATTATCCTTCATAATGTTAATTATAATATAATAACATATGGTAAATAGAATTTTGCAGATAAACTTAAATATGTTCTATATTTATAATAAACACCTTTAGATATTTAAGAAAAGTAAGGAAAATGTTATATCAAATGCGCGATATTTTCGACTGAAAAAATACCCCCAAACTTAACTTTGATCGTCTCGAGCAAACTTATTTATTCAAGAGAGGGAGAAAAGGAAGAATAAAAAAAGAAAAACCTAGCACACTTTCGTAGGCAACACGATTGCACTGAGCACGTGCAACAAGCCGTTAAACCTCTAGGTGTCCCAAGTAGGAGGAGTGTTGTCTCCTGATGGCTTTCAGCGTATTACACCCACAAAATCCTATAATAAAAGAAAGGTGATAAAAGTTACATACAAAGATAAGAACTATAAAAGAAAGAACTTGAAAATAAAAGTTTCCAACTACACCTGTTTTTCAGTTGCCATGAGCCCTATCTTAATGGTCGTGAAAAAATGTTAGAAATCACATTATCCCTCAATAAAACATCTCCTTTAGTCTTCCTCCCTATCTTTCTTCCAAACATCGATCATATACCCCTACGTGTTTGTAAAAGACATCACTACACTTAGAGAATTCAATTCAACCTATCATACTCTTATCCATTTTCCTTAGTATTTTATAGTCGGTGAATAATTTCGATGAAATTGCTCACACATCCTTCATGCGACCGTTAATACTTCTTGAGGTACTAACCAACCGATTACTAAATGTGCTTGCTCATTTAGGCGTAATTCATCGTCTTGCAACAACTAAGGCTTAGCAGTGGCTCCCAAACCAGTTGGTCTAAGGCACTAGGTGATAAAGCACCATCGCTATATTTTTTTTATGATGTCTTAAGTAATTACAAAACCAGTGTTCATTTTTTTCTTCACCAATTATATTTTATATTTTTCATACTATGGCTTTTAGACAAGAGCATTTCAAGGTATCCTCTACTATCCCAAGTTTTGAGATATGTGTAAATACGTATAGTAGGCTATCAACGTTCAAATGTTTGAACTCAAGAATAGAGACTATTTTTCAGACTTATTTTTATCCTCAGATTAGTAATTTCCTTCATCTTACTAACCTTTGGGACAACATCTCCTAACTACTTATTTCTAGCTTCGTTTAAGAAAACATCTAACTTTCTTTCTTTTCTCAAACTATTCCTATCTTTCATATGTAAATTTTCACTTTCAAACTTTCATTATCAAAATTTTTTTGTGCTTATATTTATGATAATACAAAATAATGCGTGAATAAGCACAAACCTCCCCCAAATCTGTTTGCAGCAGTGTCCTCAATGATGTCATCTGTTAAGCTTAAAAAAAATTTAGACTTAGGAGGAAAAGTTAGTAACGGGGACATGAATAAATGACAGTGAAATTCTCCCCCAAAATTATTTTTGGCTCACAATTTTATAAAAATTTTCTTTTTGTTCAAGAGCCAAAATATATTTTCTCCCCCCTAAACTTGAGTAAAATAGTATTAAGCATTTAAAATTATGAGGGCGGGTTAAAGTTATTGGTCAATATAAAGCTTTACAAAGACTAAAATTCAACACCAACCATTCAAAGAATTTATCAATGTAACAATATAGTTGGTGGAAGATCGGAGATTTGAAGAAGTGGGGAGATAGGAGGCAGAATCGATCGGGTTTACGTCTCGGTTGGTGGAGACGGAACAGTGATGGTGAATGAAAACGAGAATGTGAATGATTAGGAATGGATAGAATAGTCACATTCTCGTATGGGATAAGAAGAAATGGTGATTGTTCAACTTCATCGGGTGGAGGTTGATTAATCAGAAAAACCGTGTCGTTTAGGAATGCGAGTTCATCGGCGAAAATATCTTTGAAACATTCATCGATGGTCCGATTAAACGTTTCAATGTCAATAAGTGTCGCGCTAGAATTCAACACACTCAATTTGTCAAAAATTATAGAGGTAGGAGCCTTAAAAAACTCATCTACCTCATTCTCATAGGAGTCTAAATCAAGTTGTCTTTCTAGAATTATCAAACTCGAAATATCGGAGTGTGATTTATCAAAACTCGATAGAATTAAAAGAATATTAGAAGAAGAACCAAAGACAATGAGTGATGAAATGGGTAAATGAATTTGTGTGTCGAGTATTGCTGAACCAGATGTGGGAAATGAAGGTTGAATTTCGTTCTGCTTTCGGTCATGCATTTATCATCAATTTCCAGACGCATATTGGGTTCGGGAAAAACAGTTTATGGTTCGAGATAATGTTCACACGGAAGTGAAAGGACATGATGAATTGGTGAGAAAAACTCATCCAAAATTGTGGATTCATCATCCAAAATATTCCCAGCGCCAATATTCTTAATCAAAAGAAAGTTAAAATTCTAAGACACCTCATCAAAATCATGGTTTTCAATTAATTTTGGTTTTAGAGTGGAGGTGTATAGATCACAACGATTGGGTGTGGTTTTACTTTAAATGAACCCTTCACAATCAGGTAAATTAAACACTACAAAGTCGCACAACTCTTCAAACCTTCTATCTTCAATTGGTGAATCATTTGGTGTACTCGATAGATTTGTGAAACTGGAGTTGTGGATTTCAATTTGGGATGGGGAGGTTTGATTTGGAAGGGTGTACTGCTCTCACTCACTACCCAAATTCTCAATTTGACTTATTGTCGTATCATACATTGGAAAATTTTGAGCTAGTTGGAAACTAGTAACTCATTCGTTGGGTTGTATGAGGGCGGCCATGGAAGCATTCAATTCCTCTATGTGGCGGCGCGACGCTACCCGATATTCTTCCACTGTCCGTTCAAGACTAGACATAGGTCGGTAAGGGGTTTCAGCAGAATATTGAAATTCTTGTGAATAGGTAAAACTCCCAAATGACTGATTAGAAGAATTGTCTTGAGAAGGTGTAAAAGTCGGGTAGGATTGATAGGAATTGAATGGTTGTGAAAATTGAACAGGAATAGGATCAACATTGTGATAAGAAGAATATTGATATTGGTTGGTTGGCGACTGGCAACTGTGTCATATACGCCACAAAACGAGTAGCAATATCTTCCTTAGAAAGTAATGGTGTTTGTTGTCCGAACAGTTTGACCGGATTGAAACTTTGGCTTTTAGCCCTCGCCATATGCTCAGCGATGGACATGCGTTTAGAAGTTCCCTCACACGCTTTAAATGGAGTATCAACATAAGAAGATGTAGAATTTTGATGCGGTTGATAGGACCTGAAGTGAGGTGTCCAACTATTTTTTTCCGCTTGCTCTATCCGATCTCTTAAAGACATAGTAGAGTTGGAATTTTGAACAAAGCAATTACGAAAACAAGAAATATCTGGTTCTGGATAGCAAAGCTCGGCAAGAGTTCGTCTGTTTGGGTTACCCATTATAAGAAGGAAAGAGGAAGATTTAAGCTCTAATTGGATTGTTTTGCTTTGAAAGTGGGACTTGAGGGTTGACCCAACAAATCACAAAATGCACAAGCAACCCTAGAACTAAGGTTATCTAGATCAAGCACTAGACCGCTCCTAGACTTCCAAAGGACAAGTCACAGGATCGATCCTCTACCACCTCTTTATCGCTCTTGTGGCCAGGTAAGTGCCAGGAAAGTGGAAGGTATCCGCAATACGAATCACTGAAAATAGCGGGCCTAATTAAGTAACCACTTTCCGTAGTCACACTTTCCGTATAAACTACAAAAGTAATGCGGTTAAGCCATAGATTACCCACGAACTTCCTCTGTCCTAATTGAGCGCGACGGTCCTTAGAGTCTTGGTCTAGATATTTTTTAATTAATGTAGGGTTATGCGGATGCTCGTTTTGTGATTTATGGGGCCTAGGAAGGGTGATGAAATCCCCACATAATCTGAATTATGGTCTTGCCCCTTAAAGTTCGTACTAAAAATATGTAAAAACAACCCGCAGAACAAAACACGCAAAAATAGTTTTGAGCGGCGATATTTTGCAAAGAATCCTGCAGAAAAATAGATTATATGATTTTCAAAGGAGAGAGAAAGAATTGAGTAATATACCAGAGAAGTTTGGGGGCACAACTCCACAAATCCGCCGCGGTTCCGCCACCAAAACTACCTTTTTGCCGCGGTTCCGCCGCGTGAATGAAGGTTCTTTGTTCAATTTTTTCTACTGTGCCTGCCTAGCTCCTTTGGACCTCTCTGAAAGTCTCTAAATCTTTATCACCCCGTTCAAGTGACTCCAGATTCCCTCGCAAAAATCGCACACTAATCGTTAAATACACAATTTGCTATTTAATTTTATTTTTATGATATGGATCGAATAAGAATTCAACACGAATAGCAAGAAAAAAAAATTATGCACGGAACCCTGACAACGGCGCCATTTGATTGATTCTGTGAAAGTGTAGTAAATAACCGCAATCAATAACGGTGTCGCGTGTAGCTAGCCGATATGAGTACGGGTCATCCGCAGGGATGCGTGGAACTTTCTAATCTTGCTTTAAATGAGTTGAATAGAAAAAGAATAGGGAGAATAGTTGTAGATCCTAGATCGATGTTAAACATGGATATAGATTTAGAATGTAGAATATATAAGAAGGCTTGTAGGGTTCGTTAGGATTTAGAAGTCATGGATGACTAATATGTAGGGTTGCTAGGCACGCGCACAAGGGTCTACGAGGCATCAACCATGCCCGATAAAAAAATTAGTCGTGCCGAACAACCCGAAGCCGGATCTTTAAACTAGAGTTTAGGCGAAAACTAACATGCTAAACACTTTAACACTAAGTGAGAGGGATTACAACCTTTGTAGATCTGGTCCTTCACTTCATAAGCTCCGTGTTGTGGTCCCTTCGCTGCGATCATCGGGTTCCGGACTCTCGAGAGGTTTCACGAAGAGAAAGATGCAGTCTTGCGTCCGATCTTCGTTACAAAGATGATCTACCTTGAAGTTTCATTAACACAAGCTAAAACTCACTAAAATTGAGTGAACACTCTCATCTAAAGGGCAAGGGAAGATGAGGATGATGAAGTGGGATTTTTGCTCTCTTTATTTATCTTTTTCTCACATTTATTCATCACTTAAAAAAAAGCTAGTAAGCTATTTCCATGAAGAAAGAAGAAGAAAGAAGATGAAGAATGATGATGGAATTCCTTTTGTGATGAATAATGCAAAGAAGATAATGATCAATAATGCAACCATGGTTAACTTAACCATTGTAGAGAATTAACCAAGGCAAGGGTTTGGGTTAGGTTAAGAATGAGTTACTTGAAAATATCTTTTCCAAAACAAAAAAGAAAACCTTCTAGAATCTACTAGAAGTCATTAACCCAAATCAAACCCTAATCTTGATTAATTTTTACTAAACATGTTGCATTATTTATCATATCATGTTACAATATTATATATCACATATATAATATTTATTGTAACCAAATAAAATAATACAATTAACATATATCGCATATATATCAATGCATTACCCGAGTGAGAAAAAGAATCTTTTAGTGAGGAAATATTAGTTAATGTAATTTAATATATCATATATATTATTATACATTAAATTATCGAATCAACACTTGATCCGACAATACGGCTATATCGCATATAACCGACTAATATTTATCCATACCGATTCATCGAATCAACACTTGATCCGATGGCCCGGCTGATATCAAATATCGCGAGAATAGAATACGGTATCTCATATCGTATTATCCTCGGTCCCGCACATATCACATACGTGCCCCTACTCCGTTTTGCCTGAGCCAAGAAACCTCTGTGTAGGACTCTAAAGAATCGTCAATACGCCGGCAGTAGGTGATGATCATATCAAACACCTACAAGCTGCAAGCGGTCAGCTAAACGTAACAGCCACCCAGGTATTGAGCGCTCAGAAGATCAACAAGCAAGCCTGTAACTTCTCCTGTGAATCCAAACAGTAACACTCCCGTACAGTCCGGTCTCGTCGTCTGATATGTTGCATATCTCGCCTAGGGGTGGTAAACGTCAGACCCCAGTAGCTCGATAAGTCGTGTCGATATGAGGTCTATAACAGTTCGAGAAACTACTGATGACACTTACCAGTAAATCTCAGCAACCCTGGCCAAGAATTTCCGGTTATAGCCAATCGAACACAGCACAACATCAACTCCCTATACCGGGAGAGACGAATCCCCTCCTATCGCTCATTGCCTCCATGTGATTCGGGACTGTACCCAAAAGCTACCTTTTTGCACGCCCTCTTGGACGTGGTATGATGGAAATCAAAGGACAGTGGGAATCACACAAGACTCTATGACGATCTCGGGTCAACATACTACTCTGTACCAGTGTCACCGGAGAACTGCCATCTGACGTGTGGTATAATACCATCTGGGAGTTCTCGGCGAGTCCGTCCAGTGTACCCAGTCTCCACTGAGCACCCGTACACCATCCTTGTTGTCAAACACCGATGGATATGGGATCATCCATCGCCCATCATATGGGTCAAGATGCGTATACGCTAGTCTACTCTGGTGCATCGATGCCCTGTCTCGGTATACCCTCGACTAGGAACAGTTATAGGATGTACTCGTCGACTACCATGTGTTAGTTGTATGTATGCCCTAGAGGCCAGTATTGTACAGATGTTGTATATTATATTGGATGCTTGGACATATATAGAGATGACTTTCTTGCTCGACATGATAGTATGCTATCTGGTTGCTCTTTATCTTAACATGTACACTTGTCTCTTTATACTGTCTTATAGTTACATGTTGGTAAAGCCCTTAGGATGTGTACTTGACTACCTAGACTGTGATAAAGATCATACTAGTGGGGACATGGTAGTCCATAAGTACATCCTTCAAGGTCCCTAGTCGTGGGTGTATCGAGACAGGGCATCGATATACCAGAGTAGACTAGCGTATACGTTTCTCGACCCATGAGATGGGCGATGGATGATCCCATATCCATTGGTGTTTGACATCAGAGATGGTGTACGGGTGCTCAGTGGAGACTGGGTACACTGGACGGACTCGCCGAGAACTCCCAGATGGTATTATACCTCACGTCAGATGGCAGTTCTCAGGTGACACTTGTGCAGGTTAGTCTGTAGACCCGAGATCGTCATAGAGTCTTGTGTGATTCCCACTGTGCTTTGATCTCCACCTTACCACGTCCATGAGGGCGTGCAAAACGGTGATCTTTGGGTACAGTCCCGAGTCACATGGAGGCAAAGAGCGATAGGAGGGGTTTCGTCTCTCCCGGTATTGGGTTTGATGTTGCGCTGTGCTCGATTGGCCGTAACAGGGAAGTCCCTGGCCAGGGCTGATCAGAGATTTGCTGGTAAGTGTTACAAGTAGTTTCTCGACCCGTTATGAGCCTCACATCGGCACGACTTATCGGTTATTGGGGTCTGACGTATACCACCCCTAGACTTGATATGCGACGTATCAGACGAACAGACCGGACTGTACGGTAAGTGTTACTGGTTGGATTCACAGGAGTGTGAGCGGGCTAGCTCGTCGATCTTCTGATCGCTCAATACCCGGATGGCCGTTACGTTTAGTAGACCGCTTGCGGCTTGTGGGTGCTTGATATGATCATCATCTGCTACCGGCGTATTGACGAGTCTTTAGAGTCCTACAAAGAGGTTTCCTGGCTCAAGCGAAACGAAATAGGAGCGCATATGAGATATGTGCAGGACCGAGAATAATGCGTGTATGTGATACCGCATTTCATTCTCGTGATATATGTTTCGATTGGTTATATTCGATATGACCTAGTTATCGAATCATTGATTCGATAAATCGATACATTGAATACTAGTCGTTTATGTGCGACATGACCGGATCATTGAATCAAATGTTAATTTAATGATTTAATGTATAATTATATATCTGATATATTACTTTGCATTAACTAGTATTGGTTCACTTTATACGTATTTTCTCACTTGATGTGCAAGTTGTATATGTGATATACTTTTTGTGCACAAATATGTATCATGTTTGATGATACATGCTCACATGGTTAGGTGTAAAGAATTAAACCATGGTTAAGAAGATAATTAGGGTTTTGATTTATTCTCTCATTTATTTTTCCATTCTTTATTTATTTAAATGGATAAATGAAAACATAATGGTTTCTTTTTGTCATGAAGCTTGTTGAAGCTTCATGAAGCTTTGACTAAAGAAACCATTTTGTCTTCTAGCTTAACCCTAACCCTTCTCATTAACCATGGTCTTTTCTCTACACTTAACCTTGGTTAAGATATGATAAGTATTTGATTTATTTTTCTATTTTCACAACACTTATCATATTTTAGCTTCATCTTCTCCTTCTTCTTCAAGAGAGAAAACTAGATGCCATCAATGGCAACTTGAGCAAAAGTGAGTGAAATCCAATTCTAAAGTGAACCCACCTCCTATTTCTTCACCCTCTACCTCTTGCCAAGTTGTTTTGGGTGTTTTCTTCACAAGTTTCACAACTTGGTGAAGTTGGAGCTTGAACTTGCGCAACCTCGACGTAGATCATCTTCGGCACAAAGCCGACGACATTGCCCGCTCGTTTTCCCGATGAAGCCGACGATCGAGTCTAGGATTCGAGATGGACAGCGAGAGGACATCGACGTGGAGCTAAGCAAGTGGATATCCGGATCTACAAAGGTTGTAGCATCTAACTTATAGTTAAAGTGTTAACTAGATTATCTTTTCGCCTAGATTTCTAGCAACGATCCGTTAACTAGGGTTTCTCGGCACCATATTTTTGTTAAATGGCATGGTTGATGCCTTGTGAGACCTCTACTGTGTGCCCAGGAACCCTACAGTGGTATCAGAGCCTAGCTAGAACCTTAGGCGAAGTCTAGACGACGTTTGAAACCCGATCGAACCGAAATCCAAAACCTTAAAATGCTCTCTGGACTTTTTCAAAAAATTGGGATTTTTGTCAATTAAAAATATGCAGAAAATCAAGCAGGGTGTTATTTGAATTACTGTGAAATACGAGGGCCTAAGTCGACTTTTCCACCATGGAAACGCGGCACATGCCAGACATGTGCGGCGGTTCCGCGGCCGTACTATTCCTTTGGCTGATGATTTCTGCACAGTAACTCATATAATATAATTCTATATTTTCTGGGATATTTTTATTGTGACTCTACAGCAGAGTATTCTGGGGTTGTATTGGGAATCAAAAGATTCGATCGGATTATCAAATTTCGTCTTTGTGTTTTTCCGGATGATTTTAGAATATGTTAAAAAGTCCGACGGATATAAATACCCAACTTTTCCCCTGCCGGAAATTTCCAAGTGTTGGATTTTTCCGTAGTTTAACGACGTTCTAAAGTAGTGCAAGTAACGCGATGGACCCTCTAGAAGACAACAAACCTTAACTCGATTATGTGACCGTCTTGAACTGCCCTTTGAACCTTCGGGTTTGGGGCAGTACGGCATGTCACATGTGAGGCGTTGGCTTGACCCTTCTACGGCTGGACCGTTGGTACTGAGGCATGAACTGAATGTTGTTAGACTTATTTCATGTGTTGAGCTGTATCGGGAAAACTTGGGTATTCGACTGTTCGATCGGAAAGTTTAACATTTTCTGTTTATCCGGAATGGGATACAATAATTGGAATTCACAAACAGTTATGTGATAACTGAATGAATGTTATAAATCTAGCAGTTTAGTTTCCCTTGATATTGAAAAGAGTTTTCGATAATGAGACTAAAATGCGGGATTTATATCTGTTAGGCATGTGATGTCTAAGTATTTCATTTGATTAGGCATGTGATGTCTAAAGAAGTTGCGGATTCCAATTGTTGTAGTTTTACATTTTCTTTTCTGTGACCGTAAGTGTAATATGTGATATCGCCGATTTCGTTGCTACATGTCAACGACAATTGGGATGCGCATATTTACTTACGTTGATGACATGTGATGTTATGTGTTGCTGGATATGTTATATTGGATCGTCGTGTTCGAATAGCCGGGGGTTTTTATGTGAGATGAGTGTTTTTCATTTTCATTCATGTAAAAACTTGTATGTAATATTCTTTTATTTGGGGCACTTCCAGGTAGCGGAAGATGTCACCTTTTGTATATTATTTACTTTTCCGCATTAGGATAGACCCAAGGAGGGGAGCACAAGTAACCGGGTTCTGGGGTCCAATAGGAGACCAACTCGAGGAGTCGAGTCCGGGTCTCCTAACCCTAGAATTGGCAGGGTTGCTTGTTGCTCTCGTAGGGGTCTACGGGTGTGGGATTGGCTATTCATCACGACCGTGGAATCCGTGTTTTATACTGGCTCGTATTGAAAACACGGACGTCCTGGTATATCCAATATTTCATATGTTAATTCTGCTGCGATATCTGTGTTGTGATTCTGTGATGGATATAGTATATAGTATATATGATATATTATATAGACGTTACTTATGTTTTACACCCGCGCTAGCCCTGCCCTGCTCTGTCGTTAGTTACCTAACCTAACGGTGCACGAGGGGACATCGAGGCGAATGCGGATGGCATAAGTGTACGTCATATCTATCTGTGATGTTTAGGTATTTAAATGATGGGACTTCATTAATGTGATTAATGAAAGATAAGAAACCCAAGATGTTGTGGAATCAAATTTTAAATAAAACAGGTAGCTACAGTTCTTGCTTTGCATAGCGGTATATATGATATACCCTGCACCTTATTCGATGAGGAAAGGACCGAGATCCCTTCACCGGGAGTGACTCCTTTAGCAATAACTGGCAGATGCTACACACTCGGTTTGCTTTTGACTGCTTTTGGGTTTTTTGCTTTGCACAGCGATATATATGATATATCCCGCACCTCATTCGACGAGGAAAGGACCGAGATCCCTTCACCGGGAGTGACTCCTTTAGCAAAACTAGAAAAGCCTCAAAATCGCTCCATTTCAAAAACTTCATTTGATTCTACAACGATATCAAGTTCATTACGCAATAGGTTTTCAGAAAAACCTGCGTAGCCCTCCGTCATTTCAGATAGAGACTAGTTAGTATTCGTGCTGCGTTTGTTGACCTTAGCCAAGGCGTAGTGTACGATAGCTAATTAGTATTTATCTGCTAAAACATGAGATGTGATTGAGTTAGGGTATTCGTGCGACTTTGTTGACCTTAGCCAAGGGTCGTACGGGTGGGTTTGATTCAATCAGGAAATGACGGGTTGAACTTGACTAGCGCTTATGATTTGTTGACCTTAGCCAAGGTCATAAGTTGCTAGGGGCAAAAGTATTATCGGGAATTTCAAGTGTTGAAATTTGCAATGAGATTGCATACCTTCTATGAGATAGTTGGATCCCGATACCCACTGCGAGTAAGAGTTACTCCTGGGAGAGTTTTACACATTGCAATTAGCTGATCAAGTAGGTGTCTAGAAAGGTGTCAACGGGGTTACGCCTTTGGGAAAATGAGGTTTACATTAATTAGGTTCGTGCGAAAGCACGGGGGACCTCCCTCAAAGTACCGACACTGGCCTGGCTGAAAGATTGGCGAACTTGTAGTATGTAATTAATCCCGGCTAGTCTTTCCTTTTAGGGTTTGGAGGAAGATTTGATAAAAAGCAGTGGGAGCCATCCTGATTAGATAAGATAATAACCAATCTGATCTTGCACGAGCATACGCTAAAGTGTTTTCTTCTCTCTCTCTCCAGGTAGCGACCATTTCATGCCCTAATGAAGATAATAATATGGATGTATTGACCGAACCCGCATGTTATACTGTGCTGGGGAATGTTGGTTCCGTTCTTTCTTATAAGAGTTATAGGAATGAACAGGATATAGGGGAATACCAGGATTCCCATGCCACCCGAATGAAGAAAGTACATGTTGATGCATTTTCTTCGGGTGTGTTCGTTACTGAGAACTGTTTCTCCATTTGCTCTACGTCCTGGGTATTAGATACCGGGTCAGGATCCCATATATGTAATCAGTTACATGGGCTCAGGAAAGGTAGAGAACTTGGAGAAGGTGATAAAGACATTAGAGTTGGAAATGGTGCAATTGTTGCAGCTAAGACTGTCGGGGAATATCACCTTGTATTACCAACTGGTAATACATTGGTTCTGAACGAATGCTATTACATGCCGAACCTGATATGCAACATTATATCGGTTTCTTTATTAAGTAAAGAGGGATATAATTTTGTATTACAGGACAATGTTATGAACATTTTCCGAAACCAAAAGTTGGTTGGATCAGGCACGTTGTGCAATGGCATTTATGTTCTAAATCAATCAACAGTTCTGAGCATAACAAACACACACAAGAGGAAGAGTTCTGAACTCAACGAATCCTTCTTGTGGCATTGTAGACTGGGCCACATCAATGCGACACGACTAGCAAAGTTGCATAAAGATGGATATTTAAATCCGTTTGAATTTTCATCTTATGACACTTGCCAGTCATGTCTCAAAGGCAAGATGACCAAAACTCCGTTTACGGGACACGGAGAAAGAGTTACCGAACTCTTGGGACTTATACATAGTGATGTGTGCGGTCCCATGTCTACACATGCCAGGGATGGTTCTTCATACTTCATTACATTCACTGACGATCTCTCTAGGTTCGGGTATGTGTTCCTGATGAAACACAAATCAGAAGCTTTTGAGAAATTTAGGGAATATAAACAAGAAGTTGAGAACCAAACCGGAAAAAATATTAAAATCCTACGATCTGATCGAGGAGGAGAATACTTAAGCAATGAATTCCTGGACTTCCTAAAAGAGAATGGGATTCTCTCTCAGCTGACTCCTCCATATACACCACAGCACAACGGTGTATCAGAACGGAGGAACCGCACCCTATTAGATATGGTGCGCTCTATGATGAGCACAGCTGAGTTACCTATTTCCTTCTGGGGATATGCACTGGAGACAGCCATATACCTATTGAATAGAGTTCCAACTAAATCTGTACCTACCACTCCATATGAGATATGGAATGGAAAGAGACCATCTCTTAAAAGAGTTAAGATATGGGGTTGTCCGGCTTATGTTAAAAGGCAAAACCCGGACAAACTCGAGGCACGATCAGTTTTTTGTAAGTTTGTAGGATATCCAAGCAATTCGTATGGATATCTGTTCTACCACAGTGAACAACAAAAGGTGTTTGTTGCTCAACATGCCACCTTTTTAGAAAAGGAATTTCTTACAAAAGAAATTAGTGGCGATGAGGTAGAGCTGGAAGAGGTTCCAGTAACACAAACTACAACTAAAGATTTAGTGGAACCAGAGGATTCAGTAGCTCCCAATGAACCTCAGCCTCTCCGCCGATCTAGTAGGGTTCCTCGCCAACCTGAGAGATACTACGGTTTTCTCATTGACGGTGGAAGCGAGGATTGCATCATGGAGGATGATGACCCAACTAGCTTCGAGCAGGCCATCACGAGTAGGGACTCAGTGAAATGGCTGGATGCTATGCGGTCCGAGATGGAATCCATGTACACCAACAAAGTATGGACTTTGGACGTTACTCCTGAAGGGGTAAAACCCATTGGGAGCAAGTGGATCTTCAAGAAGAAACTTGGTGTAGATGGGAAAGTGGAGACTTTCAAAGCTAGACTTGTAGCAAAAGGTTTTCGTCAAAGACGAGGTGTGGACTATGACGAGACCTTTTCTCCAGTGGCTATGCTTAAATCCATCCGGATCATGCTTGCCATCGCTGCATATCATGATTACGAAATCTGGCAAATGGATGTTAAGACCGCCTTTCCAAATGGTGATTTAGAAGAGTGCGTGTACATGACTCAGCCAAAGGGCTTCGTAGACAGTGGGAGCAGCGGGAAGGTGTGAAAGCTGCTTAAATCCATTTATTGATTAAAGCAAGCATCGCGGAGTTGGAACATCTGCTTTGACGTCGTTATCAAAGAGTTTGATTTCGTCAAAAATCCAGATGAACCTTGTATCTACAAGAAGGTGGCAGAGAGTAAGGTTGTCTTCCTCGTATTGTACGTGGACGACATACTCTTGATAGGAAATGATATTACTATGCTGCAATCGGTTAAGCTCTTCTTATCACAAAGATTCTCAATGAAAGATCTTGGTGATGCCTCCTGTATATTGGGGATTAGGATCTATAGAGATAGATCCAAACGGATTTTGGGATTGTCCCAATCCAGGTACATTGACACCATACTAAAGAGGTTTAGTATGGAAGAGTCCAAGCGTGGGAACTTACCCACGATCTCTGGAGTCACTCTCTCCAAAGAGATGTCTCCCAAGACTGATTTGGAGAGAGCTCGCATGCAAGGGATACCCTATGCTTCGGCAGTAGGATCTATCATGTATGCGATGCTATGTACCAGACCCGATGTAGCATACTCACTAAGTATAGTGAGCAGGTATCAAGCTGATCCTGGAGAGAGTCACTGGACAGCTGTGAAGAGCATTCTCAAGTACTTACGAAGGACTAGAGATATGTTCTTGGTGTATGGTAACGGAGAACTCCAAGTGGAGTCCTTTACCGATTCGAGCTTCCAGAGTGATAAGGACGACTCTAAGTCGCAGTCGGGCTTTGTCTTTACCCTTTACGGAGGGGCGGTTAGCTGGAAGAGTTCTAAGCAGGAAACCGTGGCAGACTCGACGATGGAGGCTGAATACATCGCTGCCAACGATGCTGCCAAAGAGGCTGTCTGGATCAAGAAGTTCATTACTGAACTTGGAGTGGTTCTATCCATTGAGCATCCAATACCTTTGTATTGCGATAACAATAGAGCGGTGGCTTTGGCCAAGGAACCCAGGTCCCATCAGCGATCCAGGAATATTCTGAGGCGGTATCACCTGATCCGGGAGATAGTTGATCGCCGGGAGATTGAGGTCAGGAGAGTTGACACGAAGAACAATACGGCGGATCCACTCACGAAGGCCATTCCCCAGATACAGTTTGAGAGACTCTTCGGGATGCTCGGTATGCGATACTACAGCAGCTAGCCCTAGTGCAAGTGGGAGATTGTTAGTTGTATGTATGCCCTAGAGGCCAGTATTGTACAGATGTTGTATATTATATTGGATGCTTGGACATATATAGAGATGACTTTCTTGCTCGACATGATAGTATGCTATCTGGTTGCTCTTTATCTTAACATGTACACTTGTCTCTTTATACTGTCTTATAGTTACATGTTGGTAAAGCCCTTAGGATGTGTACTTGACTACCTGGACTGTGATAAAGATCATACTAGTGGGGACATGGTAGTCCATAAGTACATCCTTCAAGGTCCCTAGTCGTGGGTGTATCGAGACGGGGCATCGATATACCAGAGTAGACTAGCGTATACGCTTCTCGACCCATGAGATGGGCGATGGATGATCCCATATCCATTGGTGTTTGACATCAGAGATGGTGTACGGGTTCTCAGTGGAGACTGGGTACACTGGACGGACTCGCCGAGAACTCCCAGATGGTATTCTACCTCACGTCAGATGGCAGTTCTCAGGTGACACTTGTGCAGGTTAGTCTGTAGACCCGAGATCGTCATAGAGTCTTGTGTGATTCCCACTGTGCTTTGATCTCCACCTTACCATGTCCATGAGGGCGTGCAAAACGGTGGTCTTTTGGTACAGCCCCGAGTCACATCGAGGCAATGAGCGATAGGAGGGGTTTCGTCTCTCCCGGTATTGGGGGTTGATGTTGCGCTGTGCTCGATTGGCCGTAACAGGGAAGTCCCTGGCCAGGGCTGATCAGAGATTTGCTGGTAAGTGTTACCAGTAGTTTCTCGACCCGTTATGAGCCTCACATCGGCACGACTTATCGGTTATTGGGGTCTGACGTATACCACCCCTAGACTTGATATGCGACGTATCAGACGAACAGACCGGACTGTACGGTAAGTGTTACTGGTTGGATTCACAGGAGTGTGAGCGGGCTAGCTCGTCGATCTTCTGATCGCTCAATACCCGGATGGCCGTTACGTTTAGCAGACCGCTTGCGGCTTGTGGGTGCTTGATATGATCATCATCTGCTACCGGCGTATTGACGAGTCTTTAGAGTCCTACACAGAGGTTTCCTGGCTCAAGCGAAACGAAATAGGAGCGCATATGAGATATGTGCAGGACCGAGAATAATGCGTGTATGTGATACCGCATTTCATTCTCGCGATATATGTTTCGATTGGTTATATTCGATATGACCTAGTTATCGAATCATTGATTCGATAAATCGATACATTGAATACTAGTCGGTTATGTGCGACATGACCGGATCATTGAATCAAATGTTGATTTAATGATTTAATGTATAATTATATATTTGATATATTACTTTGCATTAACTAGTATTGGTTCACTTTATACGGATTTTCTCACTTGATGTGCAAGTTGTATATGTGATATACTTTTTGTGCACAAATATGTATCATGTTTGATGATACATGCTCACATGGTTAGGTGTAAAGAATTAAACCATGGTTAAGAAGATAATTAGGGTTTTGATTTATTCTCTCATTTATTTATCCATTCTTTATTTATTTAAATGGATAAATGAAAACATAATGGTTTCTTTTTGTCATGAAGCTTGTTGAGCTTCATGAAGCTTTGACTAAAGAAACCATTTTGTCTTCTAGCTTAACCCTAACCCTTCTCATTAACCATGATCTTTTCTCTACACTTAACCTTGGTTAAGATATAATAAGTATTTGATTTATTTTTCTATTTTCACAACACTTATCATATTTTTGCTTCATCTTCTCCTTCTTCTTCAAGAGAGAAAACTAGATGCCATCAATGGCAACTTGAGCAAAAGTGAGTGAAATCCAATTCTAAAGTGAACCCACCTCCTATTTCTTCACCCTCTACCTCTTGCCAAGTTGTTTTGGGTGTTTTCTTCACAAGTTTCACAACTTGGTGAAGTTGGAGCTTGAACTTGCGCAACCTCGACGTAGATCATCTTCGGCACGAAGCCGACGACATTGCCCGCTCGTTTTCCCGATGAAGCCGACGATCGAGTCTAGGATTCGAGATGGACAGCGAGAGGACACCGACGTGGAGCTAAGCAAGTGGATATCCGGATCTACAAAGGTTGTAGCATCTAACTTATAGTTAAAGTGTTAACTAGATTATCTTTTCGCCTAGATTTCTAGCAACGATCCGTTAACTAGGGTTTCTCGGCACCATATTTTTGTTAAATGGCATGGTTGATGCCTTGTGAGACCTCTACTGTGTGCCCAGGAACCCAACACCATGGCCCCACTAGTATGATCTCATCATAGTCCCAGTAGTCGAGTACACATCCTAAGGGCTTTATCAACATGTAATATAGAGACAATCAGAGTACATGTTAAGATAAAGTACAACCAGATAGCATACTATCATGTCGAGAAAGAAAGTCCTCCCTATATATATCCAAGCATCCATTACAATATACATCGTATGTACAGTAATGGCCTCTAGGGCATACATATAACTAACAATCTCCCACTTGCACTAGGGCCATCTGTTGTGGTATCACATACCCAACAATTAGCTGTGGTTGAAGTATCTCATACTCAACCATCCCATAAAATCCTCTACTGGGAAAAAGGCCTTTGTGAATGGATCCGCGATGTCGTCCTCTGTGTCTACTCTCATAACCTCGATCTCCCTGGAGATCAACCATCTCCATGATCAGGTGATACTGCCTAAGAATTATATCTGGATTTTTGATGGGACGGAAGTTCCTTAGCTAAAGACACAACTCCATTGTCACACAATGGTAGGAACGACGTTCATCTTACGAAATTATATCTATCCAGACTGCCTCTTTGGTAGCATCTTTGGTAACGATGTATCTTGCCTTTAATCGTCTAGTAAGTCACGGCATTTAGTTTGGAACTCTTCCAACATACCGTCCCTCCACTGAGGGTAAAGACAATGCCTGCGACTGACATTCAGTCGTCCTTATCACCCTGGAACCTTTCCAGTGATTCTCCCCAGGATCGATTGATACCATCTCACTATAACTAGTGAGTATCCTAACATCCAATTAGAACAATCTTATAGATCCAAAACACAGGATTTATGAGGTATCGCTTTGATCCTATATGGAGAATTGTTGTGATAAGCGGAGATTGACCGAGCATAGCATAGGAAACTCCTTCCCTATCAAGAGTATGTCATCCACGTACTCTACGAGGATCACCACCATACTCCCTACTACATTTTTGTATATACAAGATTAATCTACCATTTTGATGAAGTCAAACTCTTTGACTACCACATCAAAACAGATGTTCCAACTCCGCGATGCCTGTTTTATCACATAAAGTATCTTGCGCACGTTTCCGCTGCTCCCACTGTCTACAAAGCCCTCTGGCTGTGTACTTATAGACGCTATTTTCTAAAACATCATTTATAAAAGCAGTCATGACACCCAACCGCCAGATATCGTAGTCATGGTATGTAGCCGTGGCAAGTAGGATCTGGATGGACTTAAGCATAGCTTTGAAAGTCTCAACTTTTCCATATACACCAAGTAATCCTCTCAAGATATACTCGCTCCTGATGGGGATTTAACGCTTCAGATAAAGCAACCAAAGTCCATACTTTGTTGGTGTATAAGGATTCCATCTCAGATCGATAAGCATCCATCCGTTCTTACAGAGTCCCACTCCTGATGGCCAGCTCGAAACTAGTTGGGTCATCATCTCATGATGCAATCTTCGCTCCCACTGTCATAGAGAAACCGAAGTATCTCTCAGGTGGGTGAGGAACCCTACTAGATCGGCAGAGAGGCTGAGGTTCGTTGGAAACTATTGAATCCACATTCAATAGGTATACAGCTTCTCGAGTGCATAACTCCCAAAAGGAAATAGGAAACTCAGTAGTACTCATCATAGAGCACACCATATCACATAAGGTGTTATTGCTCCGTCCCGATATACCATCATGCTATGGTGTATACGGAGGAGTAATGCTGAGAGAGAATCTCATTCTCCTTTAGAATAGTCCAGAAATTCCGCGCTTAAGTATTCTTCTCCTTGATCTCATCAAAGGACATAATACTTATACCCGTTGTTGGTTCTCTACTTCTAACTTATATTCTGTGAATATCTCAAAAGCTTCGGACTTGTGTTTCAACAGAAACATATGTCTATATCTTGAGAGATTATCAGAGAATGTAATGAAGTACAAAAAACCGGTCTTGGCATATGTAGACAGGGGACTTTCATACATCATCATGTATCAATCCTAAGAGTTCAGTAACTCTTTCTCTGTTTCCAATAAACGGAGCTATGGTCATTTTATCTTTGTAACATGACTGGCAAGTTTCACAAGATGTAAATTCAAACAGATTTAAATGTGCATCTCAATGTAACTTCAGTCAGTCGGGTCGCATTGATATGACCTAGTCTACAATACCTCAAGAAGGATTCGTTCATTTCTGAATTCTTCCTCTCGTGTGTGTTCTGTATACTAAGAACTGTAGTTTGATTTAGAACGTCAATGCTTTTAGATAATGTGCCTGAACCGATCAACTCTTGATATAGGAAATGTTCAAAATATTATCTAACAATACAAAATTATATCCTTCTTTACTAATAAAGAAAAAGATATGATATTGTATATTAGGTTCGGTATCTAATAACATTCGTTCAGAATCAATGTATTCTAGTAATACAGGGTGATAGTGACCAACAGACTTGGCTGCAACACTTGCATCGTTTTCTGTCTCATGAAACTTATCACCCGTTCTCAGTTCTCTACCTATCTGTGGCCCATGTAACAGATTACATATGCGGGATCCTGATCCGGTATCAAATACCCAGGACGTAAAGGATACTGAGAAACAGTTCGCTCTAATGAACACACCCGAAGAAGATGCATCAGCATGCACTTTATTTGTTTGGGCGGCACGGGAATTCTGGTAATCCCCAATTTCCTGCTCTGTCTTATAACAATTATAAGTTGGAGCGGGACCAACGTTCCCCAGCTCAGTATAACAAGAGGGTTCGGTCAATAATCCGTATTATTATCTTGATTAAGGCGTGATATGGTGACTACCTGGAGAGAGAGAGAATAAAACACTCAGCGTATGCTCTTGCAAGATTAGATTGGTTATCTAATATATCTAATCAGGATGTCTCCCTCTTTTTTAATCAAATATTCCTTCAAACCCTAAAAGGAATGACTAGCCGGGATTAATTACACCCTACAAGTTCGCCAATCTTTCAGCCAGGCCAGTGTCGGTACTTTGAGGGAGGTCCCCCGTGCTTTCGCACGAACCTAATTAATGTAAACCTCGTTTTCCCAGAGGCGTAACCCCGTTAACACCTTTCTAGACACCTACTTGATCGGCTAATTGTAATGTGTAAAACTCTCCCAGGAGTAACTCTTACTCGCAGCGGGTATCGGGATCCAACTATCTCATAGAAGGTATGCAATCTCATTGCAAATTTCAACACTTGAAATCCCCAATAATATTTTACCTCTAGCGTCCTATGACCTTGACGGAGGCCAAACTACCCATAGTCTGCTAGTCAAGTTCAACCCGTCATTTCCTGATTGAATTAAACCCACCCGCACGACCCTTGACGGAGGCCAAACAACGCCGTACGAATACCCTAATCCAATCGCATCATATGCTAGCAGATAAGCATTAGTTAGCTACCGTACACTACGCCTTGACGGAGGCCAAACTACCGCAGCACGAATACTAACTAGTACTTATCTGAAATGACGGAGGGCTACGACAGGTTTTTAAGAAAACCCTTTGCGTAATGAACTTGATATCGTTGTAGAATCGAGTGATTTTAAATGGAGTGTTTTTTAGGCTTTTCTAGTTTTGCTAAAGGGGTCACTCCCGGTGAAGGGATCGTCGGCCCTTTCCTCATCGAGTAAGGTGCAGGATATTTCACAAATATCACTATGCAAAGAAAGAACTATAGAAGCAATGAAAAGACAGACCGAGTTTGTAGCATCTGCTAGTTTCACTAAAGAGGTCACTCCTAGTGAAGGGATCTCGGCTCTTTCCTTATCGAATAAAGTGCTGGATGTTCTACAAGGAACACCGCTATGCAAAGCAAGAACTAGAGGTACCAGTTTTTAAACAAGTTTCTACAACATCTTAGGTTTCTTTTAGTTTCATTAATCTCATTAATGAAGTCCCATTTTATTGTGCTTCACAAGCATCTCATTTGAAACGAAATCTGCAATATAACATATATCTCATATATATAATATAAACATTCGTCACAGGCAGTAATATGATCTCATCACAGAACATTGCAGCAGATGAAACATATATGAAATATTGGATATATTAGGACGTCCGTGTTTTTAATACGATCCTGTATAAAACACGGATTCCACGGTCGCGATGAATAGCCAAACCCACATCCCTAGACCCCTACGAGAGCGGCAAGCAACACTGCCAGTTCTAGGGTTAGGAGACCCGGTCTCGACTCCTCGAGATGGTCTCCCACTGGACCCTAGAACCCGGTTACTTGTGCTCCCCTCCTTGGGTCTACCTAATGCGGAAAAATAAATAATATACAACGGTGACATCTTCCGCAACCTAGAACTGCCCCAATAAAAGAATATTACATACAAATGAATTTTACATGAATGAAAAAGAAAAAACTCTCATCTCACATAAAACCCCTGGCTATTCAGAACACGACGATCCAATATAACATATCACAGCAACACATAATATCTCATATCATCAACGTAAGCAAGTATGCGTATCCCGATTGTCGTTGATGTATAGCAACGAAGCCGGCGATACACCACATACCACGCTTACGGTCACAGAAAAGAAAGTGTAAAACTACAACAGTTGGAATCCGCAATCTCTTTAGACATCGCATGCCTAACCAAATGAATTCCTTAGACATCGCATGCCTAACAATTATAAACCCCGCATTTTAGTCTCATTATCGAAAACTCTTTTCAATATCTAGTCGGGCAATTCAACAAGATTCCCGACATTCGGATCGAATGCTCGTCGCAAACTTTAGTAGACGGCCGCACCCCCGGATGCCGTCGACAAAGTGCACTAAGGAGGAACACCGCTGCCGCAAGCACCCGAACGGATGCTTTTGGCGACGGGGTTCTTCTACAGTAACTTGGTCGGGGCTATGGGGCGTGGCTGTCTGTTAAGTTTACCCGGCGAATATCCGCGTACGCTACGCGATTGCGACGGACTTTTGATCGCATCAAAATTCCGTGGCAACCGATCAAGTGAGACTAATGTGCTATGTTTATAACATTCATATTAGTTATCTCATAACTACCTGTGGATTCCAAATATTGTATCACATTCCAGATAAATAGACAATGTTAAACATTCCGATCGAATAATCAAACACCCAAGATTTCCCCAATATATCTCAACACTTAAAATCAGTTTAAAAACATCCATCACATGCCACAGTACCGATGGTCCAGCCGTAGAAGGGTCAAGCCAACGCCTCACATGTGGCACGCCGTACTGCCCCAAACCCTAGGGTTTAGAGGCAGTTCAAGACGGTCACATAATCGAGTTAAGGTTTGTTGTCTTCTAGAGGGTCCACCACGTTACTTGCATGACTTAGAACGTTCTTAAACACGAGAAAAAATCCAACTTTTGAAAAATTTTCCGAGAGGGGAAAAAGTGAGTTATTGATATCCGTTCGAACTTTTTAACAGTTTCTAAAAATTATCCGGACAAACTAAACAAAGTTAAATTGTCCGATCGATTCAACGATTCCCCAATACAACCCTTGAAAACTCAACACTTGAGTGGAATTAAAATATTCCCAGAAAAAATTAACAAGAAAGGGCCTAAAAATAATTACATGAAATTTCAGGGACTAAGTGCAAATTTTGTCCGCGGAAACGCCCCAAAACCCATGGTTTCGCCGTTGTTCCGTGGTCAAATAGTCCACTTAGGGGACCGTACTTCACATTAATTCTTAGTTTTTCTTGCTTGTTTTTCTGAGAATTTTTAATTAATAAAAAACACATTTTCAAAAAATGTCCAGAGAGGGGTTAAATCGGGGTTTCGGGTTTCGATCGGACTTTAAACTTCGTCTAGACTTCGCCTAAAGCTCTAGCTTGTTTCTAATACCACTGTAGGGTTGCTAGGCACGCGCACAAGGGTCTATGAGGCATCAACCATGCCCGATTAAAAAATTAGCCGTGCCGAACAACCCGAAGCCGGATCTTTAAACTAGAGTTTAGGCAAAAACTAACATGCTAAACACTTTAACACTAAGTGAGAGGGATTACAACCTTTGTAGATCCAGTCCTTCACTTCATAAGCTCCGTGTTGTGGTCCCTTCGCTGCGATCATCGGGTTCCGGACTCTCGAGAGGTTCCACGAAGAGAAAGATGCAGTCTTGCTTCCGATCTTCGATACAAAGATGATCTACCTTGAAGTTTCATTAACACAAGCTAACACTCACTAAAATTGAGTGAACACTCTCATCTAAAGGGCAAGGGAAGATGAGGATGATGAAGTGGGATTTTTTCTCTCTTTATTTATCTTTTTCTCACATTTATTCATCACTTAAAAAAAAGCTAGTAAGCTTTTTACATGAAGAAAGAAGAAGGAAGAAGATGAAGAATGATGATGGAATTCCTTTTGTGATGAATAATGCAAAGAAGATAATGATCAATAATGTAACCATGGTTAACTTAACCTTTGTAGAGAATTAACAAGGCTAGGGTTTGGGTAAGGTTAAGAATAAGTCACTTGAAAATATCTTTTCCAAAACAAAAAAGAAAACCTTCTAGAATCTACTAGAAGTCATTAACCCAAATCAAACCCTAATCTTGATTAATCTTTACTAAACATGTTGCATTAGTTATCATATCATGTTACAATATTATATATCACATATATAATATTTATTGTAACCAAATAAAATAATACAATTAACATATATCGCATATATATCAATGCATTACCCGAGTGAGAAAAAGAATCTTTTAGTGAGCAAATATTAGTTAATGTAATTTAATATATCATATATATTATTATACATTAAATTATCGAATCAACACTTGATCCGACAATCCGGCTATATCGCATATAACCGACTAATATTTATCCATACCGATTCATCGAATCAACACTTGATCCGATGACCCGGCTGATATCAAATATCGCGAGAATAGAATACGGTATCTCATATCGTATTATCCTCGGTCCCGCACATATCACATACGTGCCCCTACTCCGTTTGGCCTGAGCCAAGAAACCTCTGTGTAGGACTCTAAAGAATCGTCAATACGCCGGCAGTAGGTGATGATCATATCAAACACCCGCAAGCTGCAAGCGGTCAGCTAAACGTAACAGCCACCCAGGTATTGAGCGCTCAGAAGATCAACAAGCAAGCCTGTAACTTCTCCTGTGAATCCAAACAGTAACACTCCCGTACAGTCCGGTCTCGTCATCTGATATGTTGCATATCTCGCCTAGGGGTGGTAAACGTTAGACCCTAGTAGCTCGATAAGTCGTGTTGATATGAGGACTATAACAGTTCGAAAAACTACTAATAACACTTACCAGTAAATCTCAGCAACCCTGGCCAGGGATTTCCGGTTATAGCCAATCGAACACAGCACAACATCAACTCCCTATATCGGGAGAGACGAATCCCCTTCTATCGCTCATTGCCTCCATGTGATTCGGGACTGTACCCAAAAACCACCTTTTTGCACGCCCTCTTGGACGTGGTATGATGGAAATCAAAGGACAGTGGGAATCACACAAGACTTTATGATGATCTCGGGTCAACATACTACTCTGTACCAGTGTCACCGGAGAACTGCCATCTGACGTGTGGTATAATATCATCTGGGAGTTCTCGGCGAGTCCGTCCAGTGTACCCAGTCTCCACTGAGCACCCGTACACCATCCTTGATGTCAAACACCGATGGATATGGGATCATCCATCGCCCATCATATGGGTCAAGATGCGTATACGCTAGTCTACTCTGGTGCATCGATGCCCTGTCTCGATATACCCTCGACTAGGAACAGTTATAGGATGTACTCGTCGACTACCGTGGCCCCACTAGTATGATCTCATCATAGTCCCAGTAGCCGAGTACACATCCTAAGGGCTTTATCAACATGTAATATAGAGACAATCAGAGTACATTTTAAGATAAAGTACAACCAGATAGCATACTATCATGTCGAGCAAGAAACTCCTACCTATATATATCCAAGCATCCTTTACAATATACATCGTATGTACAGTAATGGCCTCTAAGGCATACATATAACTAACATAATAAAGATGACTCATTTTATCTATTGATAGATTTAAAACTAGATTGATAGTGATGAATGAGGATTAGAGTTATTGGTAGAAACTAGGGTTTCCCCACTATTGACCATTGTCCCTTCACTGATCTCTATTCATGTCTAGCCCTTAACAAAACAATTGTTAATTTGATCTCAAATCGCGGTCAAGACTAGCAATAAATTGGCAGCGCCCCCGATTAGGATGTTAACGATTATTTTGCTAAAGTTTATAAACTTCATAAGACTTAAAAGAAGTTAAGATATTTTCTCATCCATTGTTCTACCCTAATCCTACGAACTGTATCATGCGGAGAATTACTCGCGTATGATGGAGATAGAAAAAGAACGGATAGACAATGACATCAAAATGCAGAAATTAAATACTAAATAATTAAACTAATGATCTACCTTTATTAATCAACTTCGCAATTACAAAACCTTCGAGTTTAGATTACAAGAGGAAGAACAACTTGCTCTCGATCTCTGCCTCCTAGGAAGTAGATGTTTGTTCATATGAGATTTTTCCATTTTTATACCGCCCAATTTTTATCATATTGCTTATCGGTAGGAACTCTTGAGCCGTGTTTGCTAGTCAATTGCAGGGTACAGGTTCTCGGCTCTAAACGGTGAAATTCATGGAAAAACACGACAAAATCCGGGTTCCTGCCAACCACAGATAAAACACGGATCTCCGCTCTTTATCCGTCTGTTGCCACACACCAGTTTAAGAGACAAAATGGCAAATCATTTTCATTTTCATGCACAAGGCTCAATGGCAACACAAGATCCAAGAAATCTACGCGGAGCTCGAGGAAATCATGACAAAAAGATCCACATCCAATCACCTTTTGGTCTACTAAAATTCTGGAAGAAATATGGAAAAATTATCAGAAAAATCATATACCAGACTGAAGGACATAAAAGACCAGGACACCACACAAAACCCGAGGAGCTATCTCTACTATATGGCCGCGGTTCAGCGGCCAATAGGGGGTCTAGGCCGCGGAACCGCGGCCGTACTGTGGCGGCAGAAGATGGGATTTTGGGGTTATTTTGGTACTTTTATATTGAGGCAGAATTTTGCCCTAGATTTTCAGTTCACTGCCTATAAATGGCCCAGAACCTTGTGAAGCCAAGGGTGCTTAATCTTGTATTTTTCTAGGTTTTAGAATACTTGTTCTTCTTCCTCGTCTCATCTCTTCTCCGTTGAAAAACTTGTAGTGAGCTTTTGTGAGTGGAGAATGATGAATAAAGAAGTTCCTTTTGTTATTATACTTGTCTTGTTCTCTTATTATTGCTTGTAATTTTTATTTGTTAACTTAGTTGTTGTTATTTGTGTTTGTTTCTTTCTTTTCTCTTTTCCTTTATCATTAAACAACCATGATGCTTACGCTTGATCCTTGCCGAGGTGAGGTCGCATATAGCTAGTTGTTATCTTCTAATCTCCTTCTTTCTATCTTCCTCTTTTGTTTTATTTTCTTTTCCGTATAATGGGTGAGTAGTTTCATACTTGTTAGGGTAGGATAAGGGAAGTTTGAGAGAAGGATATCTCTCTCACTCTTTCCTTGCCCAACATCTTAATTCGACTCCTGTTAATTTAACCACAATCCGCTCCCTACGGCACCCTATCCTATATGATAGCGGTGATTTCGTAATGAGACCGGTTGTGGTTGAATTAACCGGAGGTTATGGCTAAGAGCCAAGAACGGACGGACAAGCACCAAAGGAAGAACTTAAGCGTTGGAAAGCCTAACTTATACTCGCATGTTCCTTCATAGTCGTGCTAATCCTCGTTGTTGCCGATTACCGTAACACCGATATTAAGAGTGGCAACGAAAGAGGTGAGCGACTCCTAACTCAAACTAACCTAATCCTAACCTTAACAAGCTCTCTTTACATATCATTTTAACACTTAGTTAATCACAAACAAATCTGGACTTTCGGACTTAACTCGTTAAAACACATAGAAAAAGATTCCCATCTCCCTGCGGACGACCCATACTCAACCAGCTAGCTACAAGCGAAACCGTTTTGATTGCGGTAATTAACTAAACTTGAACACGCAGAATCTCTACCAATCAAATGGCGCCGTTGCCGGGGAGACAGTAGTTTATTTCTTTGTGTAATTTCGGGTTAACTTGTGAATATAAATATAACCAAAAAACAAAACAAAAAATATATATTCTTTGTAAAAAATCATCTTGTTATTTTTTAGTTTTTGTGCAAGTGTGCAGGATAATACGGAGTTCAAGTTAAGTGCCAAAGACGTGGGAAGATAGACCCATATTTCGCGGCTACACCGCGACGGATCAAAACGAAGCAAACGGTCTACTGTAAAAATCTGGAGCAGATACAGTAAGCAAGTCAAAATTCAGCACATCCAGACAAGCAGAGGACACCCAACAGAGCACACCCAAAAATTTCAGAAGCCCAACTCCACCTTACTGCCGCGGAACCGCGGCATAAGGTGGCTTAGGCTCGGGCTGCCAACATTTCTGTAAGTCCTCCTTTTCTTTCCCCCACTTCTCTGGACTCCAATAAACTGTGTTTTCTGCAGCATTCTTTGCGCAAACTCTCTTCCCCTTCCAATAAACTGTTTTTGTGCAGGATTCTTTGCGCCGCGCTAAAATAAAAATTGTTTGCAGTTGATTTGTTACTGCTTTGCATTTATTAATACGGACTTAAGGGGCTTGAAACCAATTCAGATTGGGTGGGGATTTCATCACCCTTCCCAGGACCCCAGAAATCATAAAAAGCATATGCATTGACCATTGTTAAATTAAAAAATACTAAACTCAGCCCTAAGGACTTCGCGCTCAATAGGACAGAGGACTAGTTACAGGCATCGGCCGTTTATCCTATCTGACTTTTGCGGTGTCTAGGCAAGTGTGTTGAAGGCAAGTGGTTTATAATTAAGGAACTTCGCGAAAGCGTTGGACAACCTCCCACTTATCTGGCACTTACCTGGCCGCATTTGACGGAGAAGAGACGGTTTGAGGTCCTATTTCTAGCCCTTTGGAACAGTTAGGAGCTGTCTAGCAGACCTAGGTGACCCTAGATCTAGGTGTGATTGTGCATATCTCGTTTGTGATTGCTTAAAGTCGTAAGTCCGTACATATTTCTGTAAAGCTCTTTCTAAAAAAAACTAAAAAGGAAAAAATAAAAAACTTTTATAAAAACTTGCCCTTTGTCGCCAAATCCATTTTTCACCCACCACCCATCGTATTTCTCCATTGACGTTTTCTTACCCTCACCTTCTCCGCTTTGACTATACTAAACTCGTTTAGTGTATGTCCGCTTGGACTCGGGACACTAGCGCCCCCCTAGTCCGCGTTACGTTAGTCGCTACTGACTACGCGATCGACTCCGACGTCAAAACTCCGTCCACGCCTCTTTCTCCCTTACCTTTGCCGGCCAACTCCGACGTTAACCGGAATTCTGTTCATACATCCTCACCTTCACCTTCACCAACTTCTTCGTCCGCGATGTCAGGATTTAATCCAAACATCTCTTTGACTACCCCTGGATTGGCTCCACCTCCTACGGAGACCAATAACCCACCACCACCGCTTGTTGTAGCGCCGCAGCGAATCGCGCTCCAGGATCGTTTCTATCCCACCCGTTCTGCACTTCCCACCTGCCTTTCTCTTCCACCGGCCAATGGGGATAATTTTGAAATTAAGCCCCACTTCATCAACATGCTTCCACGATTTCATAGGCTTGAATCTGAAGGTGCCTATATCTTCATCAATAAATTTCAAAACGTTTGTGCCATGATGAAAACCACCCAGCTGTCGGACGATGCTATACGTCTACGGGTCATTCTGTTCACTTTATACGATCTTGCTGAAAAATGGCTGTATAGCACCGCGTCCCACTCCATAACCAGTTGGGACGAGTTTGTAAAAGAGTTTCTAAAGAAATGGCAACTTTGCCAAACCTTATACGAGGGTATAGAGAAATGGCAACTTTGCCAAACCTTATACGAGGGCCTGGACAGCAACGAAGCAGTTGTTGGAAACCATCTGTCAGGGCCACTTCCTATCAAAATCTGACGAGGAAGCGTGGCAATTCTTTGATGACCTTGCGGAGAAAACGCTACAATGGGAGAGCACCAGACCGACTTCTTCTTCTTCTACCTCCACTTCTACCGGTCAGCCTAGGGTAGAAATTCACCAACTTGATGTCTCTATTGCGATGAAAGCTGAAATGGCTGCAATAACGAGAAAGCTTGAAGCAATAGAGAGCAAATTCTCTGCTCCTGCCCCTATTCTTCCCCTTCGTACCATTTGCACTTGTTTTTCCGATCCTTCTCACTTAACCGAAGAGTGTCCTTACAATCCACCATAGCAAGGACAGGATCAGGTTAATGCTGCATTTCAGCAAAGACCGAGGAATGATCCATACTCTTCCACCTACAACCCCGGTTGGAGGAACCACCCCAATTTCGCCTGGAATCAGAATCAGAATCAATTCCAAGGCAACAATTTCCAGAGGCCCCCTCCTCCGCAACCACAAGCGCAACAACAAACTTAACAGCAGTTTCAGCAGCCCTTCCAACCCCAACCTTTTCAAAATCAGATGAACAACTTTGCACCCAACAATTCTTTTCCACCAAACAATTTTGTTCCGTCAAACAACGATAAGGTTTCCTCGCTCGAACGAAATCTGGAGGCGTTCGTTAAACAATCGACACAATCTACCGCCAACATCCAGTCTTCCATTCAGTCCTTAGTGCAACACACTGCCGCTCACGGGCAAAGCATCAAAACCATCGAGGCCCAGATTGCACAGCTGAATGCGGCCTTAAGCGAGCGAGAAAAGGGGAAGCTCCCGTCCCAGCCACTCCCAAATCCCTGTCACCCACATAATGTACATGTTGCTCTTGAACAACAGAATCATAATGTGAGTGCCGTGACCACATTGAGATCGGGAAGGATGCTGCAAAATAACATTGGCACACGGATCAACGATGACACCCCGGCCGCTTCTTCTTCTTCTTCTTCTCCTGCTTCTTCGTCTTCTGAGCCTTTTCTCCATTCTTCAAAAGGCTCTCCTTCTTCTTCTTCTTCTTCTGCTCTGAACGGACCCGCTTCTCACTCCACGAAAACACCTGTTCTGGGATCCGTTCCAACTCCACAATCTCATACACAAGCATTAGACTCAACCAATTTTAAAAACGTCCCATTTCCAAACCGGTTGAGGTCTAATAAACAAAATCCTCAAATGGAGAAGATTCTGGAGTTATTTAAGCAGGTTAACATTAACATTCCTCTTTTAGATGCCGTCTAACAAGTCCCATCCTACGCGAAAATCTTAAAGGACTTGTGCACGAAAAAGAGGAAGTCTCAGGTACCAAAGAAAGTTTTCTTGGCTAGTGCTGTCAGTGATGCTCTTACCTAATCTTTACCACAAAAACGGAAGGACCCTGGCTGTCCTACGATTTCTATTACCATTGGGGATAAGAACATCAACCGCGCACTATTAGATCTTGGTTCCAGTGTTAATCTGCTTCCGTACTCAGTATACGAGCAATTAGGCGTAGGAGAGCTGAAACCCACACACTGTACTCTCCAAATGGCCGACCGATCGATCACCCATCCTAGGGGTGAGCTAGATGATGTGTTAATCAAAGTCAGGGACTTCATATTCCCCGTTGACTTCATTGTATTAGACACACAGCCTGTAGCTAACCCCCGAAATCAAATTCCGGTGATACTCGGTCGCCCATTCTTTGCAAGCTCAAATGCTGTGATCAATTGTAGCAATGGTTCGATGAACCTCTCTTTTGGAAACATGACAATTGAACTCAACAGTTTTAGGTTGGGGAATCAGCCCTCCGAACCTAATGCTCATATACTGGACGTTTGCTCAATCCAGGAGATCACCCCAGAAGAGCGTGAATTCGAGGAGTTTCTGTTCGATCATGATAACCTTAACGCCACTAGTGCGTTCCTCTTCGAACCTGCAGCTGTTTCTGCGCCCGACAACGACTACGAGTGTTTCACGTTCTCAAACGATCTTAGCCGCTCACAACCCGAGTTTGAATCCTTCAAATTTCCGGATGAGTTACCTAAACCATCCAACTCGGTCGCCTACACTCGTTTTGAACCTTTGCTGGAGTCCTTTGAGTTCGAGACCTCTGCACCAATCTTGCCTTCAATCGTTTCACCTCCAACGCTCGAACTCAAGCCTTTGCCGTCTCACCTTAAGTACGCTTACTTGGGTGAGAATGAGACCCTCCCTGTCATCATTTCGGCTTCTCTATCTCCCGAGCAAGAGAAAGCCCTTCTCGCGGTCTTGCACAGCAACAGGCAATCTTTTGGCTGGTCCATGGCGGACATCAAGGGGATTAATCCCCTGATCATTGAACATCACATTCATCTGATGGATGATGCCAAACCAGCCAGGGATCCACAAAGACGTCTCAACCCAGTCAAGAAAGAGGCTGTGAAGAAGGAGATCGTAAAATGTCTAGATAGTGGTATCATTTACCCTATCTCTTATAGCCAGTGGGTTAGCCACATTCACGTTGTCCCCAAGAAATCAGGTATAACGGTCATCACTAACGAGGCGAACGAGTTAATCCCTACTCGCACCCAAACTGGGTGGTGAGTATGCATTGATTACAGAAAACTCAACGCCGCAACGCGGAAGGACCACTTTCCGCTACCTTTCATTGACCAGATGCTTGAACGATTGGCCGGACACGAGTACTACTGCTTTCTTGATGGCTACTCCGGCTATAATCAGATTCCCATCGCTGAAAAAGACCAGGACAAGACCACATTCACTTGTCCTTTCGGCACGTTTGCATATCGTCGCATGCCCTTTGGGTTATGCAATGCGCCCGCTACCTTCCAGCGGTGTATGATGGGAATCTTCTCAGACATGTTGGAAAAATTTCTGGAGATCTTCATGGATGATTTCTCCATCTTCGGCGATTCCTTCAACGAGTGTTTGCTGCATCTTGATGCTGTCCTTACCCGATGTAAGGACAAGAATCTCACTTTGAATTAGGAGAAGTGCCACTTCATGGTGCGCGAAGGTATTGTCTTAGGACATATCATCTCGCAAAATGGCATAGAGGTTGACAAAGCAAAGATTGAGGTCATTTCAAATCTCCCTCCTCCCCGATGCGTCAGAGATATCCGAGCCTTCCTTGGCCATGCCGGTTTCTATAGACGGTTCATCAAGGACTTTAGCAAGATTGATAGGCCCTTGACTCTTTTGCTGGCCAAGGATACGCCATTCGACTTCAACTCGAGCTGTGTGACTGCATTCGAGTCATTGAAAAGCTCACTCACTTCTGCTCCCATTCTTTCTTCGCCTGACTGGACGTGTAAGTCCATGCTACCTCTCCCGGTACTTTCGGGCATGCGGAATTTGATAAAAAATGATTTTCTTAGAGGTGGTAACATGGACTTAAAACCCGGATCTTTGTTAAACATCTAACTAACAACCTAACTAGGAGTCGTTAACTACTCGGTTAGGGGGTTTATACCTTTCTTGTCTTGAACTCCTTCGTCTTCAAACCTCGATGGTAGTCCGGATCGGCTTCTCCCCGTCGTCTCCTTGCGCCGAAGATAGATCCACCTGAAAGCTTCAACCTTTGGCTCCTTCTTCAAACTTTGAAGAAACTAGTTCACTCGGTTTGCTAAACCTTGTGAACTAGAGTGAGTAGAGAAGAGTTTGTATGGGATTTTATCTATGGTTCTTGGTTCTCAACTCATGAGACAAGTGAACCATAGACCAAGTGAGGGAGAGCAAGAGGAATGAGATGAGAGCTCAAGAACAAGAGAGAGAATGAGAATGATAGAATGAGAAAAGACTTTTCTTATTTGGCTCTCATAATCCAAAACAATCATAACACCTCATATCAATCAAGTATTATGTGATGGTTTAAGCAACCATACCCTTATCATTTCATGCACTCATTTTGCACAAAAGAGCAAGCAAGCAAAAGTCTTTGCAATGAAATGATAGCTATGGTTATCATGATGGTCAACTAGTCAAGCCTAGTCAACCGGTCAACAAAGTCAACAAGTCAACAAAGTCAACAAGTCAACAAAGTCAACCCCTCAACAACCATGTCACCATAATACTTAATTAATATAATTGTTAATCACATATCATATTCTCATTAGGGTTGAGCAAAAAATCAATAGTCAACGGTCAACTGTCAACAACCCTAATGAGAATCCTCTGCCTCTGTCTCTCCGTCAACTGTGCATACACACCCGCATCCGCGTTCCGAGGAACACGAATGCATACTGGATAAATCCAATCCCAAAAGGTATACTAGGATCTGGCTTAAACCAAAGCCCGCTAGTGTAAAACTGTCCGGACACTGTACGTGCATAAGTGCACGGATGTGACCGAACCCTGTCGCAAAACCATGCGACCTCTACTCTTTTTCCAAAAGGCGAATATCTTTCTGTGTAGGACTCTAAAGACTCGACACTACGCTGGCAGTGGGTTTAACCACAGACCGCAAGCGGCACTAGCTGAGCGTAACGGTCCCCAGGTAGATGCCGACAAGAAGACTGACGAGGTGAGACCCATCTGAACTCCTACTGAGCCTGAATGTGACATTCTCCGTACAGTCCGGTCTGTTCGTCTGATACATCGCATGGCGGGCCAAGGGGGCGGTAAACGTCAGTCCCCCAATAGCGGTACAAGTCGTGTCGGAGTGAAGCCCAAAACACCCTGAGATAACACTGGAAGCCTACCAGTATATCTCGTTTGCCCTGGCCAGGGACTACTCGTGTAATGGCTCTCCTAGACACAGCGCGATGTCAACCCCCAATACCGGGAGAGACGAATCCTGTCTAACCGTCACTGCCTCCAAGTGCTTCGGGACTGCACCAAACTACTACCTGTTTGCACGACTCCTTTGAGCCGTGGTAGGGTAGTAATCAAAGTGCAGTGGGAACACACTCGAGGCGAAGTGACAGTGTCAAGTCAGCGGACTAAGCTGTACTCATGTCACCTGGGAACTGATAACTGACGATAGGCATAATACCAACTAGTCAGTTCCGGACGAGTCTTGTCCAGTGTACCCGTAACCAAACGAGCACCCGCATACTATCTCAAGTACGACGTACTGACGGCTGTGGGACAGACCGTCTCCCACACTGGGATGAGAAGCGCATGCGCTAGTCTACTCCGGAGTATCTACGCCCTGTCTCGATAGTCCTGCGACCAGGGACCTGCATAAGGATGTGCTTATAGGTTACCCAGCCCCACTAGTGTGACTGCCATCACATCGCTGGTAATCAAGCAAAGATCCTAAGGGCTCCACTAATGTGTATAGGCGATATACTAAAATAAACACATGTACACATTGAAGTAGAAACAAACCAAGTAGCATACTACTATTTTGAGCAAGATTGTATATACAAGGTGAATATCCCAAGCTTCCATTAAGTAATATACAAACTAGTATGGTACAGTAATGGCCTCTAGGGCATATACACTAACAATCTCCCACTTGCACTAAGGCCATGTACTGGCATATCGAAGACCTATCATCTCGATCAGCCGCTCGAACTGAGTCTGGGGCAGGGCCTTGGTGAATGGATCTGCAGTGTTATCTTCTGAAGCGACTCTCCGAACCTCGATCTCCTGGCAATCTACGATCTCCCTGATCAGGTGATACCGCCTCAAGATGTGTCTGGATATCTGATGGGACCTGGGTTCCTTCGCTAAAGCTATAGCCCCGTTGTTGTCGCAATACAGAGGTATTGGATCAACAATGGACGGAACCACCTGAAGTTCTTTCAAGAACTTCCTTATCCAGACAGCTTCTTTTGCGGCATCAGATGCAGCGATGTATTCCGCTTCCATCGTCGAGTCTGCAACGGTTTCCTGTTTGGAACTCTTCCAACACACCGCCCCTCCATTGAGGGTAAAGACAAAACCCGACATGGACTTGGAATCATCCTTGTCACTCTGGAAGCTGGAGTCAGCAAAGGCCTCGATCTGGAGGTCTTTTCCGCCATACACCAAGAACATCTCCTTAGTCCTTCTCAGGTACTTGAGAATGTTCTTTACTGCTATCCAGTGTTTCTCCCCAGGGTTTGACTGATACCGGTTTACCACACTCAGTGCATAAGCTACATCCGGTCCGGTACACAACATCGCATACATTATAGAGCCTACCGCAGATGCGTAGGGTATAACAGATATACGATCCCTCTCCAAATCAGTCTTGGGAGACATCTCTCTAGAGAGGGTGATCCCGTGACAAGCCGGTAGGTTACCGCGCTTGGAATCTTCCATACTGAATCTTTTCAGTATGGTGTCGATGTACCTGGACTGTGAAAGTCCTAATATCCTCTTGGATCTATCACGATGGATCCGGATCCCCAGGATGTATGAGGCATCACCCAGGTCTTTCATGGAGAACTTGTGTGACAAGAACCCCTTGACAGATTGTAGCATAGGAATGTCATTTCCTATTAAGAGAATGTCATCCACGTATAAAACGAGGAATACTACAGTTCTCGATACAAATCTACTATAGATGCATGGTTCATCTGGATTTTTGATAAAGCCAAATTCCTTGACCGTCTCATCAAAACAGATGTTCCAACTCCACGACGCCTGCTTTAGTCCATAGATGGACTTAAGCAACTTGCACACCTTTCCGCTGCTCCCACTCTGAATGAAACCCTCTGGCTGGTCCATATAGAGACACTCCTCTAAATTTCCATTTAGAAAAGCTGTCTTTACGTCCATCTGCCAAATCTCATAATCATGGAAGGCAGCAATAGCAAGAAGGATCCGAATGGATTTTAGCATAGCCACTGAAGAAAAGGTTTCGTCATAGTCTAAGCCAGGTCTTTGACGAAAACCCTTTGCTACCAGTCTAGCTTTATAGGTCTCAACCTGTCCATCTACACCAATCTTCCTTTTGAAGATCCACTTGCATCCTACGGGTTTTACCCCGTCTGGAGCAATGTCCAACGTCCATACCTTGTTGGTGTACATGGACTCCATTTCGGTCCGCATTGCATCCAGCCATTTTACCGCGTCAATGCTCTGAACGGCCTGCTGGAAGCTAGTAGGCTCATCATAATCTATGATGCAATCCTCTCTATCCCCGTCTATGAGAAAACTGTAGTATCTCTCGGGCGGATGAGACAGCCTACTACTCCTGCGGAGCGGCGTAGGAATGTCCTGTTCTTCTGAACCCTCTGGTTCCACTAAACTTTCAGTAATAGTCCGTGGTTCTGGAATTTCATCCAGTTCTACGGCGCTCCCACTTATTTCCTTTTCCAAGAACTGGTGTTCTAGAAAGTGGGCATTACGAGAAACAAGGACTTTTTGTTCCTCTGCATAGTAGAAAAGATACCCCCTGGTGTTCTTTGGGTATCCCACAAACTTGCACAGTACTGAGCGTGCCTCGAGTTTGTCCGCATGCTGCTTTTTAACAAAAGCTGGACATCCCCAGATCTTTAGATATTGAAGATAGGGTTTCTTCCCACTCCATAACTCATATGGTGTGGTAGGCACAGTCTTAGTGGGAACTCGGTTCAAAAGGTATGCAGCTGATTCTAGCGCATACCCCCAGAATGATCGCGGTAACTCAGCGTTACTCATCATGGACCGTACCATATCCAATAGGGTGCGGTTCCGTCTCTCCGATACACCGTTATGTTGCGGAGTGTATGGAGGAGTAAGCTGAGAGAGAATTCCATTCTCTTTTAAATAGTCCAGGAACTCGGCACTCAAGTATTCACCACCTCGATCCGATCTTAGAATCTTGATACTTTTGCCGGTTTGTTTTTCTACTTCATTCTTATATTCCTGGAATTTTCCAAAGGCTTCGGACTTATGTTTCGTTAAGAAGACATAACCGTACCTTGAGAAGTCATCCGTAAAAGTAATGAAGTAAGAATAACCGCTTCGCGCATGTGTAGACATTGGACCACACACGTCACTGTGTACGAGTCCCAAGCGCTCGCTCGCTCTTACTCCGTGTCCAGTAAACGGAGTCTTTGTCATCTTTCCTTTGAGACAGGATTGACAAGTGGCATACGATTGATATTCGAACGGATTCAAATATCCTTCTGTATGTAACTTAGTCAACCTTCTCTCATTGATGTGACCCAGTCTACAATGCCATAAGAAAGCCTGATTGATTTCTGGAGACTTTCTTTTGTGTGTATTCTGGACATTGAAAATCTGTGGTTGGTTTAATACGTATATACCATTACTCAATGTACCTGACCCAATCAGAACTTGATTAAGGTGAATGTTTACAACATTGCTTACAAACGCAAATTCATAACCTTCTTTAGAAACTAAAGATACAGAAATGATATTACAAGTTGCGTTGGGTACAAAAAAGCAATTACGCAAAACCAAAACATGTCCATCTGACATTCCCAGGTGATAGTCCCCCACGGCTTTAGCATCCATGCTAGCTCCGTTCGCAACTCTGAGGGTCATGTCACCTGCCTTCAAAACCCTACGGTTTCTCAACGCCTGCAAAGAATTACAGATATAAGATCCTGATCCGTTATCCAATACCCAGGAAGTAGAGTTTATTGAAAGACAGTTTTCAATAACATACATACCTGAAGCTGAAGCTGCAACCTGCTTCAATTCCTGTGTTCTGGCCTTCCAGGCCCTGCAATCATTCTTCCAGTGTCCTTTCTTATGACAATAGAAGCATTCTTCCTTATCCACAAGCTTCCCCGCTTTTTTTGTTGCTTTTGCATTTCCCTTCGTATCCACTTTACTAACACCGCCCCTTGGTTTGGCGGGGGCTTTCTTCTTCTTTCCCTTGGCTTTCTCCTTGGACTTAGAAGAAGATGATCCTCCTACAAACAAAGTGGATGTTTCCCTACCTTTCTGTAGGGTGCCCTCTGCGCTCCTCAGCATGTTGAGGAGCTCTGAAAGTTCAACTTCTTTTTCTTGCAAGTTGAAGTTCAGTATAAACTGGGCGTAAGTGGAAGGAAGGGACTGGAGAACTAAGTCCGTATAGAGCTCACTCTCTAATGTGGTCCCTAGGTCCGCGAGCTCCTCAATGTAGCCGATCATCTTAAGCACGTGCTCTGCTACTGATGATCCGACGGCCATCCTTGCCGAAAATAACTTTTTCGACGCTTCGTATCTTGCGATACGAGACTGCTCTCCATACAGTTCTTTTGTATGAAGAAATATGGATTCCAGGTCCATATTCTCGTGCCTCCTCTGATGTTCATTGTCCATAGAGGCAAGCACGAGGCATTTGGCCTTCGCGCTATCAATCTCCCAAGTCTTACGGATTTCCTTATCCGCGACGCTGGAAGTGGGACCATGGACAGGGGGAGCTTTGGTGGTAAGAAGATACCCCAGCTTGTCGTAAGTGATTGCTATTTTGACATTCCTGAGCCAATCTTTGTAGTTTGGCCCTGTCAGTATGTTTTTATCTAGAAGTAACTTAAGTCCAGTCATGTCGATTGGTCGCTGCAATTAGGAGAGAGAAGAAGAAACACTCCGCATGACGCTCTTGCAAGTTTAGTGTGGTTTTTAGTTTGTCTAAACAGGATGGCTCCCACTGTTTCTCGAATCCCTCCTCAAACCAAAAAGGAAGAATTAGTTAGGATCAATCTTAACGTATAATACTTGCATAACCGTTCAGCCAGGCCAGTGTCGGTACTTCGAGGGAGGTTTTCCAACGCTTTCGCGAAGTTCCTTAATTCAAGAACCTCTTTTCCCTGGGGGCGTAGCCCCGCTAACACCTTTCTAGACACCTACTTGGTTTATAGCATTGATCGTTAAGTGAGAAATTTCCTGAGGAGTAGCATATACTCACACTAGGATCGGGATCCAAATATCATCGCGTGACGAAACTGAAGGAATCCTACCAGAATCATCACACTCCAAATGGTATGCAAATCTAGCAAGTTTCAGTACTTATGATACTCCCGTTGTGGATTTTTGCCCCATGCTCTTATGACCTTGGCGTGAGGTCAAAATGTCATAAGTCAAATGTCAAGTTCATCCCATCATTATCCAGGTAAATTTGAACCCACCCGTACATACCCTTGACGTAGGCCAAAATGGCAGTACGACTGTCTCAAACCAACGCATTCTATCTATGCAATAGATAAATATCCGGCAACTACCAATCACTATGCCTTGGGGTGAGGTCAAAATACATAGCTTGAATACTACCGAATATTTAACTGAAATGATGGAGGGCTACGGATGGTTTTGGCAAAACCATGAACGTAGTGAACTTGATATAGTCGATGGAACGAGATAGCTTTTAAAAGGAGTGGCTCAAGCTCCGCGTTTAAAAGTTAGTTTTGAAAAGAACCGAGTGGTTTTTCGAAAGTGTTCCAACGACTTTAATCTTGGTTTATTTTCTTGCATTAGTTCTTTTAATGCGTGATATTCTTGCATTAGTTCTTTTAATGCGTCCCATCATTTAATCCTACCATTGCAGAAAACAACCAAAATATGACGTACGCTTATGCCATTCGCATTCGCCACGGGGCTCCGTCATTACCCGTTAGGTTACTTAACTAACGACAGAGCGGGGGCTGGGCTAGCGCGGCTGTAAAACATAAGCAACGCCTAAATAATATCATATATAGATATATTTCAATGATAGACATTTCAGATCACAGTTGAATACATTGGATATACTAGGAATCTGTAATTCGTACGAGCCTGTAACGAAAAGCAGATTACACGGTCGCGGTGAATAGCCAATACCCCACCCAAGACCCCTACGGGTGCGGCAAACTACCCACCAAGTACCCGAAGCGAAGCAACCTTCCTCAACTCCGTGAGTAGGCCACTCGGCACTTCGGCATACCCGGTAGTTTGTGCACCCCCTCCATGGGTCTATCCTAGGAGCAAAAACAGTAAAAAGAAATTATACAATGACGGCTACAACCCCGACCCGGTTGTGCGGCCATAAAATAATATTACATCAATTTACAAATTTACATGAATTGAAAGAAAAGAAAAACTCTCGTCTCACAACCCTCGGCTATTCACCCGTGACAATCCAACATATTCATATACACATTCCAGCAACATTACAGATCACAGATTTGTATAACCCCCACTAATCGACATATAGCAATTAGCAGACGTTCAATACAAATATCACATTACAGAAAAACCCGTCAGCTAAAGTCTTTTAGAAGTTCGATCAAAAATATGGATTTTTACGCCCCAAACACAAAATTTTCGTTCTGGAAAATCTGGGCTAAAAAGACATATTCCAAAAATCCCAAAATACCCCACTGAATATACTGTAGCAAATAAAACCCAGAGAGCAGGCAATACTGCCGCGGAACCGCGGCAATAGCAAGCTATTGCTGCGTTTCCGCGGCTTTTTGATGAGATCAGGGGACCAATTTTCTACAGTATACTCTAAAAACCCTGAGTCGATTTTTGGTTTATCTCAAAAAAAATTTCCAGCACTTTTAAAATCGACAAAAAGTTTAAAAAACGGGGTTCGTTTTGCGACTTTTTCTTTGATCGATCTTCTAGCTACTTTGCTAACATGTTAGATAGAGTTTAACTAGGCTTTGATACCACTGTAAGTCCATGCTACCTCTCCCGGTACTTTCGGGCATGCGGAATTTGATAAAAAACGATTTTCTTAGAGGTGGTAACATAGACTTAAAACACGAATCTTTGTTAAACATCTAACTAACAACCTAACTAGTAGTTGTTAACTACTCGGTTAGGGGGTTTATACCTTTCTTGTCTTGAACTCCTTCGTCTTCAAACCTCGATGGTAGTCCGTATCGGCTTCTCCCCGTCGTCTCCTTGCGCCGAAGATAGATCCACCTGAAAGCTTCAACTTTTGGCTCCTTCTTCGAACTTTGAAGAAACTAGTTCACTCGGTTTGCTAAACCTTGTGAACTAGAGTGAGTAGAGAAGAGTTTGTATGGGATTTTATCTATGGTTCTTGGTTCTCAACTCATGAGACAAGTGAACCATAGACCAAGTGAGGGAGAGCAAGAGGAAGGAGATGGGAGCTCAAGAACAAGAGAAAGAATGAGAATGATAGAATGAGAGAAGACTTTTCTCATTTCGCTCTCATAATCCAAAACAATCATAACACTGTTGGAGATAGTGCCGTCAGAGTCAATTATTAGGTCACAGGTACGTGATTGCAATGATTGATGGAGGACCTATCCCGGTAGGACAGTCTTACTCGAGATGATAGTATGCTATCTGGTTTACCTTTATCATCGTGTACTGTTTTAGGTGACCTGACAAGTTGCTATTACACGTTTATAGAGCCCCTAGGATTCTTGCTTGACCACCAGCAGTATGAGGGCGATCATATAAGTGGGAGCTGGGGTCTATAAGCATATCCTTAAATGGTCCCTAGTCGTGTGACTTTCGAGACAGGGCATCGATACTCCAGAGTAGACTAGTGTATACAGTCGAGACCCCGACGAGGGCGGTGTCCGGTCTCACAAGCCACTGGTGTCAGTTGGATCACCTAAGATGTATACAGGTGCTCATTGGGTTATGAGTACACCGGACAGGACTCGCCGGGAACATGCTAGTTGGTCATGTACCAGACGTCAGATGGCAGTTCCCTGGTGACATGTGTGCAGGTTAGTTCATCGACCTGGGGATCGTCATTTGTCTCGTGTGAGTTCCCACTGTACTTTGATTACTACCCTACCACTGCTCAAAGGAGTCGTGCAAACAGGTTTTAGTTGGGTACAGTCCCGAGCCACATGGAGGCAGTGAGCGTATCTTCAGTGGTTCGTCTCTCCCGGTATTGGGGGTGAGGTCGTGCTGTGTCTAGGAGAGCCATTACACGAAGTCCTTGGCCAAGGCAGGAGATTTACTGGTAGGTATTCCAGTAGTATCTCAGGGTGTTCTGGGCTACACTCCGACACGACTTGTACCGCTTTTGGGGGTCTGACTTTTACCAACCCCCTAGGCCCGCCATGCGATGCTCATAGACGAACGGACCGGACTGTACGGATATTGTCACTGACAGGCTCAGTAGGGTTGTCAGGCTGAGTTCACTCACAGACGTCCCTTTTTAGTCGATACCTGGTAGCCCGTTACGTATTGGCTTATACCTCTGACGTGCTAGTGGTTAAATCCACAACCAAGGTGTTGACGAGTCTTTAGAGTCCCCCACATTCAGTTACTCAGCTTTCGGGCGAAAGGTTGTAGAGGCCGTATGGAGATATGGCAAGGTCCGATCAGATACGTGCGGTATTGCACGGATCAGGATCGGACAATTTGTACTATAGTCCGTATGGTTATATGGCAGGGTTCGATCAGATATGTGCGGTATTGCACGGATCAGGATCGAACATGTAATACTATCCGGTTTTGGTATAAGCCGGATCCTAGTATAGTACAGTGGAGATTTTGTCTCATTGCATTTGTATTTCGGTCGAAATACAGATGCGGGTGTGCATGCACAGTATCGGGGTTTTCCTGTAATTTATTACGGGACCAGTTTTCTGGAGTTGCCAGTTTGCTTTTCGTTTCGGCCAATTTCCTTTGTATCGTTCATTGGCCGAAGATTGGTGGAGGAGGGCTTATTTGCATTGTTGCAAATAAGTATTTTGTGGAGGGGTTCTTTGCATTTTCTTTGTATCATGATGGTTTCATGATGGAGCCCATCCTTTGACTCTTTCTTTTCCATGATGGCTTGACCATTGTAGGTTATGATTGGCTTTTGGAGTGTTGGGTTTTGTTCTCTCATCATCACTTTTCATCATTGCATTCCACCCACCCCTTGACCTTGCTCTCTCTCTCCAATCACACCAAATGGGGGGGGCGGCCATTCCTTGTATGGAATGGGATTCATTTCATGGATGGTGTGGGATTTTTGTATCTTGAGTTTTGAAGAAATCCCTACAAATCCCTCTCCAAAAGTTCACTTCAATTCCTCCACAAAAGGCAACTCCATAATCCCAAATGAGACGTGTAATCCACATTATATTCTACAGCAAATCTTGGGCACGTCGACTAGCCAGCTTCGTGCCCGAGTTGCCTCGGCATTGAGGTGGGAGCCCGTAAAAGAAGTAGGCGATGTGGTGCACTTCCGACGACGAGGAGGAGACGGCACATTCCGCATGAGATCGGGACGACGACGAGAAGACCGGAGGACTCGGATCTGTCGGTATATCTCTCTTCCCTTTCTTGTAGATAGCTAGGACTAGTTAGTGGTTCGATCCGGGTATTAGTGCGCGGCGGTTTGCCAGTTCTAGAAAAATTAAAGTTTTTCACCGCTTCCGCATTTGGCCGTCGGAGAGACGGCCGGGGCGCCGCCGTGCACTTACAGTGGTATCAGAGCCTCGCCATTAACTTAGTCTAGCTTGGTGTAATGTGTTTTTCAGTTTCGATCGATCGAATGTTCCAAAACCCGTATTGCCTTCGCATCAGTTTCTGTTGAAAATTTGTGGTCTCGAAAAATTTTTCAGGTTGTAAAACATTGATGTACTGGAGGTAACAAGCCCACTGTAGAAATTCGACGCAGAAATTCTACCACCAGAGCGCGGAACCGCGGCAATTACCCCCTTGGGCCGCGGTTCCGCCGCGCAATGGTGAGCTTACTGTATCGAACTTCTTCAGTTGCTTTCTGGGGTGAAATTAGGGGTTTTGGAATAATTACATTGGGCCCAGGATTTCTTGATCTGCTACAGTATCGTTTGGGGCCCACTTGTTAAAGTTTGATCGATCGAATATTTAAACACATTATTTCACAGTATTTACATTATATCTGCGACCGTGAATGTCACTTGATCGGTAAATCCGGTCTAACTGCTATAGCCCGGTTAGACGGATTTGCGAACGTGACTTTCACGTTGATGTTCTGTTTTTGCTGTGATGTTGCGGATTGGTCGTGGGGGATAGCCTGGATGCATTGCTAGTACAGTTGTGATTGTATTATATACATTTGATTTTGCGGGGCGAGCGTCCGACATGTGGACTGCCGTCACTGCCTGATTGTATTATTATTTTGGGGCACGACCTGGTTGCGGTCAATGTACCCGTTGTATGTATATTTTACTTTCTGTACTAGGATTACCCTGCGGAGGGGTGCACGGATAGCCGGGTTCCAGAGGGCAACGGGCCCGCATCTCATGGCATTGAGACGGAGGGGGCCTCACTCTTGGATTGGCGGGCTATTCGCCGCACTCGTAGGGGGTACAGGTTGACCCAGGAGGGGTGCCCAAGTTGCCGGATTCCGTGAAGTGCTGGGTGGTCCATTCACGGTGCTGAAGGGGGCTGCCTCGCTTCAGGTTTTGGCGGGTAACTTGCCGCGCCCGTAGGGGTCTAGGATTTCATTGCACAGGCTATCCACACGACCAGGGGAACGTCGGGTTTCAGTAGTGGCTCTGTGAAACCCGGGGATCCCAGATATCTGTATTGTTTCTGTGATGCTGTACATTTTCTGTGATGTTGCATTTCTTTCACGCCTTGAGCGAATTATAATATATTAGTATATATATTAGTAGATGTTGTATATGTTTTACATCCGCGCTAGTCCAGTCCCCGCTCTGTCGTTAGTTAGCTAACCTAATGGGTAATGACAGGACCCAGTGGCGAATGCGGATGGCATATACATACGTCATATTATTTTCGTTCTTTGTGGTGTGATCAATTGATGGGACTGCATTGATTCGGATCAATGCAAGTTTAAAAACAAACCTAATCTGATGTTGTTGGAACATTTTTCAAAAAGCTGTTATTGCAAGGACGTTCACTTTTGTTTTGCATCGTGGTATTCAGTTGGAATATCCTGCTCCTCAGTCTACGAGGCAAGGGCCGAGATCCCTTCACCGGGAGTGACCCCTTGGACAGAAGTTTGCGTCAGGGCATTAACTTCAGTATAGCCGATTACTTTTGCTTTGCATCGTGGTATTCATTTGGAATATCCTGCACCCCATTCTACGGGGAAAGAGCCGAGATCCCTTCACCGGGAGTGACCTCTTTAGCAACGGTTTTCGTCACTATATTTTCAAAAAGCTATCCGTTCCTTCAACGATATCAAGTTCATTACGTTAAAGGTTTTCGCCAGAAACCATTCGTAGCCCTCCGCCGTTTCAGACGGGTAGCACGTAGTATTCATGCTATGTTTGTTGACCTTCGTCAAGGCATAGTGTATGGTAGCTGCTTGTTACCTTTCTGCTGCATAGATAGATGCGTTGGTTTGGGACAGTCGTATAGCCTTGTTGACCTTCGTCAAGGGCTTGTACGGGTGAATTCAAATTAACCTGGATAATGACGGGTAGAACTTGACATGTGACTTATGATTTGTTGACCTTCGCCAAGGTCATAAGAGCATGGGGTAGAAATCACATCGGGAGTTTCAAAAGAACTGAAACTTGCCAGATATGCGCATACCTTCTGGAGTGTGATGATGTGAGCGGATTCCTTCACGTTATCATGCGATGATAGTTGGATCCCGATTCCCACTGATGAGTTGGTTTACTCCTCGGGTGACCCCGACTAATTCTTCTTTCAGGTTTGGAGGAGAATTTGAGGTACAGTGGGAGGTTTCCAGATTAGATAAATTGGTAACCATTCTGATCTAGGTTAGAGTGCACGCTGAGTGTTTCTTTTCTCTCTCTCTTTGGCAGCGAACATTGACCAGACCCTAAGACTTTGACTCAGAGACCAAATTAACCGAACCTTCTTAACACTGGCTTTTGGATTGTCAGAGTTGCAAACCTCATTGCCACTCCTACTTTTACCCTTTTCTCCAGGACACCCCGTATTACTACGAACGTCCACTTCCATTGGACAAAACCATCGTATGGTTAGATACGAACTCGAAAGAATTTATTCGAGGATGGTTTCAGGTTCTGGAGAAAACGGATAGGATTATTCAGTTGTCTTTTCCTTTTACCTTCTCTCAAGTTGTGAGTACTCCTTGGTTTAGGAGATAATACACCAATTAAGCAAATTGGATAGTCTTCTTCCAAACCTTAGGCTGGTGCCGACCGGTAGGGAATGAAGAAAACCAATTAGCATAACGATGGTGTGCAGAAGGTATTAAGTTAAGACAAAGCAAGGGATTAGTAAGAGGGCAACGTAAATTGCGACTGATATTCACGACCAAACCAAGTATTCCTTCGCCAATCCTAAATCACCTTTGTATTTCTCCAGGACACTCCGTATCACTACGAAGATCCACAGTTTATTGGATACTCCATCGTATGGTTATATACGAACTCGAAAGGAACTTGTTCCAGTTCGGGGATGGATTCTGGTCCAGGAGAAATAGGAATAAGGTTTATTCGGTTGTATTTTATCTTCACCCTCTCTCTCATTGCGAGTGTTCCTAGGATTGGGACAGTACACCCATTATGCTTATTGGATAGTCTTCTTCCAAACCATAGGCTGGTGCCGAACGGCAGGGAAGGAAGAAAACCATTTGGCCTAAAGGGGTGTACAGAAGGTAAAGACTAAAGGCATATGAAGGGATTTGGAGAGGTGGCAAAGAACTATACGGTTACAGTCGTGAATCTGGAAGAGGCATTACTAGGAATACCGGGATACCCCATCGAAACATTTCAATGTTTCAATTTCACTGTGTAATGTTAAAAGAAAACTGATTTCCCGATTAGATACTTGCTCCAGGGTATGTATTTACCATGTATGATTCTCACATCTGTATGGTTTTACAGATGATGAGTGGGAGTAAGTTATTGGGAATTGGGTGGTCATCCTCATTGTATCGGGATTCGTTGTAATCAGTGATATTTGAGGAAATCACCTGGGCTGTTTGCCGGTCGGCAAATATTTGGTTTTGAATATCCGCTTTTATGCACCAATTTCAAATTGATATATCTGTACGTCTATTTTCATAGAGTGAGATATACCTTTCTGAAATTATGTCTACGACATTTACCTATATCAGTGGATGGTTAGGTAAGGAGCATTAAACAGCGGTGTAATTCTTCTTAACCATAAGTACAGTTTTCAACCTACGACACACAGTGAATGAGTTATCAGACTCAAGGGACTTATACAGAGTATTGTATGTTGTCCAGGGTCCATCAGGACAGAGGGGTTGGTCCTCGTACTATATTCGGTTTACTTATGACTTCTCTAGTTTTTAGACAGGTGTTTCGTGGAAACACAGGGTCCGAATTTTGAGAAGTTATAGGTATTTGAATAGAGTAGAGAACCAGGTGTAGCAAGTATCGGGATTCTTCAAAGTGATCGAAGATGTAGACACTTGTGCATGGTATTCAGTTGATAGTAATGATAAAGAGATCTTGCTTCTCTTTCAGGTTATTCATAATTGGAAGCATTCCTAAGTTGAGTAACGCTGATCGGCCTCTCTCCATTTAGTTGACATGCGCTGGAGACAGTTGCATGATTTGAATCTGGTTCAATTAAATCAGTGCCTCTGTTCCTATATGGGATATAGAATAGTTCGCATCTTAACGATGTTAAGGTACGGGGAGTTGTCCGGTTTATGCTTAAAACCAGACACTGGACAACTCAAGGCACGTTTCTGTAATGACTGTTTGTGGGTTGAACCAGGCTATGACGAGGGTTGATTTTCTACCATCTGGATGAACAATAGCAATATTGTTCTAGACTCGCCACAGTTTTATTAAAAATGGAATTTTTTTCAGAAAACAGTAGTGGGAGTATGGTAGAACTGGAAGTGATTCCAGAACCACAAACGATTACTGAAGATTTGATAAGGAACCTAAAGATTCAATCTGGATTGACATTCCATTGGCTGCTCCGCTGATAAGGTGGATAACTTCAGCCACCCGAGAGGTACTCCGGTAGCCTCAAGGACGGTGACAGGGAAGTTCTTGTTTACCCACAATTACCATTGCTGTTGTTCCAGGCTGCGAGACCCGGCGGGAGGATGAGTATAGCGTCTTTCTAAACTAGTTTTGGAAGTGTACGTCTATATGACTCTGCCAGAGGGTTGTCGTAGTCAGTGGGAGCAGCGGAAGCATTGGTGGACAGGGAGCTTATGTCTATTTATAGACTGAAGCACATGTAGCGGAGATAGATCATCTATTTCTGACGTGACAGTCATGGGTTTGACTTCATCAGAATAGGAGATGGATCTGTTGAGAAGGTAGTAGGGTGTGATATCCTGGTATTTGGATGACATACACATAGTAGGAAAGGAAACTCCTATACTACGATCGGTTATACTTTGGTCGTCACACAGTGTTTTCTCCATATGGGAAATGGATTTTGTATCAGACATACTGGTTACTAGATCTATGGTTTTAGATCTAGATTTGGGTGGTTCCCAATCTGGGTACTTGGACAGCATTCTAAGGGTATTTAGAATGGACGACTCCATGCACGGTAGTGTACCTGCAGAAGATGGAGTCACCCTCTCTAAAGGTGTCTTACAGACTAAAGGGGAGAGGGACGTGCATGATTGGCAGATCACTTGCTCAGGCAATTGAGTCAATCGTGAGATGTCAAGTACCACTCCAGATGTTGTTCTTGCACTAGATGCAATAAGTTGACATTTGATCCAATCCTGGAGAAACAGTCGGAAGCAGTTTTAGAACATAAGTGAATGTTCTAGGGACATGATAACGATAGCCTCATGCAGGAAACAGTTATCATTCCAGGCTTCCAAGGTGACCTGGACGACAAGGAGGTTGTCAGAGTTATAGTTTTTCCTTCTGATGAGGGGCAGTATTTTGGACAGGTGGTCCAAGGCAATACTGAGGGAGGCATGGCGCAGGATACTGATTAAGTTCAGTTGACGATACAGTCTAAGAAGTTTGGATTTGGAGTTCATTTATGATCTAGGTCCCATCAGACATCCAAACACATTCTAAGACAGGTATTGCTCATTTCGGGAGATGGGTTTCTCCGCGAACTTGAGATATAGAGAGACATAGAAAGAAACAACAAAGCGGATCCACTCACTAAGGTTATTCCTCGAACGCAATAGTTTCGCAAACGAGCTTTGTGAGACTGACTAGTAGAGGAGTTGGGTGTTCGGTATCACACGGGCTGTGAGTATGCGACATCGCAATAATTAGCCTTGAGTGCAAGTGGGAGATTGTTGGAAATAGTGCCCTCAGAGTCAATTATTAGGTCACAGGTACGTGATTGCAATGATTGATAGAGGACCTATCCCGGTAGGACAGTCTTACTCGAGATGATAGTATGCTATCTGGTTTACCTTTATCATCGTGTACTGTTTTAGGTGACCTGACAAGTTGCTATTACACGTTTATAGAGCCCCTAGGATTCTTGCTTGACCACCAGCAGTATGAGGGCGATCATATAAGTGGGAGCAGGGGTCTATAAGCATATCCTTAAATGGTCCCTAGTCGTGTGAGTTTCGAGACAGGGCATCGATACTCCAGAGTAGACTAGTGTATACAGTCGAGACCCCGACGAGGGGCGGTGGCCGGTCTCACAAGCCACTGGTGTCAGTTGGATCACCTAAGATGTATACAGGTGCTCATTGGGTTATGAGTACACCGGACAGGACTCGCCGGGAACATGCTAGTTGGTCATATACCAGACATCAGATGGCAGTTCCCTGGTGACATGTGTGCAGGTTAGTTCATCGACCTGGGGATCGTCATTTATCTCGTGTGAGTTCCCACTGTACTTTGATTACTACCCTACCACGGCTCAAAGGAGTCGTGCAAACAGGTTTTAGTTGGGTACAGTCCCGAGCCACATGGAGGCAGTGAGCGTATCTTCAGGGGTTCGTCTCTCCCGGTATTGGGGGTGAGGTCGTGCTGTGTCTAGGAGAGCCATTACACGAAGTCCTTGTCCAAGGCAGGAGAATTACTGGTAGGTATTCCAGTAGTATCTCAGGGTGTTCTGGGCTACACTCCGACACGACTTGTACCGCTTTTGGGGGTCTGACTTTTACCAACCCCCTAGGCCCGCCATGCGATGCTCATAGACGAACGGACCGGACTGTACGGATATTTTCACTGACAGGCTCAGTAGGGTTGTCAGGCTGAGTTCACTCACAGACGTCCCTTTTTAGTCGATACCTGGTAGCTCGTTACGTATTGGCTTATACCTCTGACGTGCTAGTGGTTAAATCCACAACCAAGATGTTGACGAGTCTTTAGAGTCCCCCACATTCAGTTACTCAGCTTTCGGGCGAAAGGTTGTAGAGGCCGTATGGAGATATGGCAAGGTCCGATCAGATACGTGCGGTATTGCACGGATCAGGATCGGACAGTTTGTACTATAGGCCGTATGGTTATATGGCAGGGTTCGATCAGATACGTGCGGTATTGCACGGATCAGGATCGAACAGGTAATACTAGCCGGTTTTGGTATAAGCCGGATCCTAGTATAGTACAGTGGAGATTTTGTCTCATTGCATCTGTATTTCGGTCGAAATACAGATGCGGGTGTGTATGCACAGTATCGGGGTTTTCCTGTAATTTATTACGGGACCAGTTTTCTGGAGTTGCCAGTTTGCTTTTCGTTTCGGCCAATTTCCTTTGTATCGTTCATTGGCCGAAGATTGGTGGAGGAGGGCTTATTTGCATTGTGCAAATAAGTATTTTGTGGAGGGGTTCTTTGCATTTTCTTTGTATCATGATGGTTTCATGATGGAGCCCATCCTTTGACTCTTTCTTTTCCATGATGGCTTGACCATTGTAGGTTATGATTGGCTTTTGGAGTGTTGGGTTTTGTTCTCTCATCATCACTTTTCATCATTGCATTCCACCCACCCCTTGACCTTGTCTCTCTCTCCAATCACACCAAATGGGGGGGCCGGCCATTCCTTGTATGGAATTGGATTCATTTCATGGATGGTGTGGGATTTTTGTATCTTGAGTTTTGGAGAAATCCCTACAAATCCCTCTCCAAAAGTTCACTTCAATTCCTCCACAAAAGGCAACTCCATAATCCCAAATGAGACATGTAATCCACATTATATTCTACAGCAAATCTTGGGCACGTCGACTAGCCAGCTTCGTGCCCGAGTTGCCTCGGCATTGAGGTGGGAGCCCGTAAAAGAAGTAGGCGATGTGGTGCACTTCCGGCGACGAGGAGGAGACGGCACATTCCGCATGAGATCAGGACGACGACGAGAAGACCGGAGGACTCGGATCTATCGGTATATCTCTCTTCCCTTTCTTGTAGATAGCTAGGACTAGTTAGTGGTTCGATCCGGGTATTAGTGCGCGGCGGTTTGCCAGTTCTAGAAAAATTAAAGTTTTTCACCGCTTCCGCATTTGGCCGTTGGAGAGACGGCCGGGGCGCCGCCGTGCACTTACAAACACCTCATATCAATCAAGTATTATGTGAAGGTTTAAGCAACCATAGCCTTATCATTTCATGCACCCATTTTGTACAAAAGAGCAAGCAAGCAAAAGTCTTTGCCATGAAATGATAGCTATGCTTATCATGATGGTCAACTAATCAAGCCTAGTCAACAAGTCAACAAAGTCAACAAGTCAACAAGTCAACAAAGTCAACCCCTCAACAACCATGTCACCATAATACTTAATTAATATAATTGTTAATCACATATCATATTCTCATTAGGGTTGAGCAAAAAGTCAATAGTCAACGGTCAACTGTCAACAACCCTAATGAGAATCCTCTGCCTCTGTCTCTCCGTCAACTGTGCATACACACCCGCATCCGCGTTTCGAGGAACACGAATGCATACTGGATAAATCCAATCCCAAAAGGTACACTAGGATCTGGCTTAAACCAAAGCCCGCTAGTGTAAAACTGTCCAAACACTGTACGTGCACAGGTGCACGGATGTGACCGAACCCTGTCGCAAAACCATGCGACCTCTACTCTTTTGCCAAAAGGCGAATAGCTTTCTGTGTGGGACTCTATAGACTCGACACTACGCTGGCAGTGGGTTTAACCACAGACCGCAAGCGGCACTAGCTGTGCGTAACGATCCCCAGGTAGATACCGACAAGAAGACTGACGAGGTGAAACCCATCTGAACTCCTACTGAGCCTGAATATGACATTCTCCGTACAGTCCGTTCTGTTCGTCTGATACATCGCATGGCGGGCCTAGGGAGCGGTAAACGTCAGTCCCCCAATAGCGGTACAAGTCGTGTCGGAGTGAAGCCCAAAACACCCTGAGATAACACTGGAAGCCAACCAGTATATCTCGTTTTCCCTGGCCAGGGACTACTCGTGTAATGGCTCTCCTAGACACAGAAAGACGAATCCTGTCTAACCCCCAATACCGGGAGAGACGAATCCTGTCTAACCGTCACTGCCTCCAAGTGCTTCGGGACTGCACCCAACTACTACATGTTTGCACGACTCCTTTGAGCCGTGGTAGGGTAGTAATCAAAGTGCAGTGGGAACACACTCGAGGCGAAGTGACAGTGTCAAGTCAGCGGACTAAGCTGTACTCATGTCACCTGGGAACTGATAACTGACGATAGGCATAATACCAACTAGTCAGTTCCCGACGAGTCCTGTCCAGTGTACCCGTAACCAAACGAGCACCCGCATACTATCTCAAGTACGACGTACTGACGGCTGTGGGACAGACCGTCTCCCACACTGGGATGAGAAGCGCATGCGCTAGTCTACTCCGGAGTATCGACGCCCTGTCTCGATAGTCCTGCGACCAGGGACCTGCATAAGGATGTGCTTATAGATTACCCAGCCCCACTAGTGTGACTGCCATCACATCGCTGGTAATTAAGCAAAGATCCTAAGGGTTCCACTAATGTGTATAGGCGATATACTAAAATAAACACATGTACACATTGAAGTAGAAACAAACCAAGTAGCATACTACTATTTTGAGCAAGATTGTATATACAAGGTGAATATCCCAAGCTTCCATTAAGTAATATACAAACTAGTATGGTACAGTAATGGCCTCTAGGGCATATACACTAACAGGACGCACCCATTTGAGATTATGTGCGATGCATCCGACTTTGCCATTGGTGCTGTCCTTGGATAACACATAAACAAGATGTCGCACGTAATCTATTATGCGAGCCGAACCCTGAACGACGCCCAACTCAATTATACAACAACTGAGAAGGAATTCTTAGCTGTTGTATTTGCTTTAGAGAAGTTCAGGCCCTACCTCATCGGCTCTCCAGTCATTGTCTACACAGACAATTCTGCTCTGCGCCATCTTTTTGCGAAGAAAGATGCAAAATCTCGGTTAATACGTTGGATTCTCTTGCTTCAAGAGTTTGACCTTGTCATTAAGGACAAACGAGGATGTGAAAACGTAGTTGCCGACCATCTCTCACGACTTCCTTCTTCGCCTTCGCTTCCAATTCCGATCAACGACGTTTTTCCGGATGAACAGCTCTTGACAGTATCTTGCGAACCCTGGTTCGCAGATATTGTGAACTATTTGGCCACGGGATTACTACCGACTGAATGGTCAAGTCAGGACAGACTTCGCTTCTTATCCCAAGTAAAACACTTTTACTGGGACGAACCCTATCTGTTCAAGTACTGTCCCGACCAGATTATTCGTCGGTGTGTCCCTGACGAGGAATTCAAAAGTGTGCTGTCATTTTGCCACGATCAAGCATGTGGCGGGCATTTTGGCCCTAAAAAGACAGCTGAGAAGATCTTGCAATGTGGTTTCTACTAGCCACAACTCTTCAAAGACGCTCATGACTATTGCAAGACATGCTCCCGGTGCCAACACTTGGGCCGGATATCCCGGAGGAACGAGATGCCGCTCCAACCAATCTTGGTTGTGGAGATTTTCGATGTTTGGGGGATCGATTTCATGGGGCCATTTCCCAGCTCTTTTGGGAACTTGTACATCCTTCTCGCTGTTGATTACATCTCTAAATGGGTCGAGGCTGTGCCCAGCCGGACTAACGACAACAAGGTTGTCGTTAGGTTCCTTAAAGAAAACATTTTCTCCCGGTTTGGGCACCCCCGAGCGATCATTAGCGACAATGGAAGCCATTTCTGCAACAAGACTTTCGAGGCCTTGATGCGGAAATATTCCATTAATCATAAGCTCTCTACGCCCTACAATCCCCAAACCTACGGGCAGGCCGAAGTTTCAAATCGGCAAATCAAGTAGATACTGGAGAAGACGGTTTCCAAGAACCGTAAGGATTGGTCGCTGAAACTCACTGATTCCCTTTGGGCCTTTCGAACCGCTTATAAGACCGACCTTGGCATGTCTCCCTATCGGCTTGTGTACGGAAAGGCTTTCCACCTACCTGTCGAAATAGAGCATCGCGCATTTTGGGCGATAAAGGAGCCGAATTTGTCTCTCGAAGATGCGGGCAGCCATCGGAAGTTGCAGTTGAACGAATTGAGCGAGCTTAGGGATGAGGCTTACGATAACGCAGTTGTCGTTAAGAACCGAACGAAGGTGTTTCACGATAAACACCTTTTGCGCAAAACTTTCGTACCTGGTCAGCAGGTACTGCTTTACGACACCCGACTTCACTTCCATCCAGGAAAGCTCAGATCTCGCTGGAAAGGGCCGTATTTTGTGCGGAATGTGTATCCGCAGGGCGCTGTGGATTTGGAAAATCCAAAGGACGGTTCATTTTTCAAAGTGAACGGACACCGACTAAAACCGTACCTTAGCGCCGAACCAACAGAGGAGCTCCTGGTCTTACAAGAGCCGGTTTACCCTGCATAATCTTCCTCTGCCTACCACCAAACTTCGATTATCCTGCCAAGAACAGTGGACACTGTTCAAAATAAATTTGGGGGTATGTATATACCTTTTTGTATTTATTTGTGGATATTCTTTTCCTTTTTCTTTACTCTTTAAAAACAAAAAAACAAAAAAAAAATTTGTATATCTAACCGACAATTTTGACCCTTCAAATGATCTCTTCATGCGATGACAGTGAGGACACTGTCCAGTTTAAGTTTGGCGGTACGCTCGGTACACATTTCTAACCTTCGCATTCATATGTATATTTTGCATCTGCATTTTAAAATCCATAAAATCCATAAAAATCGGAAAATTTTCTAAAAACATAAAAACTTTTCTGTCAAGTTAGCTAGTGGAAGGACTCTGATTCAACATTTCGACGATTTTGTTTGATTAGATAAGAATAACTAAATCTTATGTTTAGATTTTGAAAACCTGAAAGAGAACTCTTCTTTGAAATTAACTATAGCTGATATACGTCTTTACATCACACTACACGTGTCGGGAGTTTTGGAAATTAGATAACAAGTCTTTTATGTCTAAAAACTTTTAAATGGATAAATGATTTTCTGAGGATCAAATAGGTTTGTTCTGAAATAAGTAATATCAAGAATAGTTTATGAAGTGAAGTGAATTTGAAGGAATGTTATTGATGTCTTAATTGGAACTAAGTCTGAAAAATAACCCATCTGAAACTTGATTGGAATGATTACACACCGAACCCACTAAACACGTCTTTTATCCAAAAAATAATTGAACTGCCAGTTATGTCTCCGTTCGTATTGAATCATCTTGATTTTCACGCCAAACTGTCTTTTGTTTTTGGACCTAGGTAACTTGAGTAATTAAGTCCGCTGGGGTGTTTCTACACCTAATGCCCTAAAATCAACTGGTTTGGGTGCATTGGCCCAAAGCTCGCTAAGAAGCCTAGGAAGTCCAGATTAAAACAAAGTCAAGCAAGTGTTCTCTCCGAGTTAAAATTCCTAACGGTTCTTTGTGTGAGAATAATCTTGATAAAAGACAGGCTTTTATAAAAATTTAGCGGAGATATGAAGGTTTTATTCTATGATAAAGACTATTGCACGTTCACAGAGGTGTGTATGAAATGAAAACAAGAAAAAGATGGAGTGAAAAATAAGACTAGTTTCCTGTTAAGGAAGATAGAAATTCTAAAGTTGAAACTTTACTGGAAAACGAAACTTGAAAAATACTTAACTCTTTATAAAACTTATGTGATCCTTTCAAAAATTTTATCTGGGCTTTATTGTGTGACATGATGATTTTAATCGATCCTTCTGGAACTTAACGACACTATTTGCACCGCACGTAAAGACATATAAAATCTGTAGTTAAATAAGAAGCGAGGTGTGAAAAATAAAGGTTCGATAGTCTAGACTTAGGATAATAGAATTGTTATTTTCTGAAACAAAACTTTAGGGTTTGAATCTTAGTTATTTTACAAAACCAACATGACCGGATTTTGTCGGTAGTATCCGCTGAAAACCCTCAGGAGACAACACTCCTCCTACTAGGGACACCTAGAGGTTTAACGGCTTGTTGCACATGCTCAGTGCAATCGCGTTCCCTGCGAAAGTGAGGTTAGGAAATTTTTTGTGAATAAATTGTCTTTGCTCGGGACGAGCAAATGATAAGTTTGGGGGTATTTGTTCATATCAGATTTTTGCATTTTTATACCGCCCAATTTTTATCATATAGCTTATCGGTAGGAACTCTTGAGCCGTGTTTGCTAGTCAATTGCAGGATACAGGTTCTCGGCTCTAAACGGTGAAATTCATGGAAAAACACGACAAAATCCGGGTTCCTGCCAACCATAGATAAAACACGGATCTCCGCTCTTTATCCGTCTGTTACCACACACCAGTTTAAGAGACAAAATGGAAAATCAATGTCATGTTCATGCACAAGGCTCAATGGCAACACAAGATCCAAGAAATCTACGCGGAGCTCGAGGAAATCATGACAAAAAGATCCACATCCAATCACCATTTGGTCTACTAAAATTCTGGAAGAAATATGGAAAAATTATCAGAAAAATCATATACCTGACTGAAGGACATACAAGACCAGGACACCAAACAAAACCCGAGGAGCTATCTCCACTATATGGCCGCGGTTCCGCGGCCAATAGGGGGTCTAGGCCGCGGAACCGCGGCCGTACTGTGGCGGCAGAAGATGGGATTTTGGGGTTATTTTGGTACTTTTATATTGAGGCAGAATTTTGCCCTAGATTTTCAGTTCACTGCCTATAAATAGCCCAGAACCTTGTGAAACCAAGGGTGCTTAATCTTGTATTTTTCTAGGTTTTAGAATACTTGTTCCTCTTCCTCGTCTCATCTCTTCTCCATTGAAAAACTTGTAGTGAGCTTTTGTGAGTGAAGAATGATGAATAAAGAAATTCCTTTGTTATTATACTTGTCTTGTTCTCTTATTATTGCTTGTAATTTTCATTTGTTAACTTAGTTGTTGTTATTTGTGTTTGTTTCTTTCTTTTCTCTTTTCCTATATCATTAAACAACCATGATGCTTACGCTTGATCCTTGCCGAGGTGAGGTCGCAAATAGCTAGTTGTTATCTTCTAATCTCCTTCTTTCTATCTTCCTCTTTTGTTTTATTTTCTTTTCCCTATAATGGGTGAGTAGTTTCATACTTGTTAGGGTAGGATAAGAGAAGTTTGAGAGAAGGAAATCTCTCTCACTCTTTCCTTGCCCAACATCTTAATTCGACCCCCGTTAATTGAACCACAATCCGCTCCCTACGGTACCCTATCCTACATGATAGCGGTGATTCCGTAGTGAGACCGGTTGTGGTTGAATTAACCGGAGGTTATGGCTAAGAGCCAAGAACGGACGGACAAGCACCTAAAGGAAGAACTTCAGCGTTGGAAAGCCTAGCTTATACTCGCAAGTTCCTTCCTAGTCGTGCTAATCCCCATTGTTGCCGATTACCGTAACACCGATATTAAGAGTGGCAACGAAAGAGGTGAGCGACTCCTAACTCAAACTAACCTAATCCTAACCCTAACAAGCTCTCTTTACATATCATTTTAACACTTAGTTAATAACAAGCAAATCTGGACTTTCGGACTTAACTCGATAAAACACATAGAAAAAGATTCCCATCTCCCTCCGGACGACCCGTACTCAACCGGCTAGCTACAAGTGAAACCGTTTTGATTGCGGTAATTAACTAAACTTGAACACGCAGAATCTCTACTAATCAATGTTCCATTGAATCTCATGTCGTCATGTTGAATCATGGACCTGTCGTGGATCACTTGTTCTTTGACGGTGATTTGCATCGTGTAAAAGGTGATGCTTTCTAGCTTTAGCCCTCGGTTCTATTTATAGTCACAGAAGATACAAACCCTAGATCCCAAGTATTAGGGTTTGTTGAGAAGATCCTACACACAAAATCCCACACACTAACTCCTTAGAACGGTAGTGGATCTGCCACAATAATGATGGTTTGGCTGCGGAACCGCGGTGGGTTTGAAGGATCTTTTGATAAAAATTCTTCTGTAGACTTATAATGACACAAGGATACTTTTGTGATATCTGGAATCTTCATAACTTTTCTTAGACTCTGCCAGTATTGATTCTTCGATTTTATTTAACTTTATCGGCAGATTTTTTATTCTGATATATCGATATCCCGATCTCCTGACCTGAGCCAAATCTTGCACAATATCTCCATGAATAATGTTAGTAATATTTGTTATAGAGATATTATTCTAACCATTTGTATAATGTTATATCTTTTAAAGAATCTTGATTAGAATATGTGATATAATATGAATAATAAAAATATTATATAAATATTATATGCATATATTTTCCTTCATAATATTAATTATAATATAAAAACATATGGTAAATAGTATTTTGAAGATAAACCCAAATAAGTTCTATATTTATAATAAACATGTTTAGATATTTAAGAAAATTTAAAAAAATATTATATCAATGCGCGATATTTTCCTCTAAACAGGTGCATATCGAAATACCGTGTGCATCTGGTGCGCACGGAAATCAAAGTCAAATCCAGGTGCCATAAATGTGCACGAAAGTGAAAACTAAGTGCAACGGGTGTGCACGAAATTATCTGTCAAGTACAACAGGTGTGCACGACAACGATATCAAGTACATCTAAAGTGCACGAAAATCTCAACCAAGTGCAACTAATATACACGAAAAATCTCGATTAAGTGCATCTGGTGTGAACAAAATCACATCAAGTGCGCCAAGTATGCGCGAAAATCTAAATCAAGTGCGTCAGGTCCGCACAAAAGCATCTAGTGCAATAGGGTGCACGAAAATGAATATCAAGTGCACGTGGTGAATGAAAACATAAATCTAGTGCAACAGGGTGCACGAAAACGAATACCAAATATATGAATCAAGATCAATGGTATACAACATACATGAAATCAAAATCAAGTATACTGAGCTGTATGAAATCATAAACATGTGCAACTGCGTGCATAAAACCCATATTAATGCACTGAAAGCGCATGTGAACTACACCGAGTGCATAAGTCAAAATCAAGTGCACCTGGATATGTACCAAAACATAAATCAAACGTAATGGATGTATAAAACATAAATCAAGTGCAACTACAGTGCACGAAAATATCAATCATGAAACTAATCATCAAAATACCAGAATCAAAACGATGGAAACATGATATTCGAATCACCGAAACGCAACACAAATAAATGACATTGAGGTACACCTCCTTCAATGTAGAAAGGTGTCGGTGCACCTAAAGATGGCAGGGCAAGAAGATCTACTTGCCTCATGCCTACGGTCTGGCATCCTCTGCCATTAGGTCCTCGTTTTTCTCTGTGGATCACCAATTCCACAATCTCTAGGCTCGACGGCCTGGTTAAGAGTAGCGACGGAAACAGTCCCGCTCTGACGCCTCTCTGAACATCCCCTGGCCCATCAACATGGCCACTCTCAATGTAGCACATCAACGATGGTGGCCTCTGGCCCTCTGAATACGTGCAATACAACCGATCCTGGGTCCAAATTTTTATCACATAGTATTCCGGAAAGAACCTGCCACGGTCTCTTCCAATCTCATCTCTGCCAGACAGTCCAGACGTTGGCGCTCTTTACTTGATCGCTACCTTTCCGGAACAGCTGCAATCTCATCACAACTTTTCTATGAAAATGTAGCTGTATCCAACGCCTCTACATACATATCCAATCTTAAGCATCAACGGAGACGAACAACTGCTAATTGAGATCTCGCACGAATCTCTTAATCCACCTTCCTTCAATATTGACCAATTCGGAATTATCTCTTCTGTAACATTTTAAAAATAATTAAATAAATAAAATTGTTTAAGTGAATTTTGTGATTTTCGGTAAAGGAAAATGTATTTTTCGTAAAACAAAAGCGTAATTATTTTTCACTATAAATTTAAAAATACCTATTTAAATTATGTAATTACTAGTAAATGGTGTTTATTTAGCCACTTATAAAATTTTAGTTTAATTAAATATTTTTCCTAAATTAATTATTTTAAATATTAACATAAGCTTTATTTTTACACTAAATTAGTGTAAATTACAAATTTGAATGGTTTTAATTTGTAAAAATAAACCATGGCATATTATAATTTAGTGCGTATCATGCAAAATTCATTTGCAAATTTTTCCAATTTTCTAGAGTTTTCTTGAGTTGATATAGTAAAGAAATAAAAGAAAATAAATAAATTCATGAAAAGACAATATGAAGTGATATTTTGGGGGAATGTTCTACACAACTCCTCACTCATTCCTTTCTCTCCCTCACCTCCCTCTCATGGCCGGCCATCACCCCATGGCAGCCCCCCCCATTTCCACTTCATTTTTGATCAAAAATCCATCAAATTACATCAAAAATTCAACAAAAATTGCACAAAATCCTATTTATTTTCTACCCTTTATTCTTTGCTCTTCTTTATATGGATTTTGGAGATGGATAACATGCATTTTGGAGGCTTATTTAATGTTTGGATTTCATAGTTTGGAGGTATACATCTTCACCTTTTTATTTATTGTTATTAGATGTTTCTTTTAAACATAATTAGATTTAATATATTAATTCTAGTTGCAAATTTTAAAATTAAAGTTAGGGTTTGTAAATTCAAGTTGTGGTTTTTAATAATTAATTAGGGTTATAATAACTAGTTTACCATTTTTAAAAGTGGAAAAATCTTGCATGATTGTCGTATAATAAATTGTTTATTCAAATTGATTTAATTAAAACTATTTAGCTAACTAGGTTTTTACAATATATATATATGGGTGAGATAAAATTCTAATTAATTTTTTTATCATTATATTATGGTTTCAATATGGATATTAACATGTTAGTGGAATGCAATACCTAATCTAGTTATTAGTTTCAATTGTTAGTTAATAAAGTGTGATAAATATGCTAATTATACTAGTTTTTGCAAACTAGATTTTGGAAATTCCTAAATAAATGAGATTAAAAATATAATTAAGGTTTGATTATATCATTATCATCATGAATTGTAGTTTAATACATTAATTCATGCACAATCAAGTTTTCTGGTGGAATTGTGGTATTTTGCTTGAAAGATGTTAAAAATTACTAAAGGTTGCAAACTAGAAATTTCAAATTAATACAAATTTGGGTAATAAAAATATAGTGATGGTTTGTATAGTCTAGTTATGCTATTTAATGAGTTTTATGACCATTGGTTTATTTAAATGTCATGTTTTGAAGAAAAACGGTAAATTGGCATTTTCGGGTTTTATGAAATTGGATGGTTTGATCGATTTTTAGGGTTTCGATGGATTTAATCATGTTTTATAATATAAGTAATGAGTTTTAGAATTATGAGTTATTGTTGATGTTTATCTCGATCCATCGGAGTTTGTACGCCGATATCGAGGGATATTTGGTTCTTTTGAGTGGACGGGACATAGGTTTTAACCTATGCTTGTTCCTTGCGTCGTTTTGACTTTTGTATGTGATTCAGTTTAAGATGCTATTTATATGTTTGCATTTAGGTACCCCTCACATGGACTGCGGGCGATGAAGAGGAGGATGGCGACACCGTCTTCGATAGACGTGGCCAGGTGAGTAGATGCATATCTACGGGGGAAAGTCGGGTGGATGGCGTTTATCACCCCCGCAACGTAGAATAGGAATAGTACTTATTGACATTTAGAAACCAGATGTGACCCTAGATTCTTAATGAGTAGGACCTTAGTAATGACCCTAGGCTGGACTAGACTGATTTAGGAAGACCATACCAGAGGATGAATACCTTGGAAGAGGTTCATAGGTTTCAGGTTGAAACACACACACGCACACACTGAAACTCGACATGGTGTATACAGATATGTGTATATATATATATAGGACTAGGTATAGGTATATATATATATATACAACACGTATGTGGGATACATTGATATGATATGATACACGGGAATGAAACAGTATAACCGGGCTTGATGCCGTGATTCTTGACTATACAGTCGTATTAAAGTGTTAGCGGATCATTAGAGAATGAGATAATGAACAGGTATACATAAATTATAATGGGTAGTGATGATATTGAGGTACATGGAACTCTAAAATAGAACCCGAACTGTAACTTGTGATTGATCACGATAAGATATATGTGTGACTTGATTACGACATCATATAGGTGTGACCTGATGTCGATATCATATAGATGTGACTTGATGACGATATGATATCAGTATGACTTAATCACAACATGATACATATGACATGGTATTTCTGAGCATAAGTTAATGATGTATATTTATGATGGCAATGTTTTATAATTGATGTATGCGATTACAGCATAGCACCTTGATCATGACATGTGTTGATGATGATATTATACGAATAATGAGACGCGTAGGTGATATTTGACCTGTACCCCGATATTGGGATGCCGTACGATGGATTTTATCGTACGAAGCATAGATGTGATGATTGATCCGCACTCTTGATTTGAGGAAGTCGTACTATGTACGTGACGCTATTGAGGCTGGATCGCCGACTATTAGAGATATGGACTCAGACTTTAGGTGTACTCCTACTTCTTATCGACTAGTTCTTAGGTTTAGTTTTCCTTAGGGGGTTATATGGACACTAGTTTAGGTTCGAGTTTTATAGTGGTAGTGGTGATTGTATATCAATTGAGCGGATAACACACATCCGTCTTTACTTTCATATTGTAATCATAATGTTGCATGTTCATACATATGTTGCTATAATCAGTATAAACCTTACCTGTTAGGACACCAGCACCATTACCGATGATGCGCATATTCCATGCACACTTATTCGCCGGCTCACACATATCATCATCGGTAATTGCTATGCCACGTACACTTTAGATCATATTATCTTTTATTGATAGAATCAGCTAGCATCTAGATCGATATATAATATTGTGATTACTCTCAGATGTTAGTCTAGACATGGCAATTATTACTTAGAAATTCATGCATTCATATTTTCATGTTATCATGCAGTAGTATGGGGCATATGCCGACACTTATCATATACTTACTCATGATTTTGAGATTTTGATTTCTATGAGATTTCTGGATTTTTGGGAAAAACCGCAAAATTATATAAGAACTTCTATCTCTCTCTCCTCCTCTCTTTTTAAAATATAAGATGCGGTTTTTTCGTGATGTATGTGTCGTCCACAATGAGATTTCATGTTTTATGATGGATTTCGAGACCCGATTCGAGGAGTGGATGAACCGTCTCGGGTACATGGTGGGCCCGGTATGGTATCCCAGGGCAAGAAGATCGAGTTGTAGACGATGAGCCTGGCAGGGGAAGGCTACCTTCCGGTGATGTCTGGCGCGGCAGATATCCGGAGGATACCGACCGTTGTCGTGAGATTTGATGATATGGGCCGATCCGGACTGACGGAGCCCGAGCTATTGAGACTATGATACATTGAGATTATGAGGGATTGAGACTTGAGATTTACATGTTTTGTGTCGATGCTTGACACGGATTTCATGGATTTCATTGTTGATATTTCAGATTTCTATAAACATTTTGCTATGATAACAGCTAAAGATTTCTTATACAGATATATCTGGATTTCAGTAATGATTATTTTACATTCATGGCGCTTGCATATCCATTCATATGACATAGTACTATATGAGGCACTGACACGAGCACGGAGTATCTGCATTTACACGTAGTATTACCCTGCTATTACTAGGTGATTGGGATATAGTGGTGTATTATTTTATGACCTAGGATAGCGTCGTGCATTCGATTTCTTTTCGTAGATATCTTTTACTCACGAGTTGGCAACTCACCCCCGTTGTGCCAAATTTTATTACAGGTTCGATGTACGGGTTCCCTTGGCAGCTTGCTGGCACATCTTTTCTTTCAGGGTGATTTGCACGGTAGGTTGGTTCACTTGTATCTGGACCGCCATTGTATTTGTATTATTTCATTTGTATCTAGAAATCTCCATCAACCATACTTGTATTACTTGATAAGTTTATTGGACCAGTCTTTTATTTCGACCTTAGAGTCGTGCATGTATTATTCTGATCTGGTGGTTTTGTTTTCTTTTGAGTTTTGAGCCTCGCCCTTTGGCGTTGTATATTATTGTTCTTGTTGTGGTTGTTTCCGCCTGTTGGCGTTGAGCTAGCTCCCGTTTGGGGATGCTTTTTATTGTTTATGTATATTATACTTGTTGTACCCGTTTGGGGCCTGTTTTTACAGAGGAGACTGCCGAAATTTTTGGAAAAATTTGCTGATTCTTTTAAACTTTTTTTTCTTCGTGTTTTCTTTTACTTCTTCTTCTTTTATATGGTTTAGATTTCTGGGCTTCGGCTTACTTAGGTTACGTGGCGCCTCTAGACGCTTCATAATCTAAGTGCCGGTCACGTTCCGTACTTTCGGGTCATGACAAAGTTGGTATCAGAGCGCTGGGTTTAACCTTGTATAAGTCTAGGTGACCCTTGGTTGATGGAGTAGGCGACTGAGATTGAGTGACGTACCGTGGGTATGGTCCGCGGCATACTTACGATACTCTACTCTTCTTTAGTAGCCTTAGGATGTACATTTGTTTGCACCGCATTTCATTCGTTTCTTTGATCTATCTTCGTCGATATCGGAGGGTGGTTTCTGTTACCACGGGTGCACGGGCAGAGGGAGTTGCGGCTCGAGTGCGATAACCATCAGGGTATTGGTTATTCTGGAGGAGTGAAGCATTGTTTAGCGTGCGGACGAACGGTATTCACATGCCATCCAGACGAAGTTAAAGGGTTCGAACGATTATCAGAAAACCATTTTCCTAAGTTTAAAGTATTCGGAAGAACATGAAGGTATTTCAATGGACCCTCTAGAAGAATGAAACCCTAACTCGACATAATGACCACGAGAATGCCCTTGAACCTTAGGGTTTACGGCAGTTCCGCGGTGCCATTAGTGAGGCTTGGGTTCGCCCTTCTACGGTTGGATCGTCGATGCTGGGGTATGTACCAGATATTTTTAAACTGTACTTGAGTGTTGAGTTCTCGGAGAATTATGGGATTTTGATGTATCGATCGAAAATTTTAATGTAGTCCAGATATTTAGTGAAGGGATCGACTACGTGGGAGACTCTAGATGTGAGTATTGCCGTTAGTAGCGCAGCCAGCACAGCTACGAAAGGACGAGTTCGAAGCAATCGACATCAGAGGAAAGAGGCGCACATTGACGATAGTGTTGATGATTGTGATTTAGTGAATTGAATTTCATATTTCCATTGGTTGGATTTTGGTATTTTGAGGATTTTGTTATACGATTGGTATTTCTTGTTGGAGATAGTGCCCTCAAAGTCAATTATTGGATCGCAGGTACGTGATTGCAATGATTGAGGCAGGACCTATACCGATATGACAGTCTTGCTCGAGATGATAGTACGCTATCTGGTTTTTCTTTATCATCGTATACATGCTTTAGTTCACTATTGCATGATTGATAGAGCCCATAGGATTCTGCTTGACAGCCAGCAGTATGATGGTGATCATATACGTGGGAGCTGGGGTCTATAAGCACATCCTTAAAGTGTCCCTAGTCGTGTGAGTTTCGAGACAGGGTATCGATACTCCAGAGTAGACTAGTGTATACAGTCGAGACCCCGACGAGGGGCGGTGGCCGGTCTCACAAGCCACTGGTGTCAGTTTGATCACCTAAGATGTATACAGGTGCTCATTGGGTTATGAGTACACCGGACAGGACTCGCCGGGAATCTGCTAGTTGGTATTATACATATCGTCAGATAGCAATTCCCTGGTGATATATGTACATGTTAGTTCATCGACCTGAGGTCGTCATTTTTCTCGTGTGAGTTCCCAGTGTGCTTTGATTTTTACCCTACCACGGCTCAAAGGAGTCGTGCAAACAGGTCTTTTTTGGGTGCAGTCCCGAGCCACATTGGAGGCAAGTGAGCGGATCTCGGGGATTCGTCTCTCCCGGTATTGGGGGTTGATGTCGCGCAGTGCACGGGTGGCCATCACTAGGAATCCTGGGCCGAGGTAGTGGAGAATTACTGATTTGGATCAGTAGTTTCTCAGGTGGTGATGGGCTTCATGCCGACACGATTTATCGCGTTATTAGGGGTCTGACTTTATCCACCCCCCTAGACTCGATATGCAATACTCTTTAGCCGAATGGACCGGACTGTATATACATTGTCACTGTCAGGCTCAGTAGGGTTTATAGATGAGTTTGCTCGTCAGCTTCCCTTCCAATCAATACATATGCAAAACGTTACGTGCAGCTAGTACCTCTGACGTGCTAGGGGTTATACCCAGTGCCAGTGTGTTGATGAGTCATTAGAGTCCCCCACAGACACTTTCTCATGTTCGGGCGAAACGTTGTAGAGGCCGTATGGTGTTATGGCAAGGTTCGGAAAAAGCACGTGCGTTTTCGCACGTGTCGTTTTTCGGACAGATAATACTGGTAGGTTTTGGTTTAAGCTGGAACCCAGTATTACACTGTGTAGATATAATATCTTTGTCTCAGTTGCATTTGTATTCGGTCGTAATAAAAATGTGGGTATGTTTATACTGATACGGGGTTATCGTGAAATTCGTTTCAGGATCACTTTTGGAAGTTGCCAGTTTCCAGTTTTCTATCAGCCGTATTTTGACATTCGGTAAAATACGGATTTATCTTTTCTTTGGATGAGTGTCGAAGGTTCTAGAAGTTTCTAGAAGAGGTGACTAGGATGGTGAGGTGGCTTAGTGCATTTAATGATTCATTAATGCTTGGGTGACTAGGTTAATGAATCACCATTTGCATTAATGAGGTTTTGTTTGCATAAAGGATATTTGTTGTTGATATTTTCCTTTGTGGTCACCTTCCCCCTCCTATTGGAAAAAAGATTATGATAGATTTGGATTCACGGAAATTAGATAGCTTCATTTCTCATTTCACCTGATCCAAAAGGCAACTTCCATATCCGTTCGTCCGTGACCTTGGACGTAACGAGACAAAGTGTTCTACTCATTCTCTACTTCATCTTGGTCGTCTCTTTTAGCAAACTTGACGATCGAGTTGCCTCGGTTCAAAGGCGGGAGCCCGTTTAAAGATCCGTCGACGTGGTGCCACCTGGACGAGAAGACCGGAGTTCAAGGAGATCAGAGCAGCCGCAACAAAGCGTGGGATGATGGTTAAAGACCGAAGGACTCGGATCATTCGGTATAACGTTACTACCCTTTTGTAATTTGTTAGTTTAGCTTTAATGGAAGATCCGGGTTAAGGTACAAGATAGCGCCAGTTTCGTTAAAAATTTTTGTTCCGCATTTGGCGTCTGTTAGACGGCCGAGGCGCTACCTTGGACTTACAGTGGTATCAGAGCCTCACCATTAAGCTATACTAACTTTCGCTAACACGTTTCAAAGATCGATCGAACGGATTTCGCAAAACTACATTTTTCAGGCCGCTAGTTTCTGTCGATTTTTAAAGGGTTCTAAAAATAATTCTACATATCACAGAAAGTTGTGCAGGGTTTTCTAAGCAAACTGGTGAAATTTGGTTACTTGATCCTACAGAACGGCCGCGGAACCGCGGCCCAAACCAGGGTTTGGCCGCTGTTCCGCCGCGCTTTTGTGGGAACAGTGCCCCAAATTTTTCCAGTGAGTTTAGCATGGGAAAAATGTGGTTTTTGGTATATTTTTTTGGGCCCAGATTTTGTTACTGTACACCAGTTGTTCGTGGGGCCTACTTCGAGATATTTAGTCGATCGAAATTTTAAATTTGTTAGTATACAGTATTTACATTATATCTCCGACCGGGAATGTCATTTGATCGGTAAACCGCGTCTGATTGCTATAATTCTTTTAGACGGGTTTGCGAACGTGACATTCACGATGATATTCTGTGTTATGCCGTATTGTTGCGGATATGTCGTGGTGGATAGCAGGTTGCAATGATAGTGCAGTTTGGATTTATTTGTACATTTGATATTGTGGGGCGAGCGTCCAACATGTGGACTGCCGTCACTGCCTGTTTGTATAATATTCTTTTGGGGCACCACCAGGTTGCGGTTGATGTACCTGTTGTACTATTTTTAATTCTGTACTAGGTTTATCCTGCGAAGGAGTGCATGGATAGCCGGGTTCTGGAGGGCAACGGATCCGTATCTCATGGCTTTGAGAGGCAAAGGGACCTCACTCTAGAATTGGCAGACTATTTTCCGCACTCGTAGGGGGTACAGGTTGACCCAAGGAGGGGTGCTCAATTTACCGGATTCCGTGAAGTGCCGGGTGTTCCATTCACTATGCTGTGGGGGACTTCCTCGCTTCAGGTTTTGGCGGGTAACTTGCCGCACCCGTAGGGGTCTAGGTTTCATTGCACAGGCTATCCACACGACCAGGGGAACGTCAGGTTTCAGCAGCGGCTCTGTGAAACCCGGGGATCCCAGATTATCTGTATTGTTCTGTGATGCTTATTACTTTTCTGTAATGTTGCATATTATCACGCCTGGAGCGATGATTGTATATTGGTATATATACTATTAGATGTTGAATATGTTTTACACCCGCGCTAGTCCAGCCCCCGCTCTGTCGTTAGTTAAGTAACCTAATGGGTGATGACGGGACCCAGTGGAGAATGCGGATGGCATATACGTACATTTTATTTTCGTTCTTTTCTGGTGTGATTGATTGATGGGACTGCGTTGATTCTGATCAATGCAAAGTATAACAAACCTATATTTGATGTTGTTGGAACAAATTTTAAAAGGTGTTATTACAAAGATGTTTCCTTTTGTTTTGCATAGTGATATTCAGTTTAGAATATCCCGCACCTCATTCGACGAGGCAAGGGCCGAGATCCCTTCACCGGAAGTGACCCCTTGGGCAGAAGTTTACGTCAGGGTAATAACTTCAATATAGTCGATTACAAGTTGCTTTGTATAGTGATATTCAGTTTAGAATATCCCGCACCTCATTCCACGAGGAAAGAGCCGAGATCCCTTCACCGGGAGTGACCTCTTTAGCAAAACATTTTCGTCACTATATTTTATAAAAAGCTATCAGGTTCCTTCAGCGATATCAAGTTCATTACGTTAAAGGTTTTTCGCCAAAAACCAGCCGTAGCCCTCCGTCATTTCTTATGGGTGGTCAGTAATATTCAAGCTATGTTTGTTGACTAAAGTCAAGGAATAGTGTTTGGTAGTTGCTGGGTATTCGTATGTTGCATTGATAGATGTGTTGGTTTGGGACAGTCGTATTACCTTGTTGACTAAAGTCAAGGGTATGTACGGGTGGGTTCAAATCAACCTGGACAATGACGGGTAGAACTTGACATGTGACTTATGATTTGTTGACTAAAGTCAAGGTCATAAGAGCATGAGGCAAAAAATTACATCGGGAGTTTCAAACATAAAGCAAACTTACCAGATATGCGCATACCTTCTGGAGTGTGATAACTTGAGTGGCTTCCATCAAGTTATCATGCGATGATGGTTGGATCCCGATTCCCACTGATGAGTTAGTTTACTCTTCGGGTGATCCCGACTAATTCTTCTTTCTGGTTTGGAGGAGAATTTGAGATAACAGTGGAAGGTTTCCTGATTAAATAAAGTGATAACCATTCTGATCTAGGTTAGAGTGCACGCAGAGTGTTTCTTTTCTCTCTCTCTTTGGCAGCGACCTTTGACCGACCCTAGACTATGACTCAATGACCAAGTTGACCGAACCTTCTTAAAATACTGGGTTTTGGATTGTCTGAGTTGCATAAGTCATTGCCTCTACTTCTTTTACCCTTTGTATTTCTCAGAACACCCCGTATTACTACGGACATCCACTTCCATTGGATAGATCCATCGTATGGTTATATACGAACTCGAAGGTACTACTTCGAGGATGGATCCAGGTTCAGGAGAAATAGAATTAGTTTATTCAGTTGTCTTTTATTATCATCTTCTCTCAGGTTGCGAGAGCTCCTTCGTTTAGGAGAGTACACCTATTACGCTTATTGGATAGTCTTATTCCAAACCATAGGCAGGTGCCGAAAGGTAGGGAATGAAGAAAACCAATTAGCCTAAGTAGGGTGTACAGAAGGTAATAACTAAAGACAAAATAAAGGGATTAGAAAGAGAGCAAAGTAAATTGCGACTGTTATCATTCACGACCAAACCGCGTACTTCATCGCTACTCCTATTTCACCATTGCTTTTTCCCCAGTTCGGGAGAAATAGAATAAGGTATTATTCAAATTGTCTTTTATCATCAACTTCTCTCATGTTGCGAGTACTCCTAGGATTAGGAGGGTACACCTATTATGCTTACTGGATAGTCTTCTTCCAAACCATAGGCTGATGCCGAACGGTAGGGAAGGAAGAAAACCATTTAGCCTAACGATGGTGTACAGAACGTAACGACTAAAGACAAGTAAAGGGATTTGGAGAGATGACAAAGAAATATACGGTTAAAGTCATGAATTGGATTATGGAAGAGGCATTACTAGGAATACCAGGATACCCTTACGAAACATTTTCATGTTTCAGTTACACTGTGCATTGTTAAAGGAAAACTGATTTCCCAATTAGATGCTTACTCCAGGGTATGTATTTACCAGGTTTCATTCTCATATCTGTATAGTTTTTACAGATGATGAGTGGGAGTAAGTTATTGGGAATTAGGTGATCATCCTCATTATATCGGAATTCATTGTAATTAGTGATATTTGAGGAAATCACCTGGGTACAGTTTTCAACCTACGATGCACAGGTTTTGAGTTATTCAACTCAGCGGACTTATACAGAGTATTGTATGTTGTCCAGTGTCCATCAGGACAAAGGGGTTGGTCCTCGTACTGTGTTCTGTTTACTTATGACTTCTCTAGTTTTTAGACACGTGTTTCGTAGAAATACAATGTCTAAGTTTTGAGAAGTTGTGGATATAAGAATAAAGTAGAGAACCAAGTATCACAAGTGTCGGGATTCTTCAAAGAGATTGAAGATGTAGATTCTTGTGATGGGTATTCAGTTGATAGTAATGGTTCTGAGAAACTCGTTTCTCTTTCAGGTTACTCATATTTCGATGGATTCCTAAGTTGAGTAATGATGATTAGCCTTTTTCCATTAAGTTGTTATGCATTGGAGACAGCTGCATGATTTGAAACTGGTTCCAATTAAATTAGTGCCTCTGTTTCTATATTAGTTATAGATTGGTTCATATCTTAACGATGTTAAGGTACGGGGAGTTGTCCAGCTTATGCTTAAAACCAGACACTGGATAACTCAAGGCACGTTTCTGTAATGGTTGTTTGTGGGTTGACCCTGGCTTCGACGAGGGTTGACTTTTCTACCATCTGGAAGATCAATAGTGATATTGTTCTTGACTCGCCACAATTTTAGTAAAATGGATTTTTTCAGAAAACAGTAGTAGGAGTATGGTATAACTGGAAGTAATTCCAGAACCGCAAACGATTACGGAAAATTTAATAGGACCTATATATTCAATCAGGTTTGACATTCCAATAGCCACTCCGCAGATATGGTGGGTAACCTCAGACACCCGAGAGGTACTCAGGTAGCCTCAAAGAAGGTGACAGGGAGATTCTTGTTTACCCAGACTTGACACTACTTTTGTTCCAGACTATGAGACCCGGCAAGAGGATAAGTATAATATCGTTCTAAACTAGCTTTAGAAGTGTACGTAGATATTATTCTGCCAGAGGGTTGTCGTAGTCAGTGGGAGCAGCGGAAGCATAGTGGGCAAGTAGCTTATGTCTATTTATAGACTTGAGCAAATATAGCAGAGTTAAGATCATCTAATTTTGATGTGACAGTCATAGGTTTGACTTCATCAGAATAGGGGATGGATCTGTTGAGAAGGTAGTAAGGTGTGATGTCCTGGTATTTGGATGACATACACAGAGTAGGAAGTAAAATTCCTATACTACGATCGGTTGAACTGTGGTCGTCACACAGTTGTTTTTAAACAGGACATGGATATAATATCAGACATTCTGGTTACTAGATATATGGCTTTAGATCTAGATTTGGGTAGTTTCCCAATGTGGGTACTTTGACAGTATTCTAATGGTATTTAGAATAGTTGACTCCTAGCAAGGTGGTGTACCTGCAGGTGATGGAGTCACCATCTCTAATGGTGTCTTAGAGACTAAAGAAGAGAGGGAAGCGCATGATTGGCAGATCACTTGCTTAGGCAATTGAGTCAATCATGAGATGTCAAATACCACACCAGATGTTGTTTTTGCACTAGTTGCGATAAGTTTATATTAATCCAATCCTGGAGAAACATACGAAAGCAGTTTTAGAACATGAGTGTATGTTCTAAAGATTTGATGACGACAACCTCCATAGGGAGACGGTTATCATTCCAGGCTTCCAAGGTGACATAGATGACAGAGTGATTGTCACAGTTATAGTTTTCCCTCTAACGATGGACAGTATTATGGACAGGTAGTCCAAGAGGATACTGTGGGAGGCATGGTGCTGGATACTGATTAGTTTCAGTTATCGATACAGTCTAAGAAGTTTGGATTTGGAGTTCATTTATGAACTAGGTCCCATCAGATATCCAGACATATTCTAAGACAGGTATTACTCGATTCGGGAGATGGCTTTCTCCACGAACTTGAGATTAAGAGAGATATAGAAAGAAACGTCAGGGCGGATCCACTCACTGAGGCTATTTGTCGAACATAAGAGTTTTACAAACTAGATTTGCGAAACTGATTAGTAGAGGAGTTAGATGTTCGGTATCACACGGGCTGTAAGTATTCGACATCGCAATAATTAGCCTTGAGTCCAAGTGGGAGATTGTTGGAGATAGTGCCCTCAAAGTCAATTATTGGATCGCAGGTACGTAATTGCAATGATTGAGGCAGGACCTATACCGATATGACAGTTTTGCTCGAGATGATAGTACGCTATCTGGTTTGTCTTTATCATCGTATACATGCTTTAGTTCACTATTGCATGATTGATAGAGCCCATAGGATTCTTCTTAACAGCCAGCAGCAGTATGATGGTGATCATATACGTGGGAGCTGGGGTCTATAAGCACATCTTTAAAGTGTCCCTAGTCGTGGGAGTTTCGAGACAGGGCATCGATAATCCAGAGTAGACTGGTGTATACAGTCGAGACCCCGACGAGGGGCGGTGGCCGGTCTCACAAGCCACTGGTGTCAGTTTGATCACCTAAGATGTATACAGGTGCTCATTGGGTTATGAGTACACCGGACAGGACTCGCCGGGAATCTGCTAGTTGGTATTATACATATCGTCAGATAGCAATTCCCTGGTAACATGTGTACAGGTTAGTTCATCGACCTGAGGTCATCATTTGTCTCGTGTGAGTTCCCACTGTGCTTTGATTTCTACCCTACCACGGCTCAAAGGAGTCGTGCAAACAGGTCTTTTTTGGGTACAGTCTCGAGCCACATTGGAGGCAAGTAAGCGGATCTCGGGGATTCGTCTCTCCCGGTATTGGGGGTTGATGCCGAGCAGTGCACGGGTGGCCATCACTAGGAATACTCGGCTGAGGTAGTGGAGAATTACTGATTTGGATCAGTAGTTTCTCAGGTGGTGATGGGCTTCATGCCGACACGATTTATCGCGTTATTAGGGGTCTGACTTTATCCACCTCCCTAGACTCGATATGCGATACTCTTTAGACGAATGGACCGGACTGTATATACATTGTCACTGTCAGGCTCAGTAGGGTTTATAGATGAGTTTGCTCGTCAGCTTCCCTTCCAATCAATACATAGGCAAAACGTTACGTGCAGCTAGTACCTGTGACGTGCTAGGGGTTATACCCAGTGCCAGTGTGTTGATGAGTCATTAGAGTCCCCCACAGACACTTTCCCAAGTTTGGGCGAAACGTTGTAGAGGCCGTATGGTGTTATGGCAAGGTTCGGAAAAAGCACGTGCGTTTTCGCACGTGTCGTTTTTCGGACAGATAATACTGGTAGGCTTTGGTTTAAGCCGGAACTCAGTATTAGACTATGTAGATATAATATCTTTGTCTCAGTTGCATTTGTATTCAGTCGTAATACAAATGTGGGTATGTTTATACTGATACGGGGTTATCCTGAAATTCGTTTCGGGATCACTTTTGGAAGTTGCCAGTTTCCAGTTTTCTATCAGCCGTATTTTGACATTCGGTTAAATACGGATTTATCTTTTCTTTGGATGAGTGTGGAAGGTTTTAGAAGTTTCTAGAAGAGGTGACTAGGATGGTGAGGTGGCTTAGTGCATTTAATGATGCATTAATGCTAGGGTGACTAGGTTAATGAATCACCATTTGCATTAATGAGGTTTTGTTTGCATAAAGGATATTTGTTGTTGATATTTTCCTTTGTGGTCACCTTCCCCCTCCTACACTCACCTCCCTCCCTCTACATATATGGCCGGCCCTCCCCTCCTCTCTCTTGCTCTCTAACTTGATTGGAAAAAAAGATTATGATAGATTTGGATTCACGGAAATTAGATAGCTTCATTTCTCATTTCACCCAATCCAAAAGGCAACTTCCATATCGGTTCGTCCGTGACCTTGGACGTAACGAGACAAAGTGTTCTACTCATTCTCTACTGCATTTTGGTCGTCTCTTTTAGCAAACTTGACGATCGAGTTGCTTCGGTTCAGAGGCGGGAGCCTGTTTAAAGATCCGTCGACGTGGTGCCACCTGGACGAGAAGACCGGAGCTCAAGGAGATCAGAGCAGCCGCAACAAAGCGTGGGATGATGGTTAAAGACCGAAGGACTCGGATCATTCGGTATAACGTTACTACCCCTTTGTAATTTGTTAGTTTAGCTTTAATGGCAGATCCGGGTTAAGGTACACGATAGCGCCAGTTTCGTTAAATGTTTTTGTTCCACATTTGGCGTCTGTTAGACGGCCGGGGCGCTACCGTGGACTTACATTTCTTATGTGTACCTTCATTACATTCTATTTGTGTTTTATATATCAGTTGTATTGATGTTGTTTAGTACATACCCAGTGCACTTGATTTGGTTTTAATACCTTTTGTGATGTTGATTTGATTCGTGCATAGGGGTTACACATGATTTTGACATATGTTTCGACCTAGTTTTCTTGCATTTTTGTACTGTGACTTCGATTTTGTCACGACCCGAAAGTATGGAACGTGACTGGCACTTAGATTACGAGACGTCTAAAGGCGTACCGTAACCTAAGTCAGCCAAAGCCCAGAAATCTAACCCAAAATCAAAAGGGAGTGAAGGAAAACCTTAAACGAAAACGGTTTTTTTTAAATCAATTAAGTTGCATAGAATCCCTTTTTAAAACATCAAAAATTTCTGAAAATTTCGGCAGAGTCTCCCCTGTATTTTCTATCCCCAAAAATGGGTACAACAAGATAATAAACCTGTAATCATAAAAATGGCATCCCCAAGCGGGAGCTAGCTCTTCGCCCAAGGCGGATCACAACCACATGCAATATATAAGCAATACCAAGAAAAGAGCATAGAGGAAACCCAAAATATCAGAAAACGCAACGCCGGCTCAAGTGAGCTCGACCCAAAAGAAACCACAAATATACATATCTCTCATTCTCATCACTAGGTCGCATATACAATACAAGTGGTAGATGGAGAATACTAGATACAATGATAAAGCAAAAAGAAATAAGTATACTCGCAACCCACCTACGGGCGATGTCGCGAGTCTGAGCAAAAGGAACTGATGACAAGATAGCCCGCCGCTACAAGACTGACGGGTCCGACCTGCAAGACACTGTGGCACAACGGGGGTGAGTTGCCAGCTCGTGAGTAAATATAACATCTAATAAGGCAATCGTAAGAATGCACGCAATGCGGAACAACATGTATGTCCATATGTGCTATAATATCTCTAGTATGCATGCACAGGTATGCAAATGTCATTTTTAGGTCTTTAAGGGTTTTAATGCTAAGGTTATTGAATTCCTAACTTTAAAACATGAACATCTGTATAGTAGCTAAATATCATCAAGAAATCATCTGAAAACCTGTGTCAAGCATCGACACCAAAAAAAAGGAATCATATCTGTCTCAATATCGGGCTCCGTCAGTCCGGATCGGCCCATATCATAAATCTCACGACAACGGTCGGTATCCTCCGGATATCCGCCGCGCCAGACATCACCGGTAGGTAGTCTTCCCCTGCCAGGCTCATCGTCTACAACTCGATCTTCTTGCCCCGGGGTACCATACCGGGCCCACCATGTACCCGAGACGGTTCATCCACTCCTCGAATCGGGTCTCGAAATCCAACAGAAAACATGAAAACTCATGGTGGACGACACATACATCACGAGAAAACCGCAACTTTTGTTTTGAAAAGGATAAATATAAGGTTTTGTTAAATTCTTGCGGTTTTCCCCAAAAATCCAGAAAATCGCAGCAAAACTGAAATCCTCAAGAAAATCATAATGTCCACATGTTATATATATGACAAATGTCTATGATATCAATGTATATGATGTGAGAGTTTGGCTAGAAATCTATGTAAATATGATAGTAATGCGAGGTATATGCGTGCGATACAATCTCAAATATTATGCATGAATGCAATGGCGTTACTAAGCTAAACAGGTTTTTATAGTGCACGTGGCATGGCAAATACCAAAGGCGTGTGTGTCACATGAATAGTGCGCGTGCAATAGATGTCAATGGTAAGGTGTTCGTGTCCTACGAAATGATATCGCATATGTATATATGAATGTCCATGCAATCTAGTATAGGGTTAGCTGTGAGGGTATGCCATGTATATAAATGGATAAGCTAGCTAACAATATAATTATTGCATAAAGTAGAGTAATCCTAACAAGGGAGGGGGGCCTCACGCCATCCAGACGATTCCCCCATAGATGAATATATCTACTCACCAGAAATCCCCGCTAATCTGATCCGGCCACCGCTTTGCCTTTGCGCGCCGTGTCCGATGTTTCTCCGACCGATCCTATATTTGCACAATACCAAGCATAAGGTTACAACACCTAAAACGATGCAAGTCACTATATACAATTATCGACGCTCTCAATTTAAATATAGCATGCACTCGGTGCGCGGAAAAACGCACGAAAATCGCTAATTTTTTAGCTAAAATCGTCATTTCGGGGAAATCGACAAAACTACAACCCGACTAGACGAAACCCCACGTTCACGCACTCTAATAATCCTTTACGAAGTTAATAATATCGCTAACCTAGCGCAATTTGAACGCATACTATTTTTCGTAAAAATCTAGTAAGCGATTTTCAAACCAAATCGATACAACGTTGAAATTTGTCGTTTTAGCGAGCATACCAATACACAATTAACCACTCCAATCACCTAGATAACCATCCCTAACATAATCCCACCATTATGCTACAAACCCTAATTTCTAAAATCAAAACCTTCTCTTGATTTTTCCTAATCAAACATTTACTACTAAACTAATATTTAGAATTGAAATTCTAGCACAATTAAACCTCAAGTAAGCAAACTAGTTTAGGATTTTCACCTCTCAAGCTTGAACCCAAGCTTGATCAAGTCTCCAAAAAGCCTCCTTTCATCAACTTTTTAAACTAATTTGGGTTGAAGAGAGAAGGGATTAGGATTAGGCTTTGAATGGAGAAAGAAATTGTGGATTTTTATTGATTTTTAGCATGAAAATGAAGCTAGAATGAAGTGGGGAAGTGGAGGGTTTCAGCAGGAAGGGGTCGGCTGCAGCAAGGAGGGTGAAGTGGGGAAATTTTGGGGAAGTTTCTAGGACCAAAACACCCCCATGTTATCATTTAATGCATTTCTTTTCAACATTTTACAAAAAAACCCTTATTTTACCTCATTTTCTCATTAAATTTCCAACCCAAAAACTAAAAATGTGAAAGTCATGACACAATTTTTTTAACACCATATTTTAACTTATAAAGACTCCTAATTAAGAAATTTACCTAATTAAATTTGTATTTATCCTAATTAAATGTATTTAAAAAGGCTTAAAATAATAAAAAAATAATTAATTACGAAATTTTTTTTATTTAACTAGAAACTTATAAATGACATTTTAGTGACAAAATTATAGTAATATCTTATTTAAATTTTGTATAATTAGGTCTACAATGAAAATTATCAATTTTGACTTTTTACGGAAAAAGCCGAAAAACTTGCCGATTACCGAAAAACTGCCTAAACGATTTTCGAAGGGTTACAATCTTCCCCCCTTAAAGAAATTCGGTCCCCGAATTTAGAATTTAACTACGCGTACCTTCAAAAAGATGGGAATATCTCTTCCTCATCTCGACCTCGGTCTCCCAGGTGACCTCCTCGCTGTTCGGGCCACGCCAAAGAACTTTGACAGACGGTATGACCTTCGACCTCAACTTCTTCACCTGCCGATCCAAGATGACCACCGGCTGCTCGGTGAAAGAAAGATCACGCTCTAACTGGATCGTCTGGTGCTGAATCGCCTGGGAAGGATCATGAAGGTACTTGCGGAGCATCGAGACATGGAATACGGGGTGAACATCGGGGAAGCTGGGCGGAAGAGCTAACCGATAAGCGACTGGACCAACACGCTCTAGGATCTCGAAAGGACCAACATATCTAGGGCTCAGTTTCCCTTTTCGCCCAAATCTCATCACACCCTTCATCGGAGAGACCTTCAGGAAAACATGATCGCCAACAGCGAACTCGAGTCGGCGACGGCGCCTGTCAGCATAAGATTTCTGCCAGCTCTGCGCCGCTCTCATCCTGTCCCGAATCAGCTGTATTTTCTCGGTCGTCTCCTGTACGATCTGCGGCCCCAAAATGCTGCTCTCCCTGAGCTCTGTCCAACATACTGGCGATCGACATCTCCTCCCATATAAAGCCTCGAAAGGTGCCATCTGAATCGTCTCCTAGAAGCTATTATTGTAGGAAAACTCGATCAAAGGCAAATGACGATCCCAGCTACCACCGAAATCTAAAACACAAGCTCTGAGCATGTCCTCAAGAGTCTGAATCGTACGCTCCGACTGACCGTCAGTCTGAGGATGGAAGGCTGTGCTAAAACTCAATCGGGTGCCTAAGGCTTCCTGTAGTTTCTGCCACAATCGGCTGGTAAACTGGGTGCCACGGTCGGACACGATGCAAGTCGGAACACCATGCAGTCGTACTATCTCATCAATATAAACCTGGGCGTACTGAGAAAATCCAAAAGTGGTCTTCACTGGCAGAAAGTGAGCCGCTTTCGTCAGTCGATCAACAATCACCCAGATAGAGTCGTACCCTCGACTGGTCCTGGGTAGACCCACCACGAAGTCCATGGAGACCTGCTCCCACTTCCACTCAGGGATGGGCAAAGGCTGTAACTCGCCGGCTGGCCTCTGGTGCTCGGCCTTGACTTGTTGACAAGTCAGGCATCTCGACACAAAATCTGTAATGTCCTTCTTCATCCCGTCCCACCAGTAAACCTCTCTCAAATCACGGTACATCTTGGTGGAACCTGGGTGAACACTGTATACTGATCTATGTGCCTCCTCGAGAATATCACGCCTCAGTCCCTCTGAATCTGGCACACACAGTCGAGTCCCAAATCGGAGTATCCCCTGATCATCAATCACGAACTCAGAAACTCTGCCCTGCCGAATTTGCTCAATAATCTCTAATGTACGGGCATCGCCTGACTGTGCCTCGTGGATACGGTCAAGTAACTGTGGGCGTGCTCTGAAATGGGCCAGCTGTCCCCCTGAAGAAGTAAACTCGAACTGCACTCTGCTGTCACATAACACCTGCCAATCCGCCGTCGACTGCATCTGTACTGCGCTCAAACAAGATAGGCTACCTCCGGGCCTCCTACTCAAAGCATCTGCCACCACATTCGCCTTTCCCGGATGGTATAGAATCTCGCAGTCATAATCCTTCACCAACTCCATCCAACGGCGCTGCCTCAGGTTCAAATCTCGCTGCTGGAAGATATATTTCAAACTTTTGTGGTCAGTGAATATCTGGCACGACTCACCGTATAGGTAATGTCTCCAGATCTTGAGTGCAAACACTACTGCAGCCATCTCTAAATCATGGGTGGGGTAGTTCTGCTCGTGTTTCCTCAGCTGCCGAGAAGCATACGCGATAACTCTGTCGTGCTGCATCAATACACATCCCAGCCCCACCCTAGAAGCATCACAATATACCACGAACCCGCCTGATCCTGAAGGCAATGCTAATACTGGAGCAGTAGTCAGACGAGTCTTCAACTGCTGGAAGCTATCCTCACATGCCTGGGTCCAATCAAAAAGAACCCCCTTCCGGGTCAACCCGGTCAACGGTGCAGCAATGCGGGAGAAATCCTGGACGAAACGTCGATAATAGCCGGCCAGACCTAGAAAACTGCGAACCTCTGTAACCGATACTGGTCTAGGCCAACGCTGAACTGCCTCGATCTTCTTCGGGTCCACGCAAATACCATCTCTCGTCACCACATGACCCAAGAAGTCGACACTGTCTAACCAGAATGCGCACTTAGAAAATTTGGCGAACAGCTGATGCTCCCTCAAAGTCTGCAATGTGATACGTAAGTGCTGCTCATGCTCCTCCCGGCTCCGAGAATAAACCAAAATGTCGTCAATGAACACAATGATGAACTGATCGAGATACGGCCTGAATACGCGGTTCATCAAATCCATAAAAGCTGCCGGGGCATTGGTGAGCCCGAACGACATCACCAAGAACTCATAATGACCATAACGAGTACGGAAGGCGGTCTTCGGAATATCCTCCTTCCGAACCCGCAACTGGTGATAACCTGATCGTAAATCAACCTTCGAGAAGAACCCTGCACCCTGGAGCTGATCGAACAAGTCATCAATGCGGGGTAGGGGATACCTGTTCCGCACAGTAACCCGGTTCAGCTGACGATAATCAATGCATAAACGCATACTTCCGTCCTTCTTCTTAACAAACAAGACGGGAGCACCCCAAGGTGACACACTCGGCCGGATGAGCCCTTTGTCCAGCAAGTCCTGTAACTGATCCTTTAGCTCTCTCAGCTCTGCCGGGGCCATCCGATAAGGAGGTATAGAAATAGGCCCCGTGCCAGGGATCAAGTCAATACAGAACTCAATCTCGCGCTCTGGTGGCAGACCAGGAAGCTCGTCAGGGAATACATCAGGAAACTCTCTCACAACAGGGACCTGGTCCAACGGAACCTCTGTGGAGCTAGTATCACAAACATAGGCTAAGAATCCCTGACACCCTTTCCTTAAGAGCTGACCAGCGTAAAGAGAAGAAATCAAGCTGGGAAGGGTAGCGCTACGATCTCCCTGAATAATAAGAACCGGCTCACCAGGAAAACTGAATCTGACTGCTTTTTCACGGCAGTCCACGGATGCATAACAGGTGGCTAGCCAGTCCATACCAAGAAGAACGTCAAAGTCTAGCATATCGAGGAGAATCAAATCTACTGAAGAATCTCTCTCCCCGATACGAACGGAACAAGATCGGTATACAAAATGGGCAACAAAAGACTCGCCTACCGGGGTAATAACGACAAGCGGCTGATCTAACGGAGATGACTCTCAGCCCAACCTCGGTGCAAAATACGTGGAAACATAGGAATGTGTGGAGCATGGATCAAATAATACCCGTGCATCAAAGGAACACACTGGGAGAGTACCTGTCACGACGGCATTGGATGCCTGTGCATCCTGAGGAGTCAATGCGAACACTCGGGCCTGTCCACCGCTAATAGCTGGCTGTGCTCTGCCTCTACCTCGGCCTCTGCCTCTGCCTCTGTCGCCTCGTCCTCTCTGAACCGGACCGCCACGCCCACGGCCTCTAGAAGCATCTGGCTGGCGTGAAGCATCATCAGGAGTAGGAAGTAAAGCTCTCTGAGAAGGTGGTGAGGGTGGTAAGGTCACATGCGGGACTGTCGCCGCGCCCGGACGTCCCATGGTACAGTCTCTGATACGGTGGTACTGACTCCCGCACCGAAAACATCCTGGAGACGACTGCTGGGTCTGTGGATATGAACCAAATAACTGACCTCGTCTCAATCCTCTGCCTCCGCCATCTCCCGGAAATAATCTATCACGATGTCTGCCCATCTGCCGCTGAGCTGGCGTATCAGTACGGATCCTCTTCGGCCCAGAAGCGACCGGAGTCTCAGAAATACGCTCCTCCAAAAGTAAGGCTGCATCCATCGCGGCTGCGTATGTATCAAAGTGCTGGGTGCCGATGGCAAGGAATAGCTGTGTATCAAGCCCTCGCACGAACCTCTTTATTCTCTTCTCTTCTGTGTCGACTAGGTACGGAGCATATCGAGACAACTGGGTAAACTGTATATCATACTCCGACACCGTCATCCCAGGAGTCTTGCGCAAAGACTCAAAACTACGGGCTCGAGCATCTCGGACACTCTCCGGAAGAAAACGGGCAAGAAATGCAGCTGTAAACTCATCCCAGGTCATAGAAGGCAGACCTGCAGCTCGGCCTCTCTCTACTGAGTCGTACCATGTCTGGGCAAGACCCTCCAGACAAAAACTCGCAAACTCCACCAATCTATCCTCAGAACACCTCAACGAACGGCCAATCCGTGCCATCCTATCGAGAAATGTCTGTGGGTCCTCTGTCGCATCTGTACCGGTAAAAGCTGGGGGTCTCAATCTCATGAACTCCTGTAGTGAAACAGGAATAGTCTCCGTAGTAGCAGCAGGAGTGACCATCTGTGCAGCAGGTACGATCGTGGTCTGTGCGGTGGAAGGAACGTCCTCGGATCTCTGTGCCCGGCTGGACTCAACTAAAGATCCCATCATCTGTCGCAACTCTTGCATGCCGGCCTCTAATCTGGCAATACGGTCAGGATAAGGCGGATCAGTAGGACCCTGAGGGGTAGGTGTATCCTCCCGCTCGATCCTCGCCTGAGACGAGCCCGCTCGAATCTCATCCCTAGCGGCAGCCCGCTGAGCTCTCGTAGTCTTTGGCGGCATCGAAGCTGGAATAAGAAACAGGACCGATAAGGACATTGCAATTGAATCAAGGAATGCAAGGAATCAAGAAAGGAAATACAAGCAATTATTTCCTAAGGTCACTTAGGCGGAGTACCGTATCGTAAGTATGCCGCGGACCATACCCATGCTACGCCACTCTGCTTAAGTCACCTACTCCATCTACCAAGGTCGTCCTACACTCAGAAAGGTAAAACCTACGCTTTGATACCAACTTTGTCACGACCCGAAAGTATGGAACGTGACTGGCACTTAGATTACGAGACGTCTAAAGGCGTACCGTAACCTAAGTCAGCCAAAGCCCAGAAATCTAACCCAAAATCAAAAGGGAGTGAAGGAAAACCTTAAACGAAAACGGTTTTTTTTAAATCAATTAAGTTGCATAGAATCCCTTTTTAAAACATCAAAAATTTCTGAAAATTTCGGCAGAGTCTCCCCTGTATTTTCTATCCCCAAAAATGGGTACAACAAGATAATAAACCTGTAATCATAAAAATGGCATCCCCAAGCGGGAGCTAGCTCTTCGCCCAAGGTGGATCACAACCACATGCAATATATAAGCAATACCAAGAAAAGAGCATAGAGGAAACCCAAAATATCAGAAAACGCAACGCCGGCTCAAGTGAGCTCGACCCAAAAGAAACTACAAATATACATATCTCTCATTCTCATCACTAGGTCGCATATACAATACAAGTGGTAGATGGAGAATACTAGATACAATGATAAAGCAAAAAGAAATAAGTATAATCGCAACCCACCTACGGGCGATGTCGCGAGTCTGAGCAAAAGGAACTGATGACAAGATAGCCCGCCGCTACAAGACTGACGGGTCCGACCTGCAAGACACTGTGGCACAACGGGGGTGAGTTGCCAGCTCGTGAGTAAATATAACATCTAATAAGGCAATCGTAAGAATGCACGCAATGCGGAACAACATGTATGTCCATATGTGCTATAATATCTCTAGTATGCATGCACAGGTATGCAAATGTCATTTTTAAGTCTTTAAGGGTTTTAATGCTAAGGTTATTGAATTCCTAACTTTAAAACATGAACATCTGTATAGTAGCTAAATATCATCAAGAAATCATCTGAAAACCTGTGTCAAGCATCGACACCAAAAAAAAGGAATCATATCTGTCTCAATATCGGGCTCCGTCAGTCCGGATCGGCCCATATCATAAATCTCACGACAACGGTCGGTATCCTCCGGATATCCGCCGCGCCAGACATCACCGGTAGGTAGTCTTCCCCTGCCAGGCTCATCGTCTACAACTCGATCTTCTTGCCCCGGGGTACCATACCGGGCCCACCATGTACCCGAGACGGTTCATCCACTCCTCGAATCGGGTCTCGAAATCCAACAGAAAACATGAAAACTCATGGTGGACGACACATACATCACGAGAAAACCTCAACTTTTGTTTTGAAAAGGATAAATATAAGGTTTTGTTAAATTCTTGCGGTTTTCCCCAAAAATCCAGAAAATCGCAGCAAAACTGAAATCCTCAAGAAAATCATAATGTCCACATGTTATATATATGACAAATGTCTATGATATCAATGTATATGATGTGAGAGTTTGGCTAGAAATCTATGTAAATATGATAGTAATGCGAGGTATATGCGTGCGATACAATCTCAAATATTATGCATGAATGCAATGGCGTTACTAAGCTAAACAGGTTTTTATAGTGCACGTGGCATGGCAAATACCAAAGGCGTGTGTGTCACATGAATAGTGCGCGTGCAATAGATGTCAATGGTAAGGTGTTCGTGTCCTACGAAATGATATCGTATATGTATATATGAATGTCCATGCAATCTAGTATAGGGTTAGCTGTGAGGGTATGCCATGTATATAAATGGATAAGCTAGCTAACAATATAATTATTGCATAAAGTAGAGTAATCCTGACAAGGGAGGGGGGCCTCACGCCATCCAGACGATTCCCCCATAGATGAATATATCTACTCACCAGAAATCCCCGCTAATCTGATCCGGCCACCGCTTTGCCTTTTCGCGCCGTGTCCGATGTTTCTCCGACCGATCCTATATTTGCACAATACCAAGCATAAGGTTACAACACCTAAAACGATGCAAGTCACTATATACAATTATCGACGCTCTCAATTTAAATATAGCATGCACTCGGTGCGCGGAAAAACGCACGAAAATCGCTAATTTTTTAGCTAAAATCGTCATTTCGGGGAAATCGACAAAACTACAACCCGACTAGACGAAACCCCACGTTCACGCACTCTAATAATCCTTTACGAAGTTAATAATATCGCTATCCTAGCGCAATTTGAACGCATACTATTTTTCGTAAAAATCTAGTAAGCGATTTTCAAACCAAATCGATACAACGTTGAAATTTGTCGTTTTAGCGAGCATACCAATACACAATTAACCACTCCAATCACCTAGATAACCATCCCTAACATAATCCCACCATTATGCTACAAACCCTAATTTCTAAAATCAAAACCTTCTCTTGATTTTTCCTAATCAAACATTTACTACTAAACTAATATTTAGAATTGAAATTCTAGCACAATTAAACCTCAAGTAAGCAAACTAGTTTAGGATTTTCACCTCTCAAGCTTGAACCCAAGCTTGATCAAGTCTCCAAGAAGCCTCCTTTCATCAACTTTTTAAACTAATTTGGGTTGAAGAGAGAAGGGATTAGGATTAGGCTTTGAATGGAGAAAGAAATTGTGGATTTTTATTGATTTTTAGCATGAAAATGAAGCTAGAATGAAGTGGGGAAGTGGAGGGTTTCAGCAGGAAGGGGTCGGCTGCAGCAAGGAGGGTGAAGTGGGGAAATTTTGGGGAAGTTTCTAGGACCAAAACACCCCCATGTTATCATTTAATGCATTTCTTTTCAACATTTTACAAAAAAACCCTTATTTTACCTCATTTTCTCATTAAATTTCCAACCCAAAAACTAAAAATGTGAAAGTCATGACACAATTTTTTTAACACCATATTTTAGCTTATAAAGACTCCTAATTAAGAAATTTACCTAATTAAATTTGTATTTATCCTAATTAAATGTATTTAAAAAGGCTTAAAATAATAAAAAAATAATTAATTACGAAATTTTTTTTATTTAACTAGAAACTTATAAATGACATTTTAGTGACAAAATTATAGTAATATCTTATTTAAATTTTGTATAATTAGGTCTACAATGAAAATTATCAATTTTGACTTTTTACGGAAAAAGCCGAAAAACTTGCCGATTACCGAAAAACTGCCTAAACGATTTTCGAAGGGTTACAGATTTTGATATTCGATGTATGTTTTCGTGCACCATGTGCACCTGATTAGGATTCTTGCGCATACTTGGCGCACTTGATGCGATTTTGTGCACACCAGATGCACTAAATTGGGGTTTTGTGCAGATTAGATGCACGTGATAATGAGTCGTGCACGCCCGTTGCCCTTGACAGATGTTTTTGTTGCACACCTATTGCACTTAGTTTTGTTGTTGTGTGTATTCATGGTATCTGTATTTGATTTCGATTTCAGTGCGCACCGGACGCACATGATATTTTATTGATGTGATTGGGATTGATTTCAGTTTGAGCAGTGTGTTTTTATAATCATTACTATTTGATTTAGTAACCAGGCGGGACGTGTATGTTAAATAAAAGATATATATATATATATATATATATATAGTTATTTTTTTAAAAAATAAATGCCCGCTACTTATGCCGTGACACGTGCATCACACGGCGATTTTCAAAAGGGGTTTTTGCATATTTCTTTATACAGATATTTGGACGATTTTACTATGATGCGCACTATATATGAGTTATAGTTTTGATATATATTACGTTGGGTTTCGTACTGGGTTTTGATATTTCATCTTCACCATAACTCCGATGATTGCGTTATGCTTGACGGAGTTGATTTTTGTTATGTATTGATGATTTCGGAGCCCCGACGATTTGACAGTTTTGCTAAATGTTTTAGTATTTGGAGGGGGAGTTTTAATTTAAATTCGGGGACCGAATTTTTTAAAGGGGGAAGATTGTAACATTTTAAAAATAATTAAATAAATAAAATTGTTTAAGTGGATTTTGTGATTTTCGGTAAAGTAAAATGTATTTTTCGTAAAACAAAAGCGTAATTATTTTTCACTATAAATTTAAAAATACCTATTTAAATTATGTAATTACTAGTAAATGGTGTTTATTTAGCCACTTAAAAAAATTTAGTTTAATTAAATATTTTTCCTAAATTAATTATTTTAAATATTAACAAAAGCTTTATTTTTACACTAAATTAGTGATTACAAATTTGAATGGTTTTAATTTGTAAAAATGAACCATGGGCATATTATAATTTAGTGTGTATCATGCAAAATTCATTTGCAAATTTTTCCAATTTTCTAGAGCTTTCTTGAGTTGATATAGTAAAGAAATAAAAGAAAATAAATAAATTCATGAAAAGACAATATGATGTGATATTTTGGGGGAAAGTTCTACACAACTCCTCACTCATTCCTTTCTCTCCCTCACCTCCCTCTCATGGCCGGCCATCACCCCATGGCAGCCCCCCCCCCCCCCCCCCATTTCAACTTCATTTTTGATCAAAAATCAATCAAATTACATCAAAAATTCAACAAAAATTGAACAAAATCCTATTTATTTCCTACCCTTTATTCTTTGCTCTTCTTTACATGGATTTTGGAGATGGATAACATGCATTTTGGAGGCTTATTTCATGTTTGGAGGTATACATCTTCTCCTTTTTATTTATTGTTATTAGATGTTTCTTTTAAACATAATTAGATTTAATATATTAATTCTAGTTGCAAATTTTAAAATTAATGGTAGGGTTTGTAAATTCAAGTTGTGGTTTTTAATAATTAATTAGGGTTATAATAACTAGTTTACCATTTTTATAAGTGGAAAAATCTTGCATGATTGTTGTATAATAAATTGTTTATTCAAATTGATTTAATTAAAACTATTTAGCTAACTAGGTTTTTACAATATATATATATATTGGTGAGATAAAATTCTAATTAATGTTTTTATCATTATATTATGGTTTCAATAGGGATATTAACATGTTAGTGGAATGCAAAACCTAATCTAGTTATTAGTTTCAATTGTTAGTTAATAAAGTGTGATAAATATGCTAATTATACAAGTTTTTGCAAACTAGATTTTGGAAATTCCTAAATAAATGAGATTAATAATATAATTATGGTTTCATTATATTATTATCATCATCAATTGTAGTTTAATACATTAATTCATGCACAATCAAGTTTTGTTGTGGAATTGTGGTATTTTGCTTGAAAGAAGTTAAAAATTACTAAAGGTTGCAAACTAGAAATTTCAAATTAATACAAATTTGTGTAATAAAAATATAGTAATGGTTTGTATAGTCTAGTTATGTTATTTAATGAGTTTTATGACCATTGGTTTCATTTAAATGTCATGTTTTGAAGAAAAACGGTAAATTGGCATTTTCGGGTTTTATGAAATTGGATGGTTTGATCGATTTTTAGGGTTTCGATGGATTTAATCATGTTTTATAATATAAGTAATGAGTTTTAAAACTATGAGTTATTGTTGATGTTTATCTCGATCCATCGGAGTTTGTACACCGATATCGAGCGATATTTGGTTCTTTTGCGTGGACGGTACATAGGTTTTAACCTATGCTTGTTCCTTGCGTCGTTTTGACTTTTGTATGTGATTCAGTTTACGATGCTATTTATATGTTTGCGTTTAGGTACCACTCACGTGGACTGCGGGCGATGAAGAGGAGGATGGCGACACCGTCTTCGGCAGACGTGGACCAGGTGAGTAGATGCATATCTACGGGGGGAAGTCGGGTGGATGGCGTTTAGCACCCCCGCAACGTAGAATAGGAATAGTACTTATAGACATTAGGAAACCAGATATGACCCTAGATTCTTAATGAGTAGGACCCTAGTAATGACCCAAGGCTGGACTAGACTGATTTAGGAAGACCATACCAGAGGATGAATACCTTGGAAGAGGTTCATAGGTTTCAGATAGAAACACACACACGCACACACTGAAACTCGACATGGTGTATACGGATATGTGTATATATATAGGACTAGGTATAGGTATATATATATTTATATAATACACGTATGTGGGATACATTGATGTGATATGATACACGGGAATGAAACAGTATAACTGGGCTTGATGCCGTGATTCTTGACTATACAGTCATATTAAAGTATTAGCGGATCATTAGAGGATGAGATAATGAACATGTATACATAAATTATAATTGGTAGTGATGATATTGAGGTACATGGAACTCTAAAATAGAACCCGAACTGTAACTTGTGACTGATCACGATATGATATATGTGTGACTTGATTATGACATCATATAGGTGTGATCTGATGTCGATATCATATAGATGTGACTTGATGACGATATGATATCAGTATGACTTAATCACAACATGATACATATGACATGGTATTTCTGAGCATAAGTTAATGAGGTATATTTATGATGGCAATGTTATATAATTGATGTATGCGATTACAACATAGCACCTTGATCAAGACATGTGTTGATGATGATATTATACGAATAATGAGACGCGTAGGTGATATTTGACCCGTACCCCGATATTGGGATGCCGTACGATGGATTTTACCGTACGAAGCATAGATGTGATGATTGATCCGTACTCTTGATTTGAGGAAGTCGTACTATGTACGTGACGCTATTGAGGCTGGATCGCCGACTATTAGAGATATGGAATCAGACTTTAGGTGTACTCCTACTTTTTATCGACTAGTTCTTAGGTTTAGTTTTCCTTAGGGGGTTAGATGGACACTAGTTTAGGTTCGAGTCTTATAGTGGTAGTGGTGATTGTATATCAATTGAGCGGATAACACACATCCGTCTTTACTTTCACATTGTAATCATAATGTTGCATGTTCATACATATGTTGCTATAATCAGTATAAACCTTACCTATTAGGACACCAGCACCATTACCGATGATGCGCATATTCCACGCACACTTATTCGCCAGCTCACACACATCATCATCAGTAATTGCTATGCCACGTACACTTTAGATCATATTATCTTTTATTGATAGAATCAGCTAGCATCTAGATCGATATATAATATTGTGATTACTCTCAGATGTTAGTGTGGACATGGCAATTATTACTTAGACATTCATGCATTCATATTTTCATGTTATCATGCAGTAGTATGGGGCATATGCCGACACTTATCATATACTTACTCATGATTTTGAGATTTTGATTTCTATGAGATTTCTGGATTTTTGGGAAAAATCGCAAAAATATATAAGAACTTCTCTCTCTCTCCTCCTCTCTTTTTAAAATATAAGATGCGGTTTTCTCGTGATGTATGTGTCGTCCACCATGAGATTTCATGTTTTCTGATGGATTTCGAGACCCGATTCGAGGAGTGGATTAACCGTCTTGGGTACATGGTGGGCCCGGTATGGTACCCCGGGGCAAGAAGATCGAGTTGTAGACGATGAGCCTGGCAGGGGAAGGCTACCTACCGGTGATGTCTGGCGCGGCGGATATCCGGAGGATACCGACCGTTGTCGTGAGATTTGATGATATGGGCCGATCCGGACTGATGGAGGCCGAGCTATTGAGACAATGATACATTGAGATTATGAGGTATTGAGACTTGAGATTTACATGTTTTGTGTCGATGCTCGACACGGATTTCATGGATTTCATTGTTGATATTTCAGATTTCTATACACATTTTGCTATGATAACAGCTAAAGATTTCTTATACAGATATATCTGGATTTCAGTATTGATTATTTTACATTCATGGCGCATGCATATCCATTCATATGACATAGTACTATATGAGGCACTGACACGAGCACGGAGTATCTACATTTACACGTAGTATTACCCTGCTATTACTAGGTTATTGGGATATAGTAGTGTATTATTTTATGACCTAGGATAGCGTCGTGCATTCGATTTCTTTTCGTAGATGTATTCTACTCACGAGTCGGCAACTCACCCCCGTTGTGCCAAATTTTATTACAGGTTCGATGTACGGGTTTCCCTGGCAGCTTGCTGGCACATCTTTTCATTCAGGGTGATTTGCACGGTAGGTTGGTTCACTTGTATCTGGACCGCCATTGTATTTGTATTATTTCATTTGTATCTAGAAATCTCCATCAACCATACTTTTATTACTTGATAAGTTTATTGGACCAGTCTTTTATTTCGACCTTAGAGTCGCGCATGTATTATTCTGATCTGGTGGTTTTGTTTTCTTTTGAGTTTTGAGCCTCGCCCTTTGGCATTGTATATTATTGTGCTTGTTGTGATTGTTTCCGCCTGTTGGAGTTGAGCTAGCTCCCGTTTGGGGATGCTTTTTATTGTTTATGTATATTATACTTGTTGTACCCGTTTGGGGCCAGTTTTTACAGAGGAGACTCTGCCGAAATTTTTGGAAAAATTTGCTGATGCTTTTAAACTTGTTTTTCTTCATGTTTTTTTTTACTTCTTCTTCTTTTATATGGTTTAGATTTCTGGGCTTCGGCTTACTTAGGTTACGTGGCACCTCTAGATGCTTCGTAATCTAAGTGCCGGTCACGTTCCGTACTTTCGGGTCGTGACATCTTCGTAGCTATGTGGACTGCTATCCAATTTGGCTATAGTCATATCTAGAGTCTCTCATAAGGACTCGAAGTTTTGAACTCGGGCATCTTCACCAGTTTATGGAAGACATCTGGCCGATTACGTCCTTGAAAACTCGTCCAAGTTATCGGAGGAATACACATTGCTCGTCTTCTCTCGATCGACTCACTCCAGGTCTAAGAAAGAACCTTCGATTGGAATTATTCAACTTAATTGATCTGGCGTCAGGGCATCCAAATAGAAGAATTATCTTAGTCACCTTACCCAAGAATGACTAGCGATCTTCTGTCACATCTGTAGGGTTTCTAGGCACACGCACAAGGGTCTACGAGGCATCAACCATGCCCTATTTAAAATTTAGCCATGCCGAACAACCCTTAACACCGGATCTTTAAACTTGAGATTAGGCGAAAACAAGCATGTTAAACACTTTAACACTAAGTGAGAGGGATTACAACCTTTGTAGATCCGGTCCTTCACTTCTTAAGCTCCGTGTTGATGTCCCTTCGCTGCGATCATCGTGTTCCGGACTCTCGAGAGGCTTCACGAAGAGAAAGATGCAGTCTTGCTTCCGATCTTCGATAACAAAGATGATCTACCTTGAAGTTTCATTAACACAAGCTAACACTCACTAAATGAAGTGAACACTCACATCTAAAGGGCAAGGATAGATAGGGATGATGAAGTAGGATTTTTGCTCTCATTTATAATCTTTTTCTCACACATAATCATCACTTAGAAAAAGCTAGAAAGATTTTTCCATGAAGAGAAGAAGGAAGAAGAAGAAGCCTTAATCCTTTTTTGATGAATAATGATAGTTATGATAAGGTTGAATAATGCAACCATGTTCAAACTAACCCTTGTAGAGATTTGACTAAGGTTAAAGGTTTGGTTGGGTTAAGAAAATATCTTGCAAAAATATCTTTTCCCAAAAAAAAAACAAAGCTTTAAGAAACTTCTAGAATAGCTTAACCCAAATCAAACCCTAACCATGTTTAATCTCCACTAATCATGTTGCATTAATAACCATGTCTTGTTACAATATTATATATCACATATATAATATTTATTGTAACAAAATAAAATAATACAATTAACATATATCTCATATATATATCAATGTATTACCCGAGTGAGAAAAAGAATCTTTTAGTGAGCTTATATTAGTTACTGTAATTTAATATATCATATATATTATTATACATTAAATTATCAAATCAACACTTGATCCGACAATACGGCTATATCGCATATAACCGACTAATATCTCATTTACCGATTCATCGAATAAACACTTGATCCGATGACCCGGTTGATATCAAATATCGCGAGAATAGAATACGGTATCTCATATCGCATTATCCTCGATCCTGCACATATCACATATGTGCCCCTACTCCGTTTTGCCTGAGTCAAGAAACCTCTGTGTAGGACTCTAAAGAATCGTCATTAAGTCGGCAGTTGGTGATGATCATATCAAACACCTACAAGCTGCAACCGGTCAGCTAAATGTAACAGCCACCCAGGTCTTGAGTGCTCAGAAGATCAACAAGAAAGCCTGTACATTATCCTGTGAATCCAATCAGTAACACTCCCGTACAGTCCGGTCTCGTCGTTTGATATGTCGCATATCTCGCCTAGGAGTGGTAAACATCAGACCCCAGTAGCTCGATAAGTCATGTCGATATGAGGTCTATAACAGTTCGAGAAACTACTGATAACACTTACCAGTAAATCTCAGCAATCCTGGCCAGGGATTTCCAGTTATAGCCAATCGAACACAGCGCAACATCAACTCCCTATACTGGGAGAGATGAATCCCCTCCTATCGCTCATTGCCTCCATGTGATTCGGGACTGTACCCAAAAGCCACCTTTTTGCACGCCCTCTTGGACGTGGTATGATGGAAATCAAAGCACAGTGGGAATCATACAAGACTTTATGATGATCTCGGGTCAACAGACTACTCTGTACCAGTGTCACCGGAGAACAGCCATCTGACGTGAGGTATAATACCATCTGGGAGTTCTCGGCGAGTCCGTCCAGTGTACCCAGTCTCTACTGAGCACCCGTACACCATCCTTTATGTCAAACACCGATGTATATAGGATCATCCATCGCCCATCATATGGGTCAAGATGCGTATACGCTAGTCTACTCTGGTGTATTGATGCCCTGTCTCGATACACCCTCGATTAGGAACAGTTATAGGATGTACTCGTCGACTACCATGGCCGCACTAATACGATCTCATCATAGTCCCAGTAGTCGAGTACATATCCTAAGGGCTTTATCAACATGTAACATAGAGACAATCAGAGTACATGTTAAGATAAAGTACAACCAGATATCATACTATCATGTCGAGCAAGAAAATACTCCCTATATATGTGCAAGCATCCACTACAATATACATCACATGTACAGTAATGGCCTCTAGGGCATACATATAACTAACAATCTCCCACTTGCACTAGGGCCATCTATTGAGGTATCGCATACCCAACAATTAGCTGTGGTTGAAGTATCTCATACTCAACCATCCCATAAAAGTCTCTACTGGGAAAAAGGCTTTTGTGAGTGGATCCGCGCTGTCGTCCTCTGTGTCTACTCCCCTAACCTCGATCTACCTGGAGATTAACCATCTCCATGATCAGGTGATACTGCCTAAGAATTATATCTGTATTTCTGATGGGACGGGGGTTTCTTGGCCAAAGCCACAACTCCATTGTCACACAATGGTATGAACGAAGTTCATCTCATGAACTTATATATATCCAGACTGCCTCTTTGGTATCATCCTTAGTAACGATGTATCTTGCCTTTAATTTTCTAGTAAGTCACAGTATCTAGCTTGGAACTCTTCCAACATATCGTCCCTCCACTGAGGGTAAAGACAATGCCTGCGACTGATATTCAGTCGTCCTTATCACCCTTGAACCTTTCCAGTGATTCTCCCTAGGATCGATTGATACCATCTTACTACAACTAGTGAGTATCCTAACATCCAATTAGATCTATCTTATAGATCAAAACCCAGGATTTAGGAGGTATTACTTTGATCCTATATGGAGAATCCTTATGATAAGCGGAGATTGAACGATCGTAGCATAGGAAACTCCTTCCCTATCAAGAGTATGTCATCCACGTTCTTTACAAGGATCATGACCATACTCCCTACTACCTTTTGTATATACAAGGTTCATCTACCATTTTGATGAAGTCAAACTCTTTGACTACCACATCAAAACAGACGTTCCAGCTCCGCGATGCCTACTTTATCCTATAAAGCATCTTGCACACGTTTCCGCTGCTCCCTCTGTCTACGAAGCCCTCTGGCTATGTACTTATACATGCTCCCTTCTAAAACATCATTTAGAAAAGTAGTCATGACACCTAACCACCAGATATCGTAGTCATGGTATGTAGCCGTGGCAAGTAGGATCTGGATGGACTTAAGCATAACTTTGAAAGTCTCAACTTTTCCATGTACACCAAGTAATCTTCTCAAGATATACTTGCTCCTGATGGGGATTTAACCCTTCAGATAAAGCAACCGAATTCCATACTTTGTTGGGGTATAAGGATTCCATCTTAGATCGCTAAGCATCCAGCCATTCTTACAGAGTCCCACTCCTGATGGCCAACTCGAAACTAGTTGGGTCATCATCTCAAGATGCAATCCTCGCTCCCACTGTCATAGAGAAACCGAAGTATCTCTCATGTGAGTGAGAAACCCTACTAAATCGGCGGAGAGGCTGAGATTCGTTGGAAACTACTGAATCCTTTGGTTCTACCAAATCATCGGCTGCAGTTTGTATAGCTGGAACTACTTCCAGTTTTACAGAGCCGACCTTGCCTCGAGCTTGTCCGGATTTTTCTTTTAGACATAGGCCGGAAAACCCCAAATCTTAACAAACTTAAGATATGGCCTCTTCCCTTTCCATATCACATATGAAATGGTAGGCAACTGATTTAATTTGAACCCTATTCAATAGGTATGCAGCTTCTCAAGTGAATAACACCCAAAAGGAAATAGGAAACTCAGTACTACTCATCATAGAGCACCCCATGTCATATAGGGTGTTATTGCTCCGCCCCGATATACCATCGTGCTATGGTGTATACGGAGGAGTAATGCTGAGAGAGAATCTCATTCTCCTCTAGAATAGTCCAGGAATTCCGTGCTCAAGTATCCTCCTCCTTGATCTCATCAAAGGACATAATACTTATACCCGTCTTTGGTTCTCTACTTCTAACTTATATTCTGTGAATATCTCAAATGCTTCGGACTTGTATTTCAACAGGAACATATGTCTGAATCTTGAGAGATCATCAGAGAATGTAATGAAGTACAAAGAACCGGTCTTGGCATGTGTAGACAGGGGACCTTCATACATCAACATATATCAATCTTAAAAGTTCACTAACTCTTTCTCTGTTTCCAATAAACAGAGCTATGGTCATCTTATTTTTGTGACATGACCGGCAAGTTTCACAAGATGTAAAATCAAACAAATTTAAATATGCATCTAAATGTAACTTCAGCCAGTTGGGTCACATTGATATGACCTAGTCTACAATACCTCAAGAAGGATTCGATCATTTCTGAACTTTTCCTCTCGTGTGTGTTCTGTATACTAAGAACTGTAGTTTGATTTAGAACGTCAATGCTTTTAGATAACGTACCTGAATCGATCAACTCTTGATAAAGGAAATGTTCAAAACATTTTCCAACAATACAAAATTATATCCTTTCCTTACTAATAAAGAGACTGATATGATATTGTATATCAGGTTCGGTATCTAATAACATTCGTTCAGAATCAATGTATTCTGGTAATACAGGGTGATAGTGACCAACAGACTTGGCTGCAACACTTGCACTGTTTCTATCTCATTAAACTTATCACCCGTTCTCAGTTCTCTACCTTTCTGTAGCCCATATAACAATTTACATATGTGGGATCCTCATCCGGTATCAAATACCCAGGACGTAAAGGACATTGAGAAACAGTTCTCTGTAATGAACACACCCGAAGATGATGCATCAGCATGCACTTTCTTCGTTTGGGCGGCACGGGAAATCTGGTATTCCCCAATTTCCTGCTCTGTCTTATAACAATTATAAGTTGGAGCGGGACCAACGTTCTCCAGCTCAGTATAACAAGCGGGTTCAGTCAATACATCCGTATTATTATCTTGATTAAGGCGTGATATGGTCGCTACCAGGAGAGAGAGAGAAGAAAACACTCAGCGTATGCTCTTGCAAGATTAAATTGGTTATCTAATATATCTAATCAGGATGTCTCCTCTAATCAGGATGTCTCCCACTGTTTTTGTCAAATCTTCCTTCAAACCCTAAAAGGAAAGACTAGCTGGGATTAATTACACGCTACAAGTTCGCCAATCTTTCAGCCAGGCCAGTGTCGGTACTTTGAGGGAGGTGCCCCGTGCTTTCGCATGAACCTAATTAAAGTAAATCTCGTTTTCCTAGGGGCGTAACCCCGTTGACACCTTTCTAGGCACCTACTTGATCGGCTAATTGTTGTAAGTGCATGGCAGCGCCCCAGCCGTCTTTCCGAGGCCAAAATGCGGAATCCAAAAACTTTTCTATAAACTAGAACCAGCGCTATCGCGGACTTTAAAACCCGGATCGGGCCATTAACCTAATCCTAGAGAACTAGAGAAAGGGTAGAGAGATATACCGAGCGATCCGTGTCCTTCGGTCTTCTCATCGTCGTCCCGATCTCCCCGCGGAATCTCCGGTCTTCATCTCCTCGTCGAAAGGGCACCACATCGCCGGGTTCTTTTACGGACTCCTACCTCTGGAGCGAGGCAACTCGAGCACGAAGTTAGCGAGTCGACGTGCCCAACTATGCTGTAGGAAAAGTGTAGAATCCATTTGTCTCTAGGGGTTTAATGAAGTTGCCATATTGGAAGTGGAAATGAGATATACTTTTTAGATGAACAAAAAGGGAATTTTTGTGCAAGCTTATGAGAGTCATATCCCACTCTCAAAATTGGACAGCCCCTCCCATAGTGGCCGGCTATTTTTCCATCAAGAAAATGAGAGAGAAGAGAGCAAATATACAAGGGAGGTGAGTACAAGAAAAGGCAAGGTTGAATGTAAGGGAAAAAGCAAGTCTCACCTCCATCATCATAATCCGTCATCATTATCAAGTCAAAAGTCAAGCAATGATGATCAAAAGAAAGTCAAGGGATAGTGGAACCATCATGAAACCATCATGATGCAACTACTTGCAAAAACAACCCTCCAAATTACTAATTTGCACATTTGCAAATAAGCCCTCCTCCACCAATTTTCAGCCAAGGAAAGATACAAAGGAAAATGGACGAAACGGAATGCAAACTGGCAACTTCAGAAAACTGATCCCGTAATAAATTATAGGAAAACCCCGCGACTTTATATACATACCCGCATTTGTATTCCGACCGAATATAAATGCAATAAGACAAAATCTACACTGTACAATACTAGGATCCGGCTTAAACCAAAGCCCGCTAGTATTATTCGTCCGATCATGATCCGTGCAATACTGCACGTATATGATCGAACCCAGCCATATGTCCATACGGCCTCTACAGCGTTTCGCCCGAAACTTGAGAAACGGTCTGTGGGGGACTCTAAAGACTCGTCAATCCCTTGGCCGTGGATTTAACAACTAGCACGTCAGAGGTATTAGCCATATGTAATGGGCTTCCAGGTATTGACCAAAAGGGACGTCGATGAGCGAACTCATCCAGACACCCTACTGAGCCTGTCAGTGACAATATACGTACAGTCCGGTCCGTTCGTCTATGAGCATTGCATGGCGGGCCTAGGGGTTTGGTAAAAGTCGGATCCTCAAAAGCGGTACAAGTCGTGTCGGAGTGTAGCCCAGAACACCCTGAGATATTACTGGAATGCCTACCAGTAAATCTCCTGCCTTGGCCAAGGACTTCATGTAATGGCTCTCCAAGACACAGCGCGACCTCACCCCCAATACCGGGAGAGACGAACCCCTGAAGATCCGCTCACTGCCTCCATGTGGCTCAGGACTGTACCAAACTAAAACCTGTTTGCACGACTCCTTTGAGCCGTGGTAGGGTAGTAATCAAAGTACAGTGCGAACTCACACGAGACAAATGACGATCTCAGGTTGATGAACTAACCTGTACACATGTCACCAGGGAACTGCTATCTGACGTCTGGTATAAGACCAACTAGCATGTTCCCGGCGAGTCATGTCCGGTGTACTCATAACCCAATGAGCAGCTGTATACATCTTAGGTGAACCAACTGACACCAGTGGCTTGTGAGACCGGCCACCACCCCTCGTCGGGGTCTCGACTGTATACACTAGTCTGCTCTGGAGTATCGATGCCCTGTCTCGAAAACTCCCATGACTAGGGACCTTTTAAGGATTTGCTTATAGACCCTAGCTCCCACGTATATGATCGCCATCATACTGCTGGCCGTCAAGCAAGAATCCTAAGGGCTCTATCAACGCGCAATAGTGACTTGTAAGGTCACCTAAAGCAGTACACGATGATAAAGATAAACCAGATAGCATACTATCATCTTGAGTAAGACTGTTCTAACGGTATAGGTCCTCCCTCAATCATTGCAATCACGTGCCTGTGATCCAATAATTGACTCTGAGGGCACTATCTCCAACAATTGTAATGTATAAAACTCTCCCTGGTATAACTCTTACTCGCAGCGGGTATCGGGATCCAACTATCTCATAGAAGGTATGCAATCTCATTGCAAATTTCAACACTTGAAATTCCCAATAATATTTTACCCCTAGCGTCCTATGACCTTGACGGAGGTCAACAAACCATTGGCTGCTAGTCAAGTTCTACCCGTTATTTCCTGATTGAATTAAACCCACCCGCACGACCCTTGACGGAGGTCAACAAGACCGCACGACTACCCTAATCCAATCTGCATCATATGCATAAGCAGATAAATACTAGTCAGCTACCGCACACTACGTCTTGACGGAGGTCAACAAACGTAGCACGAATACTAAGAAGGACTTATCTGAAATGACGGAGGGCTACGACAGGTTTTTAAGAAATCCTTTTGCGTAATGAACTTGATATTGTTGTAGAATCGAGTGATTTTAAATGGAGTGTTTTTTAGGCCTTTCTAGTTTTGCTAAAGGGGTCACTCCTGGTGAAGGGATCGTCGGCCCTTTCCTCATCGAATAAGGTGCAGGATATTTCATAAATATCACTATGCAAAGAAAGAACTATAGAAGCAGTCAAAAGACAAACCGAGTTTGTAGCATCTGTTAGTTTCACTAACGAGGTTACTCCTGGTGAAGGGATCTCGGCTCTTTCCATATCGAATAAGGTGCTGGATGTTCTACAAGGAACACCGCTATGCAAAGCAAGAACTAGAGCTACCAGTTTTTAAACAAGTTTCTACAACATCTTTAGGTTTCTTTTATTTCATTAATCTCATTAATGGAGTCCCATTTTATTATGCTTCACAAGCATCAGATATGAAACGAAATCAACAATATATAATATATATCTCATATATATAATATAAACATTTGTCTCAGGCAGTAATATGATCTCATCACAAAAAATTGCAGCAGAAGAACATATATGAAATATTGGATATACTAGGACGTCCGTGTTTTCAATGTGAGCCTATATAAAACATGGATTCCACGTTCGCGATGAATAGCCAAACCCACATCCCTAGACCCCTACGAGAGCGGCAAGCAACGCTGCCAATTCTAGGGTTAGGAGACTCGGTCTCGACTCCTCGAGATGGTCTCCCACTGGACCCCAGAACCCGGTCACTTGTGCTCCCCGCCTTGGGTCTACCTAATGCGGAAAAGAAAATAATATACAATGGTGACATCATCCTCAGTCCGGAAGTGCCCCAATAAAAGAATATTACATACAAATGAATTTTACATGAATGAAAAATAAAAACTCTTATCTCACATAAAACCTCCGGCTATTCAGAACGCGACGATCCAATATAACATATCACAGCAACACATAATATCTCATATCATCAATGTAAGCAAGTATGCGTATCCCGATTGTCGTTGATGTATAGCAACGAAGCCGGCGATACACCACATACTATGCTTACGGTCACAGAAAAGAAAGTGTAAAACTACAACAGTTGGAATCCGCAACTTCCTTAGACATCTCATGCCTAACCAAATGAATTCCTTAGACATCTCATGCCTAACAATTATAAACCCCGCAGTTTAGTCTCATTATCGAAAACACTTTTCAATATCAAGTCGGGCAATTCAACAAGATTCCCGATATCCTGATCGAATGCTCGTCGCAAACTTTAATAGATGGCCGCACCCCCGGATGCCGTCGACGAAGTGCACTAAGGCGGAACACCGCTGCCGCGAGTACCCGAACGGATGCTTTTGGCGACGGGGTTCTCCTACAGTCACTTGGTCGGGGCTATGGGGTGTGGCTGTCTATTAAGTTTACCCGGCGAGTATCCGCGTACGCTACGTGAATGCGATGGAGTTTTGATCGCATCAAAATCCCGTGGCAACCGATCAACTAAGACTGAACTGCTAGATTTATAACACTCAAATTAGTTATCTCACAACTACTTGTGGATTCCAAATATTGTATCACATTCCAGATAAATAGACAGTGTTAAACTTTCTGATCGAATAATCAAACACCCAAGATTTCCCAAATAGCTCAACACTTGAGCGGAGTTCAAAAAATATCCATCACATGCCACAGTACCAATGGTCCAGCAGTAGAAGGGTCAAGCCAACGCCTCACATATGGCACGCCGTACTGCCGCAAACCCTAAGGTTTATAGGCAGTTAAAGACGGTCATATAATCGAGTTAAGGTTTATTGTCTTCTAGAGGGTCCACCGCGTTACTTGCATGACTTTACGAAAGTTTCAAACTCGAGAAAAAATCCAACTTTTGAAAATTTTCCGACAGGGGAAAAAGTGAGTTATTGATATCCGTTAGAACTTTTTAACAGTTTCAAAAATTATCCGGAAAAAACTTAAACAAATTTAAATTATCCGATCGAATCAATGAGTCCCCAATAGAACCCAGAAAAACTCAACACTGGAGTATAAATTAAAAATACCCATAAACATCAGGAAATTTGATAGGAACATTACTGTGCAAAAAGAAAAGCATGGCGTCACTTTATGGCCGTGGAACCGCCGCACAAGCTATGCTCGTGCTCGGTTCCGCGGCGCTTTGGGCGGCGCACTTTGTCATTTTTCACAATGTTCCATATAATTGCCTGCTGAATTTTTTAAGTATTTTTAATGTGGAAAAAATCAAATTTTTAAAAAATGTACAGAGAAGGGTTCGTGTCGGGGTTTCCGGGTTCGATCGGACTTTAAACTTCGTCTAGACTTCGCATAAAGCTCTAGCTTGGCTCTGATACCACTGTAGGGTTGCTAGGCACACGCACAAGGGTCTACGAGGCATCAACCATGCCCTATTTAAAATTTAGCCATGCCGAAAAACCCTTAACACCGGATCTTTAAACTAGAGATTAGGCGAAAACAAGCATGTTAAACCCTTTAACACTAAGTGAGAGGGATTACAACCTTTGTAGATCCGGTCCTTCACTTCTTAAGCTCCGTGTTGAAGTCCCTTCGCTGCGATCATCGTGTTCCAGACTCTCGAGAGGCTTCACGAAGAGAAAGATGCAGTCTTTCTTCCGATTTTCGATAACAAAGATGATCTACCTTGAAGTTTCATTAACACAAGCTAACACTCACTAAATGAAGTGAACACTCTCATCTAAAGGGCAAGGATAGATGAGGATGATGAAGTAGGATTTTTGCTCTCATTTATAATCTTTTTCTCACACATAATCATCACTTAGAAAAAGCTAGAAAGATTTTTCCATGAAGAGAAGAAGGAAGAAGAAGAAGCCTTAATCCTTTTTTGATGAATAATGATAGTTATGATAAGGTTGAATAATGCAACCATGGTCAAACTAACCCTTGTAGAGATTTGACTAAGGTTAAAGGTTTGGTTGGGTTAAGAAAATATCTTACAAAAATATCGCATATAACCGACTATTATCTCATTTACCGATTCATCGAATCAACACTTGATCCGATGACCCGGTTGATATCAAATATCGCGAGACTAGAATACAGTATCTCATATCGCATTATCCTCGGTCCTGCACATATCACATATTTTCCCCTACTCCGTTTTCCCTGAGTCAAGAAACCTCTGTGTAGGACTCTAAAGAATCGTCAATACGCCGGCAGTAGGTGATGATCATATCAAACACCCATAAGCTGCAAGCGGTCAGCTAAACGTAACAGCCACCCAGGTATTTAGCACTCAGAAGATTAACAAGCAAGCCTATACATTCTCCTGTGAATCCAATCAGTAACACTCCCGTACAGTCCAGTCTCGTCGTTTGATATGTCGCATATCTCGCCTAGGGGTAGTAAACGTCAGACCCCAGTAGCTCGATAAGTCGCGTCGATATGAGGTCTATAACAGTTCAAGAAACTACTGATAACACTTACCAGTAAATCTCAGCAACCCTGACCAGGGATTTCTAGTTATAGCCAATCGAACACAGCGCAACATCAACTCCCTATACCGGGAGAGACGAATCCCCTCCTATCGCTCATTGCCTCCATGTTATTCGGGACTGTACCCAAAAGACACCTTTTTGCATGCCCTCTTAAACGTGGTATGATGGAAATCAAAGCACAGTGGGAATCACACAAGACTCTATGACGATCTCGGGTCAACAGTCTACTCTGTACCAGTGTCACCGGAGAACTGCCATCTGACGTGAGGTATAATACCATCTGGGAGTTCTCGGCGAGTCCGTCCAGTGTATTCAATCTCTACTGAGCACCCGTACACCATCTTTGATGTCAAACACCGATGGATATGGGATCATCCATCACCCATCGTATGGGTCAAGATGCGTATACGCTAGTCTACTCTGGTGTATCGATGCCCTGTCTCGATACACCCTCGACTAGGAACAGTTATAGGATGTACTCGTCGACTACCGTGGCCCCACTAGTATGATCTCATCATAGTCCCAGTAGTCGAGTATAAATCCTAAGGTCTTTATCAACATGTAACATAGAGACTATCAGAGTACATGTTGAGATAAAGTACAACCAGATAGTATAGTATCATGTCGAGCAAGAAAGTCCTCCCTATATTTGTCCAAGCATCCACTACAATATACATCACATGTACAGTAATGGCCTCTAGGTCATACATATAACTAACAACATCCGTGCCTGTAAACTCATATGGCTTCAGCTTTGTAAACTCTGGAGGCAACGTCCCGTCAATTTCAACAATAGCTGGTTCATCTGTCCGTACGGTAGACAACACATGGATTTCTGGAGTAGGATGTATATCAACAGTCCTTTCAATCTGGCTGGCCTCAAGCGATGGCCCGATCATCCAGTGCAGATCCCGAACGCTCGTGTCAAATGAGAAATCCTAGTAAAACAATATATCAATACGTTCCTACGTCACCAGAAGAATATCATGGTCAGTCATCGTCCGTGTCGAGCTCGCTCTGACTGCATATCTAGACACAGCTCTCTCTGCTCTCGTAACCATAGTGACTGGAACTGCAAGCAAACGTTATTGAGGATAGATCATTGGAACGAATAGAAATACGGGTCTCAAAATAATGCACATCCTATGGTCACTTAAGTGGAGCAGCGTATCGTATGTATGTCGCGGAACATACCCACGGTACATCACTCTATTTGAGTTACCTACTCTATCAACCAAGGTCAACCTATGTAACGAAAATTTGGGTCTAATACCCCCTCAATCAAGTCTAAGTTCCGTAAGGTCAAGCCTAGGTTCCGAATATATACGCCCTAGACTCCGCATAGTCAAACTTAGACTCAAACCAAGGTTAAACCTAACGCTCTAATACCAACTTTGTCATGACCCGGAATTGGTACGTGACCGGAACTTGAATCACATGAAGTTTATAGGACCCCACCGTAATCCAAGTAATCCGAGAGCCCAGAAGTCTAAACCGTTTTTAGGAAAATAATGGAGGTGAAGTTTTGAAATAAGGGTATAATGAATTCAAGTTCTTCTTTAAAAGTATAAGTAATGTTATATGAAAATACAAGTGGGTTGTATACTATAGTTGGAAACATTTTCATCGTTTGAAATTTGGGCAACACCGCCTTTGTAAATTTGATCCAAAACCAATACATAACAACAATAATAAAGGCATCCCCAAGCGGGAGCTAGCTCTTCGCCAATTGGTGGAAATAACCATGCAAATACAAATATACGACGCCCAAGGCGAAGATCAAACACAGAAAACAAATTAAAGAAACCAAAACATCATCAAACCCAGAAATAAGAATAATACACACACCTCGCTGTAAGTCTGAATGAATATACAAGTCTGTGGTTTCTAAGTCTATCAGATATACATAGTCTGGTTGATTGAGTTTTTAACTAAATTACAACTGAATAAATATATATACATAGTGGTCACGATCTAAAGTGTAACCCGCCTACCAATGCAATTCACCCACAAGAAAGCTATGTGCCAGCACGCCGCTACTGAATCTGAGCGGTCGATCATGCAAGAAAACTGTGACACAACGGGGGTGAGTTGCCAACTCATGAGTAGAAGATATCAGCATGTAAAAATCGAATGTATAACGATCTCCTAGGTCATACTGTAATATAAAATATCATACCGTGTAGTATCTAGGCTGATCGTGTATACATATATGTAATAATAATAATGTCGTTCCAGTACCGGTATATAGTACCAAGTCATCTGTGTCATACATAAGTATATACGTGTATCATCCAACGTGTGTCCATCAACGATACATCAAATCGTCATGAAACTTGAGTGCCCACCATCGACACTCAAAATCATCACAAAACCCGTGTCTAGCGTCTACACGTAAATCCTCATATCTCAGGCACCATCTCATCAGATCGGTCATTATATCCATCTGTCTCGTATCACTTCGGTCGGTATCCTGTAGATATCCACCAAGTCCAGTACTATCAACGGTAGGTAGTGTTCCCATGTCGGGCTCAACGTCTCTCTATACGATCTTCATGCCCCGAGGTACCGTACCGGGTCCACCATGTACTCGCAGACGGTGCCTCCTCACTCCTCGAATCGTGTAGTATCATAGCTTAGAACCGAGAAATCTCATGGTGGACGTCGAAATATCATATCAAGAGAAGCCATATTTTTAAAACAATCATAAGGCTTTAAAAATATAACTGCGGTTCTCAAATCCAACAATATCATGAAAACAGAATCTCATAATCATGTAACCATAATGGAATAGTAAATGCAAGCACAGAACAGTACTGTAAGGTATAACTGGTGATTTCATATAAGCATGTCGTGTAACTAGGTAAGAAAGTGTAATATCTAAACTAGCATGTGCGGTAATGAGTACTAAACAAATAACTGTAATTCTACAAATTAGGGAACAATACAGTGATATAGCAGTTTCTAATGTGTACGTGGCATGGCAATTACAGATGATGAGTGTGTAAGCCGGCGAGTATGTGTACGTGCAACATGCGCATCATTGGTAATGGTGCAGGTGTCCAAGCAGACGAAGTCATTTAAAGATAAATACAAGGAAACGTAGTATGTATGTCGCCAATGAAAAATAATACGAGCGTAACAGAAATAAGAAAAGCGTAAATGCAAACAATATAAAATACGTGACTATATATGAACCATACAGTATAGCTTAAAATAGTTTGAATCGTTGTTTGAAAATGGGGGCAACGACGTTTTTGAGAAAAAGATTCCATTTGAAAATCCATAGCGTCCCTGGAGATTGTCTTTTAAAAGTGCATAACGATTCGTTAGTTTTGAAAATAGGTATGGTTCTAAATATATCCTAATATCTACTTAAGTGATCTAAATCAATATTCCTCGAGTAGATATATATGTGTTGGCGATTCATCTTCATCATCTCACGTACGGTATAATCCATCGTACGATATCATCAATCAATAGTACGGATCTATAGTCACGTACATCACCTCATCTTATATCATCATATATATATCATCGCATGTCATATGTTAGCATATATATATATACATATACATATATACATACATATATACATAAACATATATAGATATATATATACATATACATATATACATATATATATCGCCTAGCATCCTCATATCAAAATATATCGACTTGTGTCATTTTATCCCATCATATCCTCATCTCATCATATCATCTCGTAATTACCCTGAAAGTCCACGTTGCTCACCCCGGTTCTTACGGGGAGGCGGAAATGGCGAAAAACAATGATTTGGCGCAAGGCAACATGGACTCAAAAGTCGGGATCTTTGCTAAACATGAAACTAGTAAACAACTAGAGGTATTAGCTACTATGATGTAGAAAGTAGACCTCACGGAACCGGTCCTTCAGGTCTTCGTTCCGCTGTCCCACTCGTCCATCCAAGCTCCAAGCGTCGATCCGGACCTTGGGCACCTCCGCGGCCTTCTTGAGTCGAAGACGATCCACCCGAGAGATGTACATCGAGCTCCACCTCAAGCCGAGGCAACTAGGGCAAAGTAATTGCTAGTCAAGAAGCCCTAGAATGTATAGAGGAGATGTATGGATGTATTTGTCTTTGTGGGATCTTTTTCTCTCAACACATGAGATCAAAAGATAAGATCAAGAGGAGGAAGAAGAAGGAGAAAGCTTAGCAACCATGGAGGTTTGCTTTTCTTCTCATTTCAAGAGAGAGAATGAGAAGAGAATAATGAAAAGGATTAAGCCAAATGAAATGAACCATGGTTGCAATAATACACAAAAATCATCATTACTAATCTTATCTTGAAAGAGTTGATAGCACATTGAATTGACCATTATCATAACTCAAGAATTAAAAAGAAAATAAAAGAAGAGTGTAGATCCCTCTTGAAGGTCAATGGACAACACGGTCAACGGGTCAACAAAGTCAAGAGAGGTCTAAGTAGTCAAATGGTCAATGCAATTAGCCATCACTAATCTATCACTAAAAGGATTAGTAAACAATGTCTCCGGCTCATAACGGTTTTGACCAAACGAATTGTCAAAACCCTAATGAGTGTGCCACATTACGGTTTTGGCCGAACCATCTGCCAAAACCCTAATGGGGCACCTCCTCCTTCATCGCTCCTCAAAACTGTGCATACACACCCGCATCCGCATTCCGTAGAATGCGAATGCATAGAAGACAAATCAAATCCATCTGTGCAATACTAGGATCTGGCTTAAACCAAAGCCCACTAGTATTGCCTGCCCGAACAGCAAACGCACACAAGTGTACGTAAGTGATTGTAGCCCTGCCGTAAAACCATACGGCCCCTACACGTTTCGCTCAATGCAGGGAAACTCTCTGTGTGGGACTCTAAAGACTCGACACTACGCTGGCAGTGGGTTTAACCACAGACCGCAAGCGGCACTAGCTGTACGTAACGGTCCCCAGGTAGATGTCGATAAGAAGGCCGATGAGGTAAACCCATCCGAACTCCTACTGAGCCTGTATGTGACAATCTCCGTACAGTCCGGTCTGTTCGTCTGATACATCGCATGGTGGGCCTAGGGGGAAGTGAACGTCAGTCCCCTAATAGCGGTACAAGTCGTGTAGGAGTGTAGCCAAAAACACCCTGAGATAACACTGGAAGCCTACCAGTATATCTCGCTTGCCCTGGCCAGGGACTACTTGTGTAATGGCTCTCCTAGACACAGCGCGATGTCAACCCCCAACACTGGGAGAGACGAATCCTGTCTAACCGTCACTGCCTCCAAGTGCTTCGGGACTGCACCCAACTACTACCTGTTTGCACGACTCCTTTGAGCCATGGTAGGATAGTAATCTAAGTACAGTGGGAACACACTCGAGGCGAAGTGACAGTATCAAGTCGGCGGACTAAGCTGTACTCAAGTCACCTGGGAACTGATAACTGACGATAGGTATAATACCAACCAACAGTCCCCGACGAGTCCTGTCCAGTGTACTCGTAACCTAACGAGCACCCGCATACTATCTCAAGTACGACGTACTGACGGCTGTGGGACAGACCGTCTCGCCCGCTGGGATGAGAAGCGCATACGCTAGTCTACTCCGGAGTATCGATGCCCTGTCTCGATAGTCCTATGACTAGGGACCTGTATAAGGATGTGCTTATGGATTACCCAGCCCCCACGAGTGTGACCGCCATCACAACGCTGGTAATCAAGCAAAGATCCTAAGGGCTCTACCAATATGTATATAAGCGATATGCTAAAAGAAACACATGCACATATTGAAGTAGAGACAAACCAATTAGCATACTACCATTTTGAGCAAGATTGTCTATACAACTGTGAATATCCCAAGCTTCCATCAAGTAATATACAAGCTAGTATGATACAGTAATGGGCTCTATGGCATATACACTAACAATCTCCCACTTGCACTAAGGCCATGTACCGGCGTATCGAAGACCTATCATCTTGATCAGCCGCTCGAACTGAGTCTGGGGTAGGGCCTTCGTGAGTGGATCTGCAGTGTTGTTCTCTGTATTTACTCTCTTCACCTCAATCTCCCGGCGATCTACGATCTCCCAGCGATCTACGATCTCCCTGATCAGGTGGTACCGCCTCAAAATGTGCCTGGACTTCTGATGGGACCTGGGTTCTTTCGCTAAAGCTACAGCGCCGTTGTTGTCGCAATACAACGGTATTGGATCAACAATGGTAGGAACCACCTGAAGCTCCGTGAGGAACTTCTTCATCCAGACAGCTTCCTTTGCGGCATCGCAAGCAGCTATGTACTCCGCTTCCATGGTTGAGTCAGCAACGGTCTCCTGCTTGGAACTCTTTCAGCAAACCGCCCCTCCATTGAGGGTAAAGACATAACCCGACATGGACTTGGAGTCATCCTTGTCACTCTGGAAGCTGGAGCCAGCAAAGGCTTCGAGCTGGAGGTCTTTTCCACCATACACCAAGAACATCTCCTTAGTCCTTCTCAGGTACTTGAGAATGTTCTTTACCGCTATCCAGCGCTTCTCCCTTGGGTTCGACTGATACCGGCTTACAACGCTCAATGCGTATGCTACATCTGGTCTGGTAGATAACATCGCATATATTATAGAGCCTACCGCAGAAGAGTAGGGTATAATAGACATGCGATCCCTTTCCAAATCAGTCTTTGGAGACATCTCTTTGGAGAGGGTGATCCCGTGACAAGCCGGTAAATTACCGCGCTTGGAATCTTCAATATTGAATCTTTTCAGAATGGTGTCGATGTACCTTGACTGTGAAAGTCCCAAAATCCTCTTAGATCTATCACGATAGATCTGGATCCCCAGAATTTAGTTGGCATCGCCCAGGTCCTTCATGGAGAACCTCTGCGACAAGAATCCTTTGACTGACTGTAGCATAGGAATATCATTTCCTATTAGGAGAATGTCATCCACGTACAAGACGAGGAATACAACAGTTCTCCCTACAATCTTACTGTAAATGCATGGTTCATCTGGCTTTTTGATAAAGTCGAATTCTTTGACAGTATCATCAAAGCAGATGTTCCAACTCCACGATGCCTGCTTAAGTCCATAAATGGACTTTAGCAACTTGCACACTCTACCGCTGCTCCCACTCTGAATGAATCCCTCCGGCTGATCCATATAGACGAATTCTTCCAAATTTCCATTTAGGAAAGCCGTCTTTACGTCCATCTGCCAGATTTCATAATCGTGGAAGGCAGCAATGGCAAGAAGGATCCGAATGGATTTCAGCATAGCCACTAGAGAAAAGGTCTCGTCATAGTCCAAACCAGGTCTTTGACGAAAACCCTTTGCTACAAGTCTAGCTTTATAGGTCTCAACCTGCCCATCCACACCAATCTTCTTTCTGAAGATCCATTTGCAGGCTACGGGTTTTACCCCTTCTGGAGCAAAGTCCAAAGTCCAAACATTGTTGGTATACATAGACTCCATCTCGGCCCGCATTGCATCCAGCCATTTTACCGAGTCACCACTCTGAATGGCTTGCTGGAAGCTAGTAGGCACACCATAATCCATGGTGCAATCCTCTCTATCCCCGTCTATGAGAAAACCGTAGTATCTCTCGGGCGGATGAGACTGCCTACTATTCCTTCGGAGTGGCGCTGGAATGTCCGGTTCCATTGAAACTTCTGGTTCTTCCAAGCTTTCAGTAATAGCTTGTGGTTCTGGAATTTCTTCCAGTTCTACTATGCTCCTACTTGATTCTTTTTCTAAAAACTGATGGTCCAGAAAGTGGGCATGACGAGAAACAAAAACCTTTTGTTCCTCTGCGTAATAGAAAAAATACCCCCTGGAGTTCTTTGGGTATCCCACAAACTTACACATTACTAGCGTGCCTCGAGCTTGTCCGCATGCTAATTTTTTACAAAAGCTGGACATCCCTATATCTTCAGATACTTAAGACAGGATTTCTTCCCACACCACATCTGATATGGTGTGGTAGGCACAGTCTTGGAGGGAACCTTGTTCAAAAGATATGCAGCTGATTCTAGTGCATAACCCCAGAAGGATCGCGGCAACTCAGCCTTACTCATCATGGAATGAACCATATCCAATAGGGTTCGATTCCTCCTTTCAGATACACCGTTGTGTTGTGGTGTGTATGGAGGAGTAAGCTGAGAGAGAATTCCATTCTCTTTTAAGTAGCCCAGAAACTCGGCACTCAAGTATTCACCACCTCGATCAGATCTTAGTGTCTTGATACTTTTGCCTGTTTGTTTTTCAACTTCATTCTTATATTCCTGAAATTTCTCAAAGGGCTCGGAATTGTGCTTCATCAAGAAGACATGACAATACCTAGAGAAATCATCTGTGAAAGTAATGAAGTATGAATAACCACTTCGCGCATGTGTAGACATTGGACCATATACGTCACTGTGTATGAGTCCTAAGAGCTCGCTCTCTCTTTCTCCGTGTCTAGTGAACGGAGTCTTTGTCATCTTTCCCATGAGACAAGATTCACAAGTGGCATAAGACTGGTACTCGAACGGATCCAAGTATCCTTCTTTATGTAACTTTGTCAACCGTGTCTCATTAATGTGACCCAGTCTACAATGCCATAAGAAAGCCTGATTTAATTCCGGAGACTTTCTTTCAAGTGTGTTCTGGACACTGAAGACCTGAGCTTGATTCAAAACGTATATACCGTATTTTAATGTACCTGACCCAATCAGTACTTGATTTAGGTGGATGTTTACTACATCGCTTACAAAAGTAAAATCATATCCTTCCTTAGAAAGTAAGGATACAGATATGATATTACAAGTCGCACCTGGTACATAAAATAGTCACGCAGAATCAATATATGCCTAGTTGTCAGTCCTAGATGATATTCCCCTACGGATACAGCATACATGCTCATTCCGTCAGCAACCCTGAGAGTCATATCACCTTTCCTGATAACCCTATGGTTTCTCAGTGCCTGTAACGAATTACGGATATGAGATCCTGATCCGGTATCCAATATCCAATAAGTAGGGCTAACTGACATACAGTTCTCTATTACAAACACACCCGAAGCCGAAGCCACAACATGCTTCGAATTCTGGCTACTGGCTTTGCAAGCCCTGCAATCCTTCTGCCCATGTTCATTCCCGTAACAATAGGAACATCCCTCTTTTACTGCATCCATTCCCGAAACTTCTGCCTTTCCCTTTCTTTCTACTTCCCTGGTTTCCTTCAGGGTAGTAGGTAGAGACTGTTGAACTAAGTCAGCATCTGACCCGTTCTTCAACGTGGTCTTCAGGTCCGAGAGCTCAAAAGAGCTGGTCTCTGTAAGGACGTTGACCCCTACAGATGACCCGATAGCCAACCATGCTAGAAGCAATTCGTTCGAGGTATCATATCTTACGATACGAGATTGCTCTCCATATAAAACTTTGTTATGGAGGACGATAGAAGCTGAGTCCATCTTCTCGTGCTGCCTCTGGTATATACCATCAACTGAGGCTAACACGAGGCACTTGGCTTTCGCACAGTCTTCTTCCTATGTCCTACGGATATCAATATCTGTGACAGGGGAAACTGGACTTGAGACGGTAGGGGTTGGATCAGTCAAGAGGTCTCCCAGCTTGTCATGGGCAATGGACATCTGGACATACCATTGCCAGTCATAACAGTCAGATTCAGTCGTTTTATTATCTATATGTAACCTAGGTGCGATCACTGGGTCGCTGCAATTAAGAGAGAGAGAAGAAAACACTTAGCATGATGCTCTTGCAAGATTAGATTGGTTTTTAATTTATCTAAACAGGATGGCTCCCACTGTCTCTCGAATCCCTCCTCAAACCATAAAGGAAGAACTAGTCAGGATCTATCTCACCGTACAATACTTGCTTAACCGTTCAGCCAGGCCAGTGTCGGTACTTCGAGGGAGGTTTTCCAACACTTTCGCGAAGTTCCTTAATTAAGTAACCTCTTTTCCCTGTGGGCGTAGCCCCGCTAACACCTTTCTAGACACCTACTTGGTTTATAGCATTGATCGTTAAGTGAGAGATTTCCCGAGGAGTAGCAAATACTCACAGTAGGATCGGGATCCAAATATCATCACGTGATAAAACCGAAGGAATCCTACCAGAATCATCACACTCCAAATTGTATGCAGCGCTAGCAAGTTTCAGTGCTTATGAAACTCCCGATGTGGATTTTTGCCCCATGCTCTTATGACCTTGACGAAGGCCAACATATCATAAGTCACATGTCAAGTTCTACCCGTCATTATCCAGGTTAATTTGAACCCACCCGTACATACCCTTGACATAGGCCAAAATAGTAGTACGACTGTCCCAAACCAACGCATCTATCTATGCTACAGATAAATATTCAGCAGCTACCAATCACTATGCCTTGGCGAAGGTCAAAATACATAGCTTGAATACTACTGAATATTTAACCGAAACGACGGAGGGCTACGGATGGTTTTGGCGAAACCGTGAACGTAGTGAACTTGATATAATCGATGGAACGAGATAGCTTTTAAAGGGAGTGGTTCAAGCTCCGCGTTTAAAATGCTGGTTTTTGGAAAGAACCGAGTGGTTTTCAAAGTGTTCCAATGACTTTTACTTGGTTTATTTTCTTGCATTAGTTCTTTTAAGGCGTCCCATCATTTAAATCCTACCATTGCAGAAAACAACCAAAATATGACGTACGCTTATGCCATTCGCATTCGCCACGAGACCCCGTCATCACCCGTTAGGTTACTTAACTAACGACAGAGCGGGGGCTGGGCTAGCGCGGCTGTAAAACATAAGCAACACCTAAATAGTTATCGTATATAGATATATAGCAATGATAGCCATTACAGATCACAGATGAACACTTTGGATATACTAGGAATCCGCGATTCGTTCGAGCCTGCAACGAAAAGCGGATTACACGGTCGCGGTGAATAGCCAAACACCACCCTAGACCCCTACGGGTGCGGCAAACTACCTGCCAAGTACCCAAAGCGAAGCAACCTCCGTCAACACCGTGAGTAGGCCACTCGGCACTTCGAGATACCCGGTAGTTTGTGCACCCCACTTTGGGTCTATCCTAGGAGCAAAAACAGTAAAAAAAATTATGCAATGACGGCTACAACCCCGACCCGGTTGTGTGGCCATACAAATAATATTACATCAATTTACATATTTTACAATGAATGAAAGAAAAAGAAACTCTCACCTCACACCCATTCCAGGCTATTCATCCGCGACAATCCAACGAGTTCATATCCACAAACCAACAACATTACAGATCACAGATATGTATAACCCCCACTAATCGACGTATAGAGATTAGCGGGCGTTCAATACATATATCACTTCACAGATAATATTCATTAGCCCAAGAGTACGGAATATCGATCAAAATACGGATTTTTAACCACCCCAAAAGTCAATTTGCTCTCTCGAAAATCTGGGTAGAAAAAACATGTATTAAAAATCCCAAAACAACCAAACTAAAACACTGCACAAAATCCGATCCAGTGCCGAGTCAAAACGGCGGCGGAACCGCGGCAATGAGCATGTCATTTCCGCGGAACCGCGGTCGTTTGATCGATTCACTGGATTGTTTTTCTGCAGTGTTTTCATAAAACCCTGAGACGATTTTTCATATATTTTAAATCACTTTTTGAGCAGTATGAAAATCGACAGAAACTAGAGGTTTTGCGGACGTGTATTGCGAATTTTTTCCGATCGATATTCTAAACACTTTGCTAACTTACTAGTTTATGTTTAGCTAGGCTCTGATACTACTGAAAGTCCACGTTGCTCGCCCCGGTTCTTACGGGGAGGCGGAAACGGCGAAAAACAATGATTTGGCGCAAGGCAACATGGACTCAAAAGCCGGGATCTTTGCTAAACATGAAACTAGTAAACAACTAGAGGTATTAGCTACTATACTGTAGAAAGTATACCTCACGGAACCGGTCCTTCGGGTCTTCGTTCCGCTGTCCTACTCATCCATCCAAGCTCTAAGCGTCGATCCGAACCTTGGGCACCTCCGCGGCCTTCTTGAGTCGAAGACGATCCACCCGAGAGATGTACACCGAGCTCCACCTCAAGCTGAGGCAACTAGGGCAAAGTAATTGCTAGTCAAGAAGCCCTAGAATGTATAGAGGAGATGTATGGATGTATTTGTCTTTGTGGTATCCTTTTCTCTCAACACATGAGATCAAAAGATAAGATCAAGAGGAGGAAGAAGAAGGAGAAAGCTTAGCAACAATGGAGCTTTTCTTTTCTTCTCATTTCAAGAGAGAGAATGAGAAGAGAATAATGAAAAGGATTAAGCCAAATGAAATGAACCATGGTTGCAATAATACACAAAAATCATCATTACTAATCCTATCATGAAAGAGTTGATGGCACATTGAATTGACCATTATCATAACTCAAGAATTAAAAAGAAAATAAAAGAAGAGTGTAGATCCCTCTTGAAGGTCAATGGTCAACACGGTCAACGGGTCAACAAAGTCAAGAGAGGTCTAAGTAGTCAAATGGTCAATGCAATTAGCCATCACTAATCTATCACTAAAAGGATTAGTAAACAATGTCTCCGGCTCATAACGGTTTTGACCAAACGAATTGTCAAAACCCTAATGAGTGTGCAACATTACGGTTTTGGCCGAACCAACTGCCAAAACCCTAATAGGGCACCTCCTCCTTCATCGTTCCTCAAAACTGTGCATACACACCCGCATCCGCATTCCGTAGAATGCGAATGCACAAAAGACAAATCAAATCCATCTGTGCAATACTAGGATCTGGCTTAAACCAAAGCCCACTAGTATTGCCTGCCCGAACAGCATACGCACACAAGTGCACGTAAGTGTTCGTAGCCCTGCAGTAAAACCATACGGCCTCTACACGTTTCTCTCAATGCAGGGAAACTCTCTGTGTGGGACTCTAAAGACTCGACACTATGCTGGAAGTGGGTTTAACCACAGACCGCAAGCGGCACTAGCTGTACGTAACGGTCCCCAGGTAGATGTCGATAAGAAGGCCGATGAGGTAAACCCATCTGAACTCCTACTGAGCCTGTATGTGACAATCTCCGTACAGTCCGGTCTGTTCGTCTGATACATCGCATGGCGGGCCTAGGGGGCGGTGAACGTCAGTCCCCTAATAGCGGTACAAGTCGTGTCGGAGTGTAGCCCAGAACACCCTGAGATAACACTGGAAACCTACCAGTATATCTCGCTTGCCCTGGCCAGGGACTACTTGTGTAATGGCTCTCCTAGACACAGCGCGATGTCAACCCCCAATACCGGGAGAGACGAATCCTGTCTAACCGTCACTGCCTCCAAGTGCTTCGGGACTGCACCCAACTACTACCTGTTTGCACGACTCCTTTGAGCCGTGGTAGGGTAGTAATATAAGTACAGTGGGAACACACTCGAGGCGAAGTGACAGTGTCAAGTCGACGGACTAAGTTGTACTCATGTCACCTGGGAACTGATAACTGACGATAGGTATAATACCAACCAACAGTTCCCGACGAGTCCTGTCCAGGGTACTCGTAACCTAACGAGCACCCGCATACTATCTCATGTACGACGTACTGATGGCTGTGGGACAGACCGTCTCCCCCGCTGGGATGAGAAGCGCATACGCTAGTCTACTCCGGTGTATCGATGCCTTTTCTCGATAGTCCTATGACTAGGGACCTGTATAAGGATGTGCTTATGGATTACCCAGCCCCCACGAGTGTGAGCGCCATCACAACGCTGGTAATCTAGCAAAGATCTTAAGGGCTCTACTAATATGTCTATAAGAGATATGCTAAAAGAAACACATGCACATATTGAAGTAGAGACAAACCAAGTAGCATACTACCATTTTGAGCAAGATTGTCTATACAACTGTGAATATCTCAAGCTTCCATCAAGTAATATACAAGCTAGTATGATACAGTAATGGCCTCTAGGGCATATACACTAACATAACCTCATGGTTATATATATATATATATATATATATATATATATATATATATATATATATATATAGAGAGAGAGAGAGAGAGAGAGATAAGAGTATGTACCTATGACTCATGGACTAAGAAAACTAGAACTAGGGATATACCTTCCTACAAGTACACTACTATAGTTTATAGTATCCCAGAACCCTATTAGCTGGGTATACACATCTAAATTATCTATCTATGTATGTTTATATATATATATATATATATATACTTTACCTCTAATATTCTAGTACTATGGTTGCGGGGGTGCTATACGCCATCCACCCGACTTCCCCCATAGATAAGCATACACTCACTTACTATTCTCGCTCTAGCAGAAGTCGATGAATGCCTTGCTCTCCTTCATCGCCCACGGAAGTCCACACGAATGTACCTACAAATCAAAGCATATCGTATCGAAATCAAAATCAAATCCGAAAATCGATACGGCAACCGAAACGTACATAGGTTAGAACCTATGGTCCACGCATGCAAGAACAACCAAACAACACCCGATATTGACGTACAAACGTCAAACGACTGAGTCAAAACTCTAATATCAAAAACCTAGTTTTCAAAAGTCGCAAAACGAAATCAGAAACGTAGTAAAACACTTCCAGATTCTACCTAAGGTGAAATTAGAACATTCTGCATGTTGGATAGGCCTAGTCATCAGATGATTGAGCTATGGACCAAAAACCAAACCCTAACTCCTAAATCGGGCCGTAATTTGCGGCCATATGGGTTTAATCGGCGGCCAAGTATGGGAGATGGGGGTCGGACTTCTAGGTTAGCTTCCTAAGTTCCTGCACATCTCATTGTACTTGCTATTTAATTTTCAGAGCTCCTAGATAATACCAGATTCCATTAGAACACCATAATTCAACAAAAACCCGATATCAGAAAATTCTAAGTTCGTGTTTGAGACTTCAAAGATCATTTTAAACAAGGCTACCATCACTACTAGGCCAAAGGACGCTCATTACACCTCCACTAAGCCCTACTACAAGTTTCACTCACTAATCCTCATCCTAGAATTTTCCAAGATCACTAAAACTTAAACTTTTTAACTCTAGACTTAGACTTGAGGTTGGGAAACCAAACATTTGAGCAAAGGTGAGTGTTTTACCTCAAGGAAGCAACTCAAGAAAATTCTTTGGTGGTCTAAAGTGCACAAAACTCCAACTTGATCCCACCATAATGTTTGTAGTGAGCTAAGGAATATTTTTTGTGAAGGTTGTATAAGGTTTTTAGGTGGTTTTAAGGGTGGTTTGTGGTGGTAGTGAGGGTGGAGGAGGTGGAGAAAAATGGTGGAGGAGATGAAGAAAGAGAATGAGGGAAGAAAATGAAGAAAAGATGAGATGAAAAGCCAAATGAATTGTTGTAGTAACCATATCTCTCTCCCTCTCTCTCATTCTCTCTCATGCCCATGCTTCCATGTCACCTTGTCCCCTTGATTTTTCTTTTCGTTTCCTTTTCTTCTCCTTTTCTCTTTTCTTTTCAAATACAAAACCATAATACTAATCAAAATCACAAGGTTACATGTCATAACACATTAAACATGGTTTTAACAAAAAAATTGGTTTTGTTTAATGCATAATTAGTAATATACTAACCAAGTTTAACATAAACTTGTATGTAAATAATTGTATAATAATTTATAAAATGTCCAAATCAATTAAATGCTTTCATAATTAATAATTCATATTAATTTCCAAATATTTTCCAAAATATAGGTATATAATTATACCATTTGACTAAAACTTATTTCCATACTTGCATAATATTCACAAAATTTATTATTTTATTATTTAAATTCCCAAAATAATATTTTCTATTTTCTGAAATGTTACAGTTTTGCATATGAGCGGTCAAGTGTTTAACACGTGAGGCATGTTTGGCATTTTTGTTATTTGCTTTCAGCGCTTATATGCTTTGCATATAAACGCTCACGTGTTTAACACGTGATGCCTGTAAGTCGATGTCAAACACCCCACATGGTTTATGGAGAGGCGGAATTTACAAAAAACGATTTTAAGACAAGTAACATCGACTAACCTTCCAAGATCGTTCAGAAACCCTAATTAGCAAAATACATAGAGGTTCTAAACTACTATGATAGTGGTTTATACCTCCAAGATAAAAGTCCTTCGGGTCTTCTTCTCCTCTTCTTTAGCTCCTAGAAGATGCGGATCAAGCTCGGTCGTCGTCCTCCTCGTGTCGAAGACGATCTACTCGAGAGTTTATGGTTCAGGCTCTAACCTCAAGAATGAGGTAACTAAAGTACCTAGTTTGCTAATCTAGGTAGCTTAGGATATGTAGAGTGTTAATTAGACTAATTTATCTCAAAGAACCCTAGGATTCACAGAACATGTGAGGGTTAGGGTTTGAGGAAGAAGGAGGAGAGCAATGGAGCGAGAATGCCAAAACTAGAATAATGATAAAATAATGCAAATGAAGAATAGCTAAGTCTTTTACAAAATCAAGCTTGCAATATTTTTTGATAGAATAATGTAACCATGCTTGAAAAGTAAGGTCAAATGAATAAATTAAAGAATTAGCTATGCTTCAAACCATGCCACAAATATCTCCATTTTCCACCTCATTATCTATTTACCAAAAATAGATATATCCAAAATTAGGTTCCCCTTCTAGAAGCACTTCTTGTAAAATTACAAGAATGCCTTCACCGTATATACAAACCCGTATTCGTACTGCAAAAAATACGAATACAAAGAGATAAAGATAATCCAATAATATAATACTAGAATGTGGCTTAATCCTAAGTCCACTAGTATTATCTGTCCGAACAACATCCGTGCAACTAGTGCACGTATATGATCGGAACCCTGCACGTAAAACCATACGTCTTCTACATCGTTTCGCCTGAACCTAGGAAACCCTTTGTGTGGGACTCTAAAGACTCGACAGTACGCTTGAAGTGGGTTTAACCACAAGTCCGTCAGTGGCACTAGCTGTACGTAACGGCTACCCAAGTACCTGTCGAATAAGAAAGCCGACGAGCGAATTCATCTGAACCCCTACTGAGCCTGTCCATGAAAATCTCCATATAGTCCGGTCTGTTCGTCTAAGAGTATCGCATATCGGGCCTAGGGGGTTGGTAAACGTCAGACCGCTAATAGCGCAATAAGTCGTGTCGGTGTAGAGCCCAATACACTCTAAGAAACTACTAGTGTATCTACCAGTAAATCTCACTTTCCCTGGCTAGGGACTTTGTGTATTGGCTAACCGTATATAGAGTGATATCAACTCCCAATACCGGGAGAGACGAATCCCTTCTATCCCCTACTACCTCCAAATGCTTTGGGATTGCACCCAACTACTATCTGTTTGCACGACTCATTTGAGTCGTGGTAGGGTAGTAATCTAAGTACAGTGGGAACACACTTGAGACGAATAGTGATGTCAAATCAACGAACTAACATGTACTCATGTCATCGAGGAACTGCTAACTAACGATAGGTATAATACCAAAAAGCAGTTCCCAGCGAGTCCATCCAGTGTAACTCATAACCCAATGAGCACCTGTATACTATCTCTGGTACCGTATACCAATAGCTGTAGGACAGGCCACCTCCCCTCATGGGGATAAGAAGCGTATACACTAATCTACTCTGGAGTATCGATGCGCTGTCTCGATAATCCTACGACTGGGGTTAAGTTTAAGGATGTGCTTATAGACTACCCAGCCCCCACTAGTGTAACTGCCATCACAATGCTGGTAGTCAAGAAAAAGATCCCAATGGCTCTATCAACATGTATTAGCGATTTCTTAAAAGAAAACAATACATATGTTAAGATAAAATCAAACCAGATAGCATATTATTATAGTGAGCAGGACTGTTATTATATCTGTGTATATCCCAAGCTTCCAAAATGTAATATGCAATCCAGTACTATACAACAATGGCCTCTTTGGCATATATCACTAACAATCTCCCACTTGCACTGAGGCCATGTATTAGCATATCGCAGACCTAGCATCTGTAAGTCCACGTTGCTCACCCCGGTTCTTACGGGGAGGCGAAAACGGTAAAAAATGATTTTTTGACACAAGGCAACATGGACTAAAAGAAGGATCTTTGCAAAACAAAAACCTAACAAACTATATGAGGTTCTATCAACTATGTCATAGAGATTATACCTCACGATACCAGTCCTTCGGGTCTTCTCTCCGCTGTCCCGCTCGTCCATCCAAGCTCCGAGGATCGATCCGGATCTTGATCACCTCCGCGGCCTCCTTGAGTCGAAGACGATCCACCCGAGAGTTTGTGTTCCGAGCTCCACCTCGAGCCGAGGCAACTAGGGCAACAAGATCGCTAGGCTTGATGTCCTAAGTTGTGTAGAAGTAGTAGATGGATGTTTTTGTCAACTTACTTTCTTATTCTCTCAACACATGAGATCAAAGGAAATTTCAAGAGGAGGAAGAAGAAGGAGGAACCATGGAGCTTTCTCATATCAAGAGAGAGAATGAGAAAAGAATAATGAACTAAAAAAATGGACCATAGTTGCAATAATGCATACAACATCATAATTACTAATCCTTTCATGATAAAGTTGATGGCTACCCTTTACTTGACCATTTTCATCACAAAAAGAAAAAGAAAACCAAAGAATACTCTAGACCTCTCATGAAGATCTAAGTCAACTTTTGTCAAATGGTCAACAAAGTCAAGTATGGTCAAATGGTCAAAGCAATTAGCCATAACATAATTATCACTAAAAAGATTAGTAAATAATGTCCCCGGCTCATAATGGTTTTGACCGAACCAACTGCCAAAACCTTATTGAGTCCGCCTCATAATGGTTTTGACCGAATCAACTGTCAAAACCCTAATGAGCCTGCCACATAATGGTTTTGGCCGAATCAACTGTCAAAACCCTAATGAGGCACCTCCTTCTTCTTCGCTTCTCACAACTGTGCATACACACCCGCAACCGCATTCCGTAGAATGCGAATGCACAGAAGACAAAACAAATCCATCCATACAATACTAGGATCCGGCTTAAACCAAAGCCCACTAGTATTGTATGCCCGAAAAGCATATGCACATAAGTGCACGTAAGTGATCGCAGCCTTGCCGTAAAACTATATGGCCTCTACACATTTCGCTGAGTGCAGGGAAACACTCTGTGTAAGACTCTAAAGACTCGACACTACACTGGCAGTGGGTTTAACCACAGACCGCAAGCTGCACTATCAGTACGTAACGGTCCCCAAGTAGATGTCGATAAGAAGGCCGATGAGGTAAACCCATCCGAACTCCTACTGAGCCTGAATGTGACAATCTCCGTACAGTCCGGTCCGTTCGTCTGAGAACATCGCATGGCGGGCCTAGGGGGTAGTAAACGTCAGTCTCCTAATAGCGGTACAAGTCGTGTCGGAGTGTTGCCCCGAACACCCTGAGATAACACTGGAAACTTACCAGTATATCTCGCTTGCCCATGCCAGGGACGACTATGTGTAATAGCTCTCCTAGACACAGCGCGATATCAACCCCTAATACCGGGAGAGATGAATCCTGTCTAACCGTCACTGCTTCCAAGTGCTTCGGGACTGCACCCAACTACTACCTGTTTGCACGACTCCTTTGAGCCATGGTAGTGTAGTAATCAAAGAACAGTGGGAACACACTCGAGATGAAGTGACACTGTCAAGTCAGCGGACTAAGCTGTACTCATGTCACCTGGAACCGATAACTGACGATAGGTATAATACCAACCAACAGTTCCCGACGAGTCCTGTCCAGTGTGCTCGTAACCTAACGAGCACCCGCATACTATCTCCAGTACGACGTACTGATGGCTGTGGGACAGACCATCTCCCCCGCTGGGATAAGAAGCGCATACGCTAGTCTACTCCGGAGTATCGATGCCCTGTCTAAGGATGTGCTTATAGATTACCCAGCCCCCACAAGTGTGACTGCCATCACAGCGCTGGTAATCAAGCAAAGATCCTAAGGGCTTTACTAATATGTATAAGCGATATGCTAAAAGAAACACATGCATATATTAAAGTAGAAACAAACCAAGTAGCATACTACCATTTTAAGCAAGATTGTCTATACAACTGTGAATATCCCAAGCTTCCATCAAGTAATATACAAGCTAGTATGATACAGTAATGGCCTCTAGGGAGTAAGTCTACGGTAGCGCCCCGGCCGTCTATCAGACGCCAAATGCGGAACAAAACTTTTTAATTGGCGCTTTCGTATACTATAACCCGAATCTGCCATTATTGCTAAACTAACAAACTACAAAGAGGGTAGAATGGTTATACCGAACGATCCGAGTCTTTCGTTCTTTAACCATCATAGCACGCTCCGTTGCGGCTGCTCCGATCTCGTCGATCTCCGATCTCCTCGTCCAGGTGGCACCACGTCAATGGATCTTTAAACGGGCTCCCGCCTCTGACCCGGGGCAACTCGGTCATTAAGTTTGGTAAAAGAGATGACCAAGATTGATGTAGAGAATGAGTAGAACACTTTGTCTCGCTTCGTACAAAGCCATGGACGAACGGTTAATGAAGTTGCCTTTTGAATCGGGTAAATAAGAAATTGGCATACTAATTTTCATGAACCAAATACATAAACTTTTTTTCAATCAACAACCATGATCTTTCTAGAGGGGGCCGGCCACTATATATGAGGGGGGTGACTGTAGGAACCAAAAAGGTGACCATTATCACTAAAACAAATGTACAAGTCATATAGAACACCTTGCATAACATTAAATGAAACCTAATGAGTCATAAGCTAAGTCACCATTCATTTAATGCATACATTGAACCAAAACCAAGTCACCACATCTAGAACCTTCTAGAACCATGACTCACCCTGATGAAGAAAAGATAAATCCGCATTTAACCAAATGTTTAATATGGGTGAAAGAAAACTGGAAACTGGAAACAGGAAACTGGCAACTTCCAAAAGCGATCCCGAAACGAATTTCAGGACAACCCTGTAACAGTATAAACATACCCGCATTTGCATTACGACCGAATACAAATGCAATTGAGACAAAGATTTATATCTACACAGTATAATACTCGGATCCAGCATAAACCAAAGCCCACCAGTATTATCTGCACGAAATATGACACGTGCGTAAACGTACGTGCATTTTCCGAACCCCGCCATAAAACCATACGGCCTCTACAACGTTTCGCCCGAACTTGGGAAACTATCTGTGGGGGACTCTAATGACTCGTCAGTACCCTAGCAGTGGGTTTAACCACAAGCCGTCAGTGGCACTAGCTGTGCGTAACGGCTGCCCATGTACTGACCCAAGGGAAGCCGATGAGCGAACTCATCCTGGAACCCTACTGAGCCTAACAGTGACATTATACATACAGTCCGGTCCGTTCGTCTATGAGTATCGCATATCGGCCTAGGGGGCTGGTAACGTCATACCCCCAATAGCGGTATAAGTCGTGTCGGAGTGAAGCCCAAAACACCCTGAGATACTACTGGAGTACCTACCAGTAAATCTCCTACCTCGGCCGAGGATTTGTGTAATGGCTCTCCTAGACACAGCGCGATCTCACCCCCAACACCGGGAGAGACGAATCCCCTGCCGATCCGCTCACTTGCCTCCATGTGGCTCGGGACTGTACCCAAAAAAGACCTGTTTGCCGACTCCTTTGAGCCGTGGTAGGGTAGAAATCAAAGCACAGTGGGAACTCATACGAGACAAATGAGGACCTCAGGTTGATGAACTAACCTGTACACATGTCACCAGGGAACTGCTATCTGACGATAGGTATAATACCAACTAGCAGGTTCCTGGCGAGTCCTGTCCGGTGTACTCATAACCCAATGAGCACCTGTATACATCTTAGGTGATTCAACTGACACCAGTGGCTTGTGAGACCGGCCACCGCCCCTCGTCGGGGTCTCGACTGTATACACTAGTCTACTCCGGAGAATCGATGCCCTGTCTCGAAACTCCCACGACCGGGGACCACAATTAAGGATATGCTTATAGACCACCCAACACTTACGTATATGATCGCCATCATACTGTTGGTAGTCAAGCAAGATCCTAAGGGCTCTATCAACGTGTAACAGTGATCAGTCACCTGAACCTGTACACGACTGATAAAGGCAAACTAGATACCATACTATCATCTCGAGTAAGACTTTACAACCGGTATAGGTCCTCCTCAATCATTGAAATCACGTTCCTGCGATCCAATAATTGACTTTGAGGGCACTATATCCAACAATCTCCCACTTGCACTTAAGGCTAATTATTGCGATGTCGCATACTCACAGCCCGTGTGATACCGAACACCCAACTCCTCTACTAATTAGTTTCACAAAGCCCGTTTGTAAAACTATTGTGTTTGAGAAATAGCCTTAGTGAGTGGATCCGCCCTGATGTTTCTTTCTTTATCTCTCTTAATCTCAAGTTCGCGGAGATAGCCATCTCCCGAATTGAGTAATACCTGTCATAGAATATGTCTGGATATCTGATGGGACCTAGTTCATAAATAAACTCCAAATCCAAACTTCATAGACTGTATCAATCACTGAAACTAATCAGTGTCCAGCACAATTCCACCCACAGTATCCTCTTGGACCGCCTGTCCATAATACTGTCCCTCGTCAGAGGGAAAACTATAACTCTGACAATCACTCTGTCATCTATGTCACCATTGAAGCCTGGAATGATAACCGTCTCTCGATGGAGGCTGCCGCCATCAATTCCGTAGAACATTCACTTATATCCTAAAACTTCTTCCTTATGTTTCTCCAGGATTGGATTAATATAAACTTATCACATCTAGTGCAAAAACAACATCCGGTGTGGTACTTGACATCTCACGATTGACATAATTGCCTAAGCATGTGATCTGCCAATCATGCACGTCCCTCTCCCCTTTAGTCTTTAAGACACCTTTAGAGAGGGTGACTCCATCACCTACTGGTACACCACATTGCCATCAGTCATCTATTCTAAAAACTATTATAACTATCAAAGTACTCACATTGGGAAACTACCCCAATCTAGATCTAGAAACCAGAATGTCTGATATTATATCCATATCCTGTCTGGAGAAACAACTGTGTGACGACCACAGTACAACCGATCGTAGTATAGGAATTTTACTTCCTACTCTGTGTATGTCATCCAAATACCAGGACATCACACCCTTACCTTCTTAACAGATCCATCCCCTATTCTGATGAAGTCAAACCCATGACTGTCACATCAAAATTAGATGATCTATCTCCGCTATAACTGCTTAAGTCTATAAATAGACATAAGCTACTTGCCCACTATACTTCCGCTGCTCCCACTGACCACAACAACCCTCTGGCAGAATAATATACACGTGCACTTTCTAAAGCTAGTTTAGAATGACGCTATAATTAACCTCCTGCCGGGTCTCATAGCCTGGAACAACAGTAGTGTCAAGTCTGGGTAAACAAGAACCTCCCTGTTACCGTCCTTGAGGCTACCGGAGTACCTCTCGGGTGTCAGAGGTTACCCACCATATCTGCGGAGTGGCTATTGGAATGTCAAACCTGATTGAATCTTGAGGTCCTATTAAATTTTTCGTAATCGTTTGCGGTTCTGGAATCACTTCCAATTCTACTATACTCCCACTACTGTTTTCTGAAAAAATCCATTTTACTAAAACTGTGGTGAGTCAAGAACAATATCACCATTGATCTTCCAGATAGTAGAAAGTCAACCCTCGACATAGCCCGGGTCAACCCACAAACTGCTATTACAGAAACGTGCCTTGAGTTATCCAGAGTCTGGTTTTAATCATAAGCCGGATAACTCCCCGTACCTTAATATCGTTAATGTATGAACCATTCTATATCCAATATAGAAACTTTGGCACTGATTTAATTGGAACCAGATTCTAATCATGCAGCTGTCTCCAGTGCATATCAACTTTATGGATAGAGGCTAATCAGCATTACTCAACTTAGGAATCCATCCAATTATGAGTAACCTGAAAGAGAAACAAGTTTCTCAAAACCATTACTATCAACTGAATACCAATCACAAGAATCTACATCTTCGATCTCTTTGAAGAATCCCGATACTTGCGATACCTGGTTCTCTACTTTATTCTTATACCCACAACTTCTCAAAACTTAGATATTATATTTCTATGAAACACTTGTCTAAAAACTAGAGAAGTCACAAGTAAACAGAACATAGTACAAAGACCAACCCCTTTGTCCCGACGGACACTGGACAACATACAATACTCTGTATAAGTCCGCTGAGTTGAATAACTCAAAACCTGTGCGTCGTTGGTTGAAAACTGTACCCAGGCGATTTCCTCAATATCACCAATTACAACGAATTCCGATATAATGAGGATGATCACCTAATTCCCAATAACTTACTACCACTCATCATCTGTAAAACCATAGAGATATGAGAATAAAACCTGGTAAATATATACCCTGGAGTAAGTGTCTAATCGCGAAATCAGTTTTCTTTTAACAATGCACTGAAACATGAAAATGTTTCATAGGGGTATCCTGGTATTCCTAGTAATGCCTTTTCCATAATCCAATTCATGACTATAACCGTATATTTCTTTGCCATCTCTCCAAATCCCTTTATTTATCTTTATTCATTACCTTCTGTACACCCCTTTAGGCTAAGTGGTTTTCTTCCTTCCCTACCGTTCGACACCAGCCTATGGTTTGGAAGAAGACTATCCAGTAAGCATAATAAGTGTACTCTCCTAAACCAAGGAGTACTCGCAACTTGAGAGAAGGTGATGATAAAAGACAACTGAATAATACATTATTCTATTTCTCCCGAACTGGGGAAAAAAGCAAAAGTGAAATAGGAGTGGCTATGAAGTACGCGGTTTGGTCGTGAATGATAACAGTCGCAATTTACTTTGCCCTCTTTCTAATCCCTTTATTTTGTCTTTAGTTATTACCTTCTGTACACCCTATTTAGGCTAATTGGTTTTCTTCATTCCCTACCTTTCGGCACCTGCCAATGGTTTTGAATAAGACTATCCAATAAGCGTAATTGGTGTACTCTCATAAACTAAGAGCTCTCGCAACCTGAGAGAAGGTGATAATAAAAGACAACTGAATAAACTAATTCTATTTCTCCTGAACCTGGATCCATCCTCGAAGAAGTCCCTCCGAGTTCGTATATTACCATACGATGGATCTATCCAATGGAAGTGGATGTCCGTAGTAATACGGGGTGTTCTGAGAAATGAAAAGAGTAAAAGAAGGAGCGGCAATGACTTATGCAACTTGGACAATCCAAAAGCCAGTATTTCAAGAAGGTTCGGTCAACTTAGTCACTGAGTCATAGTCTAGGGTCGGTCAAAGGTTGTTGCCAAAGAGAGAGAGAAAAGAAACACTCTGCGTGCACTCTAACCTACATCAGAATGGTTATCACTTTATCTAATCAGGAAACCTCCCACTGTACTGTCAAATTCTCCTCCAAACCTGAAAGAAGAATCAATCGGGATCACCCGAAGAGTAAACCAACTCATCAGTGGGAATCGGGATCCAATTCTCATCGCATGATAACGTAACAGAATCCACTCACGTTATCACACTCCAGAAGGTATGCGCATGCCTGGCAAGTTTCAGTTTCTTTAGAAACTCCCGATATGTTTTTTTCCCCATGCTCTTATGACCTTGGCATTGGTCAAAATGTCATAAGTCACATGCCAAGTTCTACCCGTCCCTATCTTGTTAATTTGAACCCACCCGCACATGCTCCTGACGTTGGCCAAATGGCAGAACGACTGTCCCAAACCAACTCATCTATCTATGCAATAAATGAATACCCAGCAGCTACCAAACACTATGCCTTGGCGTTGGTCAAAATACATAGCTTGAATACTACTGAATACCCAAAAGAAATGACGGGGGGCTACGGCTGGTTTTTGGTGAAAAACCTTTAACGTAATGAACTTGATATCGCTGAAGGAACCTGATAGCTTTGTATAAAAATATAGTGGCGAAAACCTTTGCTAAAGAGGTCACTCCCGGTGAAGGGATCTTGGCTCTTTCCTCGTAGAATGAGGTGCAGGATATTCTAACTGAATACAGCGATGCAAAGAAACTTGTAATCGACTATAGTGAAGTTATTACCGTGACGCAAACTTCTGCCCAAGGGGTCACTCCCGGTGAAAGGATATCGGCCCTTGCCTCGTCGAATGAGGTGCAGGATATTCCAACCGAATACCACTATGCAAAACAAAAGGAAACTTCTTTGTAATAACATTTTTTAAAACATTTCCAACAACTGCCAAACAGGTTTGTTTTCCTTTGCATTGATCAGAATCAACGCAGTCCCATCAATTAATCACACCAGAAAAGAACGAAAATAAAATGTACGTATATGCCATCCGCATTCGCCACTGGGTCCCGTCATCACCCGTTAGGTTACTTAACTAACGACAGAGTGGAGACTGGACTAGCGCGGGTGTAAAACATATACAACATCTACTAGTATATATACTAATATACAATAATCGCTCCAGGCATGATTATATGCAACATTACAGAAAAATAATAAGCATCACAGAACAATACAGATAATCTGGGATCCCCGGGTTTCACAGAGCCGCTGCTGAAACCCGACGTTCCCCTGGTCGTGTGGATAGCCTGTGCAATGAAACCTAGACCCCTACGGGTGAGGCAAGTCACCCGCCAAAACCTGAAGCGAGGCAGCCCCTTTGCAGCATAGTGAATGGACCACCCTGCACTTCACGGAATCCGGTAACTTGGGCACCCCTCCTTGGGTCAACCTGTACCCCCTACGAGTACGGTGAATAGTCTGCCAATTCTAGAGTGAGGCCCTCTGCCACTCAAAGCCATGAGATGCGGACCCGTTGCCCTTGAGAACCCGGCTATCCGTGCACTCCGTCGTGGGGTAAAACCTAGCACAGAAATGAAAAATATGTACAAGGGTACATCGACCTCAGCCCGGTCGTGCCCCAAAAGAATATTATACAAACAGGGAGTGACGGCATTCCACATATTAGACGCTCGCCCCGCAATAACAAATGTACAAATAAATTCAAACAGCACTACCATTGCACACTGCTATCCACCACGACAAATCCGCAACATCACAGCACAACACAAAACATCAACGCGAATGTCACGTTCGCAAATCCGTCTAAAAGAACTATAGCAATTAGACGCAATTTACCACTCAAATGACATTCCCGGTCGGAGATATAATGTAAGTACTGCAAACTTACAAGTTTAAAATTTCGATCGACAAAACTTACCGAAGTGGGCCCCTCGTACATATGCTGTACAGTAACAAAATATGGGCCCAAAAGAAATATTCCAGAAACCACAATTTTCAATGTAGAACCTACTGTAGAAAAATGGTTCACCGTACTCTAAAACGGCCGCGGAACCGCGGCCAAACTAGGGTTTGTACGGCAGTTCCGCGGCGCTTTGGATTCAACAGTTGACCAAATTTCACCAGTATTCTTAAAAAAGCTGCACGATTTTCTGAGATGCTCAAAATAATTTTTAGACCTGTTTAAAAATTCGACAGAAACTTTTCACAGAAAATTGCGATTTTTTAAATTCGGTTCGATCGATGTTTTAAACGCGTTAGCCCAAGTTAGCAAAGATTAATGGCGAGACTTTGATACTACTGTAAGTCTACGGTAGCTCCCCGGCCGTCTATCAAACGTCAAATGCGGAACAAAACTTTTTAACTAGCGCTATCGTATAATATAATCCGGATCTGCCATTATTGCTAAACTAACAAACTACAAAGAGAGTAGAAAGGTTATACCGAACGATCCGAGTCCTTCGTTCTTTAACCATCATCCCATGCTCCGTTGCGGCTTCTCCGATCTCGTCGATCTCCGATCTCCTCGTCCAGGTGGCACCACGTCAACGGATCTTTAAACGGGCTCCCGCCTCTGACCCGAGGCAACTCGGTCATCAAGTTTGCTAAAAGAGATGACCAAGATTGATGTAGAGAATGAGTAGAACACTTTGTCTCGCTTCGTCCAAAGCCATGGATGAACGGTTAATGAAGTTGCCTTTTGAATCGGGCAAATGAGAAATTGGCATACTAATTTTAATGAACCAAATACATAAACTTTTTTCCAATCAACAACTATGATCTTTCTAGAGGGGGTCGTCCACTAAATATGAGGGAGGGTGAGTGTAGGAACCAAAAAGGTGACCATTAACACAAAAACAAATGTATGAGTCATATAGAACACCATGCATAACATTAAATGAAACCTAATGAGTCATAAGCTAAGTCACCATTAATTTAATGAAAACATTGAACCAAAACCAAGTCACCACATCTAGAACCTTCTAGAACCATGACTTACCCTCATGAAGAAAAGATAAATCCGCATTTAACCGAATGTTTAATACGGGTGATAGAAAACTGAAAACTGGAAACAGGAAACTGGCAACTTCCAAAAGCGATCCCGAAACGAATTTCAGGACAACCCCGTAACAGTATAAACATACCCGCATTTGTATTACGACCGAATAAAAATGCAACTGAGACAAAAATATTATATCTACACAGTATAATACTCGGATCCAGCATAAACCAAAGCCCACCAGTATTATCTGCCCGTAATATGACAGGTGCGTAAACGCACGTGCATTTTCCGAACCCTGCCATAAAACCATACGGCCTCTACAACGTTTCGTCCGAACTTGGGAAACTATCTGTGGGGGACTCTAATGACTCGTCAGTACCCTGGCAGTGGGTTTAACCACAAGCCGTCAGCGGCACTAGCTGTGCGTAACGGCTGCCCATGTATTGACCTTAAGGGAAGCCGATGAGTGAACTCATCCTGGAACTCTACCGAGCCTAACAGTGACAATATACATACAGTCTGGTCCGTTCGTCTATGAGTATCGCATATCGGCCTAGGGGGCTGGTAACGTCAGACCCCCAATAGTGGTATAAGTCGTGCCGGAGTGAAGCCCAGAACACCCTGAGATACTACTGGAGTACCTACCAGTAAATCTCCTACCTCGGCCGAGGATTTGTGTAATGGCTCTCCTAGACACAGCGCGATCTCACCCCCAATACCGGGAGAGACGATCCCCTGCCGATCCGCTCACTTGCCTCCATGTAGCTCGGGACTGTACCCAAAAAAGACCTGTTTGCACGACTCCTTTGAGCCGTGGTAGGGTAGAAATCAAAGCACAGTGGGAACTCACATGAGACAAATGACGACCTCAGGTCGATGAACTAACCAGTACACATGTCACCAGGGAACTGCTATTTGATGATAGGTATAATACCAACTAGCAGGTTCCCGGCGAGTCCTGTCCGGTGTACTCATAACCCAATGAGCACTTGTATACATCTTAGGTGATCCAACTGACACCAGTGGCTTGTGAGACCGGCCACCGCCCCTCGTCGGGGTCTCGACTGTATACACCAGTCTACTCCGGAGAATTGATGCCCTGTCTCGAAACTCCCACGACTAGGGGCCACAATTAAGGATATGCTTATAGGCCACCCAAGTCTCACGTATATGATCGCCATCATACTGTTGGTAGTCAAGCAAGATCCTAAGGGCTCTATCAACGTGTAACAGTGATCAGTCACCTGAACCTGTACACGACTGATAAAAGCAAACCAGATAGCATACTATCATCTCGAGTAAGACCGTACTACCGGTATAGGTCCTCCTCAATCATTGCAGTCACGTGCCTGCGATCCGATAATTGACTTTGAGGGCACTATATCCAACATAGGGCATATACACTAACAATCTCCTACTTGCACTAAGGCCATGTACTGGCGTATCGAAGACCTATCATCTCGATCAACCGCTCGTACTGAGTCTGGGGTAAGGCCTTCGTGAATGGATCTGCAGTGTTATTCTCCGAATTTACTCTATTCACCTCGATCTCCCGGCGATCTACGATCTCCCTGATCAGGTGGTACAGCTTCAAAATGTGCCTAGACTTCTGATGGGACCTGGGTTCCTTCGCTAAAGCTAAAGCGCCGTTGTTGTCACAATACAGCGGTATTGGATCAACAATTGTAGGAACCACCTGAAGCTCTATGAGGAACTTCTTCATCCAGACAGCTTCCTTTGCGGCATCGCAAGCAGCTATGTACTCTACTTTCATAGTTGAGTCAGCAACGGTTTCCTGCTTGTAACTCTTCTATCAAACCACCCCTCCATTGAAGGTAAAGACATAACCCGACATTGACTTGGAGTCATCCTTGTCATTCAGGAAGCTGGAGTCAGCAAAGGCCTCGATCTGGAGATCTTTTCCGCCATACACCAAGAACATCTCCTTAGTCCTTCTCAGGTACTTGAGAATGTTCTTTACTGCTATCCAGTGTTTCTCCCCTGGGTCCGACTGATACCGGCTTACAATGCTCAATGCGTATGCTACATCTGGTCTGGTACATAACATCGCATACATTATAGAGCCTACCGCAGATGCGTAAGGTATAGATGACATGCGAGCCCTTTCCAAATCAGTCTTGGGAGACATCTCTTTGGAGAGGGTGATTCCGTGACAAGCCGGTAGATTACCGCGTTTAGAATCTTCCATACTGAATCGTTTCAGTATGGTGTCGATATACCTTGACTGTGAAAGTCCCAACATCCTTCTAGATCTATCACGATAGATCTGGATCCCCAGAATGTAGTTGGCATCGCCCAGGTCCTTCATGGAGAACCTCTGTGACAAGAATTCATTAACTGACTGTAGCAGAAGAATATCATTTCCTATTAGGAGAATATCATCCACGCACAAAACGAGGAATACCACAGTTCTCCCTACAATCTTACTGTAAATGCATGGTTCATCTGGGTTTTAGATAAAGTCGAATTCCTTGACAGTATCATCAAAGCAGATGTTCCAACTCCACGATGCCTGCTTCAGTCCATAGATGGACTTGAGCAACTTGCACACTTTACCGCTGCTCCCACTCTGAGTGAATCCCTCCGGCTGATCCATATATACGCACTCTTCTAAATTTCCATTTAGGAAAGTCGTCTTTACGTCCATCTGCCAGATTTCATAATCGTGGAAGGCAGCAATGGCAAGAAGGATCCGAATGGATTTGAGCATTGCCACTGGAGAAAAGGTCTCGTCATAGTCCAAACCAGGTCTTTGACGAAAACCCTTTGCAACAAGTCTAGCTTTATAGGTTTCAACCTGCCCATCTACACCAATCTTCTTTCTGAAGATCCATTTACAGCCTACAGGTTTTACCCCTTCTGGAGCAAAGTCCAAAGTCCAAACTTTGTTGGTGTATATGGACTCCATCTCGGTCCGCATTGCATCCATCCATTTTACTGAGTCACCACTCTGAATGGCTTGCTGGAAGCTAGTAGGCTCACCATAGTCAATGGTGCAATCCTCTCTATCCCCGTCTATGAGAAAACCGCAGTATCTCTCGGGCGGATGAGACTGCCTACTACTCCTGCGGAGTGGCGCTGGGATGTCCGGTTCTCCTGAAACTTCTGGTTCCTCCAAGCTTTCAGTAATAGCTTGTGGTTCTGGAATTTCTTCCAGTTCTACTACGCTCCTACATATTCCTTTTTCTAAAAACTGATGTTCCAGAAAGTGGGCAAGACGAGAAACAAAACCCTTTTTATTCTTCTACGTAATAGAAAAGATACCCCCTGGAGTTCTTTGGGTATCCTACAAACTTACACAGTATTGAGCTGTTAGTTATATGTATGCCCTAGAGGCCATTACTGTACATTAGATGTATATTGTAGTGGATGCTGGGACATATATAGGGAGGACTTTCTTGCTCGACATGATAGTAAGCTATCTGGTTGATCTTTACCTTAACGTGTACACTAATTGTCTCTCTGTTACATGTTGGTAAAGCCCTTAGGATGTGTACTTGACTATCTGTACTATGATGCGGATCATACCAGTGGGGACATGGTAGTCCAAAAGTACATCCTTCAAAGTCCCTAGTCGTGGGTGTATCGAGACGGGGCATCGATATACCAGTGTAGACTAGCGTATACCTTCTCGACCCATACAGATGGGCGATGGATGATCCCATATCCATTGGTGTTTGACATCAGAGATGATATACGGGTGCTCAGTGGAGACTGGGTACACTGGACGGACTCGCCGAGAACTCCCAGATGGTATTATACCTTACGTCAGATGGCAGTTCTCTGGTGACACTGGTTCAAAGTAGTCTGTTGACCCGAGATCGTCATAGAGTCTTGTGTGGTTCCCACTGTGCTTTGATTTCCACCTTACCACGTCCAAGAGGGCGTGCAAAATGGTGGTTTTTGGGTACAGTCCCGAATCACATGGAGGCAATGAGCGATAGGAGGGTATTCGTCTCTCCCGGTATAGGGAGTTGATGTTGCGCTGTGTTCGATTGGCTATAACCGGAAATCCCCGGCCAGGATTGCTGAGATTTACTGGTAAGTGTTACCAGTAGTTTCTCAAACTGTTATAGACCTCATATCGACACGACTTATCGAGCTACTGGGGTCTGACGTTTGCTATCCCTAGGCGAGATATGCGACTTATCAGACGACGAGACCGGACTGTACGGTAAGTGTTACTGGTTGGATTCACAGGAGTGTGAGCGGGCTCGCTCGTTGATCTTCTGATCGCTCAATACTCGGGTGGCCGTTACGTTTAGCAGACCGCTTGCGGCTTGTGGGTGTTTGATATGATCATCACCTGCTGCCGGCGTATTGACGAGTCTTTAGAGTCCTACACAGAGGTTTCCTGGCTCAAGCGAAACGAAATAGGAGCGCATATGAGATATGTGCGGGACCGAGAATAATGCGTGTATGTGATACCGTATTCCATTCTCGTGATGAATGTATCGATATGGTTGTATGCGATTTAACCTAGTTATCGAATCAAGGATTGATTTGATAAGCCGATACATTGGATATTAGTCGGTCATATGCGATATGTCCGGATCGTTAAATCAAGTGTTGATTTGATGATTTAATGCACAATTATATATTTGATATATTACTTTGCATTAACTAGTATTGGTTCACTTTAAATGGATTTTCTCACTTGCATTGCACAAGTTGTATATGTGGTGTACTTTTGTGCACTTGATTGTATCATGTTTGATGATACATTATTGCTAGGGTTTTTGTGTAAAGAATTAAACCTTGGTTAGGGTTTTTATTTTATCATTCATTTATCTTTTTAATTTATATTAAAAAGAAATGGCAAAAGAAAACAAAATGGTTTCTTTCTTTCTTTGTTTCGTGAAGCTTGTTGAAGCTTTGACCAAAGTGACCACTTTGTCTTCATCCTTAACCCTAACCATTCATCTAACCTTAGTCAACTCTCTACACATAACCATGGTTCATATTATGATAAGTATTCATTTTTCTTTTGGATTTAATTAACTTATCATAATAATATCATCTTCTTCTTCTTCTTCTTCTTCAAGATGAAGAAGCTTGATTCCATCAATGGTGATTTGATGAAAAGAGTGAGAAATCCAATTCTAAAGTGAACCCACCTCCTATTTCTTCATCCTCTACCTCTTGCCAAGTAGTATAGGGTGTTTCCTTCACAAGTTTTCATGGCTTGGTGAAGTGGGAGCTTGATCTTGTGATGCTTCGACGTAGATCATCTTTGGCATCGTTGTCGATGACCTAGCCCGCCCATTTTTCCGATGAAGCCCACGCTAGAGCACGGGATTCGATTTGGACAGCGAGGAGACTTCATTGCGGAGCTATGGAGGTGGAGGACTGGATCTACAAAGGTTGTATTTCCGTTTACTTAGTTAAGTTGTTAACTAGTTTCTTTTTCGCCTAAATTTCTAGTTAACGATCCGTATTAGGGTTTCTCGGCACCCGTAAAATTTGAAATTGGCATGGTTGATACCTTGTGAGACCTCATTAGCATGCCTAGGAACCCTACAGTGGTATCAGAGCCTAGCTAGACCCTCAGGCGATGCGTAGACGATGTTAGAAACCCGATCGAACCCGAAACCCTAACCCGACAACCCTCTCTGTACATTTTTCAAATTTGTGGATTTTTGCATATTAAAAATATGCAGAAAAATCAGCAGAGAATCCTAAGAATTACTGTGCAACACGTGTCCATGATTCCACTATAACGCGGCGGAACCGCGGCACAAGCATGGCTTGTGCGGCGGTTCCGTGGCCATTTTGTCTTATCTTGCATTGGTTTTGGCACAGTAATTCATATGTTGCAGTGCTGGTTTTCCTGGTTATTTTTAAAATTTATTCAAGAGTTGAAATCTCTAGGTTGTATTGGGGACTCGGTGCTTCGATCGGATTGCCAAATTTTGTCTGTGTGTTTTCCGGATAATTATTGAATATGTTAAAAAGTTCGACCGGATATAAATACTCACCTTTTCCCCTGTCGGGAAATTTCCAAGTGTTGGATCTTTCCATAGTTTAACGACGTTCTAAGTAGTGCATGTAACGCGATGGTCCTTCAAGAAGACAACAAACCTTAACTCGATTATGTGACCGTCTTGAACTGCCCTTTGAACCTTCGGGTTTGGGACAGTACGGCGTGCCACATGTGAGGCGTTGGCTTGACCCTTCTACGGCTGGACCGTTGGTACTGAGGCACGAACTGAATGTTTTTATACTTATTTCGTGTATTGAGCTATTTCGGGAAAACTTGGGTGTTCGAATGTTCGATCGGAAAGTTTAACATTTTCTGTTTATCTGGAATGTGATACAATACTTGGAATCCACAAGTAGTTATGAGATAACTGAATGAATGTTATAAATCTAGCAGTTTAGTCTCACTTGATTGGTTGCCACGGAATTTTGATGTGATTAAAAGTCCGTCGCAATCACGTAGCGTATGCGGATATTCGCCGGTAAACTTATTAGACTGCTACATCCCTTAGCCCCGACCAAGTGACTGTAGGAGAACCCCGTCGCCGAAAGCATCCGTTCGGGTGCTCCCGGTAGCGGTGTTCCGCCTTGGTGCACTTCGTCGACGGCATTGGGGGTGCGGCCGCCTACTAAAGTTTGCGACGAGCATTCGATCAGGATGTCAGGAATCTTGTTGAATTGCCCGACTTGATATTGAAAAGTGTTTTCGATTTTGAGACTAAAATGCGGGGTTTATAACTGTTAGGCATGCGATGTCTAAGGAATTCATTTGATTAGGCATGTGATGTCTATGCAGGTTGCGGATTCCAACTGTTGTAGTTTTACACTTTCTTTTCTGTGACCGTAAATGTAATATGTGATATCGCCGGTTTCGTTGCTATATGTCAACGACAATTGGGATGCGCATATTTACTTACGTTGATGACATGTGATGTTATGTGTTGCTGGATATGTTATATTGGATCGTCGTGTTTGAATAGCCGGGGGGTTTTTATGTGAGATGAGTGTTTTTCATTTTCATTCATGTAAAAACTTATATGTAATATTCTTTTATTGGGGCACTTCCAGGTTGCGGAAGATGTCACCTTTTGTATATTATTTACTTTTCCGCACTAGGATAGACCCAAGGAGGGGAGCATAAGTAACCGGGTTCTGGAGTCCAGTGGGAGACCAACTCGAGGAGTCGAGTCCGGGTCTCCTAACTCTAGAATTGGTAGGGTTGCTTGCCTCTCTCGTAGGGGTCTAGGGGTGTGGGTTTGGCTATTCATCACGACCGTGGAATCCGTGTTTTATACTGGCTCGTATTGAAAACACGGATGTCCTAGTATATCCAATATTTCATATAATATCTTCTGCTGCGGTATCTGTGATGTGATCATGTGATATGTTCTGTGAAAGATACAGTATATAGTATATATGATATATTATATAGACGTTACTTATGTTTTACACCCGCGCTAGCCCTGCCCCGCTCTGCCGTTAGTTACCTAACCTGACGGTGCACGAGGGGACATCGAGGCGAATGCGGATGGCATAAGTGTACGTCGTATTTATCTATGATGTTTAGGTACTTAAATGATGGGACTTCGTTATTGTGATTAATGAAATAAAAGAAACCTAAGATGTTGTAGAATCGAATTTCAAAATAAAACAGGTAGCTACAGTTCTTGCTTTGCACAGCGCTATGTATGTGTAGGGTTGCTATGCACGCGCAGAAGGGTCTACAAGGCATCAACCATGCCCGATTAAAAATTAGCCGTGCCGAACAACCCGAATACGGATCTTTAAACTAGAGATTAGGCGAAAACAAGCATGCTAAACACTTTAACACTAAGTGAGAGGGATTACAACCTTTGTAGATCCGGTCCTTCACTTCATATGCTCCGTGTTGTGGTCCCTTCGCTGCGATCATCGGGATCCGGACTCTCGAGAGGTTCCACGAAGAGAAAGACGCAACCTTTGCTTCCGATCTTCGATACTAAGATGATCTACCTTGAAATTCCGTTAACACAAGCTAACACTCATGAAATGATGTGAACACCCTCATCTAAATGGCAAGGGAAGATGAGGATGATGAAGTAGGATTTTTGCTCTCTTTATTTATCTTTTTCTCATATTTATTCATCACTTTGGAAAAATTTAGCAAGCTTTTTCATGAAAGAATGAAGGAAGAAGAAGAATAGTGATCCTTTTTCTTTTATGATGAATAGAAAGAATTAATATGATAAATAATGCAACCATGGTCAAACAAACTCATGTAGAGAATTAACTAGGGTTAGGGTTTGGGTTAGGTTAAAGATGAGTCACACACAAATATCTTTATCATGACAAAATGAAAAGCTTCTAGAATCAACTAGAAGACTTAACCCTAATCCAAACCCTAATCATGTCTAAACTCCACTAAACATGTTGCATTAGTTATCATATCATGTTACAATATTATATATCACATATATAATATTTATCGTAACAAAATAAAATAATACAATTAACATATATCGTATATATATCAATGTATTACCCGAGTGAGAAAAAGAATCTTTTAGTGTGCTAATATTAGATAATGTAATTTAATATATCATATATATTATTATACATTAAATTATCGAATCAACACTTGAACCGACAATCCGGCTATATCGCATATAACCGACTAATATTTATCCGTACCGATTCATCGAATCAACACTTGATCCGATGACCCGGCTGATATCAAATATCGCGAGAATATAATACGGTATCACATATCGCATTATCCTCGGTCCCGCACATATCACATATGTGCCCCTACTCAGTTTTGCCTGAGTCAAGAAACCTCTGTGTAGGACCCTAAAGAATCGTCAATACGCCGGCAGTAGGTGATGATCATATCAAACACCCACAAGCTGCAAGCGGTCAGCTAAACATAACAGCTACCCAGGTATTAAGCGCTCAGAAGATCAACAAGCAAGCCTGTAAGTTCTCCTATGAATCCAATCAGTAACACTCCCGTGCAGTCCGGTCTCGTCGTCTGATATGTTGCATATCTCGCCTAGGGGTGGTAAACGTCAGACCCCAGTAGCTCGATAAGTCGTGTCGATATAAGGTCTATAACAGTTCGAGAAACTACTGATAACACTTATCAGTAAATCTCAGCAACCCTGGCCAGGGATTTCCGGTTACAGCCAATCGAACACAGCACAACATCAACTCCCTATACCGGGAGAGACGAACCCCCTCCTATCGCTCATTGCCTCCATGTGATTCGGGACTGTACCCAAAAGCCACCTTTTTGCATGCCCTCTTGGACGTGGTATGATGGAAATCAAAGCACAGTGGGAATCACACAAGACTCTATGACGATCTCGGGTCAACAGACTACTCTGTACCAGTGTCACCGGAGAACTGCCATCTGACGTATGGTATAATACCATCTGGGAGTTCTCGGCGAGTCCGTCCAGTGTACCCAGTCTCCACTGAGCACCCGTACACCATCCTTGATGTCAAACACCGATGGATATGGGATCATCCATCGCCCATCATATGGGTCAAGATGCGAATACGCTAGTCTACTCTAGTGTATCGATGCCCTGTCTCGATATACCCTCGACTAGGAACAGTTATAGGATGTACTCGTCGACTACCGTGGCCCCACAAGTATGATCTCATCATAGTCCCAGTAGTCGAGTACATATCCTAAGGGCTTTATCAACATGCAATATAGAGACAATCAGAGTACATGTTAAGATAAAGTACAACCAGATAGCATACTATCATGTCGAGCAAGAAAGTCCTCCCTATATATGTCCTAGCATCCACTACAATATACATCGTATGTACAGTAATGGCCTCTAGGGCATACATATAACTAACAATCTCCCACATTCACTAGGGCCATCTGTTATGGTATCGCATACCCAACAATTAGCTGCGGTTGAAGTATCCCATACTCAACCATCCCATAAAAGTCTCTACTGGGAAAAAGGCCTTTGTGAGTGGATCCGCGCTGTCGTCCTCTGTGTCTACTCTCCTAACCTCGATCTCCCTGGAGATAAACCATCTCCATGATCAGGTGATACTGCCTAAGAATTATATCTGGATTTCTGATGGGACGGTAGTTCCTTGGCCAAAGCCACAACTCCATTGTCACACAATGGTAGGAACGGAGTTCATCTTATGAACTTATAAATATCCAGACTGCCTCTTTTGGTAGCATCCTTGGTAACGATGTATCTTGCCTTTAATCATCTAGTATGTCACGGTATCTAGCTTGGAACTCTTCCAACATACCGTCCCTCCACTGAGGGTATAGACAAGCCTGCGACTGACATTCAGTCGTCCTTATCACCCTGGAACCCTTCCAGTGATTCTCCCCAGGATCAATTGATACCATCTCACTACAACTAGTGAGTATCCTAACATTCAATTAGATCTATCTCATAGATCCAAAACCTTGGATTTAGTAGGTATCACTTTGATCCTATATGGAGAAACCTTGTGATAAGCAGAGATTGACCGAGCGTAGCATAGGAAACTCCTTCCCTATCAAGAGTATGTCATCTACGTACTCTACGAGGATCACCATCATACTCTCTACGACCTTTTTGTATATACAAGGTTCATCTACCATTTTGATGAAGTCAAACTCTTTGACTACCACATCAAAACAGATGTTCCAACTACGCGATGCCTGCTTTATCATATAAAACATCTTGCTCACGTTTCCGCTGCTCCCACTGTCTACAAAGCCCTCTGGCTGTGTACTTATAGATGCTCTTTTCTAAAACATCATTTAGAAAAGCAGTCATGACACCCAACCACCAGATATCGTAGTCATGGTATGTAGCCGTGGCAAGTAGGATCTGGATGGACTTAAGCATAGCTTTGAAAGTCTCAACTTTTCCATGTACACCAAGTAATCTTATCAAGATATACTCGCTCCTGATGGGGATTCAACCCTTCAGATAAAGCAACCAAAGTCCATACTTTGTTGGTGTATAAGGATTCCATCTCAGATCGATAAGCACCCAGCCATTCTTACAGAGTCCCACTCCTGATGGCCAGCTCGAAACTAGTTGGGTCATCATCTCATGATGCAATCCTCGCTCCCACTGTCATAGAGAAACCGAAGTATCTCTCAGGTGGGTGAGGAACCCTACTAGATCGGCGGAGAGGCTGAGGTTCGTTGGAAACTATTGAATCCTTTGGTTCTACCAAATCATCAGCTGCAGTTTGTATAGCTGGAACATTTCCAGTTCTACATAACAGACCTTTTCTTGAGCTTGTCCGAATTTTGCTTTCAAACATAGGCCGGACAACCCCAAATTTTAACAAACTTAAGATATGGGCTCTTCCCTTTCCATATCACATATGGAGCGGTAGGCAACTGATTTGATTTGAACCCTTATTCAATAGGTATGCAGCTTCACAAGTGCATAACTCCCAAAAGGAAATAGGAAACTCAGTAGTACTCTTCATAGAGCACACCATATCAAATATGGTGCTATTGCTCCGCCCCGATATACCATCGTGCTATGGTGTATTCGGAGGAGTAATGCTGAGAGAGAATCTCATTCTCTTTTAGAATAGTCCAGGAATCCCGTGCTCAAGTATTCTCCTCCTTGATCTCATCAAAGGACATAATACTTATACCCGTATTTTGGTTCTCTACTTCTAACTCATATTCTGTGAATATCTCAAAAGGTTCGGACTTGTGCTTCAACAGGAACATATGTCTGAATCTTGAGAGATTATCAGAGAATGTAATGAAGTACAAAGAACCGGTCTTAGCATGTGTACACAGGGGACTTTCATACATCATCATGTATCAATCCCAAGAGTTCACTAACTCTTTCTCTGTTTCCAATAAACAGAGCTATGGTCATCTTATCTTTGTGACATGACCGGCAAGTTTCACAAGATGTAAATTCAAACTAATTTAAATATGCATCTAAATGTAACTTCAGCCAGTCGGGTCGCATTGATATGACCTAGTCTACAATGCCTCAAGAAGGATTCATTCATTTCTGAACTCTTCCTCTTGTGTGTGTTCTGTATACTAATAACTGTAGTTTGATTTAGAACGTCTATGCTTTTAGATAACGTGCCTGAACCGATCAACTCTTGATATAGGAAATGTTCAAAACATTATCCAACAATACAAAATTATATCACTTCTTTACTAATAAAGAGACTGATATGATTTTGTATATCAGGTTCGGTATCTAATAACTTTCTTTCAGAATCAATGTATTCAGGTAATACAGGGTGATAGTGACCAACAGACTTGGCTGCAACACTTGCACCGTTTTCTGTCTCATGAAACTTATCACCCATTCTCAGTTCTCTACCTTTCTGTAGCCCTTGTAACAGATTACATATGCGGGATCCTGATCCGGTATCACATACCCAGGACGTAAAGGATACTGAGAAACAGGTCTCTGTAATGAACACACCCGAAGATGATGCATCAGCATGCACTTTCTTCGTTTGGGCGGCTCGGGAAATCTGGTATTCCCCAATTTCCTGCTCTGTCTTATAACAATTATAAGTTGGAGCGGGACCAACGTTCCCCAGCTCAGTATAACAAGCGGGTTTGGTCAATATATCCGTATTATTATCTTGATTAAGGCGTGATATAGTCGCTACCTGGAGAGAGAGAGAAGAAAACACTCAGCGTATGCTCTTGCAAGATTAGATTGGTTATCTAATATATCTAATCAGGATGTCTCCCACTGTTTTTGTCAAATCTTCCTTCAAACCCTAAAAAGAAAGACTAGCCGGGATTAATTACATGCTACAAGTTCGCTAATCTTTCAGCCAGGCCAGTGTCGGTACTTTGAGGGAGGTCCCCGTGCTTTCGCACGAACCTAATTAATGTAAACCTCGTTTTCCCAGAGGCGTAACCCCGTTAACACCTTTCTAGTCACCTACTTGATCTGCTAATTGTAATGTGTAAAACTCTCCCAGGAGTAACTCTTACTCGCAGCGGGTATCGAGATCCAACTATCTCATAGAAGGTATGCAATCTCATTGCAAATTTCAACACTTGAAATTCCCAATAATATTTTGCCCCAAGCGTCCTATGACCTTGACAGAGGTCAACAAACCATAGGCTGCTAGTCAAGTTCAACCCGTCATTTCCTGATTGAAGTAAACCCACCCGCACGACCCTTGACAGAGGTCAACAAGGTCGCACGACTACCCTAAATCAATCACATCATATGCTTATACAGATAAGCACTAATCAGCTACCGCACACTACGCCTTGACAGAGGTCAACAAAAGCAGCACGAATACTAACTATTACTTATCTGAAATGACGGAGGGCTACGACAGGTTTTTAAGAAAACCCTTTGCGTAATGAACTTGATATCGTTGTAGAATCGAGTGATTTTAAATGGAGTGTTTTTGAGGCTTTTCTAGTTTTGCTAAAGGGGTCACTCCCGGTGAAGGATCGTCGGCCCTTTCCTCATCGAATAAGGTGCAGGATATTTCACAAATATCACTATGCAAAGCAAGAACTATAGAAGCAATCAAAAGACAAACCGAGTGTGTAGCATCTACCAGTTATTGCTAAAGGAGTCACTCCCGGTGAAGGGATCTCGGTCCTTTCCTTATCGAATAAGGTGCTGGATGTTCTACAAGGAACACCGCTATGTAAAGCAAGAACTAGAGCTACCAGTTTTTAAACAAGTTTCTACAACATCTTAGGTTTCTTTTATTTTCATTAATCTCATTAATGAAGTCCCATTTTAATTATGCTTCGCAAGCATCTCATGTGAAACGAAATTTGCAATATAACATATATCTCATATATATAATATAAACATTCGTCTCAGGCAGTAATATAATCTCATCACAGAACATTGCAGCAGAAGAACATATATGAAATATTGGATATACTAGGACGTCCGTGTTTTCAATACGAGCCTGTATAAAACACGGATTCCACGGTCGCGATGAATAGCCAAACCCACATCCCACGAGAGCGGCAAGTAACACTGCCAATTCTAGGGTTAGGAGACCCGGTCTCGACTCCTTGAGATGGTCTCCCACTGGACCCTAGAACCCGGTTACTTGTTCTCCCCGCCTTGGGTCTACCTAATGCGGAAAAGTAAATAATATACAACGGTGACATCTTCCGCTACCTGGAAGTGCCCCAATAAAAGAATATTACATACAAATGAATTTTACATGAATGAAAAAGAAAAAACTCTAATCTCACATAAAACCCCCGGCTACTCAAACGCGACGATCCAATAGAACATATCACAGCAACACATAATATCACATATCATCAACGTAAGCAAGTATGCATATCCCGATTGTCGTTGATATATAACAACGAAGCTGGCGATACACCACATACTACGCTTACGGTCACAGAAAAGAAAGTGTAAAACTACAACAGTTGGAATCCGCAACCTCCTTAGACATCGCATTCCTAAGCAAATGAATTCCTTAGACATCGCATGCCTAACAATTATAAACCCCGCATTTTAGTCTCTTTAGCGAAAACTCTTTTCAATATCAAGTCGGGCAATTCAACAAGATTCCCGACGTCCTGATCGAATGCTCGTCGCAAACTTTAGTAGACGGCCGCACTCCCAGATGCCGTCGACGAAGTGCACTAAGGCGGAACACCGCTGCCGCGAGCACCCGAACGGATGCTTTCGGCGATGGGGTTCTCCTACAGTCACTTGGTCGGGGCTTTGGGGCGTGGTTGTCTATTAAGTTTACCCGGCGAGTATCCGCGTACGCTACGTAATTGCGACGGACTTTTGATCACATAAAAAATCTGTGGAAACCGATCATTTGAGACTAAACTGCTATGTTTATAATATTCAAATCAGTTATATCATAACTACCTGTGGATTCCAAATATTGTATCACATTCCAGATAAATAGACAAAGTTAAACTTTCCGATCGAATCATCAAACACCCAAGATTCCCCAATGTATCTCAACACTTGAAATCAGTTTAAAAACATCCATCACATGCCACAGTACCAAAGGTCCAGCCGTAGAAGGGTCAAGCCAACGCCTCACATGTGGCACGCCGTACTGCCCCAAACCCTAAGGTTCAAAAGGCAGTTCAAGACGGTCATATAATCGAGTTAAGGTTTGTTGTCTTCTAGAGGGTCCACCGCGTTACTTGCACGACTTAGAACATTCTTAAACTCGAGGAAAAATCCAACTTTTGAAAAAATTTCCGACTGGGGAAAAAGTGAGTTATTGATATCCGTTCGAACTTTTTAACAGTTTCTAAAAATTATCCGGAACAACTAAACAAAGTTAAAACATCCGATCGAATCAACGATTCCCCAATACAACCCTTGAAAACTCAACACTTGAGTGGAATTAAAATATTCCCAGAAAAACTTAACAAGAAAGGGCCTAAAAATAATTACATGAAATTTCAGGGACTAAGTCCAAATGTTGGCCGCGGAACCGCCGCAAAACCCATGGTTTGGCCGCGGTTCCGCGCTCCAATTTTGGAATTAGAAGTCCGTACTTCACAGTAATTCTTAGTTTTTCCTTCTTGTTTTTCTGAGCATTTTTAATTCAGAAAATATCAACTTTTTGAAAAATGTACAGAGAGGGTTCCGTGTCGGGGTTTCGGCGTTCGATCGGACATTAAACTTCGTCTAGACTTCGCCTAAAGCTCTAGCTTGGCTCTGATACCACTGTAGGTCAGGCAGCCACCCCATCCAATGGGGTCGCCGTGGCACCAACGGGTCCCTCACCCGCTACTTTTTACGCATGCCCCCTCACGAGGACTACAACCCACCGGAACACCTTCCGGTCTCGGGACACCCTGGGGGTAAGAGCCTATGCTTCGCCACACTGTCACACAGTGAGAACCCCCCATAGGTCGACATCCAATGCCTAGTAGCTCTGATACCACTGTAGGGTTGCTATGCACGCGCAGTAGGGTCTACAAGGCATCAACCATGCCCGATTAAAAATTAGCCGTGCCGAACAACCTGAATACGGATCTTTAAACTAGAGATTAGGCGAAAACAAGCATGCTAAACACTTTAACACTAAGTGAGAGGGATTACAACCTTTGTAGATCCGGTCCTTCACTTCATATGCTCCGTGTTGTGGTACCTTCGCTGCGATCATCGGGATCCGGACTCTCGAGAGGTTCCACGAAGAGAAAGATGCAACCTTTGCTTCCGATCTTCGATACTAAGATGATCTACCTTGAAGTTCCGTTAACACAAGCTAACACTCATGAAATGATGTGAACACCCTCATCTAAATGGCAAGGGAAGATGAGGATGATGAAGTAGGATTTTTGCTCTCTTTATTTATCTTTTTCTCATATTTATTCATCACTTTGGAAAAATTTAGCAAGCTTTTTCATGAAAGAATGAAGGAAGAAGAAGAATTGTGATCCTTTTTCTTTTGTGATGAATAGAAAGAATTAATATGATAAATAATGCAACCATGGTCAAGCAAACTCATGTAGAGAATTAACTAGGGTTAGGGTTTGGGTTAGGTTAAAGATGAGTCACACACAAATATCTTTATCATGACAAAATGAAAAGCTTCTAGAATCAACTAGAAGACTTAACCCTAATCCAAACCCTAATCATGTTTAAACTCCACTAAACATGTTGCATTAGTTATCATATCATGTTACAATATTATATATCACATATATAATATTTATCGTAACAAAATAAAATAATACAATTAACATATATCGCATATATATCAATGTATTACCCGAGTGAGAAAAAGAATCTTTTAGTGAGCTAATATTAGATAATGTAATTTAATATATCATATATATTATTATACATTAAATTATTGAATCAACACTTGAACCGACAATCCGGCTATATCGCATATAACCGACTAATATTTATCCATACCGATTCATCGAATCAACACTTGATCCGATGACCCGGCTGATATCAAATATCGCGAGAATATAATACGGTATCACATATCGCATTATCCTCGGTCCCACACATATCACATATGTGCCCCTACTCCGTTTTGCCTGAGTCAAGAAACCTCTGTGTAGGACTCTAAAGAATCGTCAATACGCCGGCAGTAGGTGATGATCATATCAAACACCCACAAGCTGCAAGCGGTCAGCTAAACGTAACAGCTACCCAGGTATTGAGCGCTCAGAAGATCAACAAGCAAGCCTGTAACTTCTCCTGTGAATCCAATCAGTAACACTCCCGTACAGTCCGGTCTCGTCGTCTGATATGTTGCATATCTCACCTAGGGGCGGTAAACGTCAGACCCCAGTAGCTCGATAAGTCATGTCGATATAAGGTCTATAACAGTTCGAGAAACTACTGATAACACTTATCAGTAAATCTCAGCAACCCTGGCCAGGGATTTCCGGTTATAGCCAATCGAACACAGCACAACATCAACTCCCTATACCGGGAGAGACGAATCCCCTCCTATCGCTCATTGCCTCCATGTGATTCGGGACTGTACCCAAAAGCCACCTTTTTGCACGCCCTTGTAAGTCGATGTACTACACCCCAATACTTGTGGGGAGACGGAATTTTCAAAAACGAACTTGTTTAGTGAACAAATATCGACTAACCGCTTGAATCGAAGCTAAACGATAACTAACCAAACATATAGTTGTTCTAAACTACTATGCTTAGGGATTATACCTATCGAACCAAGTCCTTCGTCTTTACGATCTCCTCCTCTTCCTCGGCCTTCTCGAAGTAGTAGATGATCCACCCGAGAGCTTTACTCCAAGCTTAGCCTCTAAACTTGAGGCAAATAAACTTCTTTAAGTGCTAATCAAAGAAGCTAGGTGTAATATAGAGAGGGTTATGGATTAATTAGTCTTACTAATCCTTGTACTCAACTCATGAGAGGGGAGGATTAGTCTTTGAAGAGGGAGAGCTTGAGGAGAGAGAAGATGATGATAATAATGAAATGAGAATAGTGAGTGAAGATGATATATATCAAGCATTTCTTTTTATCAAGAAAAGAAAAAATCTCAATTTAACAACCATGCTTGATAATATCTAGTGATGATTCTTTATAATGACAAAAGACATGTATGAATCATCTAGGTGACTCACTAATCACAATCATTCTATATGCCACCTTAACCTCCTTAGTCACCACCTTCTAGAAGCTTCTCACACAATTACGAGAACGCCCCTCCTTTCCGCAAAAATACGGAAAAACTTTAGACTGTAAAAATCTAATAACCGGATACCAGTAACTGGCTTAAACCAAAGCCAACTGGTAAAAACTGTCCGAAAGTCGTACGCGCGTAAACGCACGTAAGCGTCCGAACCCTTGTCGTAAAACCATACGACCTCTATATCGTTTCACCTGGAGTAGGGAAACTCTCTGTGTGGGACTCTAGAGACTCGACTACTACGCAGGCAGCGGGTTTAACCACAGACCGCAAGCGGCACTAGCTGTACGTAACGGTCCCCAGGTAGATGTCGATAAGAAGGCCGATGAGGAAACCCATCCGAACTCCTACTGAGTCTGATGTGACAATCTCCATACAGTCCGGTCCGTTCGTCCAAGACTATCGCATATCGGGCCTAGGGGGCGGCAAGCGTCAGTCCCCTAATAGCGGTATAAGTCGTGTCGGAGGGAAGCCCATTACACCCTGAGAAACTACTGGAACCTACCAGCAAATCTCGCTTGCCCTGGCCCGGGACTTTGCGTAATGGCTCTCTGACACAGCGCGATATCTACTCCCAATACCGGGAGGGATGAATCCTATATAACCGCCACTGCCTTCAAGTGCTCGGGACTGCACCCAACTGCTACCTGTTTGCACGACTCCTTTGAGCCGTGGTAGGGTAGCAATCTAAGAACAGTGGGAAACACTCGAGGCGAAGTAGCAGTGTCAAGTCTGCGGACTATGCTGTACTCATGTCACCTGGGAACTGTTCACTGACGACTGGTATAAAACCAACCAACAGTTCCCTGTGAGTCCTGTCCGGTGTACCCGTAACTTAACGAGCATCTGTATACTATCTCCAGTACGACGTACTGACGGCTGTGGGACGGACCATCTCCCCAACTGGGATGAGAAGCGTACACACTAGTCTACTCCGGAGTATCGATGCTCTGTCTCGATAATCCAACGACTAGGGACCTGAATAAGGATGTGCTTGTAGACTACCCAGCCCCCACTAGTGTGACTGCCATCACAACGCTGGTAGTCCAGCAAGATCCTAAGAGCTCTATCAATACGTATACTCACATATTAAGATAGAAAAACCAAGTAGCATACTACCATGTTTAGCAAGACTGTTATATACATGTGAATATCCCAAGCTTCCATTAAGTAATATACAAACTAGTATGATACAGTAATGGCCTTCTAGGGCATAAACACTAACAATCTCCCACTTGCACTAGGGCCATGTACTGGCGTATCGAAGACCGATGATCTCGAGTAGCCTCTCGAACTGAATCTGAGGTAGGGCCTTAGTGAATGGATCAGCAATGTTATCCTCCGTATTTACTCTCTTTACCTCGATCTCCCGGCGATCTATGATCTCCCTGATCAGGTGATACCGCCTTAAGATGTGTCTGGACTTCTGATGGGACCTGGGTTCCTTCGCTAAAGCTATAGCGCCGTTGTTGTCGCAATACAGAGGTATTGGACCAACACTGGTAGGAACCACCTGAAGTTCTGTGAGGAACTTCTTCATCCAGACAGCTTCTTTTGCGGCATCGCAAGCAGCTATGTACTCCGCTTCCATCGTTGAGTCAGCAACGGTGTCCTGCTTGGAACTCTTCCAACAGACCGCCCCTCCGTTGCGGGTAAAGACATAACCCGACATGGACTTGGAGTCATCCTTGTCACTCTGGAAGCCGGAATCAGCATAGGCCTCCATCTTGAGGTCCTTTCCGCCGTAAACCAAGAACATCTCCTTAGTCCTTCTCAGGTACTTGAGAATGTTCTTTACTGCTATCCAGTGATTCTCCCCTGGGTTTGCCTGATACCGGCTTACAACGCTCAATGCGTATGCTACATCTGGTCTGGTACATAACATCGCATACATTATAGAGCCTACCGCAGAAGCGTAGGGTATAATCGACATGCGTTCCGTTTCCAAATCAGTCTTGGAAGACATCTCTTTGGAGAGGGTGATTCCGTGACAAGCCGGTAGGTTACCGCGCTTTGAATCTTCCATACTGAATATTTTCAATATGGTGTCTATGTACCTGGAATGTGAAAGTCCCAACATCCTCTTTGATCTATCACGATAGATCTGGATCCCCAGAATGTAGGTGGCATCACCCAGGTCCTTCATGGAGAATTTCTGTGACAAGAATCTTTTGACTGACTGTAGCATAGGAATATCATTTCCTATTAGGAGAATGTCATCCACGTACAAGACGAGGAATACAACAACTCTCCTTACAATCTTACTGTATATGCATGGTTCATCTGGATTTTTGATAAAGTCGAATTCTTTGAGAGTATCATCAAAACAGATGTTCCAACTCCGCGATGCCTGCTTTAGTCCATAAATGGATTTAAGCAGCTTGCATACTTTACCGCTGCTCCCACTCTGAATGAATCTCTCTGGCTGATCCATATAGACGCTCTCCTCTAAATTTCCATTTAGAAAGCCGTCTTTACGTCCATCTGCCAGATTTCATAATCGTGGAAGGCAGCAATAGCAAGAAGGACCCGAATGGATTTCAGCATAGCCACAGGAGAAAAGGTTTCGTCATAGTCCAAACCAAGTCTTTGACGGAAACCCTTTGCAACAAGTCTAGCCTTATAGGTTTCAACCTGTCCATCTACACCAATCTTCTTTCTGAAGATCCACTTGCATCCTACGGGTTTCACCCCATCTGGAGTAGTGTCCAAAGTCCATACTTTGTTAGTGTACATGGACTCCATTTCGGTCCGCATTGCATCCAGCCATTTTACCGAGTCACCGCTCTGAATGGCTTGCTGGAAGCTAGTAGGGTCGTCATTATCAATGACACAATCTTCTCTATCCCCGTCTATGAGAAAACCGTAGTATCTCTCGGGCGGATGAGACTGCCTACTACTTCTGCGGATAGGTGCTGGTATGTCCCTTTCTTCTGAAACTTCTTCTTCCACCAAACTTTCAGTAACAGCTTGTGGTTCTGGAATTTCTTCCAGTTCTACTGTGCTCCCACTTTTCTGATTTTCTAAAAATTCAGTTTCTAAGAAGCGGGTATGACGAGAAACAAAAACCTTTTGTTCCTCTGCGTAGTAGAAGCAATATCCCATGGAATTCTTTGGATATCCCATAAACTTACACTCTACTGAGAGTGCCTCAAGCTTTTCCAGATGCTGCTTTTTTATAAAAGCTGGACATCCCCATGTCTTCAGGTACTGAAGATAGGGTTTCTTCCCACTCCACATCTGATATGGCGTGGTAAGCACAGTCTTGGTTGGAACCTTGTTCAAAAGATATGCTGCTGATTCTAGCGCATAACCCTAGAATGATCGCGGTAACTCAGCCTTACTCATCAAGGAACGAACCATATCTAATAGGGTTCGATTCCTCCTTTCCGATACACCGTTGTGTTGTGGTGTGTATGGAGGAGTAAGCTGAGAGAGAATTCCTTTCTCTTTTAAGTAACCCAGGAACTCGGCACTTAAGTATTCACCACCTCGATCAGATCTCAGTGTCTTAATACTTTTGCCTGTTTGGTTTTCCACTTCATTCTTGTATTCTTGGAATTTCTCAAAGGCCTCGGATTTATGCTTCATCAAGAAGATATGTCCATACCTAGAGAAATCATCCGTAAAAGTAATGAAGTAGGAATAACCACCTCGCGCATGTGTAGATATTGGACCGCACACGTCACTGTGTACGAGTCCTAAGAGCTCGCTCGCTCTTACTCCGTGTCCAGTAAACGGAGTCTTTGTCATCTTTCCCATGAGACAAGATTCACAAATGGCATAAGATTGATATTCGAACGGATTCAAATATCCTTCTTTATGTAACTTCGTTAACCGTGTTTCATTGATGGGACCTAGTCTACAATGCCATAAGAAAGCCTGATTTACTTCTGGAGACTTTCTTTTAAGTGTGTTCTGGACATTGAAAACCTGAGCTTGATTCAATACGTATATACCGTCATCTAATGTACAGGACCCAATCAGAACTTGATTTAGGTGGATGTGAACTACATCGCTTACGAATGTAAAGTCATATCCCTCTCTTGAAAGTGAGGACACTGATATGATATTACAAGTCAAACTAGGTACATACAGACAGTTACGTAGAATCAATATCTGCCCATTTGTCAAACCTAGGCGATATTCTCCCACGGATTCAGCATCTACGCTCATTCCGTTTGCAACTCTGAGAGACAAATCACCTATCCTTATAACTTTACGGTTTCTCAAAGCATGTAACGAATTACAGATATGAGATCCTGCTCCGGTATCTAGTATCCAGGAAGTAGAGTTAATTGACAAACAGTTCTCAATTACAAACACACTTGAGGCTGAAGCCACAACATGCTTCGTATCCTGGCTACTGGCTTCCAAAGCCCTGCAATCCTTCTGCCAATGTCCATTCCCATAACAATTGGAATATCCCTCCTTACCTATACCAAGTCCCGAAACTGTTTCTCTTCCCTTTCCTCCTACTTTGCTGACACCGTATATCGGCTTTGTAGAGGTCTTCTTCTTTTCACCCTTTGCTTTCGCCTTGGATGAAGAAGAAGAAGGTCCCCTATTAAGCAGAGCTTGTGTCTCCCTGGTTTCTTTCACGGTGTAAGTAGAGGGTAGGGACTGTGGAAATAAGTCAGTATATGACCTGTTTCCCAACGTGGTCTCCATGTCCATGAGCTCATCAATATATCTAGTCATCGTAAGGACGTCGTCCCTTACAGATGACCCGTCAGCCGACCTCGCTTGAATCAATTCGTTCGAGGCCTCATATCTTGTGATATGAGATTGCTCTCCATATAAATCTTTGTTATGGAGAAAGATGGAAACAGAGTCCATCTTCTCGTGCTGCTTCTGGTATATACCATCAACTGAAGCCAACACAAGGCACTTGGCTTTCGCTTTAGTCTTTTCCTTTGTCTGACGGATATCCATATCCGCGACGGTGGAAAATGGACCTGGGACGGTGGGATCTTGAGTAGTAATAGGGTGGTCCAGCTTGTCATAGGCAATGGTCATCTGGACAGACCTTTGCCAGTCATATAAGTTAGATTCAGTCATCTTGTTATCTAGATGTAACCTAGTCATGGTCACAAGGTCGCTGCAATGACAGAGAGAGAAGAAAACACTTTAGCATGATGCTCTTGCAAGTTTAGATTGGTTTTTAATTTATCTAAACTGGATGGCTCCCACTGTTTCTCGAATCCTTCCTCAAACCATAAAAGAAGAATTAGCCAGGACTATTCTCACCGTACAATACTTGCTTTACCGTTCAGCCAGGCCAGTGTCGATACTTCGAGGGAGGTTTTCCAACGCTTTCGCGAAGTTCCTTAATTAAATAACCTCTTTTCTCTGGGGGCGTAACCCCGCTGACACCTTTCTGGACACCTACTAGGTTTATAGCATTGATCGTTAAGTGACGAATATCCTGATAAGTAGCATATACTCACAGTAGGATCGGGATCCAAATATCATCGTCTGATAATGCTGTAGGAATGCTACCAACATTCATCAAACTCCAAATGGTATGCATCTCTTTGCAAATTTCAGTTTCTTTAGAAATTCCCGATATAAATTTTTTCCCCATGTTCTTATGACCTTGACGAAAGCCAACAAATCATAAAACACATGTCAAGTTCTGCCCATCATTATCTTGTTAGTTTGAACCCACCCGTATATACCCTTGACGAAAGCCAACATGGTTATACGACTGTCCCAAACCAACTCATCTATCTATGCAACAAATGAATACCCCAGCAGCTACCAAACACTATGCCTTGACGAAAGCCAACAAGCATAGCTTGAATACTACTGACCATCCATAAGAAATGACGGAGGGCTACGACTGGTTTTGGAGAAACCGTGAACGTAGTGAACTTGATATAACCGAAGGAACCTGATAGCTTTTAAAAGGAGTGGTTAAAGCTCCGCATTTTAAAAATATCTGTTTTTAAAATTAACCGAGTGGTTTCTTTTAAATTGTTCCAACGATTTAAAACTTTGGTTTATTTTCTTTGCATTATAGATAATGCGTCCCATCATTAACCTATCATTACAGAAAACAACGAAAATATGACATCCTCTTATGCCATCTGCATTCGCCACTGGGTCCCGTCATCACCCGTTAGGTTACTTAACTAACGACAGAGCGGGGACTGGGCTAGCGCGGGAGTAAAACATAAGTGACGTCTAAAATAGCTATCATATATATAGATATTTTACATTCGTCTGACGCAATGATATACATTCCAGAACACAGATAAACTTTATTGGATTTGCTAGCAATCTGTATTTCTTTTGAGCCTGCAAGAAAAGACAGATTACACAGTTGTGATGAATAGCCATTACCCCACCCAAGATCCCTACGGGTACGGCAAACTACCCGCCCGGCAGTTTGTGTACCCCACCTTGGATCTGTCCTAGGAGCAAAAACAGTAAAATGAAATAATACAACGGTGGCTACAACCGCAACCTGGATGTGCCCCGCAAAATAATATTACAACAAATTACATTTACAACAAATGAATTAAATAATAACCCATTGCTAAACCCCGGCTATACACCACAACAGTCCAATTACAGTTCATATGCACAAACAGATAAAACCATTACAGAAATGTGCAACCCCCTGCCAACCGACATACTAGCAGTTAGGGGAGGTTTACGAACACATTATACAATCACAGATATAATCCAATATGCAAATACTGTACAATTTCGATCGATTAAACACCATTAATATTGCTCCAATACTGCTCTGTAAAACTGAAACCTGAGCAAATATTAAAAATTCCAGAAAATACCAAATATCACAGGGGACCCAGACAAAAAATTTGGGTTCATGACCCGGCAACTCGGCGGCGGAACCGCGGCGGATCGGTGGGATCCGCCGCGCTTCCACGGCTCTTTAGCCGAGTCATGGGCCCAATTTTCTTGGGTGTTCTCCTATATGCTTTTCAAGCTTTCTGAACATCCCTGAAAAATTTTTGGACTTCATTTAAATTTTGACAGAAACTTGACAGTTTGGGGTTTTCCGGTTTCACTATTTTTTTTGTTCGAAATTCGTACAAATTTGCAATTAAGTTATTTATTGTTTAGCGAGGCTCTGATACCACTGTAAGTCGATGTACTACACCCCAATACTTGTGGGGAGGCGGAATTTTCAAAAACGAACTTGTTTAGTGAACAAACATCGACGAACCGCTTGAATCGAAGCTAAACGATAACAAAACAAACATATAGTTGTTCTAAACTACTATGCTTAGGGATTATACCAATCGAACCAAGTCCTTCGTCTTTACGATCTCCTCCTCCTCCTCGGCCTTCTCGAAGTAGTAGATGATCCACCCGAGAGCTTTACTCCAAGCTTAGCCTCTAAACATGAGGCAACTAAACTTCTTTAAGTGCTAATCAAAGAAGCTAGGTGTAATATAGAGAGGGTTATGGATTAATTAGTCTTACTAATCCTTGTACTCAACTCATGAGAGGGGAGGATTAGTCTTTGAATAGGGAGAGCTTTGAGGAGAGAGAAGATGATGATAATAATGAAATGAGAATAGTGAGTGAAGATGATATATATCAAGCATTTCTTTTTATCAAGAAAAGAAAAAATCTCAATTTAACAACCATGCTTGATAATATCTAGTAATGATTCATTATAATGATAAAAGACATGTATGAATCATCTAGGTGACTCACTAATCACAATCATTCTATATGCCACCTTAACCTCCTTAGTCACCACCTTCTAGAAGCTTCTCGCACAATTACGAGAACGCCCCTCCTTTCCGCAAAAATACGGAAAAACTTTAGACTGTAAAAATCCAATAACCAGATACCAGTAACTGGCTTAAACCAAAGCCGACTGGTAAAAACTGTCCGAAAGTCGTACGCGCGTAAACGCACGTATGCGTCCGAACCCTTGTCGTAAAACCATACGACCTTTATATCGTTTCGCCTGGAGTAGGGAAACTCTCTGTGTGGGACTCTAGAGACTCGACTACTACGCTGGCAGTGGGTTTAACCACAGACCGCAAGCGGCACTAGCTGTACGTAACGGTCCCCAGGTAGATGTCGATAAGAAGGCCGATGAGGAAACCCATCCGAACTCCTACTGAGTCTGATGTGACAATCTTCATACAGTCCGGTCCGTTCGTCCAAGACTATCGCATATCGGGCCTAAGGGGCGGCAAGCGTCAGTCCCCTAATAGCGGTATAAGTCGTGTCGGAGGGAAGCCCATTACACCCTGAGAAACTACTGGAACCTACCAGCAAATCTCGCTTGCCCTGGCCAGGGACTTTGCGTAATGGCTCTCTGACACAGCGCGATATCTACTCACAATACCGGGAGGGACGAATCCTGTCTAACCGCCACTGCCTCCAAGTGCTCGGGACTGCACCCAACTACTACCTGTTTGCACGACTCCTTTGAGCCGTGGTAGGGTAGCAATCTAAGAACAGTGGGACACACTCGAGGCGAAGTAGCAGTGTCAAGTCTGCGGACTATGCTGTACTCATGTCACCTGGGAACTGTTCACTGACGACTGGTATAAAACCAACCAACAGTTCCCTGTGAGTCCTGTCCGGTGTACCCGTAACCTAACGAGCACCTGTATACTATCTCCAGTACGACGTACTGACGGCTGTGGGACAGACCATCTCCCCAACTGGGATGAGAAGCGTACATACTAGTCTACTCCGGAGTATCGATGCTCTGTCTCGATAATCCAACGACTAGGGACCTGAATAAGGATGTGCTTGTAGACTACCCAGCCCCCACTAATGTGACTGCCATCACAACGCTGGTAGTCAAGCAAGATCCTAAGAGCTCTATCAATACGTATACTCACATATTAAGATAGAAAAACCAAGTAGCATACTACCATGTTTAGCAAGACTGTTATATACATGTGAATATCCCAAGCTTCCATTAAGTAATATACAAACTAGTATGATACAGTAATGGCCTTCTAGGGCATAAACACTAACAGCCCTCTTGGATGTGGTATGATGGAAATCAAAGCACAGTGGGAATCACACAAGACTCTATGTCGATCTCGGGTCAACAGACAACTCTGTACCAGTGTCACCGGAGAACTGCCATCTGACGTATGGTATAATACCATCTGGGAGTTCTCGGCGAGTCTGTCCAGTGTACCCAGTCTCCACTGAGCACCCGTAAACCATCCTTGATGTCAAACACCGATGAATATGGGATCATCCATCACCCATCATATGGGTCAAGATGCGTATACGCTAGTCTACTCTGGTGTATCGATGCCCTTTCTCGATATACCCTCGACTAGGAACAGTTATAGGATGTACTCGTCGACTACCGTGGCCCCACAAGTATGATCTCATCATAGTCCCAGTAGTCGAGTACATATCCTAAGGGCTTTATCAACATGCAATATAGAGACAATCAGAGTACATGTTAAGATAAAGTACAACCAGATAGCATTCTATCATGTCGAGCAAGAAAGTCCTCCTTATATATGTCCTAGCATCCACTACAATATACATCGTATGTACAGTAATGGCCTCTAGGGCATACATATAACTAACAGTATGATATATTCTGCACCTTATTCGATAAGGAAAGGACCGAGATCCCTTCACCGATAGTGACTCCTTTAGCAATAACTGGCAGATGCTACACACTCGGTTTGTCTTTTGGTTGCTTTTAAGTGTTTTTGCTTTGTACAGTGATATATATGATATATCCCGCACCTCATTCGACGAGGAAAGGACCGACGATCCCTTCACCGGGAGTGACTCCTTTAGCAAAACTAGAAAAGCCTCAGAAACACTCCATTTTCAAAATCATTTGATTCTACAACGATATCAAGTTCATTACGCAATAGGTTTTCAGAAAAACCTGTCGTAGCCCTCCGTCATTTCAGATAAGTACTAGTTAGTATTCGTGCTGCGGTAGTTTGGCATTCGTCAAGGCGTAGTGTACGGTAGCTAACTAGTATTTATCTGTTTATGCATATGATGCAGATTGGATTAGGGTATTCGTACGGCGTTGTTTGGCATTCGTCAAGGGTCGTACGGGTGGGTTTAATTCAATCAAGAAATGTAAGGGTTGAACTTGACTAGTGGACTATGGGTTGTTTGGCATTCGTCAAGGTCATAGAACACTAGGGGTAAAATATTATCGGGAATTTCAAGTGTTGAAATTTGCAATGAGATTGCATACCTTCTATGAGATAGTTGGATCCCGATACCCGCTGCGAGTAAGAGTTACTCCTGGGAGAGTTTTATACATTACAATTAGTCGATCAAGTAGGTGTCTAGAAAGGTGTCAACGGGGTTACGCCTCTGGGAAAACGAGGTTTACATTAATTAGGTTCGTGCAAAAGCACGGGGGACCTCCCTCAAAGTACCGACACTGGCCTGGCTGAAAGATTGGCGAACTTGTAGCGTGCAATTAATCCCGGCTAGTCTTTCCTTTTAGGGTTTGAAGGAAGATTTGATAAAAAGCAGTGGGAGCCATCCTGATTAGATAAAATAATAACCAATCTATTCTTGCAAGAGCGCACGCTGAGTGTTTTCTTCTCTCTCTCTCCAGGTAGCGACCATATCACGCCTTATTCAAGATAATAATACGGATATTTTGACCGAACCCGCTTGTTATACTGAGCTGGGGAACGTTGGTCCCACTCCAACTTATAATTGTTATAAGACAGAGCAGTAAATAGGGGAATACCAGGATTCCCATGCCGCCCAAACGAAGAAAGTGCATGTTGATGCATCATCTTCGGGTGTGTTCGTTACAAAGAACCGTTTCTCTGTATCCTCTACGTCCTGGGTATTTGATACCAGATCAGGATCCCAGATATGTAATCTGTTACATAGGGCTACAGAAAGGTAGAGAACTGAGAACGGGTGATAAGTTTCATGAGACAGAAAACGGGGCAAGTGTTGCAGCCAAGTCTGTTGGTCACTGTCACCCTGTATTACCAATACAATGATTCTGAACGAATGTTATTAGATACCGAACCTGATATACAAAATCATATCAGTCTCTTTGTTAGTGAAGAAATGATAAAATTTTGTATTGTTGGATAATGTTTTGAACATTTCCTATATCAAAAGTTGATCGGTTCAGGCACGTTATCTAAAAGCATTGATGTTCTAAATCAAACAACAGTTCTTAGTATACGGAACACACACAAGAGGAAGAGTTCAGACATGAACAGATCCTTCTTGAGGCATTGTAGACTAGGTCATATCAATGCGACCCGACTGGCTGAAGTTACATTTAGATGCATATTTAAATCAGTTTGAATTTACATCTTGTGAAACTTGCTAGTCATGTCACAAAGATAAGATGACTATAGCTTTGTTTATTGGAAACAGAGAAAGAGTTAATGAACTCTTGGGACTGATACATGATGATGTATGTAAGGTCTCCTGTCTACACATGCCAGGACTGGTTCTTTATACTTCATTATATTCTCTGATAATCTCTCAAGATTCAGTCATATGTTCCTGTTGAAACATGAGTCCGAACCTTTTGAGATATTCACAGAATATGAGCGAGAAGTAGAGAACCAAAATACAGGTATAAGTATTATGTCCTATGATGAGATCAGGGAGGAGAATACTTGTGCATGGAATTCCTGGACTATTCTAAAGGAGAATGAGATTCTCTCTCAGCATTATTCCTCCGTATACACCATATCACGATGGTATATCAGGGCGGAGCAATCACACCCTATATGATAAGGTGTGCTCTATGATGAGTACTATTGAGATTCCTATTTCCTTTTAGGAGTTATGCACTTAAGAAGTTGCATACCTATTGAATAGGGTTCGAATCAAATCTGTTGCCTACCACTCCATATGAGATATGGTATAGGAAAAGCCCATGTCTTAAGCTAGTTAAGATTTGGGGTTGTCCGGCCTATGTATAAAAGCAAAATCCGGACAAGCTCGAGGCAAGGTCAGTTATGTAGAACTGGAAAAGTTCCATCTATACAAACTGCAGCTGATGATTTGATAGAACCAAAGGATTCAGTAGAAACCAACGAACCTCAGCCTCTCCACCGATCTAGTAGGGTTCCTCACCCACCTGAGAGATACTTCTGTTTCTCTATGACAGCCGGAGCGAGGATTGCATCATGAGATGATGACCCAACTAGTTTCGAGCTGGCCATCAGGAGTGGGACCCTGTAAGAATGGCTGGATTCTTAGTTATCTGAGATGGAATCCATATACACCAACAAAGTATGGACTTTGGTTGCTATATTTGAAAGGTTAAATCCCCATCAGGAGCAAGTATATCTTGAGAAGATTACTTGGTGTAAATGGAAAGGTTGAGACTTTCAAAGCTAGACTTGTTAAAGGTTTTCGTCATCGACCAGGCGTGGATAATGATGAAACCTTTTTCCAATGGCTATGCTTAAGTTCATCCAGATCCTACTTGCCACGGCTACATACCATGACTGTGATATCTGGTGGTTGGGTGTCATGACAGCTTTTCTAAATGATGTTTTAGAAGAGTGAGTCTATAAGTACACAGCCAGAGGACTTCGTAGACAGTGGGAGCAGCGGAAATGTGTGGAAGATGCTTTATAGGATAAAGCAGGCATCGCGGAGATGGAACATCTGTTTTGATGTGTTGGTCAAAGAGTTTGACATCATCAAAATGGTAGATGAACCTTGTATAAACAAAAAGGTAGTAGGGAGTATGGTGGCGATCCTCGTAGAGTACGTGGATGACATACTCTTGATAGGGAAGGAGTTTCCTATGCTACGCTCGATCAATCTCCGCTTATCACAATGATTCTCCATATAGGATCAAAGTGATACCTCCTAAATCCTGGGTTTTGGATCTATGAGATAGATCTAAATGGATATTAGGATACTCACTAGTTGTAGTGAGATGGTATCAATCGATCCTGGGGAGAATCACTGGAAAGGTTCTGGGGTGATAAAGATGACTGAATGTCAGTCACAGGCATTGTATTTACCCTCAGTAAAGGGACGGTATGTTGGAAGAGTTCCAAGCTAGATACCGTGGCATACTAGACGATAAATGCTGGATACATCGCTACTTAAGATGCTACCAAAGAGGTTGTTTAGGTGTATATTGGTTCATGAGATGAACTACGTTCCTACCATTGTGAGACAATGGAGTTGTGGCTTGTGCCAAGGAATGCAGGTCCCATCAGTAATCTAGACATATTCTAAGGCAGTATCACCTGATCATGGAGATGGTTGAGCTCCAAGAAGATCGAGGTTAGGAGAGTAGACTCAGAAGATAACACGGCGGATCCACTCATGAAGGCCTATTCCCAGAGAGAGACTTTTATGGGATGGTTGAGTATGAGATACTACAACCACTGCTATCAGATGGCCCTAGTGCAAGTGGGAGATTGTTAGTTATATGTATGCCCTAGAGGCCATTACTGTACATTGGATGTATATTGTAGTGGATGCTGGGACATATATAGGGAGTACTTTCTTGCTCGACATGATAGTAAGCTATCTGGTTGATCTTTACCTTAACGTGTACACTAATTGTCTCTCTGTTACATGTTGGTAAAGCCCTTAGGATGTGTACTTGACTATCTGGACTATGATGCGGATCATACCAGTGGGGACATGGTAGTCCAAAAGTACATCCTTCAAAGTCCCTAGTCGTGGGTGTATCGAGACGGGGCATCGATATACCAGTGTAGACTAGCGTATACCTTCTCGACCCATACAGATGGGCGATGGATGACCCCATATCCATTGGTGTTTGACATCAGAGATGATATACGGGTGCTCAGTGGATACTGGGTACACTGGACGGACTCGCCGAGAACTCCCAGATGGTATTATACCTTACGTCAGATGGCAGTTCTCTGGTGACACTGGTACAGAGTAGTCTGTTGACCCGAGATCGTCATAGAGTCTTGTGTGGTTCCCACTGTGCTTTGATTTCCACTTTACCACGTCCAAGAGGGCGGTGCAAAACGGTGGTTTTTGGGTACAGTCCCGAATCACATGGAAGCAATGAGCGATAGGAGGGGATTCGTCTCTCCCGGTATAGGGAGTTGATGTTGCGCTGTGTTCGCTTGGCTATAACCGGAAATCCCTGGCCATGGTTGCTGAGATATACTGGTAAGTGTTACCAGTTGTTTCTCGAACTGTTATAGACCTCATATCGACACGACTTATCGAGCTATTGGGGTCTGACGTTTACCACCCCTATGCGAGATATGCGACATATCAGACGATCAGACCGGACTGTACGGTAAGTGTTACTGGTTGGATTCACAGGAGTGTGAGCGGGATTGCTCGTCGATCTTCTGATCGCTCAATACCCGGGTGGCCGTTACGTTTAGCAGACCGCTTGCGGCTTGTGGGTGTTTGATATCATCATCACCTGCTGCCGGCGTATTGACGAGTCTTTAGAGTCCTACACAGAGGTTTCCTGGCTCAAGCGAAACGAAATAGGAGCGCATATGAGATATGTGCGGGACCGAGAATAATGCGTGTATGTGATACCGTATCCCATTCTCGCGATGAATGTATCGATATGGTTGTATGCGATATAACCTAGTTATCGAATCAAGGATTGATTCGATAAGCCGATACATTGGATATTAGTCGGTCATATGCGATATGTCCGGATCGTTAAATCATGTGTTGATTTGATGATTTAATGCACAATTATATATTTGATATATTACTTTGCATTAACTAGTATTGGTTCACTTTAAATGGATTTTCTCACTTGCATTGCACAAGTTGTATATGTGATGTACTTTTGTGCACTTGATTGTATCATGTTTGATGATACATTATTGCTAGGGTTTTTGTGTAAAGATTTAAACCTTGGTTAAGTAAATGGTTAGGGTTTTTATTTTATCATTCATTTATCTTTTTAATTTAGATTAAAAAGAAATGGCAAAAGAAAACAAAATGGTTTCTTTCTTTCTTTCTTTCATGAAGCTTGTTGAAGCTTCATGAAGCTTTGACCCAATGTGACCACTTTGTCTTCATCCTTAACCCTAACCATTCATCTAACCTTAGTCAACTCTCTACACATAACCATGGTTCATATTATGATAAGTATTCATTTTTCTTTTGGATTTAATTAACTTATCATAATAATATCATCGTCTTCTTCTTCTTCTTTAAGATGAAGAAGCTTGATTCCATCAATGGTGATTTGATGAAAAGAGTGAGAAATCCAATTCTAAAGTGAACCCACCTCCTATTTCTTCATCCTCTACCTCTTGCCAAGTAGTATAGGGTGTTTCCTTCACAAGTTTTCATGGCTTGGTGAAGTGGGAGCTTGATCTTGTGATGCTTCGACGTAGATCATCTTCGGCATCGTTGTCGATGACCTAGCCCGCCCATTTTTCCGATGAAGCCGACGCTCGAGCCCGGGATTCGATTTGGACAGCGAGGAGACTTCATTGCGGAGCTATGGAGGTGGAGGACCGGATCTACAAAGGTTGTATTTCCGTTTACTTAGTTAAGTTGTTAACTAGTTTCTTTTTCGCCTAAATTTCTAGTTAACGATCCGTATTAGGGTTTCTCGGCACCCGTAAAATTTGAAATTGGCATGATTGATGTCTTGTGAGACCTTATTAGCGTGCCTAGGAACCCAACATGAGCGTGCCTCGAGTTTGTCCGCATGCTGCTTTTTAACAAAAGCTGGACATCCCCATATCTTCAGATATTGAAGATGGGGTTTCTTCCCATACCACATCTGATATGGTGTGGTAGGTACAGTCTTGGAGGGAACCTTGTTCAAAAGATATGCAGCTGATTCTAGTGCATAACCCTAGAAGGATCGCGGTAACTCAGCCTTACTCATCATGGAACGAACCATATCCAATAGGGTTCGATTCCTCCATTCCGATACACCGTTGTGCTGTGGTGTGTATAGAGGAGTAAGCTGAGAGAGAATTCCATTCTCTTTTAAGTAGTCCAGAAACTCGGTACTCAAGTATTCACCACCTCGATCAGATCTCCGTGTCTTGATACTTTTGCCTGTTTGTTTTTCAACTTCATTCTTGTATTCCCGAAATTTCTCAAAGGCCTCGGATTTATGCTTCATCAAGAAGACATGTCCATACTTAGAGAAATCATCTGTGAAAGTAATGAAGTATGAATAACCACTTCGTGCATGTGTAGACATTGGACCACATACGTCACTGTGTATGAGTCCGCTTGCTATTTCTCCGTGTCCAGTGAATGGAGTCTTTGTCATCTTTCCTATGAGACAAGATTCACAAGTGGCATAAGACTGATACTCGAACGGATTCAAGCATCCCTCTTTATGTAACTTTGTTAACCATGTCTCATTAATATGACCCAGTCTACAATGCCATAAGAAAGCCTGATTTATTTCCAGAGACTTTCTTTTAAGTGTGTTCTGGACACTGAAAATCTAAGCTTGATTCAATACGTATATCCTGTTTTCTAATGTACCTTACCCAATCAGAACTTGATTTAGGTGGATGTGGACCACATCGCTTACAAAAGTAAAATCATATCCTTCCTTAGAAAGTAAGGATACAGATATGATATTACAAGTCGGACCTGGTACATACAAACAGTTACATAGAATCAATATCTGCCCAGTTGTCAGTCCATGATGATATTCCCCTACGGATTCAGCATTCATGCTCATTCCGTTAGCAACCCTGAGAGTCATATCACCTATCTTGATAACCCTACGGTTTCTCAGAGCCTGTAACGAATTACAGATGTGAGATCCTGATCCGGTATCCAATACCCAGGAAGTAGGGTTAACTAACATATAGTTCTCTATCACAAACACACCCGAAGCCGAAGCCACAACATGCTTCAAATCCTGGCTACTGGCTTTGCTAGCCCTACAATCCTTCTGCCAATGTTCATTCCCGTAACAATAGGAACATCCCTCTTTTACTACATCCAGCCCCGAAACTTTTTCCCTTCCCCTTCCTTCTACTTCCCTGGTTTCTTTCAGGGTGGAAAGTAGAGACTGTAGAATCAAGTCAGTATCTGACCCGTTCTTCAACGTGGTCTTCAGGTCCGTGAACTCAAAATAGCTGGTCTCTGTAAGGACGTTGCCCCTTACAGATGACCCGATAGCCAACCTCGCTTGATGCAATTCGTTCGAGGTCTCATATCTTGTGATATGAGATTGCTCTTCATATAAATCTTTGTTATGGAGGAAGATAGAAACTAAGTCCATCTTCTCGTGCTGCCTCTGGTATGCACCATCAACTGAGTCTAACACGAGGCACTTGGCTTTCGCACAGTCCTTTTCCAATGTCTTACGGATATCAATATCCGTGACAGGGAAAACTGGTCCTGAGAAGGCAAGGGCTTGATTAGTTAAGAGGTGTCCCATCTTGTTATGGGCAATGGACATCTGGATAGACCTTTGCTTGTCATAACAGTCAGATTCAGTCGTTTTATTATCTACATGTAACCTATGCGTGGTCACTGGGTCGCTGCAATTAAGAGAGAGAGAAGAAAACACTCAGCATGATGCTCTTGCAAGTTTAGATTGGTTTTTAATTTATCTAAACAGGATGGCTCCCATTGCCTCTCGAATCCCTCCTCAATCCAAAAATGTAGAATTAGTCGGGATCAATCTCACCGTACAATACTTGCTTAACCATTCAGCCAGGCCAGTGTCGGTACTTCGAGGGAGGTTTTCCAACGCTTTCGTGAAGTTCCTTAATTAAAGAACCTCTTTTTCCTAGGGGCGTGTCCCGCTAAAACCTTTTTAGACACATACTTGGTTTATAGCATTGATCGTTAAGTGAGAAAGTTCCCGAGGAGTAGTTTATACTCACAATAGGATCGGGATCCAAATATCATCGTGTGATAAAACTGAAGGAATCCTACCTGAATCATCACACTCCAAATGGTATGCCGCACTAGCAAGTTTCAGTTTCTTTAGAAACTCCCGATGTGGATTTTTGCCCCATGCTCTTATGACCTTGACGAAGGCCAACATATCATAAGTCACATGTCAAGTTCTACCCGTCATTATCCAGGTTAATTTTAACCCACCCGAACATACCCTTGACGAAGGACAAAATAGTAGTACGACTGTCCCAAACCAATGCATCTACCTATGCTATAGATAAATATTCAATAGCTGTTGGAGATAGTGCCCTCAGAGTCAATTATTGGATCACTGGCACGTGATTGCAATGATTGAGGGAGGACCTATCCCGGTAGGACAGTCTTACTCGAGATGATAGTATGCTATCTGGTTTATCTTTATCAACGTGTACTGCTTTAGGTGACCTGACATGTCGCTATTACACGTTGATAGAGCCCCTAGGATTCTTGCTTGACTACCAGCAGTATGATGGCGATCATATACGTGGGAGCTGGTAGTCTATAAGCACATCCTTAAAAGGTCCCTAGTCGTAGGAGTTTCGAGACAGGGCATCGATACTCCATTAGTAGACTAGTGTATACAGTCAAGACCCCGACGAGGGGCGGTGGCCGGTCTCACAAGCCACTGGTGTCAGTTGGTTCACCCAAGATGTATACAGGTGCTCATTGGGTTATGAGTACACCGGACAGGACTCGCCGGGAGCCTGCTAGTTGGTCTTATACCAGACGTCAGATAGCAGTTCCTTGGTGACATGTGTACAGGTTAGTTCATCGACCTGGGGATCGTCATTTGTCTCGTGTGAGTTCCCACTGTACTTTGATTACTACCCTACCACGGCTCAAAGGAGTCGTGCAAACAGGTTTTAGTTGGGTACAGTCCCGTCCCCCATGGAGGCAGTGAGCGGATCTTCAGGGGTTCGTCTCTCCCGGTATTGGGGGTGAGGTCGCGCTGTGTCTAGGAGAGCCATTACGCAAAGCCCTCGGCCGAGGCAGGAGATTTACTGGTAGGTATTCCAGTAGTATCTCAGGGCGTTCTGGGCTACACTCCGACACGACTTGTACCACTTTTGGGGTTATGACTTTTACCAACCCCCTAGGCCCGACATGCGATGCTCATAGACGAACGGACCGGACTGTACGGATATTGTCACTGACAGGCTCAGTAGGGTGTCAGGATGAGTTCGCTCATCGACGTCCCTTTTGGTCAATAGCTGGTGGCCCGTCACATATTGGCTAATACCTCTGACGTGCTAGTGGTTAAATCCACAGCCATTGTATTGACGAGTCTTTAGAGTCCACCACACTTTCAGTTACTCAAGCTTTCAGGCGAAACGCTGTAGAGGCCGTATGGAGATATGGAAGGGTCCGATCAGATACGTGTGATATTGCACGGATCAGGATCGGACAGTTTTGTACTAGTGGTCGTATAGTTATATGGCATGGTTCGATCTGATACGTGCGGTATTGCACGTCTCAGGATGGAACGGATATTACTAGCCGGCTTTGGCTTAAGCCGGTTCTAGTTTAGTACAGTGTAGATTTTGTCTCATTGCATTTGTATCCGGTCGAAATACAGATGCGGGTGTGTATGCACAGTATCGGGGTTTTCCTGGAATTCATTACGGGACCAGTTTTCTGGAGTTGCCAGTTTGCATTCCGTTCCGGCCGGTTTTCCGCTGTTCTTTCCCGGCCGGACTTTTCTGATGGAGGGGGTAATTTGCAGTTTTGCAAATTACATTTGTGGAGGGGGTTTCATGCATTATGAGGCATTATGATGGTTTAAGCATCTTTTCTTTTTCCTTCATAATGGTTTGCATTAATGTGATTTGAAGGGGTATGGGTTGATTAAGGTGTTGATGTGAGTTTTTGCTTTATGGTGTGGTCACCTCTTCTCTTCTCGTACAAACACCTCCCTTCATGCTACACATTGATCTCTCCACCATTCTCAAATAGATGAGGCCGGCCACTATTTTGGTGAGAAGGGAAAAAATGAGAGAGGTTCATTTGGTGTTGGAAATTAATCATACATCTCATTTTTCATTGCTACCAAAATCCCCAAGTTCTTTTCTCAACCTCATTCCTCCATCAAAGGCAACAAACCCCAAATGAGACATAACCTCTACACTACAAATTCTACAGCATATCTTGAGCATGTCGAGTTGCCGGCTTCATGCCCGAGTTGCCTCGGTATCGAGGCGGGAGCCCGTAAAAGACGCAGGCGATGTGGTGCCCTTCCGGCGAGGAGGCGACGATGTGGAGGCAAGACTTTCCGCGGGAGATCGGGACGATGACGAGAAGACCGGAGGACTCGGATCACTCGGTATACTTCTCTTCCCATCTCTTGTTAGCTAGCATAGGTTAATGGTTAACGATCCGGGTTTTCATTGTCCGCGGTAGCGCCGGTTTCCGAGTAAGGAAAAATTTTGATTCCGCATTTTGGCCTCGGTAAGACGGCCGGGGCGCTGCCGTGGCACAACATGGTATCAAAGCCACGCCATTAACCTTACCTAGCTTGTTCTAATGTGTTTTGCTTATCCGATCGACCGAAATTCCTAAAACCACGTTTTTGCTCACATCAGTTTTCTGTTGAAATTTTTTGATGTCTAAAAATTTTTCAGGTTGTAAAAATCTAATGTACTGGAAATTTTAAGACTTCTGTGAAAATTCGACAGTGTAAGTCGATCAGTGGAGCGCGGAACCGCGGCCAAATCCCACCTTGGGCCGCGGTTCCGCCGCACTCTACTGTGCTCACTTTGTCCAATTTACACAGTGGCCTTATGGGCTTAATTTAGGGGTTTTGGGATATTAAATTTGGGCCCAGTTTCTCTGTGAGTGCTACAGTATTTCTTGGGGGCCCACTTGTTAATAGTTTGATCGATCGGATATTTTTAAACACATTATTCCACAGTATTTACATTATATCTGCGACCGTGAATGTCACTTGATCGGTAAATCCTGTCTAACTGCTATAGCCCGGTTAGACGGATTTGCGAACGTGACTTTCACGTTGATGTTCTATGTTTATGCTGTGTTGTTGCGGATCGGTCGTGGGGGATAGCCTGGATGCAATGCTAGTACAGTTTTGTTGTATTATGTACATTTGATATTGCGGGGCGAGCGTCCGACATGTGGACTGCCGTCACTGCCTGTTTGTATTATTCTTTTGGGGCACGACCTGGTTGCGGTCGATATACCCGGTGTATGTATATTTTACTTTCTGTACTAGGATTACCCCGCGGAGGGGTGCACGGATAGCCGGGTTCTAGAGGGCAACGGGCCCGCATCTCATGGCATTGAGACGGAGGGGGCTTCACTCTAGGATTGGCGGGCTATTCGCCGCACTCGTAGGGGGTACAGGTTGACCCAGGAGGGGTGCCCAAGTTACCGGATTCCATGAAGTGTTGGGTGGTCCATTCACGGAGCTGAAGGGGGCTGCCTCGCTTCAGGTTTTGGCGGGTGACTTGCCGCGCCCGTAGGGGTCTAGGATTTCATTGCACAGGCTATCCACACGACCAGGGGAACGTCGGGTTTCAGCAGCGGCTCTGTGAAACCCGGGGCTTCCAGATATCTGTATTGTTCTGTGATGCCGTACATTTCTGTGTTGTTGCATTTTATCACGCCTTGAGCGAAAATAATATATTGGTATATATATATTAGTAGATGTTGTATATGTTTTGCATCCGCGCTAGTCCAGTCCCCGCTCTGTCGTTAGTTAAGTAACCTAGCGGGTGATGACGGGACCCAGTGGCGAATGCGGATGGCATATACGTACATCAGTATATTTTCGTTCTTTGTGGTGTGATCCATTGATGGGACTGCATTGATTCGGATCAATGCAAGCTAAACAAACCTATTCTGATGTTGTTGGAACACTTTTCAAAAAGCTGTTATTGCAAGGACGTTCACTTTTGTTTTGCATCGTGGTATTCATTTGGAATATCCTGCTCCTCAGTCGACGAGGCAAGGGCCGAGATCCCTTCACCGGGAGTGACCCCTTGGACAGAAGTTTGCGTCAGGGCATTAACCTCACTATAGCCGATTACCTTTGCTTTGCACCGTGGTATTCAGTTAGAATATCCTGCACCTCATTCTACGGGGAAAGAGCCGAGATCCCTTCACCGGGAGTGACCTCTTTAGTAAAGGTTTTCGTCACTATATTTTTATAAAAGTTATCCAGTTCCTTCAACGATATCAAGTTCATTACGTTAAAGGTTTTCGCCAGAAACCATTCGTAGCCCTCCGTCATTTCGGATTAGTATTGCATAGTATTCGCGCTACGTTTGTCGTTGCTATTCGCCGAGGCGTAGTGTGCGGTAGCTCTGTAATGCTTTCTGTCGCATGGATATGTGGATTGGTTAGGACAGTCGTGCGACTTTGTTGATTATTCGTCAAGGGTCGTGCTGGTGGGTTTAACGCAATCAAGATAATGACGGGTTGAACTTGACTAGGACCTTTTGATTTGTTGATTATTCGTCAAGGTCACTTGGGTCCTAGGGGTAAAAATCACATCGGGAGTTTCAAAAGAACTGAAACTTGCCAGGCATGCGCATACCTTCTGGAGTGTGGTGACTTGAGTGGATTCCGTCAAGTTATCATGCGATGATAGTTGGATCCCGATTTCCACTGATGAGTTGGTTTACTCCTCGGGTGATCCCGACTAATTCTTCTTTCAGGTTTGGAGGAGAATTTGAGGTACAGTGGGAGGTTTCATGATTAGATAAAGTGATAACCATTCTGATCTAGGTTAGAGTGCACGCTGAGTGTTTCTTTTCTCTCTCTCTATCGCAGCGACCATTGACCCGACCCTAAGACTATGACTCAGTGACCAAGTTGACCAAACCTTCTTAACACAGGCTTTTGGATTGTCAGAGTTGCAAACCTCATTGCCACTCCTACTTTTACCCTTTTCTCCAGGACACCCCGTATTACTTCGAACGTCCACTTCCATTGGAAAAAACCATCGTATGGTTATATACGAACTCGAAGGACTTCGAGGATGGTTTCTGGTTCTGGAGAAAACGAATAGGATTATTCAGTTGTCTTTTCTTTTCACCTTCTCTCATTGCGAGTACTCCTTGGTTTAGGAGATAGTACACCTATTACACAAATTGGATAGTCTTCTTCCAAACCTTAGGCTGGTGCCGAACGGTGGGGAATGAAGAAAACCAATTAGCATAACGATGGTGTGCAGAAGGTATTAAGATTAAGACAAAGCAAGGGATTAGTAAGAGGGCAAAGTAAAATGCGACTGATATTCACGACCAAACCAAGTATTTCTTCGCCAATCCTAAATCACCTTTGTATTTCTCCAGGACACTCCGTATCACTACGAAGATCCACAGTTTATTGGATACTCCATCGTATGGTTATATACGAACTCGAAAGGAACTTGTTCCAGTTCGGGGATGGATTCTGGTCCGGGAGAAATAGGAATAAGGTTTTTTCGGTTGTCTTTTATCTTCACCTTCTCTCGCTTTGCGAGTGCTCCTAGGATTAGGACTGTACACCCTTTATGCTTATTGGATAGTCTTCTTCCAAACCATAGGCTGGTGCCGAATGGTAGGGAAGGAAGAAAACCATTTGGCCTAAAGCGGTGTGCAGACGGTAATGACTAAAGACATATAAAGGGATTTGGACAGATGGCAAAGAGATATACGGTTACAATTGTGAATCTGGATAATGGAAGAGGCATTACTAAGAATACTGGAATACCCCACCGAAACATTTCAATGTTTCAGTTTCACTGCGTACTGTTAAAAGAAAACTGATTTCCCGATTAGATACTTACTCCAGGGTATGTATTTACCAGGTATGATTCTCACATCTGTATGGTTTTACAGATGATGAGTGGGAGTAAGTTATTGGGAATAGGGTGATCATCCTCATTATATCGGGATTCGTTGTAATCGGTGATATTTGAGGAGATCATCTAGGCTGTTTGCCGGTCGGCGAATATTTGGTTTTGAATATCCGCTGTTGTGCACCAATTTCAAGTTGATATATCTGTACGTCTATTTTCATAGAGTGAGATATACCTTTTGATATTATGTCGATGACATTTACCTATATCAGTGGATGGTTAGGTAAGGAGCATTAAACAGCGGTGTAATTCTTCTTAACCATAAGTACAGTTTTCAACCTACGACGCACAGTGAAAGAGTTGTTAGACTCAGCGGACTTATACAGAGTATTGTATGTTGTCCAGTGTCCATTAGGACAGAGGGGTTGGTCCTCATACTATATTCTATTTACTTTTAACTTCTCTAGTTCTTAGACATGTGTTTCGAAGGAACACAGGGTCTAAGTTTTGAGGAGTTATAGGTATTTGAATAGAGTAGAGAACCATGTGTAGCAAGTATCGGGATTCTTCAATGTAATCGAAGATATAGATACTTGTGTATGGTGTTCAGTTGATAGTAATGATCAAGAGAACTTGCTTCTCTTTCAGGTTACTCATAATTGGAAGCACTCCTAAGTTGAGTAACGCTGATCGGCCTCCTTCCATTTAGTTGACATGCACTGGAGACAGCTGCATGATTTGAATCTGGTTCAATTAAATTGGTGCCTCTGGTTCTATATTGGATATAGAACAGTTCATATCTTAACGATGTTAAGGTACGGGGAGTTGTCCGGCTTATGCTTAAAACCAGACACTGGGCAATTCAAGGCACGTTTCTGTAATGGCTGTTTGTGGGTTGACCCAGGCTATGACGAGGGTTGACTTTCTACCATCTGGGAGATGAATAGTAATATTGTTCTAGACTCGCCACAGTTTTAATAAAAATGGATTTTTTCAGAAAACAGTAGTGGGAGTATGGTAGAACTGGAAGTGATTCCAGAACCGCAAACGATTACTGAAGATTTGATAAGAACCTAAAGATTCAATCTTGTTTGACATTCCATTGGCCACTCCGCAGATATGATGGGTAACCTCAGGCACTCGAGAGGTACTTCGGTATGCTCAAGCACGGTGGCAGGGAGGTTCTTGTTTACCCACACTTGCCAATGTTGTTGTTCCAGGCTGCGAGACCCGGCAGGAGGATGAGTATAGCGTCGTTCTAAACTAGTTTTAGAAGTGCGCGTCTATATGACTCTGGCAGAGGGTTGTCGTAGTCAGTGGGAGCAGCGGAAGCATTGGTGGACATCAGGCTTATGTCTATTTATAGACTAAAGCAGATATAGCGGAGATAGATCATCTATTTCTGATGTGACAGTCATAGGTTTGATGTCATCAGAATAGGGGATGGTTCTGTTGAGAAGGTAGTAGGGTGTGATATCCTGGTATTTGGATGACATACACAGAGTAGGAAAAGAAACTCCTATACTACGATTGGTTATACTTTGGTCGTCACACAATGGTTTCTCCACACAGGACTTGGACATAATATCTGACATACTGGTTACTAGATCTATGGTTTTAGATCTAGATTTGGGTGGTTTCCCAATCTGGGTACCTTGACAGCATTCTATGAGTATTTAGAATGGACGACTCCTGGCACGGTAGTGCACCTGCAGTTGATGGAGTCACCCTCTCTAAAGATGTCTTATAGACTAAAGGGGAGAGGATGCGCATGATTGACAGATCACTTGCTTAGGCAATTGAGTCAATCATGAGATGTCATGTACCACACCAGATGTTGTTCTTGCAGTAGATGCAATAAGTTGATATTAATCCAATCCTGGAGAACCAATCGGAAGCAGTTTTAGGACATAAGTACGTGTCCTAGGGATGTGATAACGACGGCCTCTTTTAGGAGACGGTTATCACTCCAGGCTTCCAAGGTGACATGGATGGCAGAGTGACTGTCAGAGTTATAGTTTCTCCTTCTGACGAGGGGCAGTATTTTGGACAGGTGGTCCAAGGCAATACTGAGGGAGGCATGGCGCTGGGTACTGATTAAGTTCAGTTATCGATACAGTCTAAGAAGTCTGGATTTGGAGTTCATTTATGAACTAGGTCCCATCAGACATCCAGACGTTCCAAGACAGGTATTGCTCATTTCGGGAGATGGCTTTCTCCGCGAACTTGAGATATAGAGAGACATAGAAAGAAACTTCTCTGCGGATCCACTCACTGAGGCTATTCCTCGAACGCAATAGTTTCGCAAACGGGTTTTGTGATACTGACTAGTAGAGGAGTTGGGTGTTCGGTATCACACGGGCTGTGAGTATGCGGCATCGCAATAATTAGCCTTGAGTGCAAGTGGGAGATTGTTGGAGATAGTGCCCTCAGAGTCAATTATTGGATCACAGGCACGTGATTGCAATGATTGAGGGAGGACCTATCCCGGTAGGACAGTCTTACTCGAGATGATAGTATGCTATCTTGTTTATCTTTATCATCGTGTACTGCTTTAGGTGACCTGACATGTCGCTATTACACGTTGATAGAGCCCCTAGGATTCTTGCTTGACTACCAGCAGTATGATGGCGATCATATACGTGGGAGCTGGTAGTCTATAAGCACATCCTTAAAAGGTCCCTAGTCGTAGGAGTTTCGAGACAGGGCATCGATACTCCATTAGTAGACTAGTATACAGTCGAGACCCCGACGAGGGGCGGTGGCCGGTCTCACAAGCCACTGGTGTCAGTTGGTTCACCCGAGATGTATACAGGTGCTCATTGGGTTATGAGTACACCGGACAGGACTCGCCGGGAACCTGCTAGTTGGTCTTATACCAGACGTCAGATAGCAGTTCCCTGGTGACATGTGTACAGGTTAGTTCATCAACCTGGGGATCGTCATTTGTCTCGTGTGAGTTCCCACTGTACTTTGATTACTACCCTACCACGGCTCAAAGGAGTCGTGCAAACAGGTTTTAGTTGGGTACAGTCCCGAGCCACATGGAGGCAGTGAGCGGATCTTCAGGGGTTCGTCTCTCCCGGTATTGGGGGTGAGGTCGCGCTGTGTCTAGGAGAGCCATTACGCAAAGCCCTCGGCCGAGGCAGGAGATTTACTGGTAGGTATTCCAGTAGTATCTCAGGGCGTTCTGGGCTACACTCCGACACGACTTATACCGCTTTTGGGGGTATGACTTTTACCAACCCCCTAGGCCCGACATGCGATGCTCATAGACGAACGGACCGGACTGTACGGATATTGTCACTGACAGGCTCAGTAGGGTGTCAGGATGAGTTCGCTCATCGACGTCCCTTTTGGTCAATAGCTGGTGGCCCGTCACATATTGGCTAATACCTCTGACATGCTAGTGGTTAAATCCACAGCCATAGTATTGAAGAGTCTTTAGAGTCCACCACACTTTCAGTTACTCAAGCTTTCGGGCGAAACGCTGTAGAGGCCGTAAGGAGATATGGCAGGGTCCGATCAGATACGTGCGATATTGCACGGATCAGGATCGGACAGTTTTGTACTAGTGGCCGTATAGTTATATGGCATGGTTCGATCTGATACGTGCGGTATTGCACGTCTCAGGATCGAACGGATATTACTAGCCGGCTTTGGCTTAAGCCGGTTCTAGTTTAGTACAGTGTAGATTTTGTCTCATTGCATTTGTATCCGGTCGGAATACAGATGCGGGTGTGTATGCACAGTATCGGGGTTTTCCTGTAATTCATTACGGGACCAGTTTTCTGGAGTTGCCAGTTTGCATTCCGTTCCGGCCGGTTTTCCTCTGTTCTTTCCCGGCCGGACTTTTCTGATGGAGGGGGTAATTTGCAGTTTTGCAAATTACATTTGTGGAGGGGGTTTCATGCATTATGAGGCATTATGATGGTTTAAGCATCTTTTCTTTTTCCTTCATAATGGTTTGCATTAATGTGATTTGAAGGGGTATGGGTTGATTAAGGTGTTGATGTGAGTTTTTGCTTTATGGTGTGGTCACCTCTTCTCTTCTCCTACAAACACCTCCCTTCATGCTACACATTGATCTCTCCACCATTCTCAAATAGATGAGGCCGGCCACTGTTTTGGTGAGAAGGGAAAAAATGAGAGAGGTTCATTTGGTGTTGGAAATTAATCATACATCTCATTTTTCATTGCTACCAAAATCCCCAAGTTCTTTTCTCAACCTCATTCCTCCATCAAAGGCAACAAACCCCAAATGAGACATAAACTCTACACTACACATTCTACAGCATATCTTGAGCATGTCGAGTTGCCGGCTTCATGCCCGAGTTGCCTCAGTATCGAGGCGGGAGCCCGTAAAAGACGCAGGCGATGTGGTGCCCTTCCGACGAGGAGGCGACGATGTGGAGGCAAGACTTTCCGCGGGAGATCGGGACGATGACGAGAAGACCGAAGGACTCGGATCACTCGGTATACTTCTCTTCCCATCTCTTGTTAGCTAGCATAGGTTAATGGTTAACGATCCGGGTTTTCATTGTCCGCGGTAGCGTCGGTTTCCGAGTAAGGAAAAATTTTGATTCAGCATTTTGGCCTCGGTAAGACGGCCGGGGCGCTGCCGTGGCGCAACAATAGCTACCAATCACTATGCCTTGGCGAAGGTCAAAATACATGGCTTGAATACTACTGAATATTTAAATGAAATGACGGAAGGCTATGAATGGTTTTGGCGAAACCGTGAACGTAGTGAACTTGATATAATCGAAGAAACCAGATAGCTTTTAAAAGGAGTGGTTCAAGCTCCGCGTTTAAAAGTTGGTTTTTGAAAAGAACCGAGCAGTTTTGAAATTGTTCCAACGACTTTACTTTGGTTTATTTTCTTGCATTAATTTTAATGCGTCCCATCATTTAATCCTACCATTGCAGAAAACAACGAAAATATGACGTACGCTTATGCCATCCGCATTCGCCACGGGGCCCAGTCATCACCCGTTAGGTTACATAACTAACGATAAAGCGGGGGCTGGACTAGCGCGGATGCAAAACATAAGCAACGTCTAAATAGATATCATATATAAATATAAACATTCGTCAGATGCAATGATAGCCATTCCAGATCACAGATGAACACTTTGGATATACTAGGAATCCGCGTTTCATTCGAGCCTGCAACGAAAGACGGATTACACGGTCGCGATGAATAGCCAATACCCCACCCTAGACCCCTACGGGTGCGGCAAACTACCCGTCAAGTACCCGAAGCGAAGCAACCTCCCTCAACAACATGAGTAGGCCACTCGGCACTTCGAGATACCCGGTAGTTTGTGCACCCCACCTTAAGTCTATCCTAAGAGCAAAAACAGTAAAAGAAATTATACAATGGCGGCTACAACCTCATCCCGGATGTGCGGCCATAAAATAATATTACATCAATTACAAATTTTACATTGAATGAAAGAAAAAGAAACTCTCATCTCACATCCCCCGGCTATTCATCCGCGATAATCCAACGAGTTCGTATACACAAACCATCAATATTACAGATCACAGATATGTATAACCCCTAATAATCGACATATAGCGATTAGCAGACGTTCAATACATATATCACATCACAGATAAAATCCATTAACCAAAGCCTACGGAATTTCGATCAAAATACGGATTTGTAACCACCCCAAACACAAATTTGTTTTCTGGAAATTCTGGGCAGAAACAAAATATACAAAAAATCCCAAAACATCTCACTAAGAACACTGCACCAAAAACGGTCCACGGCCGAGTCAACTCGGCCGCGGATCCGCGGCAAGAAGCATGTTCTTGCCTCGGTTCCACGGCGCTTTGACCGACTCACTGGATCGTTTTTGGTGAGTGTTTTTAGAAAACCCTGAGCCGATTTTTCATATATTTCAAATTATTTTTAGAGCTGTTTTGAAAATCGGCAGAAAGTTGGTTTTTCCGGACGTGTTTTGCGATTTTTTTCCGATCGAAATTCTAAATACTTTGCCAACATGTTAGTTTGTGTTTAGCTAGGCTCTGGTACCACTGTAAGTCAACGTTGCTCACCTCGGTTCTTACGGGGAGGCGGAAACGGTAAAAAACTATTTTTTGACACAAGGCAACATGGATTAAAAGAAGGATCTTTGCTAAACAAAAACCTAGCAAACTATATGAGGTTCTAACTACTATGTCATAGAGATTATACCTTACGATACTGGTCCTTCGGTTCTTATCTCCGCTGTCCCGCTCGTCCATCTAAGCTCCGAGGATCGATCCGGATCTTCATCACCTTCGCGGCCTCCTTGAGTCGAAGACGATCCACCCGAGAGTTTGTGTTCCGAGCTCCACCTCGAGCCGAGGCAACTAGGGCAACAAGATCGCTAGGCTTGATGTCTTAGGTTGTGTAGAAATAGTAGATGGATGTTTTTGTCAACTTACTTCCTTATTCTCTCAACACATGAGATCAAAGGAAATTTCAAGAGGAGGAAGAAGAAGGAGGAACCATGGAGCTTTCTCATATTAAGAGAGAGAATGAGAAAAGAATAATGAACTAAGAAAATGGACCATGGTTGCAATAATGTATAAAACATCATAATTACTAATCCTTTCATGATAAAGTTGATGGCTACCCTTGACCTGACCATTTTCATCACAAAAAGAAAAAGAAAACCAAAGAATACTCTAGACCTCTCATGAAGATCCAAGTCAACTTTGGTCAAACGGTCAACAAAGTCAAGTATGATCAAATGGTCAAAGCAATTAGCCATAACATAATTATCACTAAAAAGATTAGTAAATAATGTCCCCGACTCATAATAGTTTGACCGAACCAACTGCCAAAACCATAATGAGTCCGCCTCATAATAGTTTGGACCGAATCAACTGTCAAAACCCTAATGAGCATGCCACATAATGGTTTTGGCCGAATCAACTGTCAAAACCCTAATGAGGCACCTCCATCTTCTTCTTCGCTCCTCCCAACTGTGCATACACACCCGCATCCGCATTCCGTAGAATGCTAATGCACATAAGACAAAACAAATCCATCCATACAATACTAGGATCCGGCTTAAACCAAAGCCCACTAGTATTGTCTGCCCGAACAGCATACACACACAAGTGCACGTAAGTGATCGCAGCCTTGCCGTAAAACCATACGGCCTCTACACGTTTCTCTCAGTGCAGGGAAACTCTCTGTGTGGGACTCTAAAGACTCGACACTACACTGGCAGTGGGTTTAACCACAGACCGCAAGCGGCACTAGCTGTACGTAACGGTCCCCAGGTAGATATCGATAAGAAGGCCGATGAGGTAAACCCATCCGAACTACTACTGAGCCTGAATGTGACAATCTCCGTACAGTCCGGTCCGTTCGTCTGAGAACATCGCATGGCGGGCCTAGGGGGTGGTAAACGTCAGTCCCCTAATAGCGATACATGTCGTGTCGGAGTGTAGCCCAGAACACCCTGAGATAAGACTGGAACCAACCAGTATATCTCGCTTGCCCCGGCCAGGGATGACTATGTATAATGGCTCTCCTAGACACAGCGCGATACCAACTCCCAATACCGGGAGAGACGAATCCTGTCTAACCGTCACTGCCTCCAAGTGCTTCGGGACTACACCCAACTACTACCTGTTTGCATAACTCCTTTGAGCCGTGGTAGGGTAGTAATCAATGAATAGTGGGAACACACTCGAGGCGAAGTGACAGTGTCAAGTCAGCGGACTAAGCTGTACTCATGTCACCTGGGAACTGATAACTGACGATAGGTATAATACCAACCAACAGTTCCTGACGAGTCCTGTCCAGTGTACTCGTAACCTAACGAGCACCGGCATACTATCTCCAATACGACGTACTGATGGCTGTGGGACAAACTATCTCCCCTGCTAGGATGAGAAGCGCATACGCTAGTCTACTCTGGAGTATCGATGCCCTGTCTCGATAGTCCTACGACTAGGGACCTATATAAGGATGTGCTTATAGATTACCCAGCCCCCACAAGTGTGATTGCCATCACGACGCTGTTAATCAAGCAATGATCCTAAGGGCTCTACTAATATGTATAAGCGATATGCTAAAAGAAACACATGCACATATTAAAGTAGAAACAAACCAAGTAGCATACTACCATTTTGAGCAAGATTGTCTATACAACTGTGAATATCCCAAGCTTCCATCAAGTAATATACAAGCTAGTATGATACAGTAATGGACTCTACGGCATATACACTAACAGCATCTCGAATAGCCTCTCGAACATTGTCTGAGGGATGGCCTTTGTGAGTGGATCTGCATTGTTGTTCTCTGTGTCTACTCTCCGCACCTCGATCTCCCAGCCATCCATGATCTCCCTGATTAGGTGATACCATCTCAAGATGTCTAGACTTCTGATGGGACCTTGGATCCTTCGCTAAACCTATAGCCCCATTGTTGTCATAATACAAAGGTATTGGATCAATAATGGAAGGAACCACTTGAAGTTCTGTAATGATCTTCCTTATCCAAACTGCTTCTTTCGCGGCGTCACATGCAGCGATATACTCTGCCTCCATCGTTGAGTCGGCTACGGTATCCTTCTTAGAGCTCTTCTAACAGACCGCCCCACCATTGAGGGTGAAGACATAACCCGCCATGGATTTGGAGTCATCCTTGTCACTCTGGAAGCTGGAGTCAGCGAAGGCCTCGATCTGTAGGTCGTTACCGCCGTACACCAAGAACATCTCCTTAGTCCTTCTCAGGTACTTGAGAATGTTCTTAACTGCTATTCAGTGCTTCTCCTCAGGGTTTGACTGATAACTGCTTACCACCCTTAGTGCATAAGCAACATCTAGTCTGATACACAATATCGCATATATTATAGATCCTACCACAGAACCGTAGGGTATAATACTCATGCGATCCATTTCCAAACCCATCTTTGGAGACATCTTTTTGGAGAAGGTAATCCTGTGACAAGCCGGTAGATTACCGCACTTCGAATCTTCCATACTAAATCTTTTCAGAATGGTGTCAATGTACTTGGACTATGAAAGTCCCAACATTTTTCTTAGATCTATAGTAATAGATCCGGATCCCCAGAATGTAGGAAGCATCACCCAGGTCTTCAATGGAGAACTTCTGTGACAAAAATCCTTTGACTGATTGTAGCATAGGAATGTCTTTTCCTATCAAGAGAATGTCATCCACGAACAAGACGAGGAATACCACAGTTCTCGCTACAATCTTACCATAAATGTATGGTTCATATAGATTTTTGATAAAATCAAATTATTTGACCGTCTCATCAAAGTAGATGTTCCAACTCCGCGATGCCTGCTTTATTTCATAAATCGATTTAAGCAACTTGCACACTCTTCCGCTGCTCCCACTCTCTAGGAAACCCTCTGGCTGATCCATATAAACACACTCTTCCAAATTTCCATTCAGAAAAGCGGGCTTTACGTCCATCTGCCAAATTTCACAATCAAGGAAGGCATCAATGGAAAGTAGGATACGAATGGATTTAAGCATAGCCACTGGAGAAAAGGTTTCATCATATTCCAAGCCAGGTCATTGTCGAAAACCTTTTGCTACAAGTCTAGCCTTATAGGTTTCAACCTGTCCATCTGCACCAATCTTCTTTCTGAAGATCCATTTGAAGCCTACGGATTTTACCCCTTGAGATGCAATGTCCATAGTCAAAACTTTGTTGGTGTACATGGTGTTGGATATAGGTGCCCTCAAGGCAATTATCGTAGTTGCAAGAATGCTTCGAGGAGGGCCTATACCAAGAACAGTCTTATGTTGGGTTACACTAACGCCCTGGCCATCATCTGTGGCCGTTTGCGAAATAATTTTTTTTCTACGATTTAAAACTGGCGCTAGAATAACCCATATACCGGATCTACCATAAACCTAACTAGAAAACAAAGGAGTTCTATCTACTATGATAGAAGTTTATACCTAAAGGCTCAATTCCTTCGGGTCTTCACTCCTATCCTTTATCTCCTCGAAGAGTGTATGGATCGTGCTTGATCGTTGGCCTCCTCACGTCAAAGATTATCCACCCGAGAGTGTGTACTTTGAGCTCCTACCTCTAAACCGAGGTAACTAGGATACTTAGTATACTAATCTAAGTAGCCTAGATGATGTAGAGAAGGATTATGGATTGATTTGTCTCAAGAACCCTAGGTTTCTCAACTCATGAGACAATTAGGGTTTGAGGTAGAAGAAGTGAGCTTGGAGAAGATGAGAGTGTAGTGATAGCAAGAATGAAGAATGGCTCACTTTGATAACCACGAAGCATAACAATAATTCCACAAAATATCTTGAAGCCACCTTGCCTCAATAGTAATCCATAAGTCACCAATTGAGTCACCAAGTAGCCATGCTTCATTTATTGTAACATAACACCTCATACTTCCACCTCATTAATCATTTAATGAAAATGATTATATAACAAATGAGGTGTCTTCTTTTAGGAGCATCCTTGCACAATTACAAGAATACCCCCACCATATATACATACCCGTATCCGTATTCCAAAAAATACGAATAGAAAGAGACAAAAATAATCCAAGAATATAATACTAGGATCCGTCTTAAACCAAATCCTACTAGTATTATCCGCCCGAATCATGATCCTGGTAGCTAGTACACGTATAAGATCGAACCCTGCTGTAAAAACCAAACGGGCTCTACATAGTTTCGCCCGAAGCAGGGAAACCCTCTGTGTAGGACCCTAAAGACTCGACAGTACGCTGGCAATGGGTTTAACCATAAGCACGTCAGTGGTACTAGCTGCACGTAACGGCTACCCAGGTACCTGTCGAAAAGAAGGAAGACGAGCAAACTCGTCTGAACTCCTACTGAGCCTATTCGTGACAATCTCCGTACAATCCGGTCTCTTCGTCTAAGAGTATCGCATACTGTGTCTAGGGAGTGGTAATCGTCATACCCTAATAACTCGATAATTCGTGCTAATGTGGCTCAAGATCAATCCGGAAAACTACTAATCAACCTATCAGTAAATCCCAATTTCTTTGGCCAAGGTCTTATGGTCCTGACCAATCGAACATAGTGTGATATCGACTCCCAATACCGGGAGAGAAGATCCCCAACAATCACTCACTGCCTCCATGTGGCTCGGAACTGTACCCAACCAAACCCTATTTGCACGACTCAGTCGAGCCGTGGTAGAGTTGTGATCAAAGCACAGTGGGAACTCACACGAGATAAATGGCGATCTCAGGTCCGAAGACTAACATGTACACATGTCACCTGAGAACATCCATCTAACGATAGGTATAGTACCATCTAGAAGTTCTCGGCGAGTCCGTCCAGTGTACTCACACCCAGTGAGCACCTGTATACGATCTTAGGTGCATCAGACCAATGGCTGCGGGACCAACCATCGACCCTCATCGGGGTCTAGAAACGTATACATCAGTCTACTCCGGAAGATCGATGCCCAGTTTCGATACTCACACGATTAGGGACTTTTTAAGGATGTGCTTATGGATTACCCAGCTCCTACAAGTATGATCACCATTATAACGCTGGTAGTCAAGCAAAATCCTACGGGCATTATCAACATGTAACTTCCATATGTAATAACGAGTATAACATATGCACATGTTATGATTAAGTCAAACCATAATAGTATACTACTGTATCAAGTCTTTATCAATATGTGCAAGCAGGAAAAAGCATCAGAAGAAACAAACACACATATCAAGATAAAGACAACTCAAATAATATACTATATAACTGAGCAAGATTGTCATGTACATACATATCCCTAGCATCCATATGTATACATATACAATAATAGCCTCTAGGGTATACATATCCAATAATCTCCCACTTGCACTAAAGCCATATATTGGCGTACCGAGTACCCAACGTCTGCTCTAAGGCCAGCTGTTGGCGTATCACATACCCAACATCTCAAAAAGTCACTCGTACTGCGCTTGAGGGAGGGCCTTCATGAATGGATCCACTGTGTTGTCTTTAGTGTCCACTCTCCGCACCTCGATCTCCTGGCGATCAATGATCTCCTTGATCAGGTGATACCGCCACAAGATGTGTCTGGATTTCTGATGGGACCATGGTTCCTTTGTTAGTTATATGTATGCCCTAGAGGCCATTACTGTACATTGGATGTATATTGTAGTGGATGCTGGGACATATATAGGGAGGACTTTCTTGCTCGACATGATAGTATGCTATCTGGTTGCTCTTTACCTTAACATGTACACAGATTGTCTCTCTATTACATGTTGGTAAAGCCCTTAGGATGTGTACTTGACTACCTGGACTATGATGCGGATCATACTAGTGGGGACATGGTAGTCCATAAGTACATCCTTCAAAGTCCCTAGTCGTGGGTGTATCGAGACGGGGCATCGATATACCAGAGTAGACTAGCGTGTACCTTCTCGACCCATACAGATAGGCGATGGATGATCCCATATCCATTGGTGTTTGACATCAGAGATGATATACGGGTGATCAGTAGAGACTGGGTACACTGTACGGACTCGCCGAGAACTCCCAGATGGTAATATACCTCACGTCAGATGGCAGTTCTCTGGTGACACTGGTACAGAGTAGTCTGTTGACCCGAGATCGTCATAGAGTCTTGTGTGGTTCCCACTGTGCTTTGATTTCCATCTTACCACGTCCAAGAGGGCGTGCAAAACAGTGGTTTTTGGGTACAGTCCCGAGTCACATGGAGGCAATGAGCGATAGGAGGGGATTCGTCTCTCTCGGTATAGGGAGTTGATGTTGCGCTGTGTTCGATTGGCTATAACAGGAAATCCCTGGCCAGGGTTGCTGAGATTTACTGGTAAGTGTTACCAGTAGTTTCTCGAATTGTTATAGACCTCATATCGACACGACTTATCGAGCTATTGGGGTCTGACGTTTACCACCCCTAGGTGAGATATGCGACATATTAGACGATCAGACCGGACTGTACGGTAGTGTTACTGGTTGGATTCACTGGAGTGTGAGCGGGCTTGCTCGTCGATCTTCTGATCGCTCAATACCCGGGTGGCCGTTACGTTTAGCAGACCGCTTGCGGCTTGTGGGTGTTTGATATGATCATCACCTGCTGCCGGCGTATTGACGAGTCTTTAGAGTCCTACACAGAGGTTTCCTGGCTCAAGCGAAATGAAATAGGAGCGCATATGAGATATGTGCGGGACCGAGAATAATGCGTGTATGTGATACCGTATTTCATTCTCGCGATCAATGTGTCTAATGGTTGTATGCGATATAACCTAGTTATCGATTCAAGCGTTGATTCGATAAGCCAATACATTGTATACTAGTCGGTTGTGTGCGACATGACCGGATCGTTAAATCAAGTGTTGATTTAATGATTTAATGTATAATGATATATTACTTTGCATTAACTAGTATTGGTTCACTTTAAATGGATTTTCTCACTTGGATGTGCACATTGTATATTCGATATAGTTTTGTGCACTTGATTGTATCATGTTTGATGATACATGTTTACTTGTGTTTGTGTGAAGATTGAACCATGGTTATATGAATGGTTGGGGTTATGATTATTTATTCATTCACTTATTTATTTATTAGTTTTGGAAAATAATTAGCATAATGAGAAAATGGTGGCTTTCTTTGTATGTATTATGAAGCTTTATGAAGACTTTGACCAAGTGACCATTTTGTCTCATGCTTAATCCTAACCATTCCATTCAACCATGATTAACTCTCTACACATTACCATGGTTACATTATGATAAGTATTCTTATTATTTCTTTTTTCAAAATGACTTATCATATATATATTCATCTTCTTCTTCTTCATCTTCTTCACTTGAAGAAGCTTGCTTCATCAATGGTGATTGATGAAAACAAGTGAGAAATCCAATTCTAAAGTCTACCCACTTCCTATTTCTTCATCATCTACCTCTTGCCAAGTAGTAGAGTGTGTTCTCTTCACAAGTTTTTGGACTTGGCGAAGTTGGAGCTTGATCTAGCGATGCCTCGACGTAGATCATCTTCGGCATCGTCGTCGATGACCTAGCCCGTCCATTCTCCGATGAAGCCGACGCTAGAGCCCGGGGTTCGACTTGGACAGCGAGGAGACTTCATTGCGGAGCTATGGAGGTGGAGCACCGGATCTACAAAGGTTGTATTTCCGTATTCTTATAGTTTAGTTGTAAACTAGTTCTTTTATCGCCTAGAAATCTAGCCAACGATCCGTAGTCGGGTTTCTCGGCTCCCCCTATTTTTGAAATTGGCATGGTTGATGCCTTGTGAGACCTCACTAGAGTGCCAAGGAACCGTACAGTGGTATCAGAGCCTAGCTAGAGCCTTAGGCGAAGTTTAGACGGAGTTTGAAGTCCGAACGAACCGAAATCCAACCCCAAAAATTGCTCTCTGTACTTTTTCTAAAATCGTGGATTTTTCCAAATTAAAAATATGCAGAAAACTCAGCAGGGAATTCTAAGAATTACGGCGCAAAAATTATTGCATGAACAGTGCTACCTGCAGCGGAACCGCGGCATAAGCCTCCTTAGGCGGCGGTTCCGCGGCAGGAAGATGACGTCACCGCTCCTGGTTTGCACAGTAATTAATTATTTCAGAAGCTGAGTTTTATGGGTATTTCTTATATTTATTACAGAGTTTAATTTTCTGGGGTGTTTTAGAGCTTTGATGTTTCGACCGGATTGTCAAATTTCGTCTTTGTGCATTTCCGGATAATTTTTGAATTTGTTAAAAAGTTCGACAGGATATAAATACCCAACTTTTCCCTTGTCGGGAAATTTCCAAGTGTTGGACTTTTCCGTAGTTTAACGACGTTCTAAGTAGTGCAAGTAACGCGATGGACCCTCTAGAAGACAACAAACCTTAACTCGATTATGTGACCATCTTGAACTGCCCTTTGAACCTTCAGGTTTGGGGCAGTACGGCGTGCCACATGTGAGGCGTTGGCTTGACCCTTCTACGGCTGGACCGTTGGTACTGAGGCACGAACTGAATGTTGTTAGACTTATTTCATGTGTTGGACTGCATCGGGAAAACTTGGGTGTTCGAATGTTCGATCGGAAAGTTTGATATTTTCTATTTATCCGGAATGGGATACAATAATTGGAATTCACAAACAGTTATGTGATAACTGAATGAATGTTATAAATCTAGCGGTTTAGTTTCACTTGATATTGAAAAGAGTTTTCGATAATGAGACTAAAATGCGGGGTTTATAACTGTTAGGCATGTGATGTCTAAGTATTTCATTTGATTAGGCATGCGATGTCTAAAGAAGTTGCGGATTCCAATTGTTGTAGTTTTACACTTTCTTTTCTGTGACCGTAAGTGTAATATGTGATATCGCCGGTTTCGTTTCTATATGTCAACGACAATTGGGATGCGCATATTTACTTATGTTGATGACATGTGATGTTATGTGTTGCTGGATATGTTATATTGGATCGTCGTGTTTGAATGGCCGGGGGGGTTTTATGTGAGATGAGTGTTTTTTCTTTTTCATTCATGTAAAAACTTGTATGTAATATTCTTTTATTGGGGCACTTCCAGGTAGCGGAAGATGTCACCTTTTGTATATTATTTACTTTTCCGCACTAGGATAGACCCAAGGAGGAGGGCACAAGTAACAAGGTTCTGGGGTCCAGTGGGAGACCAACTCGAGGAGTCGAGTCCGGGTCTCCTAACCCTAGAATTGGTAGTGTTGCTTGCCGCTCTCGTAGGGTTCTAGGGGTGTGGGTTTGGCTATTCATCACGACCGTGGAATCCGTGTTTTATACTGGCTCGTATTGAAAACACGGACGTCCTAGTATATCCAATATTTCATATGTTTCTTCTGCTGCGATATCTGTGATGTGATCATGTGATGTTCCGTGATAGATACAGTATATAGTATATATGATATATTATATAGACGTTACTTATGTTTTACACCCGCGCTAGCCCTGCCCCGCTCTGCCGTTAGTTACCTAACCTAACGGTGCACGAGGGGACATCGAGGCGAATGCGGATGGCATAAGTGTACGTCGTATTTATCTGTGATGTTTAGGTAACTTAAATGATGGGACTTCATTAATGAGATTAATTAACTAAAAGAAACCTAAGATGTTGTAGAATCGAATTTCAAAATAAAACAGGTAGCTACAGTTCTTGCTTTGCACAGCGGTATATATGATATATCCTGCACCTTATTCGATAAGGAAAGGACCGAGATTCCTTAACCGGGAGTGACTCCTTTAGCAATAACTGGCAGATGCTACACACTCGGTTTGTCTTTTGATTGCTTTTAAGAGTTTTTGCTTTGCACAGTGATATATATGATATATCCTGCACCTCATTCGACGAGGAAAGGACCGACGATCCCTTCACCGGGAGTGACTCCTTTAGCAAAACTAGAAAAGCCTAAAAAACACTCCATTTCAAAATTCATTCGATCCTACAACGATATCAAGTTCATTATGCAATAGGTTTTCAGAAAAACCTGTCGTAGCCCTCCGTCATTTCAGATAAGTACTAGTTAGTATTCGTGCTGCGGTAGTTTGGCATTCGTCAAGGCGTAGTGTACGGTAGCTAACTAGTATTTATCTGCTTATGCATATGATGCAGATTGGATTAGGGTATTCGTACGGCGTTGTTTGGCATTCGTCAAGGGTCGTGCGGGTAGGTTTAATTCGATCAAGAAATGTACGGGTTGAACTTGACTAAGTGGACTATGGGTTGTTTGGCATTCGTCAAGGTCATAGAACACTAGGGGCAAAATATTATCGGGAATTTCAAGTGTTGAAATTTGCAATGAGATTGCATACCTTCTATGAGATAGTTGGATCCCGATACCCGCTGCGAGTAAGAGTTACTCCTGGGAGAGTTTTATACATTACAATTAGCCGATCAAGTAGGTATCTAGAAAGGTGTTAACGGGGTTACGCATATGGGAAAACGAGGTTTACATTAATTAGGTTCGTGCGAAAGCACGGGGGACCTCCCTCAAAGTACCGACACTGGCCTGGCTGAAAGATTGGCGAACTTGTAGTGTGTAATTAATCCCGGCTAGTCTTTCCTTTTAGGGTTTGAAGGAAGATTTGATAAAAAGCAGTGGGAGTCATCCTGATTAGATAAAATAATAACCAATCTATTCTTGCAAGAGCGCACACTGAGTGTTTTCTTCTCTCTCTCTCCTGGTAGCGACCATGTCACGCCTTAATCAAGATAATAATACGGATTATTGACCGAACCCGCTTGTTATACTGAGCTGGGGAACGTTGGTCCCGCTCAAACTTATAATTGTTATAAGACAGAGCAGGTAATTAGGGAATACCAGATTTCCCGTGCCGCCCAAACGAAGAAAATGCATATGATGCATCATCTTCGGGTGTGTTCATTACAAAGAACTGTTTCTCAGTATCCTCCGTATCCTGAGTATATGATACTTGATAAGGATCCCAGATATGTAATCTGTTACATAGGGCTACAAAAGGGTAGAAAAACTGAGAACGGGTGATAAGTTTCATGAGGCAGAAAACGGGGCAAATGTTGCAGCTAAGTCTGTCCGTCACTGTCACCCTGTATTGTAATACATTGATTCTGAACGAATGTTATTAGATACCGAACCTGATATACAAAATCATATCAGTCTCTTTATTAAAGAAATGATAAAATTTTGTATTGTTGGATAATGTTTTGAACATTTCCTATATCAAAAGTTGATCGGTTCAGGCACGTTATCTAAAAGCATTAATGTTCTAAATCAAACTACAGTTCTTAGTATACGGAACACACACAAGAGGAAGAGTTCAGAAATGAACGGATCCTTCTTGAGGTATTGTAGACTAGGTCATATCAATGCGACCCGACTAGCTGGAGTTACATAAAGATGCATATTTAAATTAGTTTGAATTTACATCTTATGAAACTCGCCAGTCATATCACAAAGATAAGATGACCATAGCTCTGTTTATTGGAAACAGAGAAAGAGTTGGTAAACTTTTGGGATAATACATGTTGATGTATGTAGGTCCCCTGTCTACACATACCAAGACCGGTTCTTTGTACTTCATTACATTCTCTGATAATCTCTCAAGATTCAGACATATGTTCCTGTTGAAACACAAGTCCGAACCTTTTGAGATATTCACAGAATATAAGTTTGAAGTAGAGAACCAAAATACGGGTATAAGTATTATGTCCTTTGATGTGATCGAGGAGGAGAATACTTGAGCACGAAAATCCTGGACTATTCTAAAGGAGAATGAGATTCTCTCTCGGCATTACTCCTCCGTATATACCATAGCACGATGGTATATCGAGGCGGAGCAATCACACCCTATATGATATGGTGTGCTCCATGATGAGTACTAATGAGTTACCTTTTTCCTATTGGGTGTTATGCGCTTGATAAGTTGCATACCTATTGAATAGGGTTCCAATCAAATCAGTTACCTACCACTTTATATATGATATGGAAAGGGAAGAGCCCATATCTTAAGTTAGTTAAGATTTGGGGTTGTTCGGCCTATGTCTAAAAGCAAAATCTGGACAAGCTCGAGGCAACGTCTGTCATGTAGAACTGGAAAGGTTCCAGCTATACAAAATACAGCAGGTGATTTGGTACAACCAAAGGATTCAGTAGATACCAACGAACCTCAGCCTCTCCGCCGATCTAGTAGGATTCCTCACCCACCTGAGAGATACTTCGGTTTCTCTATGACAGTGGGAGTAAGGATTACATCATGAGATGATGACCCAACTAGCTTCGAGCTGGCCATCAGAAGTTAGACTCTGTAAGAATGGCTGGATGCTTAGTGATCTGAGATGGAATCCTTATACACCAACAAAATATGGACTTTGGTTGCTATATCTGAAGGGTTAAATCCCTATCAGGAGCAAGTATATCTTGAGAAGATTACTTGGTGTAAATGGAAAAGTTGAGACTTTCAAAGCTAGACTTGTTAAAGGTTTTTGTCATTGACCAGGCATGTATAATGATGAAACCTTTTCCAGTAGCTATGCTTAAGTCCATCCAGATCCAACTTGTCACGGCTACATACCATGACTACGATATCTGGTGGTTGGGTGTCATGACTGCTTTTCTAAATGATATTTTAGAAGAGTGTGTCTATAAGTACACAGCCAGAGGGCCTCGTAGACAGTGGGAGCAGCGGAAACGTGTGCAAGATGCTTTATAGGATAAAGCAGGCATCGCGGAGTTGGAACATCCGTTTTGATGAATTAGTCAAAGAAGTTGACATCATCAAAATGGTAGATGAACCTTGTATATACAAAAAGGTAGTAGGGAGTATGGTGACGATCCTCGTAGAGTACGTGGATGACATACTCTTGATAGGGAAGGAGTTTCCTATGCTACGCTCGATCAATCTCCGCTTATCACAAGGATTCTCCAGATAGGATCAATGTGATACCTTCTCCATCCTGAGTTTTCATCTATGAGATAGATGTTATTTGGGTGTTAGTATACTCACTAGTTGTAGTGAGATGGTATCAATCGATCCTGGGGAGAATCACTGGAAGGGTTCCAGGGTGATAAAGACGACTGAATGTCAGTCGCAGGCATTGTCTTTACCCTCAGTAAAGGGACGGTATGTTGGAAGAGTTCCAAGCTAGATACCGTGGCATACTAGACGATAAAGGCAGGATACATCGCTACTTAAGATGCTACCAAAGAGGCTGTTTGGACGTATATTAGTTCATGAGATGAACTTAGTTCCTACCATTGTGTGACAATGGAGTTGTGGCTTATGCCAGGAACCCCCGTCCCATCAGTGATCCAGACATATTCTAAGGCAGTATCACTTGATCATGGAGATGGTTGATCTCTAAGGGATCGAGGTTAGGAGAGTAGACTCAGAGGACAACACGGCGGATCCACTCACGAAGGCCTATTCCCAGAGAGAGACTTTTATGGGATGGTTGAGTATGAGATACTACAACCACTGCTACAGATGGCCCTAGTGCAAGTGGGAGATTGTTAGTTATATGTATGCCCTAGAGGCCATTACTGTACATTGGATGTATATTGTAGTGGATGCTTGGACATATATAGGGAGGAATTTCTTGCTCGACATGATAGTATGCTATCTGGTTGCTCTTTACCTTAACATGTACACAGATTGTCTCTCTATTACATGTTGGTAAAGCCCTTAGGATGTGTACTTGACTACCTGGACTATGATGCGGATCATACTAGTGGGGACATGGTAGTCCATAAGTACATCCTTCAAAGTCCCTAGTCGTGGGTGTATCGAGACGGGGTATCGATATACCAGAGTAGACTAGCGTGTACCTTCTCGACCCATACAGATGGGCGATGGATGATCCCATATCCATTGGTGTTTGACATCAGAGATGATATACGGGTGCTCAGTAGAGACTGGGTACACTGGACGGACTCGCCGAGAACTCCCAGATGGTAATATACCTCACGTCAGATGGCAGTTCTCTGGTGACACTGGTACAGAGTAGTCTGTTGACCCGAGATCGTCATAAAGTCTTGTGTGGTTCCCACTGTGCTTTGATTTCCATCTTACCACGTCCAAGAGGGCGTGCAAAACGGTGTTTTTTGGGTACAGTCCCGAGTCACATGGAGGCAATGAGCGATAGGAGGGGATTCATCTCTCCCGGTATATGGAGTTGATGTTGCGCTGTGTTCGATTGGCTATAACAGGAAATCCCTGGCCAGGGTTGCTGAGATTTACTGGTAAGTGTTACCAGTAGTTTCTCGAATTGTTATAGACCTCATATCGACACGACTTATCGAGCTATTGGGGTCTGACGTTTACCACCCCTAGGTGAGATATGCGACATATCAGACGATCAGACCGGACTGTACGGTAGTGTTACTGGTTGGATTCACTGGAGTGTGAGCGGGCTTGCTCGTCGATCTTCTGATCGCTCAATACCCGGGTGGCCGTTACGTTTAGCAGACCGCTTGCGGCTTGTGGGTGTTTGATATGATCATCACCTGCTGCCGGCGTATTGACGAGTCTTTAGAGTCCTACACAGAGGTTTCCTGGCTCAAGCGAAACGAAATAGGAGCACATATGAGATATGTGCGGGACCGAGAATAATGCGTGTATGTGATACTGTATTTCATTCTCGCGATCAATGTGTCGAATGGTTGTATGCGATATAACCTAGTTATCGATTCAAGCGTTGATTCGATAAGCCGATACATTGTATACTAGTCGGTTGTGTGCGACATGACCGGATCGTTAAATCAAGTGTTGATTTAATGATTTAATGTATAATGATATATTACTTTGCATTAACTAGTATTGGTTCACTTTAAATGGATTTTCTCACTTGGATGTGCACATTGCATATTCGATATAGTTTTGTGCACTTGATTGTATCATGTATGATGATACATGTTTACTTGTGTTTGTGTGAAGATTGAACCATGGTTATATGAATGGTTGGGGTTATGATTATTTATTCATTCATTTATTTATTTATTAGTTTTGGAAAATAATTAGCATAATGAGAAAATGGTGGCTTTCTTTGTATGTATTATGAAGCTTCATGAAGACTTTGACCAAGTGACCATTTTGTCTCATGCTTAACCCTAACCATTCCATTCAACCATGATTAACTATCTACACATTACCATGGTTACATTATGATAAGTATTCTTATTATTTCTTTTTTTCAAAATGACTTATCATATATATATTCATCTTCTTCTTCTTCATCTTCTTCACTTGAAGAAGCTTGCTTCATCAATGGTGATTGATGAAAACAAGTGAGAAATCCAATTCTAAAGTCTACCCACTTCCTATTTCTTCATCCTCTACCTCTTGCCAAGTAGTAGAGTGTGTTCTCTTCACAAGTTTTTGGACTTGGCGAAGTTGGAGCTTGATCTAGCGATGCCTCGACGTAGATCATCTTCGGCATCGTCGTCGATGACCTAGCCCGTCCATTCTCCGATGAAGCCGACGCTAGAGCCCGGGGTTCGACTTGGACAGCGAGGAGACTTCATTGCGGAGCTATGGAGGTGGGGCACCGGATCTACAAAGGTTGTATTTCCGTATTCTTATAGTTTAGTTGTAAACTAGTTCTTTTATCGCCTAGAAATCTAGCCAACGATCCGTAGTCGGGTTTCTCGGCACCCCGTATTTTTGAAATTGGAATGGTTGATGCCTTGTGAGACCTCACTAGAGTGCCTAGGAACCCTACATCCTTCGCTAAAGCTATAGCCCCATTGTTATCATAATACAGAGGTATTGGATCAACAATGGACGGAACTTCCTAAAGTTCAGTAATGAACTTCTTCATCCAGACCGCTTCTTTTGCGGCATCGTTCGTAGAAATGTATCCAGCCTCCATCGTCAAGTCTGCGACGGTGTCCTGTATGGAGCTTTTCCAACACACCGCTCCTCCATTGAGGGTAAATACAAAACCCGAGACAGACTTGCTCTCATCCTTGTCACTCTGGAAGCTTGAATCGGTAAAGGACTCGACCTGCAGGTCTCCATTACCATAAACCAAGAACATCTCCTTAGTCCTTCTAAGCTACTTGAGAATGTTCTTCACAGCTGTCTAGTGATTCTTACCTGGTTTTGACTGATACTGGCTCACCACGCTAAGCGCGTAAGCTACATCTAGTCTTGTACATAGCATCGTATACATTATAGATCCTACCGCCGAAGCGTAGGGTATAGTGCTCATGTGAACCCTCTCCTCATCGGTCTTAGGCGATATCTTTTTGGAGAGGGTGATTCCATGAAATGCGGGTATATTACCGTGCTTGGAATATTCCATACTAAATCTTTTTAGTACGGTCTCTATGTACCTGGACCGCGAAAGTCCTAATAATCACTTGGATCTATCTCTGTAGATCTTGATCCCCAGAATGTACGAGGCATCACCCAGGTCCTTCATGGAGAACCTTTATGATAAGAACAGCTCGACTGATTGTAGCATAAGAATATCGTTTCCTTTCAAAAGAATATCGTCCATGTACAAGACTAGGAATACGACAGTTCGTCCTACAATCTTCTTATATATATAAGGCTCATCCTTATTCTTGATGATGTCAAATTCCTTGACTGTTTCATCAAAACAGATGTTCCAGCTCTACGACGCCTTCTTTAATCCATAAATGGATTTAAGCAACTTGCACACCTTCCCGCTGCTCCCACTGTCTACAAAATCTTCTGGTTGATCCATATAAACGCACTCTTTCAAACTTCCGTTTAGAAATGCTGTTTTTACGTCCATCTGCCAGATTTCATAGTCATGGAAGACAGCAATGGCAAGTAGGATCCGAATGGATTTGAGCATGTTGGATATGTATGCCCTAGAGGCCATTTTGTATAATACTAGTTTGTATATTACATTTTGGAAGCTTGGGATATATACATGGATTGACGACAGTCTTGCTCGATATTGTAGTATGCTACTTGGTTTGTAACTATCTTAATATGTGTATATGTTTCTTTTAACATATCGCTAATACATATTGATGGAGCCCTTAGGATCTTTGCTTGACTGCCAGCGTTGTGATGGAGATCACACTAGTGGGGGCTGGGTTGTCTATAAGCACATCTTTATACAGGTCCCTAATCATAGGATTATCGAGACAGGGCATTGATACTCCAGAGTAGACTAGTGCATACGCTTCTCATCCCAGCAGGGGAGATAGTTTGTCCCTCAAACATCAATATGTCGTACTGGAGATAGTATGCAGGTGCTCGTTAGGTTACGAGTACACTAGACAGGACTCGTCGGGAACTGTTGGTTGGTATTATACCTATCGTCGGGTAGCAGTTCCCAGGTGACATGAGTACAGCTTAGTCCGTTGACTTGACGCTGCTATTTCGCCTCAAGTGTGTTCCCACTGTTCTTTGATTGCTACCCTACCACGGCTCTATTGAGTCATGCAAACAGGTAGTAGTTGGGTACAGTCCCGAAGCACTTGGAGGCAGTGGCGGTTAGACAGGATTCGTCTCTCCCGGTATTGGAGGTTGATATCGCGCTGTGTTTAGGAGAGCCATTACACAAAGTCTCTGGCCAGGGCAAGTGAGATTTACTGGTAGGGTTTTCGAGTAGTTTCTCAGGGTGTTCTGGGCTACACTCCGACACGACTTATACCGCTATTAGGGGACTGACGTTTACCACCCCCTAGGCCCGATATGCGATACTCTTAGACGAACAGACCGAACTGTACGGAGATTGTCACAGATAGGCTCAGTAGGAGTTTGGATGAGCTTGCCCGTCGACCTTCTTATCGACAGATACCTGGGTAGCCGTTACGCACAGCTAGTGCCGCTGACGTGCTTGTGGTTAAACCCACTGCCAGAGTACTGTCGAGTCTTTAGAGTCCCACACAGAGGGTTTCCCAGCTTCGGGCGAAACGAGTAGAGGTCGTATGGTTTTTATGACAGGGTTCGATCACATACGTGTACTTGTGCGTGTGTGGTGTTCGAGCGGACAATACTAGTGGGCTTTGGTTTATGCCGGATCCTAGTATTAGATTTTGGATTTGTTTAGTCTCTTTGTATTCGTGTTTCTGGGGACACGGATGCGGGTATGTATATACGGATGATAGGAGCAGAGAAGGAGACACCTCATTAGGGTTTTGACCATTGACTTGATTAAAACCATAATGAGATGGAGGAAATTGTTTACTAATTTTTATTAGAGATAATTGTGTCATGGCTAATTGGTTTGACCATTTAACTATGTTGACTATTGTTGACTTAGATATTTTTTAGCACAAGATATTTTACTTAGTATTAATTGTGACATGATAATGATCAAATCAAAGGATCCATCACAATTATCCTAATAAAACTTATTTTTCTCTTTCCTCAAAAGAGAACTCTCTTCATTATTCTTACTCTCACACTCCCATGGTTCTATCCTTCTTCCTCTCTCAAACCCTAGTGTATCATGTGTTGATAATCAAGGGTTAGTGAGACTAAGCCACTCAAATCACACTCTACTCACTCTAGTCTACTTAGATTATCAAGTTAAGTATTCTAGTCACCTCAAGTTAGAGGTTTAGCTCAAGGTTGGAGCTCTCGGGTGGATCATCGTTGACACAAGGAGGCCGAAGTTCAAGCACGATCCATACTTCCGTTGAGGAGCTTAAGAAGAGGATCGAAGATCCGAAGGACTTATTTCCGTTAGGTATACTTTCTATCATAGTAGATAGAACCCTAACTAGCTAACTAGGTTTATGGTAAAGATCCGGTTTGTGTTTATTCTACCGCCAAGTTTTGTATCGCTATAAACTTTTTCTTCCGCATTTGGCCACGGAAGTTGGCCGGGGCGCTAGTGTAAACCTTCATGGTATCAGAGCCAACCCATAAACCCTACTAGCTACTTTGCACAAGGTTAAAATCTCGATCGACGCAAATTTCCGAACGTATTTCCATTGTTGTTTGCTTGCTGTCAAATTTTAATGTTGTTCATAAAATTTTTCCAGGCATCTTAAAAATATGTGCGGGCAAAACTATATCTGTGGAAAAGATTTGGGCACGTAACTCCAAAATTCGGCGGCGGAACCGGAGTAAAAAGTCACATTTTGCGGCGGTTCCGCCGCGCTTTTTGGGATACAGTGCCCAAAATTTTTTCTGGGACTTTAGTTCATGGAAATATGATTTTTTGGATATATGGTTTTGGCCCAGATTTTTTTGAGTGCTCTATTTGTCTTTGGGGCCAATTTGGAAAAGTTTAGTCAATCGAAATTTTAATATACGTATTTTGTTAACAGTACATTCACTTTTATCTGCGACCGTGAATGTCATTTGATCGGCAAACTCGTCTGATTGCTATATGTTCTTTTAGACGGGTTTGCGAACGTGACATTCGCGTTGATGTTTTGTGCTCGTGCTGTGATTGTGGTTGGATAGTCGTGGTGGATAGCATGTGGTGCAATGTTAGTGGTCCAATTAAAGTTTCATTTGTACATTTTTTATTATGGGGCGAGCGTCCGACATGTGGACTGCCGTCTTTGCCGGGTTGTATATTATTTTTGGGGCACGACCGGGTTGAGATCGATGTCACCATTTGTACATATTATTTTCTTTTTCTGTACTAGGATTACCCCACGGTGGAGTGCACGGACAGCTGGGTTCTAGAAGGCAACAAGCCCGCATCTCATGGCGTTGAGACGGAGGGAGCTTCATTTTAGAATTGGCGGGCTATTCGTCTCACTCGTAAGGGGTATAGGATGACCCACGGAGGGGCGCCTAAGTTACCGGATTCCGTGAAGTGCTGGGTGGCCCATTCACTTTATTGAAGGGGGCTGCCTCACTTCTGGGATTGGCGGGTAACTTTCCGCGCTCGTAGGAGTCCAGGTTTTTCATTGCATAGGCTATCCACACGATCGGGAACGTCGGGTTTTATTTGCGGCTCAAATGAAACCCAGGGCTCCAAGATTATCCACCATTCTGTATTGTTGGATGAGATTCTGTGATGTTGATTATTATCATGCCTGGGACAAATGTTGTATATACTTATATATATATACTAGTAGATGTTGTATATATTTTGCACCCGCGCTAGTCCAGCCCCCGCTCTGTCGTTAGTTAAGTAACCTAACAGGTGATGATGGGGCCCCGTGGCGAATGCGGATGGCATATACGTACATTTTATTTTCGTTCTTTTCTAGTGTGATAGGTTAATTGATGGGACCGCATTAATTTTGATTAATGCAAGAAAATAAACCTAAAAGACGTTGCTGGAACAAATTTCGAAAAACTACAGTTATATTCTTTTGCTTTGCATAGTGGTATTCGGTCATGAATATCCAGCACCTCATTCTACGAGGCAAGAGCCGAGATCCCTTCACGGGGAGTGACCTCTTGAGCTAAAGTCTATACTGTAGATTACTCGGTTTTTCCAAAACCAGAAATTTTCAAAAAAGGCGGAGCTTAAACCACTCCTTTTCAAAATTGCTCAGGTTCCTTCAACGATATCAAGTTCATTACATTAACGGGTTTTTCGCCAAAAACCCGGCCGTAGCCCTCCGTCATTTCTTACAAGTAACACTTAGTATTCGTGCTGCATTTGTTGACTCCATCAAGGCGTAGTTTACGGTAGCTGAGTGGTGCTTGTTTGTAGCACTAGATGGGATTGGTTAGGACAGTCGTATAACCTTGTTGACTCCGTCAAGGGTTATGCGGGTGGGTTTGATGCAATCCAGATAATGATGGGTTGAACTTGACTAGGACTCTTTGATTTGTTGCCTCCGTCAAAGTCACTAGGGTCCTAGGGGTAAAACCACATCGGGAGTTTCAAACATACAGGAAACTTGCAGATCTAGCATACCTTCTGGAGTGTGGTGACTAGAGTGGATTCCATCTAGGTCATCACACAATGATAGTTGGATTCCGATCCCACTGATGAGTAGGATTACTCTCGGGATATTATTTCACTAAACAATCAATGCTATAAACCAAGTAGGTGTCAAGAAAGGTGTTAGCGGGGCTACGCCTCCAGGGAAAAGAGGTTATATAATTAAGGAACTTAGCGAAAGCGTTGGAAAACCTCCCTGAAAGTGCCAACACTAGCTTGGCTGAAAGGTTAAGCAAGTATTATGACATGTGATTAAATCCTGACTAGTTCTTCTTTTAGGGTTTGAAGAAAAATTTGAGGAAACAGTGGGAGCCATCCTGGTTAGATAAATTAACAACCAATCTAATATTGCAAGAGCGCACGCTGAGTGTTTCTTTTATCTCTCTCCAAGTAGCAACCATTTCACGCCCTAATCAAGATAATAAAATGTATCGCTTGACCGATCCAAATTCTTATTCGAGGCTGGGGAAAGTCGGTTTGGCTCTAACTTATGATGTCAATCATAAGTATGAGCAAGGGAAAGAGGTTTGTTTGAATTCCAAGAAGACCCCATTGAAGAAGAAGCATACTAGTGTCACGACTCGAAAGTACGGAACGTGACCGGCACTTAGATTACGAAGCGTCTAGAGGCGCAACGTAAACTAAGTAAGCCGAAGCCCAGAAATCTAAACCATAAAAGAAGAAGAAGTAAAGGAAACATGTAGAAAAAAATTTTAAAAGCATCATCCAATTTTTCTCAAAAATTTCGGCAGAGTCTCTTTTGTAAAAACTGGCCCCAAACGGGTACAAACAAGTATAAATACATACAAACAATAAAAAGCATCCCCAATCAGGAGCTAGCTCTATGCCAAAAGGCGGAAACAACTACACCAATGCATAATAGTATACAACGCCAAAGGGCGAGGCTCAAAACTTAAAAGAAACCAATCCACCAGATACCACAATAATACAGGCGCAACTTTAAGGTCACAATAAATAACCGGTCCAGTAAACTTATCAAGTAATACAAGTTTGGTTGATGGAGCTACTAGATACAATTGAAATAATAAAAATACAATAGCGGTCCAGATACAAATGAACCAACCTACCGTGCAAATCACCCGGAATGAAACGATGTGCCAGCAAACGGCCAAGGAACCCTGTACATCAACCTGTAATAAAATTTTGCACAACGGGGGTGAGTTGCCAACTCGTGAGTAGAAGATATCTGCGAAAAGAAATCGAATGCACGACGCTATCCTAGTTCATAATAATACACTACTATATCCCAATCATCTAGTAATAGCTGGGTAATACTACGTTTAAATGCAAATACTCCGTGCTCGTGTCAGTACCTCAAGTAATAATATGTCGTGTGAATGAATATGCATGCACTATGAATGTAAAACAATCAATCCTGAAATCTAGATATATCTGTATAAAGAAAATCTTTAACTTTTATCATGGTAAATTTGTATAGAAATATGAAATATCATCGATGAAATCCATGGAAATCCGTGTCAAGTATCGACACAAAACATGTAAATCTCAAGTCTCAATACCTCATAGTCTCAATATCTCGGGCTCCGTCAGTCCGGATCGGCCCATATCATCAAATCTCGCGACAACGGTTGATATCCTCCGGATATCCACCGCGCCAGACATCACCGGTAGGTAGTCCTTCCCTTGCCAAGCTCATCGTCTACAACTCAGTCTTCTTACCCCGGGGTACCATACCGGGCCTACCATGTACCCGAGACGGTTCATCCACTCCTCAAATCGGGTCTTGAAATCCAACAGAAAACATAAAATCTCATGGTGGACGACACATACATCACGAGAAAACCGCATCTTATGTTTTAAAAAGAGAGGAGGAGAGAGAGAGAAGTTTTTATATATTCTTGCGGTTTTCCCCAAAAATCAAGAAATCTCATAGAAATCCAAAATCCCAAAATCATGAGTAAATATATGATAAGTTTCGGCATATGCCCCATAATACTGTATGATAACATGAAAATGCGAATGCATGGAATGTCTAAGTAATAAATACCATGTCTATACTAACACCAGAGAGTAATCACAATATTATATCGATCTAGCTGTTAGCTGATTATATTAATAAAAGATAATATGATCTAAAGTTTACGTGACATAGCAATTACCGATGATGATGTGTGTGAGCCGGCAAATAAGTGTGCGTGGAATATGCGCATCATCGGTAATGGTGCTGGTGTCCTAACAGACAGAGTTTTATACTGATTATAGAAACATATGAATGAGCATGCACCATGATGATTACAGTCTGAAAGAAAAGACGGATGTGTATTATCCATTCATTTGATATAAAAGTATAACTACAACTATATGTCTCGAGCCTAAACTAGTGTCCATTTAACCTCCTAAGGAACTAAACCTAAGAAACTAATCGATAAGAAATAAGAGTACACCTAAAGAATGAGTCCATATCTCTAATAGTCGGCGATCCAGCCTCAATAGCGTCACATACGTAGTACGGATTCCTCAAATCAAGATAGCGGATCAATCATCACATCTATGTCTCGTACAGTAAAATCTATCGTACGGCATCCCAATATCGGGGTACGGGTGAAGTATCACCTACATGTCTCATCATTTGTATAATATCATTATCAATTCATGTCATGATCGAGGTACTGTACTGTAATCGCATACATCAATCAGATATCATTGCCAGCATAAACATACATCGTTAAGTTATCCTCAGATGTATCATGTCACATGTATCATGTTGTGGTTAGGTCACACTTATATCATATCGTAATCAAGTCGCATCTATATGATATCGTAATCAAGTCACACACATATGATATCGAAATCAAGTCACAACTATATGATATCGTAATCAAGTCACACCTATATGATGTCAGAATTTCAGGCACAGGTTAAGGTCCGGGTTCTATTTTAGAGTCCCATGTACTTCAATATCATCACCACCCTTTGTTATTTATGTATACCTATTCATTATCTCATTTCCTAATGATCCGCTAACATCATAACACGACCGTAAAGCCAAGAATCACGGCATCAAGCCCAGTTATATTGTTTCATTCCCGTGTATCATATAATATCCTTGTATCACATATACGTATTGTATATATATATGCCTACACCTAGTCATACACACACACACACACACACACACACACACATACACGTATACACCACGTCGAGTCTCAGTGTGTGCGTGGGTGTGTATCTACCTGAAACCTATGAATCTCCTCCAAGATATTCATCCTCGGGTAAGGTCTTTCTAAATCACTCTAGTCCAACCTAAAGTCACTACTAGGGTCCTACTCACAGAAATTCTAAGGTCACATCTGGCTTCCTATTGACAATAAGTACTATTCCTATTCTACGTTTGCGGGGGTGCTAAACGCCATCCACCCGACTTCCCCCCGTAGATATACATCTACTCAGCTGGTCCTTATCTGCCAAAGACGGTGTCGCCATCCTCTTCTTCATCGCCCGCAGTCTACGTGAGAGGTACCTATACACAAACACATATAATATCGTAAACTGGATCACGAACAACATCAAAACGACGCACGGAACGCGCATAGGTTAAAAACCTATGTCCCGCTCATGCAAAAGAACCAAATATCGCTCGATATCGGCGTACAAACGCCGATTGATCGAGATAATTATCAACAAACAACTTGTAGTTTAAAAACTCATTACTTATAATATAAAACATGATTTAATTCATCAAAACCCTGAAATTCGATCAAATCGTCCGATTTCGAAAAACCTGAAAACGCCAATTTACCGTTTTACTTCATAGCTTACTGTTTAATTGAAACTAATGGTCATAATACTCATTAATTAACCTAACTAGATTATAGAAACCATTACCATATTTTTAACACCCTAATTTATATTAGTTTGAAAATTCTAGTTTGCAAATTTTCCCGATTTCGATACTTTTAAGCAAAATTTCACAATATCACAACTAAACTTGATTTTGCATGAATTAATGTATTAAACTACAATTCATGATGATAATAATATAATGAAATCATAATTTAGATTTTAAACCTCATTTATTTAAGAGTTTCTAAAATCTAGTTAGCTAAAATAGCATTTTCTTTTAGTATTTTTCAATTATCAAAAGAAACTAGTAACCAAATTAAGTTTTTCATTCTACTAACAAGTTAATATCCTCTTTAAAACCACAATCTAGTGTTACAAATATTAATTGGAATTTATCTCACCAATATATACAACTTATAGAAATCTAGTTTGCAAAAATGGTTTAATTTAAACAATTTTGGATAACAATTTAAAATATATCATCCATACAAGATTTTCCACTTCTAAAAATATTAAACTAGTTATCATAACCCTACTTAATTAATAAAATTCATAACTTGATTTTATAAACCCTAACTTGAATTTTAAAACTTGTAAATAGAATTAAGTTATTAAATCTAAACATGCTTAAATGAAACATTTAATAACAATAAATCAAAAGAATAAGATTTATAACTCCACAACAAGCAATCCAAACATGAAAATAAGCCTCCAAAATGAATGCTTTCCATCTCCAAAATCCATGTAAAGATGAGCAAAGAATAGAGGGTAGGAATTAATTAGGATGTTGTGGATTTTTATTTGGATTTTTGTAGGATTTTTGATGATTTTTGTAACAAAAAATCAAGAGAGGAAAATGGGGGGCTGCCAAGGGGAGGAGGCCGGCCAAAATTAGAAGGTGAGGGAGAGAAAGAAAAGAGTGAAGAAAGATGTAGAAACATCCCCCAAAATATGACCTCTTTATGTCTTTTCAATATTTTCTTTAATTTCTTTCATTTCTAATCTAAATAAACAAAAGAAATGTCTAGAATCATGGAAAAATTTGTAAATAAATTTTGCATGATGCACACTAGATTCTAATATGCAATGGTTCATTTTTGCAAATTAAACCCATTCAAATTTGTAATTTACACTAATTTAGTGTATAAATAAAGCTTATGTTAATATTTAAAATAATTAATTTAGGAAAAATATTTAGTTAAACTAAAAATTTATAAGTGACTAAATAAACACCATTTACTAGTAATAACATAATTAAAATAGGTACTTTTAAATTTATAATGAAAAATAATTACGGTTTAGTTTTACGAAAAATACGTTTTACTTTACCGAAAATCATAAGATTCACTTAAAAAAATTTATTTATTTATTTATTTATTTTAAAACGTTACAACTAGTGGATCTACTTCAGGTATTCTTGTGATTGAGATACCAGATCAGTCCTACCTCCTGGGTACTAGATACCGGATCAAGATCACATATCTGTAATTTATTGCAGGGACTGAGAAAAAGTAGGAAAGTTGCACCTGGTGATATGTCCCTCAGGGTAGGGAACGGAGTACAAGTTATTGCTGCAGCCGTCGGTGAATATCACATAGTGTTGCCAAATGGCAATACTATGATTTTGAAAAATTGCTATTATGTACCTTCCATGGTTTGCAACATCATATCAGTTTCTTTACCGGAGAAAGATGGATATAACTTTGTTCTTGATAGAAATAACATGAACATTTACCTTGATAAGGTACTGGTTAAAGAAGGTACACTGTGTAATGGTATCTATGTTCTAAATCAGAATACATTTCTCAATGTACAAAACGAACGCAAGAGGAAGAGTTCAGATACAAACGAATCCTACTTGTGGCATTGTAGACTTGGTTATATCGGAGAGAAAAGACTAAGTAAGTTACATAAAGATGGACTCTTGAATACGTTCGAAATTTCATCTTATGAAACTTGTCAGTATTGTCTCAAAGGAAAGATTACCAAATCTCCATTCACCGGACATGGAGAAAGAGCAGCAGAGCTCTTGGGACTCATACACAGTGATGTGTGTGTGTTAGTTATATGTATGCCCTAGAGGCCATTACTGTACATGAGATGTACATTGTAGTGGATTCTTGGACATATATAGGGAGGACTTTCTTGCTTGACATAATAGTATGCCATCTGGTTACTCATTATCTTAACATATACACTGATTGTCTCTCTTTTACATGTTGATAAAGCCCTTAGGATGTGTACTCGACTTCCAGGATTATGATGCAGATAAACTGGTGGGGCCTGGTTAGTCCATAAGTTCATCCTGCAATGTTCATAGTCGTGGGAATATCGAGACGGGGCATCGATATTCCAGAGTTGTCTAGCGTATATCTTCTCGACCCATGTGATGGGCGATGGATGATCCCATATCCATTAGTGTTTGATATCAGAGATAGTATACGGGTGCGTGGAGACTTGGTACACTGAACGGACTCTCCGAGAACTCCTAGATGGTATTATACCTCACGTCAGATAGCAGTTCTCTGGTGACACTGGTACAGGTTAGTCTATCGACCCGAGATCGTCATAGAGTCTTGTGTTTCTCCCACTGTGCTTTGATTTCCACCCTACCACAGCTATACTGAGTCATGCAAACAGGTAGTTTTTGGGTACAGTTCCGAGTCACATGGAGGCAATGAGCGATAGGAGGGGATTCATCACTCCCGGTATTGGGGGTTGATGTTGCGCTATGCTCGATTGGCCATAACTGAAATCCCTAGCCAGGGTAGATGTGATTTACTGGTAAGTGTTATCAGTAGTTTCACGCCCGTTATGGACCTTACATCGGCATGACTTATCAAGCTACTGGGGTCTGACGTTTACCACCCCTAGGCGAGATATGCGACATATCAGACGAACAGACCGGACTATACGATAGTGTTACTGATTGGATTCGCATGAGTATGAGCAGGCTTGCTTGTTGATCTTCTAATCGCTCAATACCTGGGTGGCCGTTACGCTTAGCACGCCTCTTGCGGCTTGTGGGTGTTTGATATGATCATCACCTACTGCCGGCGTATTGACGAGTCTTTAGAGTCCTACACAGAGGTTTCCTGCATTAGGCGAAATGGAGTAGGAGCACATATGTGATATGTTCAGGACTGAGAATAATACGAGTATGTGATACCATATTTTATTCTCGCGATTTGTATCATCGGTCGGTTAAAAGCGATATAGCCGGGTTATCGAATCAAGTATTGATTCGATAAATTGATACACACGATATTAGTCGGTTATATGTGATATGACCGGATCATTAAATCAAGTGTTGATTTAGTGATTTAAAGTATAATTATATATTTGATAAATTACTTTACATTAACTAGTATTGGCTCACTTAAGATTGTTTTCTCACTTGATGTGCACATAGTGTATATGTGATATATGTTTGTGTACACGATTGTATCATGCTTGATGATACATGCAACGTTGGGTGTGTGTATGACTTAAACCATACTTAAGATAATGGTTAGGTTTTTTATTTATTTTGTAATTCAAAATTGGCGGCATTTTGTCATGGCATGAAGCTTCTTGAACCTTAGAGATTACCATTGACCAAGTCCACTTGTTTTGTTTTTACTAAAGATATTTATTAAACAAACCATTACCTTAAACCATGGTTATGTCTCTACATTGGTTAGTATATGACACTAACTCATCCATGGTTGCTATTCTCACCTCATTAGTTTTCATTTTCTCATCTTGATCATTTTATCTTCTTCTTCCTCATGAAAGCTTTGTAGCTTTCAAAAATTGTGAGAAAATATTGTGAGAAAATAAAATCTAAAGTGAGCTCATTTCCTACTTCATCATCCTCTACTACTTGCCATTTAGTTTAGGGTGTTCTCTTCACAAAGTTCATAACCAAGTGAAGAGGTAGCTTGGGTTTGAGTCTCCTCGACGTAGATCATATTCGGCCTCGAAAACTTCGAGCAAGCTTGTTCATTTCTCCAAGGGAACCCATACTAGAGTTCAGGAGATCTTCTCTCGCAGCGAAGGGACTACTACACAGAACTTTAGAAGTGAAGGACCGGTTTACAAAGGTTGTATTCCTCATTCACTTTCTATGTAAAGTTGTTTACATTCTATTTTAGCACCTAAAACTCTAGTTAGATCCTAGGTTAGGTTGTTTGGCATACTTGAAATTTATGAAATTGGCATGTTTGATACTTGGTAAAACCTTGTGGTTGTTCAAAATAACCCTACAGTGGTATCAGAGCCTTACTAGAGCATTAGGAGTTGTCTAGGCGAAGTTAGAAGTTTGAACGAACTTCGAAAACCCGATCTTCCCCATTCTCTGGAAATTTTTCACATTAAAAATATTCAGAAAAATATGCAGGTAAATCTATGAACCCTCTAGAAGAACGACACCCTAATTCGACAACATGACCGCGAACCGCGGCCAAACCATGCTTTTGGCGGCGGTTCCACGGCGCCATGTGTGAGGCTTGGGCCCAGCCTTCTATGGTAGGTCCGTAGCTACTGTGGCATGATTCTGGGTATTTTTGATACTGCTCAAGTGTTGAGTTTTCTGGGAAATTTTGGGAATTCGTTGATTCGATAGAAAAGTTTAACGTCGTCCGGATATCTGTAATGGGATACAATACTTGGAATCAACAATATTTGAATTTTATAAATCTAGCAATTTAGTCTCAATTGATTGGTTGCCACGGGATTTTGATATGATCAAAAGTCCGTCGCAATCACGTAACGTACGCAGATACTCGCCGGGTAACCTTACTAGATAGCCACGCCCCATAGCCCCGACCAAGTGACTGTAGGAGAACTCCGTTTCCAAAAGCACCCGTCAGGGTGCTCACGGCCGCGATGTTCCGCCTAAGTGCACTTCGTCGACGGCATCAAGGGGTGTGGCTGTCTACTAAAGTTTCTAACGAGCATTCGATAATATTGTCGGGAATCATGTTGAATTGCCCGACTTGAAATTTAAATGTGTTTTCAATATCGAGACTAAAATGTGGGGTTTATAATTGTTAGGCATGCGATGTCTAAGGAATTCATTTGGTTGGGCATGAAATCCAAAGTATGTGATACATTGGGTTTATGATGTCAAAGGAGGTTGCGGGTTCCAATTGTTGTAGTTTTCACTTTCTTTTCTGCGACCGTAAGTGTAATATGTGGAGTATTGCCAGTTTCGTTGCTATAGGTCAACGACAATTGGGATACGCATATTTCCTTACATTGATGACATGTGATGTTATGTGTTGCTGTGATATGCTATATTGGATTGCCGTGTTTGAATAGCCATGGGTTTTTTTTGTGAGATGAGAGTTTTTCATTTTCATTCATGTAAAAACTTGTATGTAATATTCTTTTATTGGGGCACTTCCGGGTTAAGGATGATGTCACCATTGTATATTATTTACTTTTTCGCATTAGGATAGACCCAAGGGGGGAGTACAAATAACCGGGTTCTGGAGTCTACAGGGAGACCATCTCGAGGCGTCGAGTTTGGGCCTCCTAACTCTAGAATTGTAGGGTTGCTTGCCGCTCTCGTAGGGGTCTAGGGATGTGGGTTTGGTTATTCATTATGACCGTGGAATCCGTGTTTTATACAGGCTCAAAATAAAACACGGACATTCTAGTATATCCAATATTTCATATATTGTCTTCTGCTGCTGATATTCTGTGATGTGATCACTTTATATTCTGAGATGGATATATTATAATATATATGATATATTATAGACGTTGCTTATGTTTTTCACCCGCGCTAGCCCTGCCCCGCCCTGCCATTAGTTACCTAACCTAACGGTGCATGACGGGACTTCGTGGCGAATGCGAATGGCATAAGCGTACATAGTATTTATCTGTGATGTTTAGGTAACTTAAATAATGGGACATTCATTAATGTGATTAATGAAAGAAAATAAACCTAATGATGTTGTGGAATCGAATTTTCAAAAAAAGGTAGCTCCAGTTCTTGCTTTGCATAGCGGTATTTCTTGTAGAATATCCAACACCTTATTCGATAAGGAAAGAGACGAGATCCATTCTCCGGGAGTGACCTCTTTAGCAACAACTGGAAAATGCTACAACCCTCGGTTTTGTCTTTTGATTGCTTTTCTAGTTCTTGCTTTGCATAGTGGTATTGTGAATATCCTGCATCACATTCGACGAGGAAAGAGCCGAGATCCCTTCATCGGGAGTGACCTCTTTAACGAAACTAGCAAAAGCCTAAAAAACACTCCATTTAAAATCATTTGATTCTGCAACGATATCAAGTTCAAAGCGTTAAAGGTTTTCTTAAAAACTATCCGCAACCCTCCGTCATTTTAGGAAGCAGAGTACTTAGTATTCGTCCTGCGTTTGTTGACCATAGTCAAGGCGCAGTGTACGGTAGCTAAGCGATATCTTCCTACATAGCATATGATGCGATTAATTAGGACAGTCATGTGACTTTATTGACCTTAGCCATGGGTCATGTGGGTGGGTCTAATTAATCATGAAATGACGGGTAGAACTTGACTAGTGCTTGTGATTTATTGACCTTAGCCAAGGTCATAAGCCACTAGGGGTAAAAACCATTATCGGGAGTTTCAAGTGTTGAAATTTTCAATGAAATTGCATACTTTCTATGAGATAGTTGGATCCAGATACCCACTGCGAGTAATTGTTACTCCTGGGAGATTTTTGCACTTTACAATTAGCCGATCAAGTAGGTGTCTAGAAAGGTGTCAACGTGGTTACACCCCTGGGAAAATGAGCTTTATTTTAATTAGGTCTGTGCGAAAGCACGGGGAACCTCCCTCAAAGTACCGGCATTGGCCTGGCTGAAAGATTGGCGAACTTGTAGGGTGTAATTAATCCTGGCTAGTCTTTCCTTTTAAGGTTTGAAGGAAGATTTGATAAAAATTAGTGGGAGCCATCCTGATTAGATATAATATATAACCAATCTAATCTTGCAAGAGTGCATACAGAGTGTTTTCTTCTCTCTCTCTCCAAGTAGTAACCATGTCACGCCTTAATCAAGATAATAATATGGATGTATTGACCGAACCCGCTTGTTATACTGAGCTAGGGAACGTTGGTCCCGCTCCAACTTATAATTGTTATAAGACTGAGCAGGAAATGGGGGAGACTAGGATTCCCATGCCGCCCAAATGAAGAAAGTGCATGCTGATGCATCTTCTTCGGGTGTGTTCATTACAGAGAACTGTTTCTCAGTATCCTCTACATCCTGGCTATGAGATACCGGATCAGGATCCCGCATGTGTAATCTGTTACATGGGCTATTGATAAGTAAAGAACTGAGAATAGGGTGATATGTCTCTAAGTATAAAGAATGGTGCAATTGTTGCAGCCAAATCAGTTGTCAAATATCACCTTGTATTACCAAATATATTGATTTTGAACGAATGTTATTAGATACCGAACCTGATATGTAACATTATATCAGTCTCTTTATATATTAAAGAAGGATATAATTTTGTATTTGGATAATATTTTGAACATTTCCTATATCAAGTGTTGATCAGATTAGGCACGTTATCTAAAAGCATATACTTTCTAAATCAAACCACAGTTCTTAACGTACAGAACACACACAAGAGGAAGAGTTCAGAAATGAATGAATCCTTCTTGAGGCATTGTAGACTAGGTCATATCAATGCGACCCGACTTTCTAAGTTATATTTAGATGCATATTTAAATCAGTTTGAATTTACATCTTCTGAAAACTTGCCAGTCATGTCACAAAGATAAAATGACCATAGCTCCGTTTACTTGAAACAGGGAAATAGTTAGTGAACTCTTGGGACTGATTCATGATGATGTATATGGTCCCCTGTCTACAATGCCAGGACTGGTTCTTTGTACACCATTATATTCATTGAAGATCTCTCAAGATTCAGACACATGTTCCTATTGAAACACAAGTCTAAAGCTTTTGAGAAATTCATAGAATATAAGTCAGAAGTCGATAACCAAAACGGGTATAAGTATTTAAGTCCTATGATGAGATTAGGGAGGAGAATACTAGAGCATGGAGATCCTGGACTGTCCTAAAGGAGAATGAGATTCTCTCTCAACATTATTCCTCCGTATACACCACAACACAATGGTGTATCGGGGCGGAGCAATCGCACCCTATTTGATATGGTGTGCTCTATGATGAATACTATTGAGTTGCCTATTTCCTTTTGGGAGTTATACACTTGAGAAGATGCATACCTATTAAAAGAGTTCCAACCAAATCATGTGCCTACCACTCTATATGCGATATAGAATGGGAAGAGCCCATATCTTAAGCATGTTAAGATTTGGGGTTGTCCAGCCTATGTCTAAAAGCAAAATCCGGACAAGCTCAAGGCAAGGTCGGTTCTGTAGAAGTTAATAGGATATCCCAAGCATTTCGCAAGGGAATATCTTCTACCGCACCGAGAAACAAAAGGTGTTTCATTTCTCGGCATGCCACCTTTTTAGAAAAGGAATTTTTTTGGAAAATATTAGTGGTCATGAGGTAGAACTGGAAGGAGTTCCAGCTATACAAACTACAGCTGATGATTTGGTAGAATCGGAGGATTCAATAGTTCTCGACGAACCACAACCTCTCTGCCGATCTGGTAGGGTTCCTCATCCACCTGAGAGATACTTCGGTTTCTCGATAACAGTGGGAGCGAGGATTGCATCATGAGATGGTGACCCAACTAGTTTCGAGCAGGCCATCAAGAGTAGGGACTCTGTAAGAGTGGCCAGATGCTAAGCGATCTAAGAAGGAATATATATACACAAACAAAGTATGGACTCTAGTTGCTACATCTGAAGGGTTAAAACCCCATCAGAAGCAAGTATATCTTGAGAAGACTACTTCGTATAGATGGAAAAGTTGAGACTTTCAATGCTGGGCTTGTTGCAATAGGTTCTCGTCATCGACCATGTATAGATAATGATGAAACCTTTTCACCAGTACCTATGCTTCAGTCCATCCAGATCCTACTTGCCATTGCTACATACCATGACTACGATATATGGCGGTTGGGTGTCATGACTGCTTTTCTAAATACTGATTCAGAAGAGAACGTCTGTAAGTACAGAGCCAGAGGGCTTCGTAGACAGTGGGAGCAGCGGAAACGTGTGCAAGTTGCTTTATGCGTTAAAGCAGGTATCGCGGAGTTGGAACTTTTGTTTTGATGTGAAAGACATGTAAGTCCACGTTACACATCTCCGGTTCTTTGGGGTTGCGGAAATGGTGAAATACGATTTTCTATGGTGGGGTAACATGGACTCAAAAACGGATCTTTGTTAAACTAACTATCTAACAACCTAACTAAGAGTTTTACCTACTCGGTTATAGGGTTAAACCTTAACTTGAACTCCTTCTCTTCGACTCCTTGTGGTGGTCGGATGGTTCTCTCCTCGTCGTCTCCTTGTGCCGAAGATGGATCCACCCGAAAGCTTCTACCTTTGGCTCCAACCTCAATCTAGAGGAAACTAGAACACTTGGCTTGCTAGACCTTGTATACTAGGATGAGTAGAGAAGTGTTTTGGGTTTTATCTCTATGGTTCTTATTTCTCAACACATGAGACAATAGAACCATGAACTAGAGAGAGAGCAAGAGGAAGAGGGAGAGCTTGAGGATGATGAGAGCTTTCATGAGAGAGAAAGCAAATGATAGAATGAGAAAGACTTTTTCAACCATCATCTTCATAATCCAAAATAATCATAACAAATAATAATAATTGAGTATTATGTGATGGTTGTTATCATATCAAATGGCAATATCTTTTCATGCATTAAATGCAATTTGCAAAGAAACAAGCAAACAAAAGTCAAGCCATGAAATGATAGCCATTGTCATGATGATGGTCAACAAGTCCAACCTAGTCAACCGGTTAACAATGTCAGCCTTTCAACCCAACCATGGCATAATAATACTTAATTAATATTATTATTAATAATATTTCTTATTCTTATTAGGGTTTAGAAAAAGTCAACAGTCAACAACCCTAATGAGAATCCTCTGCCTCTGTCTCTGTCAACCGTGCATACACACCGGCATCCGTGTTCCGAGGAACACGAATACAAATGAGATAAAACCAATCCCAAAACATATACTAGGATCTGGCTTAAACCAAAGCCTGCTAGTAATAACTGCCCGGACACCAAACGTGCACAAGTGCGCGGATGTGACTGAACCCTGTCGCAAAACCATGCGACCTCTACTCTTTTGCCTAAAGGCGAATAGCTCTCTGTGTGGGACTCTAAAGACTCGACACTACGCTGGCAGTGGGTTTAACCACAGACCGCAAGCGGCACTAGCTGTGCGTAACGGTCCCCAGGTAGATGCCGATAAGAAGACTAACGAGGTGAAACCCATCTGAACTCCTACTGAGCCTGAATGTGACAGTCTCCGTACAGTCCGGTCTGTTCGTCTGAGAATATCGCATGGTGGGCCTATGGGGCGGTAAACGTCAGTCCCCTAATAGCGGTAAAAGTCTTGTCGGAGTGTAGCCCAGAACACCCTGAGATAACACTGGAAACCTACCAGTGCATCTCGCTTCCCCTGGCCAGGGACGACTGTGTGTAATGGCTCTCCTTGACACAGCGCGATATCAACTCCCAATACCAGGAGAGACGAATCATGTCTAACCGTCACTGCCTCCAAGTGCTTCGGGACTGCACCCAACTACTACCTGTTTACACGACTCCTTTGAGCCGTGGTAGGGTAGTAATCAAAGTACAGTGGGAACACACTCGAGGCGAAGTGACAGTGTCAATTCAGCGGACTAAGCTGTACTCATGTCACCTGGGAACTGATAACTGACGATAGGTATAGTACCAACCATCAGTTCCCGACGAGTCCTGTCCAGTATACTCGTAACCTAACGAGCACCCGCATACTATCTCAAGTACGACGTACTGACGGCTGTGGGACAGACCGTCTCCCCTGCTGGGATGAGAAGCGCATACGCTAGTCTACTCCGGAGTATCGATGCCCTATCTCGATAGTCCAACGACTAGGGACTTGTATAAGGATGTGCTTGTGGATTACCCAGCCCCCACGAGTGTGACTGCCATCACAACGCTGGTAATCAAGCAAAGATCTTAAGGGCTCCACTAATGTGTATAGGTGATATACTAAAAGAAACACATGTACACATTAAAGTAGAAACAAACCAAGTAGCATACTACTATTTTGAGCAAGATTTTCTATACACCGGTGAATATCCCGAGCTTCCATTAAGTAATATACAAACTAGTATGATACAGTAATGGCCTCTAGGGCATATACACTAACAATCTCCCACTTGCACTAAGGCCATGTACTGGCGTATCGAAAACCTATCATCTCGATCAGCCGCTCGAACTGAGTCTGGGGCAAGGCCTTCGTTAGTGGATCAGCAGTGTTATCTTCTGTAGCAATCCTCCGAACCTCGATCTCCTGGCGATCCACGATCTCCCTGATCTGGTGATACCGCCTCAAGATGTGTCTGGACTTCTGATGGGACCTGGGTTCCTTCGCTAATGCTATAGCCCCGTTGTTGTCGCAATGCAGAGGTATTGGATCAATAATGGACGGAACCACCTGAAGTTCTGTTAAGAACTTCCACATCCAGACGGCTTCTTTTGCGGTATCAGCAGCAGCGATATATTCCGCTTCCATCGTCGAGTCAGCAACGGTTTCCTGTTTGGAACTCTTCCAACACACCGCCCCTCCATTGAGGGTAAAGACAAAACCCGACATGGACTTGGAATCATCCTTGTCACTCTGGAAGCTGGAGTCAGTAAAGGCCTCGATCTGGAGGTCTTTTCCGCCATACACTAAGAACATCTCCTTAGTCCTTCTCAGGTACTTGAGAATGTTCTTTACCGCAATCCAGTGCTTCTCCCCAGGGGTTGACTGATACCGGCTTACCACACTCAGTGCATAAGCTACATCTGGTCTGGTACACAACATCGCATACATTATAGAGCCTACCACAGAAGTGTAGGGTATAATAGACATGCGATCCCTTTCCAAATCAGTCTTGGGAGACATCTCTTTGGAGAGGGTGATCCCGTGACAAGCGGGTAGGTTACCGCGCTTGGAATCTTCCATACTGAATCTTTTCAGTATGGTGTCGATGTACCTAGACTGCGAATGTCCTAACATCCTCTTGGATCTATCACGATGGATCCGGATCCCCAGAATGTAAGTGGCATCACCCAGGTCTTTCATGGAGAACCTGTGTGATAAGAACCTCTTGACAGATTGTAGCATAGGAATGTCATTTCCTATCAAAAGAATGTCATCCACGTATAAAACGAGGAATACGACAGTTCTTGCTACAAATCTACTATAGACGCATGGTTCATTTAGATTTTTGATAAAGCCAAATTCTTGGACTGTCTCATCAAAGCAGATGTTCCAACTCCGCGATGCCTGCTTTAGTTTATAGATGGACTTAAGTAACTTGCACACCTTTCCGCTGCTCCCACTCTGAATGAAACCCTCTGGCTGGTCCATATAGACAAACTCCTCTAAATTTCCATTTAGAAAATCGGTCTTTACGTCCATCTGCCAAATCTCATAATCGTGAAAGGCAGCGATGGCAAGAAGGATCCGAATGGATTTCAGCATAGCCACTAGAGAAAAGGTCTCGTCATAGTCCAAACCAGGTCTTTGACAAAAACCCTTTGCAACAAGTCTAGCCTTATAGGTCTCAACCTGTCCATCTACACCAATCTTCTTCTTGAAGATCCACTTGCATCCTACGGGTTTTACCCCATCTGGAGCAATGTCCAAAGTCCATACTTTGTTGGTATACATGGAATCCATTTCGGTCCGCATTGCATCCAGCCATTTTACCGAGTCAACGCTCTGAATGGCCTGCTGGAAGCTAGTAGGCTCATCACTGTCAATGATTCAATCCTCTCTATCCCCGTCTATGAGAAAACCGTAGTATCTCTCGGGCGGATGAGACTGCCTACTACTCCTGTGGAGCGGCATAGGAATGTCATGTTCTTTCGAACCCTCTGGTTTTTCTAAGATTTCAGTAATAGCTCGTGGTTCTGGAATTTCTTCCAATTCTACTGCGCTCCCACTTATTTGATTTTCCAAAAACTCAGTTTCCAAGAAGCAGGCATGACGAGAAACAAAAACCTTTTGTTCCTCTTCGCAATAGAAGAAATATCCTTTGGAGTTCTTTGGATATCCCACAAACTTGCACTGTACTGAGCGTGCCTCGAGTTTGTCCGCATGCTGCTTTTTGACAAAAGCTGGACATCCCCATGTCTTAATGTGCTTAAGATAAGGTTTCTTCCCACACCACATCTGATATGGTGTGGTAGACACAGTCTTAGTTGGAACTCGGTTCAAAAGATATGCAGCTGATTCTAGTGCATATCCCCATAATGATCGTGGTAACTCGGTGTTACTCATCATGGAACGTACCATATCCAATAGGGTCCGGTTCCGTCTCTCCGATACACCGTTATGTTGCGGAGTGTATGGAGGAGTAAGCTGAGAGAGAATTCTGTTCATATCAAAAAACTGCATTCTAATACCGCCCATTCATTATCTATTTGTTGTATTTATCAGTATTATTAACCAGTGTCTACTCAGTATTACAGATTACAGGTATCCATGAAAAAAAACTGGAACTGCATCCAAAAGCACGGATATATCACTTGAGGGAAGACACTGCGACCAGAAACTCAAACCGACCAATACTTCAGGAGTTCCTTTACGCAACAAGTTGTGTACACATTTTTTTTATTTAAATGGTCCAACACAACAAGTGTGTGCACAAGACTTTTAAGCACATGTGGATATGATTTTATATGCATTCAAGGAGATGATTTTATATGCATATGATTTTATATGCATTCAAGACTAAAAAGCATGTGTTCAAATCAAAAGGAATCAAACAAATCAGCATGAGCCATAATGGGGCAGCCATGAATCAAGCCACATGTGGGAATGGAGTAATGAGCATTTAATGGTGAAGATTATGTGTGTGATTTAAAGATTCAAATTTTCTTCCAAAACTGAGTGCAAATCAAATTCAAATAGACAAATCAGCATGGACCATGATGGGGAAGACAAGAATCAAGGCACAAATGGACATGAAGTAATGTGCATTTAATGCTAAAGATTATGTGTTGATTTAAAGATTCAAATTTCCCTCCAATAATAAGTGCAAACCAAAATCAACTAGACAAATCAACATGGACCATAATGGGGGCAGCCATGAATCAAGTCACAAATGGACATGAAGTAATGAGCATTTAATGCTAAAGATTTTGTGTTGATTTAAAAATTCGAATTTCCCTCCATTCTTTGGAGCCTATAAATACAGACCATGGGGCAAAGGTTCAAAGGTCATTCTTTAGTCTTGGATTGTCATTCTTTGTCCAAGTTTTTCTATTCTCCTTTCTTGTAAATAGCTTAGTCCCCTTGAGTTCTTAACCTTCTCTTGATCCTTGAACCTCTTCATTGAGCTTGAAAGTTTAAGGGTTGGTTATTGATCTCAAGGGGTTGTATCATTCTTGATGATTAATAAAGATCTCTTTTGTGCCTTCATTCACCATGAGTTCTTTGCCTCTTCTTGATCTTGCAACCTCTTCATTGAGCTTGCAAGTTTAAGATTTGGTTGTTGAACCCATGTCTTGTTTTGGGTTCTATGGTTCTTAGTCTTTCTTACTTGCTCTTTTATTTACATGCATTTTCATTCTTGACTTTTGTTACTTGCAATTTATTACCATGTCATTTAATTACTTGCTTGTAATCTTTTCTTTTCTTTGTTCTTCTCTTTTGTTATCTCTTTTTGGTTTGTTTTGTGAATGGTGTGAATATTGTTGTTAGGAAAAGAGAAAGATTTTGTAAGTTAACATTTCGTTCCTCATTTCCTTTTCCCGTCTTTTCCATTTGAAACTCCGCCCAAATCTTACGCAAACGCTCCATTAGGCACCCTACCCTATCAAGGTAAAGGTGATTCCTAACCGTGACTGGTTGCATTCGGTTTGGCCGGAGACGAAAGCAAGAGACAAGAACGGAAGGACAAGGGTAAATAAGCCAGATTCCATGAATACCATGCTTAAGTCCCCTAATCCACGTTGTTGCCGATTGTTCTAGCTTCATTGGTTGAGTTCGGCTCAAAGTACTTGAATACGGAATCCATTAACTTACACTATCCTATCGTTTCCAAACAAGCCTTATACTTAAATATACACATAGGTTAGATAACGAACTAATCCTCCACGTTGTTAACTCGTTAAAACAAGAACGTAAAACTTACCATCTTCCTGTGGATCGACCCGTGCTCATCGCGGCTAGCTGCAAAGCGACACCGTCCTGATCGTGGTTAAACTTTAGAACTTTTGAATATCCGACACGCTTTTGGCGTGCGACCAAATGGCACCATTGCCGGGGAGGCGGTAACGTTTTTAGTTTTTGTTATTTCGGGTTAATCTTGTGAATATCCATCTAACACTTTTTCAAAACAAACTAAAAATCTCAAAATTTTCAAAATCAAACAAAAAAAATAACATTCTTAACTCATTTTTTTGCTCTCTGGATTTTATACCTGCTTGCATTCTGTAACTAAAATAAAAAGATAAACAATACCAGTGTGGCAATAGTGGAATACTGAGACTACTGTTGAAATTTGGAGCCCTACCTCATCAAGTTGGCCGGCGACATCATCACCAGAACTGGCGACGCCGGCCCCTTCACCACCTTCTGCCTCCAATTTCTTCTCTGTGCTCCAGTGTTCTATTTTTGTCCTATTTGTATTGTTTATTTTTTTATAATTTTTAGTGTGAAGGTATTTGGGCGTTCGTATCGCTTTTTCGCAATAATAATCCGTTTTTCCGACATTTCCGATTTTGCGGATTTGCGAACAGCGAGCGTGGGGAGCAAAGTGCACATTCAAAATCAAGGTGGTTACGAAGTACAGTGCCAAATATCCGGGTAGTTTGACCCGTGCAAGCGAACTTTTCAAGCTTACCGGATTTGATTCAACGGTGGTTTCTTAACCCACAACTTAACGACACGGACTTTACTAACACCTTTTTCTCAAATCCGACGCTTCCAATATAATATCTTTGCAGGATTCTTTGCAAGTTCGCTATCAAACGCCAAAAAAAAAAATTGACAAACCCGTATTTGTTGCAGTGCCGCGCTTAAAAAAAGATTGTTTGAAATTTTGAACAAATTTTTTCATTGATTTGCACATTGCATACATTAATATGGATTTAAGGGCAAGCGAACCCCACAACATACGGTAAAAGATTTCATCACCTTTTCCGTGGCCTACAAATCACGAACTTGAGCATAACGTTTACCCGCACAAATTTTAAAAGAAATTAGACTTTAAGCCTTAAGGACTTCGCGCTCACTAGGAGAGATTAATTGTGTTTAGAACACCGCTTAACGGTATATTGTTTACAGGGTATCTAGGAAAGTGTTCACGGCGAAACCGCCAAAAAAGAAGGGGTTTTTAATTAAGGACCTTCGTGAAAGCGTCGGAAAACCTCCCCTTATCTTTGCACTTACATGGCCTCGTGATCAGTATATTTTGAGCCTGTTTCTCGACACAGTTTTATCTCGACAACCAAGTTCTTGAGCAAGTCTAGTTGACCTAGGTCATCCCTAGAATGATTAGGTGTGTGGTATTTTTGTGTCGTGATTGTTTTTGGTCCAGATTCTTTTTGTGTGTATATTTCATTCTTTTGTTAATAACTAACTAACTAAAAAAAAATAAAAATCACATTCTTTTTTTCCCTCCTTTTCTCTTATTCTTCTTTCTCTCTTCGTAAAATGGCTAACCCACCTCGAAAAACTCTTGCCGAACTTTAGTACCCACAACCAGACATAACTTCCTACGGTTCTTGCATTGGTCGAACGTCGAACGACCCCTCCATGCCTAAAATTTCATTGAAAGATCGCATAGACGCGTCTAGGACAAACACTTGCACTCCACAATCCACTTTGTAGCAACCGTTTCAACCTTCACCACCCTCTAATGTTGATACCCCTTTTGCGAGTCGTCCATTTTCCATGGCTGAACTTATTGAACAATCTCATAGCCGATCTTTCACTCCTTTCACCACTTCCAATTCTTTTGATCAACAATTCCATTCACCTTCGTATCCAAATGTTGATCATCACCCTATCCAACCATTCAATTCCTACGAGTCCTACCCAACTTTTGCACCTGCCCTAGACATTGCTTCTGAACAGCCTTTTGGGAGTTTCCAGTATCAAAACAACTTCGAATCTTTTACTGAAACCCCTTCACAACCTATGTCTAGTCTAGAACAGTCGTTGGAAGACTTTAGGGTAGCGTCATGCCAACAGATGATGGATTTGAATGCGTCCATGGCTTCCCTCGTACAACCTAGTGACCCGGTAGCTAGTTTCCAACTACCTCCAAATTTTCAAATGTATGAAGAGGCGGTTGGACAGGTTGAGAATTTGAGTGGAGAGAGTGAGTTGTATACCCTTCCAAATCGAACCTACCCATTTCAACTTGAATCACACAACTCCGGTTTTGAATGTCTATCTAATATTCCAAACGATTCACCAATTGAAGATAGAAGGGTGAATGAGTTGTGCGACTTTGTAGTATTTGATTTACCTGATTGTCAAGGGTCCGTTCCAAGTGAAACCAGTCCTAAACCTTTTGATCTCTACACCTCCATCCTAGAACCAGAATCGATTGAAGTCCATGCTTCTGATGAGGTGTCTGAGAATATTGATTTTCACTTGATTGGGGATATTGACACTGGGAATATTTTGGATGATAAACCTGTAGATTTGGATGAGTTTTTCTCTCCAATTCATCATCCCGAGTCATTAACTGTTTTTCCCGAACTTCATATGCGTCTTGATTTTGATGAAATATGCATGGATAGGCTTAACTTTGAAGAGAATTTTGAGGATATTTTTTAGGATGAAACAGTTCTAGATGATGAGTCGGATTTTCCAATTCATCCTATCCCTTTCATTTACTGTGTACAACCTCCTGAACATGTAACCGATAACCTTCCTCAAGCAATCCCCTCCATCATTTCCATCATTCCGACCGTGCAAGAAACCGTATCACTTTTATTTCTTGTGTCTGGTTTACCAAGTTCGGCGTACCCATTTCTCACGAATCTTGAGGTATTTGACCCCATTTCTCGACGGGTTAATACATTAGCACAAACTCTTCTTAGACATCGGTCATTGCAAATTGTGCTAATTTATTCACTCCATTTTCACCCTCAAGTTCGTATTCCATTTCTTTCTCCCTTCCGCCATTCTCCTCCTCCACCGAGACCGTATACCACTTCTACCTCCATACGGTCTCGCGTATTCTCCATTTCTTTACTCACCGTATTCTTTCACCAACCTGCAAATAATAGCGATAAGATTTTTGAATGGTTGGTGCTCACTTTTGGCCTGTGTAAGGCCTTGTATAGATTGATACTGTTCTCTTTCCCCCCTAATCCTGAACTTCAACGCTTAACAGTGGAAACACTGTTTTACTTAAGTTTGGGAGGGAACCATTTGGTGTACATAGTTTTTGGTTTTTATTTTTGTATAGAATTTGTTTTCGGGGAGGCACCGACAATTTTGACTCTCTTAGTGTAGCCTGACAGTGAGGGCACTGTCAAGTTCAAGTTTGGGGGTGTGCTCGGTAAGCTTTCTACCTTCGCATTCATTTGTATATTCTGCATTTGCATACTTACTTAAAAACCCATAAAAATCAGAAAATTTTCTAAAAAATATAAAAACTTTGTCGTCAAGTTAGCTAGTCGGAGAAATTAGATTCAATATTTCGACGGTTTTGTTTGATAAGATAGGAAAAACTAAATCCTATTTTTAGATTTAGAAAACCTGAAAGATAACCCTCCTTTGAAGTTAACTATAGGTAATATACGTCTTTACATCACACTAGACGTGTTATGAGTTTTGAAAATTAGATGACAAGTATATTATGTCTAAAACTTTTTTTGATAAATTATTTTCTGAGGATCAAATAGGTTTGTTCTGAAATAAGTAATATCATGACTAGTTTATAAAGAGAGGTGGATATGAAGGGATATTATTGATACCTTGATTGGAACTAATTCTGAAGAATAACCCATCTGAATCTTGATTGGAATAATTACACACCTAACCCACTAAACACGTCTTCTATTCAAAAAAATAATTGAACTACCGGTTATATCTCCGTTCGCATTAAATCGTTATGATTTTCACGCCAAAATTGTCTTTTGTTTTTGGGCCTAGGTAACTTGAGTAATTAAGTCCGCTGGGGTGTCTCTACACCCAATGTCCTAAAGCCAACAGGTTTGGGAGCATTGGCCCACAGCTCGCTAAGAAGCCTAGAAAGTCCAAATTAAAACAAAGTCAAGAAAGTGTTCTCTCCGAGTTAAAATTCCTAACAGTTCTTTGTGTGAGAATAATCTTGACAAAAGACAGATTTTTATAAAAAAGTATTTCTAGCGGAGATATGAAGGTTTCATTCTATGATAAAGACTATTGCACGTTCACAAAGGTGTGTATGAAATGAAAACAAGAAAAAGGTGGAGTGAAAAATAAGACCTAGTTTCCTGTTAAGGAAGATAGAAATTCTGAATTTGAAACCTTACTGGAAAACGAAACTTGAGAAATACTTAACTCTTTATAAAACTTATGTGATCCTTTTTAAATCTTTATCTAGGCTTTATTTTGTGACATAATGATTTTTCGATCCTTTTGAAACTTAACGACACTATTTGCACTACACATAAAGACATATAAAATCATAAGTTAAAAGAGAAGCGAGATGTGAAAAATAAAGGTTTGACAGTTCTAAATTTAGGATAATAGAATTGTTATCTTTTAAACAAAACCTTAGGGTTTGAATCATAGTTATTTCGCAAAACTAGATTGATGGGATTTTGTGGGTAGTATCCGCTGAAAACCCTCAGGAGACAACACTCCTCCTACTAGGGACACCTAGAGGTTTAACGACTTGTTGCACACGCTTAGTGCAATCGCGTTCCCTGCGAAAGTGCGGTTAGAATTTTTTTTTGTGAATAAATGGTTTTTCTCGGGACGAGCAAAAGATAAGTTTGGGGGTATTTGTTCATATCAGAATACTGCATTCTAATACCGCCCATTCATTATCTATTTGTTGTATTTATCGGTATTATTAACCAGTGTCTACTCAGTATTACAGATTACAGGTATCCATGACAAAATACTGGAACTGCATCCAAAAGCACGGATATATCACTTGAGGGAAGACACTGCGACCAGAAACGCAAACCGACCAATACTTCAGAAGTTCTTTTACGCAACACGTTGTGTACACATTTTTTTTTATCTAAATGGTTCAACACAACAAGTGTGTGCACAAGACTTTTAAGCACATGTGGATATGATATTATATGCATTCAAGAAGATGATTTTATATGCATTCAAGACTAAAAAGCATGTGTTCAAATCAAAAGGAATCAAACAAATCAGCATGAGCCATAATGGGACAGCCATGAATCAAGCCACATGTGGGAATGGAGTAATGAGCATTTAATGGTGAAGATTATATGTGTGATTTAAAGATTCAAATTTTCTTCCAAAACTGAGTGCGAATCAAATTCAAATAGACAAATCAACATGGACCATAATGGGGGCAGCCATGAATCAAGTCACAAATGGACATGAAGTAATGAGCATTTAATGCTAAAGATTTTGTGTTGATTTAAAAATTCGAATTTCCCTCCATTCTTTGGAGCCTATAAATACAGACCATGAGGCAAAGGTTTGTAGGGTTCCTAGGCACGCTAATGAGGTTCCACAAGGCATCAACCATGCCAAACAAAAATTTTACGGTGCCGAGAAACCCTAATGAAGATCGTTAACTAGATGTAAAGGCGAAAAGCTAGCAAGCAAACGACTTTGCTACTAAGTGAAAAGGATTACAACCTTTGTAGATCCGGTCCACCACTTCTTTAGCTCCGTGTTGACGTCCCTTCGCTGCGATCATCGGATCCCGGACTCTGGAATTGGTTTCGTCGGAGAAATGATCGGGCTAGATCATTGACTTCGAGGCCGAAGATGATCTACGTCGGGGAGACTCAAACTCAAGCTATTCCTTCACTCGGTCGAAAACTTTGTGAAGAGAACACCCTATACTACCTGGCAAGTGGTAGAGGATGAAGAAGAAAAGAATCTTTTCCATTAAAAGAATAATATGAACACTTATCCTTTTAATCATAGCACCATAGTTGAGTTAAGCCCTCATGCTTAACTCATGTAGAGAATTAACCATAGCATAAGGTTAAGGGTTGGGTTAGCTAATATCTTGAACAAATGACAAAAGAGTTGACTTTGTCAATGTTCATCAAGCTTCATGAAGCTTGATAACTTTGACCAAAGTCACACTCTTTTGTTATATGCTAAGTTAAATAGTAAACCCTAATTTAACCTTGATATGGTTCAAGTATCGTACACACAACTTGTTTGTATCATCAAGCATGATACAAACATGTACAATGTACACTTTCAAGTGAGAAAATCAATTTGAAGTGAACCAATACTAGTTAATGTAAAGTAATATATCAAATATATAATTATACATTAAATCATTAAATCAACACTTGATTTAACGATCCGGTCATATCGCATATAACCGACTAATATCAATAGTAACAACTTATCGAATCAACACTTGATCCGATAACCCGGCTATATCGTATATAACCGATCAATGTCATAAATCGCGAGAATAGAATACAGTATCACATATTGGTATTATTCTCGGTCCCGCACATATCTCATATGCGCTCCTATTTCGTTTCGCTTGAGCCAGGAAACCCCTGTGTAGGACTCTAAAGACTCGTCAATACGCCGGTAGCAGGTGATGATCATATCAAACACCTACAAGCCGCAAGCGGTCTGCCAAACATAACGGCCAGCCGGGTATTGAGCGATCAGAAGATCAACGAGCAAGCTCGCTCACACTCCAGTGAATCCAACGAGTAACACAACCGTACAGTCCGGTCTGTTCGTCTGATATGTCACATATCTCGTCTAGGGGTGGTAAACGTCAGACCCAAATAACTCGATAAGTCGTGTCGATATGAGGCTCATAACGGGTCGAGAAACTACTGGTAACACTTACCAGTAAATCCCTAAAGCTTTCTTGGCCAAGGACTTCCTGTTATAGCCAATCGAGCACTGAGCAACATCAACTCCCTATACCGGGAGAGACGAAACACCTCCTATCGCTCATTGCATCCATGTGATTCGGGACTGTACCCAAAAGCCACCTTTTTGCATGCCCTCTTGGACGTGGTATGATGGAAATCAAAGCACAGTGGGAATCACACAAGACTCTATGACGATCTCGGGTCTACAGACTAACATGCACCAGTGTCACCAGAGAACTGCCATCTGACTTAAGATATAATACCATCTGGGAGTTCTCGGCGAGTCCGTCCAGTGTACCCAGTCTCCACTGAACACCAGTATTTCATCTCTGATGTCAAACACCAATGGATATGGGATCATCCATCGCCCATCTGTATGGGTCGAGAAGGTATACGCTAGTCTACTCTGGTATATCGATGCCCCGTCTCGATACACCCACGACTAGGGACCTTGAAGGATGTACTTATAGACTACCATGTCCCCACTAGTATGATCTGTATCATAGTCTAGGTAGTCAAGTACACATCCTAAGGGCTTTACCAACATGTAACAGAGAGACAATCAGTGTACACGTTAAGGTAAAGAGTAACCAGATAGCATACTATCATATCGAGCAAGAAAGTCATCCCTATATATGTCCAAGCATCCACTACAATATACATCCTATGTATAGTAATGGCCTCTAGGGCATACATATAACTAACAATCTCCCACTTGCACTAGGGCTATCTGTAGCAGTGGTTTTAGTATCTCATACTCAACCATCCCATAAAAGTCTCTCTTTGGGAAAAGGCCTTTCGTGAGTGGATCCGCCGTGTTGTCCTCTGAGTCTGATCTCCTAACCTCGATCCCCTGGAGATCAACCATCTCCACGATCAGGTGACATTGCCTAAGAATATGTCTGGATCACTGATGGGACGGGCGTTCCTAGGCATAAGCCACAACTCCGTTGTCATACAATGGGAGGAACGAAGTTCATCTCATGAACTAATATACACCCAGACTTCCTCTTTGGTAGCATCTTTGGTAGCGATGTATCCAGCCTTTATCATCTAGTATGCCACGGTATCTAACTTGGAACTCTTCCAACATACCGTCCCTCCACAGAGGGTAAAGACAATGCCTGCGACTGACATTCAGTCGTCCTTATCACCCTGGAACCTTTCCAGTGATTCTCCCCAGGATCAATTGATACCTTCTCACTACAACTAGTGAGTATCCTAACATCCAATTAGATCTATCTCATAGATCCAAAATAAGGATTTAGGAGGTATCACTTTGATTCTAAATGGAGAATTCTTGTGATAAGCGGAGATTGACCAAGCGTAGCATAGGAAACTCCTTCCCTATCAAGAGTATGTCATCCACGTACTCTACGAGGATCACCACCATACTCCCTACTACCTTTTTGTATATACAAGGTTCAGCTACCATTTTGATGATGTCAAACTCTTTGACTAACTCATCAAAACAGATGTTCCAACTCCGCGATGCCTGCTTTATCACATAAAACATCTTGCATACGTTTCCGCTGCTCCCACTGTCTACGAAGCCCTCTGGCTGTGTACTTATAGACGCTTTCTTCCAAATCATCATTTAGAAAAGCAGTCAAGACACCCAATCGCCGGATATCGTAGTCATGGTATGTAGCCGTAGCAAGTAGGATCTGGATAGACTTAAGCATAGCTCCTTAGAAAAGGTTTCATTATAATCCATACCTGGTCAATGATGCAAACCTTTAACAAGTCTAGTTTTGAAAGTCTCAACTTTTCCATATACACCAAGTAATCTTCTCAAGATATACTTGCTCATGATGGGAATTTAACCCTTCAGATAAAGCAACTAAAGTCCATACTTTGTTGGTGTATAAGGATTCCATCTCAGATCGCTAAGCATCCAGCTATTCTTACAGAGTCCTACTCCTGATGGCTTGCCCGAAACTAATTGGGTCATCATCTCATGATGCAATCCTCGCTCCCACTGTCAAAAAGAAACCGAAGTATCTCTCAGGTGGGTGAGGAACCCTACTAGACCGGCGGAGAGGCTGAGGTTCGTTGGTATCTACTGAATCCTTTGGTTCTACCAAATCATCTGCTGTAGTTTGTATAGCTGGAACCTTTCCAGTTGTACATAACAGGCCTTACCTTGAGCTTGTCCGGATTTTGCTTTTAGACATAGGACGGACAACCCCAAATCTTAACTAACTTAAGATATGGGCTCTTCCCTTTCCATATCACATATGAAGTGGTAGGCAACTGATTTGATTGGAACCCTATTCAATAGGTATGCAACTTCATAAGTGCATAACTCCCTAAAAGGAAATAGGAAACTCAGTAGTACTCATCATAGAGCACACCATATCACATAGGGTGTTATTGCTCCGCCCCGATATACCATCATGCTATGGTGTATACGAAGGAGTAATGCTAAGAGAGAATCTCATTCTTAGAATAATCCAGGAATCCCGTGCTCAAGTATTCTCCTCCTTGATCACATCAAAGGACATAATACTTATACCCGTATTTTGGTTCTCTACTTCTAACTTATATTCTGTGAATATCTCAAATGGTTCGGACTTTTGTTTCAACAGAAACATATGTCTGAATCTTGAGAGATTATCAGAGAATGTAATGAAGTACAAAGAACCAGTCTTGGTATGTGTAGACAGGGGACCTACATACATCAACATGTATCATCCCAAGAGTTCACTAACTCTTTCTCTGTTTCCAATAAACAGAGCTATGGTCATGTTATCTCTGTGACATGACTGGCAAGTTTCACAAGATGTAAATTCAAACTGATTTAAATATACATCTAAATGTAACTTCAGCCAGTCGGGTCACATGGATATGACCTAGTCTACAATACCTCAAGAAGGATTCGTTCATTTCTGAACTTTTCCTCTTGTGTGTGTTTCGTATACTAAGAACTGTAGTTTGATTTAGAACGATAATGCTTTTAGATAACGTGCCTGAACCGATCAACTTTTGATATAGGAAATGTTCAAAACATTATCCAACAATACAAAATTATATCCTTCTTTACTTATAAAGAGACTGATATAATTTTGTATATCAGGTTCGGTATCTAATAACATTTGTTCAGAATCAATGTATTTTGGTAATACAGGGTGACAGTGACCAACAGACTTGGCTGCAACACTTGCACCGTTTTCTGCCTCATGAAACTTATCACCCGTTCTCAGTTCTTTACCTTTCTGTAGCCCATGTAACAAATTACATATGCGGGATCCTGATCTGGTATCACATACCCAGGACGTAAAGGATACTGAGAAACAGTTCTGTGTAACGAATACACCCGAAGATGATGCATCAACATGCACTTTCTTCGTTTGGGTGGCACGGGAAATCTGCTATTCCCCTAATTCCTGCTCTGTCTTATAACATTTATAAGTTGGAGCGGGACCAATGTTCCCCAGCTCAGTATAACAAGCAGGTTCGGTCAATATATCCGTTTTATTATCTTGATTAAGGCGTGATATGGTCGCTACTTGGAGAGAGAGAGAAGAAAACACTCTGCATGCGCTCTTGCAAGAATAGATTGGTTATTATTTTATCTAATCAGGATGGTTCCTACTGTTTTTATCAAATCTTCCTTCAAACCCTAAAAGGAAAGATTAGTCGGGATTAATTACACGCTACAAGTTCACCAATCTTTCAGCCAGGCCAGTGTCGGTACTTTGAGGGAGGTCCCCCGTGCTTTCGCACGAACCTAATCAATGTAAACCTCGTTTTCCCAGAGGCGTAACCCCGTTGACACCTTTCTAGACACCTACTTGATCGGCTAATTGTAATGTGTAAAACTCTCCCAGGAGTAACAATTACTCGCAGTGGGTATCGGGATCAAACTATCTCATAGAAGGTATGCAATCTCATTGCAAATTTCAACACTTGAAATTCCCGATAATATTTTGCCCCTAGCGTCCTATGACCTTGACAGAGGTCAACAAGCCATAGGCTGCTAGTCAAGTTCAACCCGTCATTTCCTGATTGAAGTAAGCCCACCCGCACAACCCTTGACAGAGGTCAACAAGGTCGTACGACTACCCTAAATCAATCACATCATATGCTTATACAGATAAGCACTAATCAGCTACCGCACACTACGCCTTGACAGAGGTCAACAAACGCAGCACGAATACTAACCAGTACATATCTGAAATGACGGAGGGCTACGACAGGTTTTTCTGAAAACCTATTGCGTAATGAACTTGATATCGTTGTAGAATCAAATGATTTTGAAATGGAGTGTTTTTGAGGCTTTTCTAGTTTTGCTAAAGGGGTCACTCCCGGTGAAGGGATCGTCGGCCCTTTCCTCGTCGAATGAGGTGCGGGATATATCATATATATCACCGTGCAAATCAAAAACTCTTAAAAGCAATCAAAAGACAAACCGAGTGTGTATCATCTGCCAGTTATTGCTAAAGGAGTCACTCCCGGTGAAGGGATCTCGGTCCTTTCCTTATCGAATAAGGTGCAGGATAAATCATATATACCACTGTGAAAAGCAAGAACTGTAGCTACATGTTTTCTTTTGAAATTCGATTCTACAACATCATAGGTTTATTTTCTTTCATTAATCACATTAATGAAGTCCCATCATTTAAATTACCTAAACATCACAGATAAATACGACGTACACTTATGCCATCAGCATTCGCCTCGATGTCCCCTCATGCACCGTTAGGTTAGGTAACTAACGGCAGAGCGGGGCAGGGCTAGCGCGGGTGTAAAACATAAGTAACGTCTATATAATATAGCATATATACTATATACAGTATTTATCACAGAACATCAAATGATCACATCACAGATATCGCAGCAGAAGAATCATATGAAATATTGGATATACTAGGATGTCCGTGTTTTCAATACGAGCCAGTATAAAACACGGATTCCACGGTCGCGATGAATAGCCAAACCCACACCCCAAGACCCCTACGAGAGAGGCAAGCAACCCTACCAATTCTAGAGTTAGGTGACCCGGACTCGACTCCTCGAGTTGGTCTCCCACTAGACTCCAGAACCCGGTTACTTGTGCCCTCCTTCTTGGGTCTATCCTAGTGCGGAAAAGTGAATAATATACAAAGGGTGACATCTTCCGCAACCTGGAAGTGCCCCAATAAAAGAATATTACATAGAACAAATTTTACATGAATGAAAATAAAAACTCCCATCTCACATAAAAACCCCGGCTATTCAAAACGCGACGATCCAATATAGCATATCCAGCAACACATAACATCATATGTCATCAACGTAAGTAAATGTGCGCATCCCAATTGTCGTTGACATATAGCAACGAAACCGGCGATATCACATATTACACTTACGGTCGCAGAAAAGTAAGTGTAAAATTACAACAGTTGGAATCCACTACCTCCTTAGACATCGCATGCCTAATCAAATGAATTTCTTAGACATCACATGCCTAACAATTATAAACCCCGTATTTTAGTCTCATTTATCGAAAACACTTTTCAATATCAAGTCGGGCAATTCAACAAGATTCCCGGTATTTTGATCGAATGCTCGTCGCAAACTTTAGTAGACGGCCGCACCCCCGATACCGTCGACGAAGTGCACCAAGGCGGAACACCGCTGCCGCGAGCACCCAGATGGATGCTTTCGGCGACGGGGTTCTCCTACAGTCACTTGGTCGGGGCTAAGGGATGTAGCTGTCTATTAAGTTTATCCGGCGAGTATCCGCGTACGCTACGTGATTGCGACGGACTTTTGATCACATCAAAATTCCGTGGCAACCGATCAAGAGAGACTAAACCGCTATGTTTATAATATTCATTCAGTTATCTCATAACTATTTGTGAATTCCAATTATTGTATCACATTCCAGATAATTAGAAAATGTTAAACTTTCCGATCGAACATTCAAACACCCAAGTTTTCCCGATACAGATCAACACACGAAACAAGTTTAAAAACATCCAGTTCATGCCTCAGTACCAACGGTCCAGCCGTAGAAGGGTCAAGCCAACGCCTCACATGTGGCACGCCGTACTGCCCAAAACCCTAAGGTTCAAAGTGTAAGTGCACGGCGGCGCCCCGGCCGTCAATCCAACGGCCAAATGCGGAAGCGGTGATAAACTTTAATTTTACTTGAACTGGCAAACCGCCGCGCACTAATACCCGGATCGAACCACTAACTAGTCCTAGCTATCTACTAGAAAGGGATGAGAGATATACCGACAGATCCGAGTCCTCCGGTCTTCTCGTCGTCGTCCCGATCTCCTGCGGAATGTCCCGTCTCCTCCTCGTCGCCGGAAGTGCACCACATCGCCTACTTCTTTTACGGGCTCCCACCTCAATGCCGAGGCAACTCGGGCACGAAGCTGGCTAGTCGACGTGCCCAAGATTCGCTGTAGAATATTGTGTAGGACTCAAGTCTCACTTTAGGGTTCATGGAGATGCCATTTTGGTGGAGGGATGATACAAGAATTATGTGGAGGAACTAGGGGGTTTTTGGAGCATGAAATGAACAAGATTTCCACCCTCAAAAACTTGGACAGCCCCTGCCCAAAAATGGCCGGCCTCTCTTGGTGGGGAAGTAAGTGAGAATGAGAGAGAGAGGTGATAGAATAAGGGAGCCATCCAATAATCCCAAAAAAAGAGAGAGAGGGAAGACTATCATGCAAAAAGGAAATCATGAAAGAATATGGTCACAATCACACCCACTCTCAACTACTCACCAACAACCATGATTGCACCAAAACCAATCACTCCAACAAGCTAATGATCACTTCCAAAAGTCATGCCATCATGAAGATAGAAGTCAAGGTCAAAAGAATGGTGCACCATCATGATACAAGGAAAATGCAAAGACCCCCTCCTCAACCACTTATTTGCAACAATGCAAATAAGCCCTCCTCCACCAAACTTCGGCCAATGAACGATACAAAGGAAATTGGCCGAAACGGAAAGCAAACTGGCAACTCCAGAAAACTGGTCCCGTAATAAATTACAGGAAAACCCCGATACTGTGCATACACACCCGCATTTGTATTCCGACCGAAATACAAATGCAATGAGACAAAATCTATACTGTACTATACTAGGATCCGGCTTAAACCAAAGCCGGCTAGTAATATCCGTTCGATCCTGATCCGTGCAATACAGCAGGTATCTGATCGAACCCTGCCATATATCCATACGGCCTATAGTACAAACTGTCCGATCCTGATCCGTGCAATACCGCACGTATCTGATCGGACCTTGCCATATCTCCATACGGCCTCTACAACCTTTCGTCCGAAAGCTGAGTAACTAAATGTGGGGGACTCTAAAGACTCGTCAACACCTTGGTTGTGGATTTAACTACTAGCACGTCAGAGGTATAAGCCAATACGTAACGGGCTAACAGGTATTGACTAAAAGGGACGTCTGTGAGCGAACTCAGCCCGACAACCCTACTGAGCCTGTCAGTGACAATATCCGTACAGTCCGGTCCGTTCGTCTATGAGCATCGCATGGCGGGCCTAGGGGGTTGGTAAAAGTCAGACCCCTAAAAGTGGTACAAGTCGTGTCGGAGTGTAGCCTAGAACACCCTGAGATACTACTGGAATACCTACCAGTAAATCTCCTTGCCTCGGCCGAGGGCTTCGTGTAATGGCTCTCCTAGACACAGCACGACCTCACCCCCAATACCGGGAGAGACGAACCCCTGAAGATGCGCTCACTGCCTCCATGTGGCTCGGGACTGTACCCAACTAAAACCTGTTTGCACGACTCCTTTGAGCCGTGGTAGGATAGTAATCAAAGTACAGTGGGAACTCACACGAGACAAATGACGATCCCCACGTCGATGAACTAACCTGCACACATGTCACCAGGGAACTGCCATCTGACGTCTGGTATATGACCAACTAGCATGTTCCCGGCGAGTCCTGTCCGGTGTACTCATAACCCAATGAGCACCTGTATACATCTTAGGTGATCCAACTGACACCAGTGGCTTGTGAGACCGGCCACCGCCCCTCGTCGGGGTCTCGACTGTATACACTAGTCTACTCTGGAGTATCGATGCCCTGTCTCGAAACTCACACGACTAGGGACCATTTAAGGATATGCTTATAGACCCCAGCTCCCACTTATATGATCGCCCTCATACTGCTGGTGGTCAAGCAAGAATCCTAGGGGCTCTACCAACGTGTAATAGCGACTTGTCAGGTCACTTAAAGCAGTACACGATGATAAAGGTAAACCAGATAGCATACTATCATCTCGAGTAAGACTGTCCTACCGGGATAGGTCCTCCATCAATCATAGCAATCACGTACTTGTGACCTAATAATTGACTCTGAGGGCACTATCTCCAACAATCTCCCACTTGCACTCAAGGCCAATTATTGCGATGTCGCATACTCACAGCCCGTGTGATACCGAACACCCAACTCTTCTACTAGTCAGTCCCACAAAGCTCGTTTGCGGAACTATTGCGTTCGAGGAACAGCCTCAGTGAGTGGATTCGCTTTGCTGTTTCTTTCTATGTCTCTCTATATCTCAAGTTCGCGGAGAAAACTATCTCCCGAAATGAGCAATACCTGTCCTAGAATGTGTCTGGATGTCTGATGGGACATAGCTCATAAATGAACTCCAAATCCAAACTTCTTAGACTGTATCGTCAACTGAACTTAATCAGTATCCTGCGCCATGCCACCCTCAGTATTGCCTTGGACCACCTGTCCAAAATACTGCCCCGCATCAGATGGAAAATTATAACTCTGACGACCTCCTTGTCGTCCATGTCACCTTGGAAGCCTGGAATGATAACTGTCTCCTGAATGAGGCTGTCGTTATCATATCCCTAGAACATCCACTTATGTTCTAAAACTGCTTCCGACTGTTTCTCCTGGATTGGATTAATGTCAACTTATTGCATCTAGTGCAAGAACAATATCTGGTGTGGTACTTGACATCTCATGATTGATTCAATTGCCTGAGCAAGTGATCTGCCAATCATGCACATCCCTCTCTACCTTAGTCTGTAAGACACCTTTAGAGAGGGTGACTCCATTACCTGCAGGTACACTACCGTGCCAGGAGTCTTCCATTCTAAATACCCTTAGAATGCTGTCTAAGTACCCAGATTGGGAGACTACCCAAATCTAGATCTAAAACCATAGATCTAGTAACCAGTATGTCTGATATAATGTCCAAATCCCATATGGAGAAAACACTGTGTGACGACCAAAGGATAACCGATTGTAGTATAGGAGTTTCTTTTCCTATTCTGTGTATGTCATCCAAATACCAGGATATCACACCCTACTACCTTCTCAACAGATCCATCCCCTATTCTGATGAAGTCAAACCCATGACTGTCACGTCAGAAATAGATGATCTATCTCCGCTATATCTGCTTTAGTCTATAAATAGACATAAGCCACCTGTCCACCAATGCTTCCGCTGCTCCCACTGACTACGACAACCCTCTGGCAGAGTCATATACACGTACACTTCTAAAACTAGTTTAGAACGACGCTATACTCATCCTCCCGCCAGGTCTCGCAGCCTGGAACAACAGCAATGGTAATTGTGGGTAAACAAGAACTTCCCTGTCACCGTCCTTGAGGCTACCGGAGTACCTCTCGGGTGCCTGAAGTTACCCACCTTATCTGCGGAGTGGCCAATGAAATGTCAATCCAGATTGAATCTTTAGGTTCCTTATCAAATTTTCAGTAATCGTTTGTGGTTCTGGAATCACTTCCAGTTCTACCATACTCCCACTAGTGTTTTCTGAAAAAATCCATTTTTAATAAAACTGTGGCGAGTCTAGAACAATATTGCTATTGTTCATCCAGATGGTAGAAAGTCAACCCTCGTCATAGCCTGGGTCAACCCACAAACAGCCATTACAGAAACATGCCTTGAGCTGTCCAGTGTCTGGTTTTAATCATAAGCCGGACAACTCCCCGTACCTTAACATCGTTAAGATACGAACTGTTCTATATCCCATATAGGACCAGAGGCACTGATTTAATTGAACCAGATTCAAATCATGCAGCTGTCCCCAGTGCATGTCAACTAAATGGAAAGAGGCCGATCAGCGTTACTCAACTTAGGAATGCTTCCAATTATGAGTAACCTGAAAGAGAAGCAAGATCTCTTTATCATTACTATCAACTGAATACCATACACATGTATCTACATCTTCGATCTCTTTGAAGAATCCCGATACTTGCTATACCTGGTTCTCTACTCTATTCAAATACCTATAACTTCTCAAAATTCAGACCCTGTGTTTCCACGAAACACCTGTCTAAAAACTAGAGAAGTCATAAGTAAACCGAATATAGTACGAGGACCAACCCCTCTGTCCTGATGGACCTTGGACAACATACAATACTCTGTATAAGTCCCTTGAGTCTGATAACTCATTCACTGTGTGTCGTAGGTTGAAAACTGTACTTATGGTTAAGAAGAATTACACCGCTGCTTAATGCCCCTTACCTAACCATCCACTGATATAGGTAAATGTCGTAGACATAATTTCATAAAGGTATATCTCACTCTATGAAAATAGACGTACAGATATATCGATTTGAAATTGGTGCATAACAGCGGATATTCAAAACCAAATATTTGCCGACCGGCAAACAGCCCGGGTGATTTCCTCAAATATCACCGATTACAACGAATCCCGATATAATGAGGATGATCACCTAATTCCCAATAACTTACTCCCACTCATCATCTGTAAAACCATACAGATATGAGAATCATACTTGGTAAATACATACCCTGGAGCAAGTGTCTAATCGGGAAATCAGTTTTCTTTTAACAGTACACAGTGAAACTGAAACATTGAAATGTTCCGATGGGGTATCCTGGTATTCGTAGTAATGCCTCTTCCAGATTCATGATTGTAACCGTATAATTCTTTGCCACCTCTCCAAATCCCTTAATATGTCTTTAGTCTTTACCTTCTGCACACCCCTTTAGGCCAAATAGTTTTCTTCCTTCCCTACCGTTCGGCACCAGCCTATGGTTTGGAAGAAGACTATCCGATAAGCATAATGGGTGTACTATCCCAATCCTAGGAGTACTCGCAATGCGAGAGAAGGTGAAGATAAAAGACAACCGAATAAATCGTATTCCTATTTCTCCTGAACCAGAATCCATCCCCGAACTGGAACAAGTTCCTTTCGAGTTCGTATATAACCATACGATGGAGTATCCAATAAACTGTGGATCTTCGTATTGATACGGAGTGTCCTGGAGAAATACAAAGGTGATTTAGGATTGGCGAAGGAATACTTGGTTTGGTCGTGAATATCAGTCGCAACTTACTTTGCCCTCTTACTAATCCCTTGCTTTGTCTTAACTTAATACCTTCTGTACACCATCGTTAGGCTAATTGGTCTTCTTCATTCCCTACCGGTCGGCACCAGCCTAAGGTTTGGAAGAAGACTATCCAATTTGCGTAATAGGTGTACTACTCCTAAACCAAGGAGTACTCGCAACCTGAGAGAAGGTAAAAGGAAAAGACAACTGAATAGTCCTATCCGTTTTCTCCAGAACCTGAAACCATCCTCGAATAAATTCCTTCGAGTTCGTATCTAACCATACGATGGTTTTGTCCAATGGAAGTGGACGTTCGTAGTAATACGGGGCGTCATGGAGAAAAGGGTAAAAGTAGGAGTGGCAATGAGGTTTGCAACTCTGACAATCCAAAAGCCAGTGTTAAGAAGGTTCGGTCAACTTGGTCTCTGAGTCATAGTCTAGGGTCGGGTCAAAGGTCGCTGCCAAAGAGAGAGAGAAAAGAAACACTCAGCGTGCACTCTAACCTAGATCAGAATGGTTACCAATTTATCTAATCTGGAAACCTCCCACTGTACCGTCAAATTCTCCTCCAAACCTAAAACAAGAATTAGTCGGGAACACCCGAGGAGTAAACCAACTCATCAGTGGGAATCGGGATCCAACTATCATCGCATGATAACGTGACGGAATCCGCTCACATCATCACACTCCAGAAGGTATGCGCATATCTGGCAAGTTTCAGTTCTTTTGAAACTCCCGATGAGATTTCTGCCCCATGCTCTTATGACCTTGGCGTGAGGTCAAAATATCATAAGTCACATGCCAAGTTCTACCCGTCATTATCCAGGTTAATTTGAACCCACCCGTACATACCCTTGACGTAGGCCAAAATAGTAGTACGACTGTCCCAAACCAACGCATCTATCTATGCTACAGATAAATACCCGGTAGCTACCAATCACTATGCCTTGGCGTGAGGTCAAAATACATAGCTTGAATACTACCGAATATTTAACTGAAATGACGGAGGGCTACGAATGGTTTTTGGCGAAAACCTTTAACATAAAGAACTTGATATCGTTGAAGGAACTGATAGCTTTTAAAATTATAGTGACGAAAACCTTCGCTAAAGAGGTCACTCCCGGTGAAGGGATCTCGGCTCTTTCCCCTTAGAATGGGGTGCAGGATATTCCAAATGAATACCACGGTGCAAAGCAAAAGTAATCGGCTATAGTGAAGTCATTGCCCTGACGCAAACTTTTTGTCCAAGGGGTCACTCCCGGTGAAGGGATCTCGGCCCTTGCCTCGTCGACTGAGGTGCAGGATATTCCAACTGAATACCACGATGCAAAACAAAAGTGAACGTCCTTGCAATAACAGCTTTTTGAAAAGTGTTCCAACAACATCAGATTAGGTTTGTTTTTAAACTTGCATTGATCCGAATCAATGAAGTCCCATCAATTGATCACACCAAAAAGAACGAAAATATACTGATGTACGTATATGCCATCCGCATTCGCCACTGGGTCCCGTCATTACCCGTTAGGTTAGCTTACTAACGACAGAGCGGGGACTGGACTAGCGCGGATGCAAAACATATACAACATCTACTAATATATATACCAATATATTATATTCGCTCAAGGCGTGATAAAATGCAACATCACAGAAAATGTACAGCATCCCAGAAACAATACAGATATCTGGGATCCCCGGGTTTCACAGAGCCACTACTGAAACCCGACGTTCCCCTGGTCGTGTGGATAGCCTGTGCAATGAAATCCTAGACCCCTACGGGCGCGGCAAGTCACCCACCAAAACCTGAAGCGAGGCAGCCCCCTTCAGTACCGTGAATGGACCACCCAGCACTTCACGGAATCCGGTAACTTGGGCACCCCTCCTGGGTCAACCTGTACCCCCTACGAGTGCGGCGAATAGCCCGCCAATCCTAGAGTGAAGCCCCCTCCGTCTCAATGCCATGAGATGCGGGCTTGTTGCCCTCTAGAACCCGGCTATCCGTGCACCCCTCCGCGGGGTAATCCTAGTACAGAAAGTAAAATATACATACAACGGGTACATCGACCGCAACCTGGTCGTGCCCCAAAATAATAATACAATCAGGCAGTGACGGCAGTCCACATGTCGGACGCTCGCCCCGCAATATCAAATGTACATAATACAACCACAACTGTACTAGCATTGCATCCAGGCTATCCCCCACGACCGATCCGCAACATCACAGCAAAAACAGAACATCAACGTGAAAGTCACGTTCGCAAATCCGTCTAACCGGGCTATAGCAGTTAGACCGGATTTACCGATCAAGTGACATTCACGGTCGCAGATATAATGTAAATACTGTGAAATAATGTGTTTAAAATATCCGATCAATCAAATTTTAACAAGTGGGCCCCCAAGCATTACTGTAATAGATCAGGAAATTCTGGGCCCAATGTTATTATTCCAAAACCCCACTTTTCACCCCAGAAAGCCTCTGTAAAATATTGGTGCAGTAAACCCAAAATAGTGCGGCGGAACAGCGGCCCAAGGGGGTGTTTGGCCGCGGTTCCGCGCTCCTACAGTGGAGTTACTTCATCGAATTTTCACAGAACTCTTAGATTTTCCAGTACATCACTTTTCTGTAACCTGAAAAAAATTTCGACACCAAAAAATTTCAACAGAAAACTGATGCTATTGAAAATGCGGATTTTGGAATTTTTGCTCGATCGAAAATGCAAACACATTAAACCAAGCTAGACTAACTTAATGGCGAGGCTCTGATACCACTGTAAGTGCACGGCGGCGCCCCGGCCGTCAATCCGACGGCCAAATGCGGAAGCGGTGATAAACTTTAATTTTACTTGAACTGGCAAACCGCCGCGCACTAATACCCGGATCGAACCACTAACTAGTCCTAGCTATCTACAAGAAAGGGATGAGAGATATACCGACAGATCCGAGTCCTCCGGTCTTCTCGTCGTCGTCCCGATCTCCTGCGGAATGTCCCGTCTCCTCCTCGTCGCCGGAAGTGCACCACATCGCCTACTTCTTTTACGGGCTCCCACCTCAATGCCGAGGCAACTCGGGCACGAAGCTGGCTAGTCGACGTGCCCAAGATTCGCTGTAGAATATTGTGTAGGACTCAAGTCTCACTTTGGGGTTCATGGAGATGCCATTTTGGTGGAGGGATGATACAAGAATTATGTGGAGGAACTAGGGGGTTTTTGGAGCATGAAATGAACAAGATTTCCACCCTCAAAAACTTGGACAGCCCTTGCCCAAAAATGTCCGGCCTCTCTTGGTGGGGAAGTGAGTGAGAATGAGAGAGAGAGGTGATAGAATAAGGGAGCCATCCAATAATCCCAAAAAAAGAGAGAGAGGGAAGACTATCATGCAAAAAGGAAATCATGAAAGAATATGGTCACAATCACACCCACTCTCAACTACTCACCAACAACCATGATTGCACCAAAACCAATCACTCCAACAAGCTAATGATCACTTCCAAAAGTCATGCCATCATGAAGATAGAAGTCAAGGTCAAAAGAATGGTGCACCATCATGATACAAGGAAAATGCAAAGACCCCCTCCACAACCACTTATTTCCAACAATGCAAATAAGCCCTCCTCCACCAAACTTCGGCCAATGAACGATACAAAGGAAATTGGCCGAAACGGAAAGCAAACTGGCAACTCCAGAAAACTGGTCCCGTAATAAATTTCAGGAAAACCCCGATACTGTGCATACACACCCGCATTTGTATTCCGACCGAAATACAAATGCAATGAGACAAAATCTACACTGTACTATACTAGGATCCGGCTTAAACCAAAGCCGGCTAGTAATATCCGTTCGATCCTGATCCGTGCAATACAGCACGTATCTGATCGAACCCTGCCATATATCCATACGGCCTATAGTACAAACTGTCCGATCCTGATCCGTGCAATACCGCACGTATCTGATCGGACCTTGCCATATCTCCATACGGCCTCTACAACCTTTCGCCCGAAAGCTGAGTAACTAAATGTGGGGGACTCTAAAGACTCGTCAACACCTTGGTTGTGGATTTAACCACTAGCACGTCAGAGGTATAAGCCAATACGTAACGGGCTAACAGGTATTGACTAAAAGGGACGTCTGTGAGCGAACTCAGCCCGACAACCCTACTGAGCCTGTCAGTGACAATATCCGTACAGTCCGGTCCGTTCGTCTATGAGCATCGCATGGCGGGCCTAGGGGGTTGGTAAAAGTCAGACCCCCAAAAGCGGTACAAGTCGTGTCGGAGTGTAGCCTAGAACACCCTGAGATACTACTGGAATACCTACCAGTAAATCTCCTTGCCTCGGCCGAGGGCTTCGTGTAATGGCTCTCCTAGACACAGCACGACCTCACCCCCAATACCGGGAGAGACGAACCCCTGAAGATGCGCTCACTGCCTCCATGTGGCTCGGGACTGTACCCAACTAAAACCTGTTTGCACGACTCCTTTGAGCCGTGGTAGGGTAGTAATCAAAGTACAGTGGGAACTCACACGAGACAAATGACGATCCCCAGGTCGATGAACTAACCTGCACACATGTCACCAGGGAACTGCCATCTGAAGTCTGGTATATGACCAACTAGCATGTTCCCGGCGAGTCATGTCCGGTGTACTCATAACCCAATGAGCACCTGTATACATCTTAGGTGATCCAACTGACACCAGTGGCTTGTGAGACCGGCCACCGCCCCTCGTCGGGGTCTCGACTGTATACACTAGTCTACTCTGGAGTATCGATGCCCTGTCTCGAAACTCACACGACTAGGGACCATTTAAGGATATGCTTATAGACCCCAGCTCCCACTTATATGATCGCCCTCATACTGCTGGTGGTCAAGCAAGAATCCTAGGGGCTCTACCAACGTGTAATAGCGACTTGTCAGGTCACTTAAAGCAGTACACGATGATAAAGGTAAACCAGATAGCATACTATCATCTCGAGTAAGACTGTCCTACCGGGATAGGTCCTCCATCAATCATAGCAATCACGTACTTGTGACCTAATAATTGACTCTGAGGGCACTATCTCCAACACAAAGGGCAGTTCAAGACGGTCACATAATCGAGTTAAGGTTTGTTGTCTTCTAGAGGGACCATCGCGTTACTTGCACTACTTAGAACGTCGTTAAACTACGGAAAAATACAACACTTGGAAATTTCCCGACAGGGGAAAAATTGAGTATTTATATCTGGTCAAACTTTTTAACATATTCAAAAATTATCCGGAATCCACATAGAAAAAATCTGATAATCCGATCGAATCATCGAATCCCTAAAACAACCCCAGAAAATTCAACTCTTGAATAATATTTAAAAACACCCAGAGAACTCAGCACTGAATAAATGAAGTTACTGTGCAAAATTGGGAGGGTGACGTCACACTTTTGCCGTGGAACCGCCGCATAAGCTAGGCTTATGCCGCGGTTCCGCCGCAATCTAGAAGGAACGTTTGTCAAATTTTGCACCGTAATTCTTATAATTCCCTGCTGAATTTTTTAAGCATTTTTAATCTCGAAAAAACCCAGTTTTTGAAAAAAGTCCAGAGAGCATTTTTTGTGTTAGGGTTTCGGTTCGTTCGGGTTTCAAACTTCGTCTACGCTTCGCCTAAGGCTCTAGCTAGGCTCTGATACCACTGTAGGGTTCCTAAGCACGCTAATGAGGTTCCACAAGGCATCAACCATGCCAAACAAAAATTTTACGGTGCCGAGAAACCCTAATGAAGATTGTTAACTAGATGTAAAGGCGAAAAGCTAGCAAGCAAACGACTTTGCTACTAAGTGAAAAGGATTACAAACTTTGTAGATCCGGTCCACCACTTCTTTAGCTCCGTGTTGACGTCCCTCCGCTGCGATCATCGGATCCCGGACTCTGGAATTGGTTTCGTCGGAGAAATGATCGGGCTAGGTCATTGACTTCGAGGCCGAAGATGATCTACGTCGGGGAGACTCAAACTCAAGCTATTCCTTCACTCGGTCGAAAACTTTATGAAGAGAACACCCTATACTACTTGGCAAGTGGTAGAGGATGGATTTCTCACTCTTTTTCTCATGATGCCATTGGAGCTATCAAGCTTTTTCAAGCTTGATGATGATTAAGAAGAAGAAAAGAATCATTTCCATTAAAAGAATAACATGAACACTTATCCTTTTAATCATAGCACCATGGTTGAGTTAAGCCCTCATGCTTAACTCGTGTAGAGAATTAACCATAGCATAAGGTTAAGGGTTGGGTTAGCTAATATCTTGAACAAATGACAAAAGAGTTGACTTTGTCAATGTTCATCAAGCTTCATGAAGCTTGATAACTTTGACCAAAGTCACACTCTTTTGTTATATGTTAAGTTAAATAGTAAACCCTAATCTAACCTTGATATGGTTCAAGTCTCATACACACAACTTGCTTGTATCATCAAGCATGATACAAACATGTACATTTGCATATATCACATATAAACAATGTACACTTTCAAGTGAGAAAATCAATCTTAAGTGAACCAATACTAGTTATTGTAAAGTAATATATCAAATATATAATTATACATTAAATCATTAAATCAACACTTGATTTAACGATCCGGTCATATCGCATATAACCGACTAATATCAATAGTAACAACTTATCGAATCAACACTTGATCCGATAACCCGGCTATATCGTATATAACCGATCAATGTCATAAATCGCGAGAATAGAATACAGTATCACTTTGTCACGACCCGAGAATTCGACTCGTGACCGGCACTTAACCACGCAACGTCTACAGGCGCAACGCGGCTAAGTAAGCCGAACCCAGAAATCAAAACCAATAAATATAGAGTGATTTAAAACATTTTGTAAAAGCAATAGTAAATGTCTGAAAAACTTCCATTTATTTAGTAGAAATCCCTTTCAAGTTCAAAAGTTATGAGTTTTATAATTTTGGTAACATTTCCTCTTTAAAACATTAGCCCCGAAAGTCGGGTAAAAGTAAGGTGTGGCGGAAATAACAAGTGACGAGAATAAAGCATCACAATATGATATACGACGCCGTAGCGAAGAATACACAGTAAAACAAGGACAATATCATAAAAGATAAGACTGCATAAAGTAACGTCGGCTCACATACGAGCTCGACACCAGAATATATAATCATACATTTCTTCCTCACAACTGTCTCTAAGTCAATACAGAAGGTAGATGGAGAGTACTAGATACATCAATATACAACTGAAAGATAACAGATACCGTACAAAACCCACCTAAACAGCAAAAGGGCTATCTCTGCTCAAAAGGGGTATCTGTGCCAAAAGATGAGGTAACAGCCAGCCGTGACTACTCCCAAGGGCAACCTGCAAACACTGTGGCACAACGGGGGTGAGTTGCCAACTCGTGAATAGAGATAACATATAAAGGTGATCGCAGGCATGCACATATAGCGTGGCTCTACTAATGCCAGCAGATGATATCAATGCATGTCAACAGTGGATACAGTAGTAATGCATGTACTCTAACAGGTAAATGCCACAGGATGAGATGTATAGTAATCAATACTGAGTATGGGATAAATAATATCTACATGGACTATGTCAACATGGAAAGCAATAATCGGTGCCTCAAACTGCACCCAAATCCCACATATACTCAGGCGCCGGCACACCCATCGGCCCTCAAATCCTGTATATCTCGGAGGAGTCACGAGTGCCCAACATCGGCATCCAAAACATCATAAAATACCCGTGTCCAGCATCGACACGTAAATCCTCGAATATCGGGCGCCGTCAATCCGGACCGGCCCCACGGGGTCCACCTGCGGTATCGGCCCTCGGCCCCGGCAGTACGGATCCTCCCGCATCCATCACTCGACTCTGGTCAGTATCCTCCGGACAACTGCCAGGTCCAACCAATCACCGGTAGGTACTCGCCCGCCTCCAGACTCAATCGGCAAATCCCATCGATCATCTCGCCGAGGGGAACCATACCGGGCCCACCACGAACCCGCAAACGGAACATCCACTCCTCGAATCGGGTTTCAAGCACACGTCTCAGCACCGAGAAAACGCGTGGTGGACACACCAAAATATCATATCACGAGGTACCGGGTTTTCAAAATAGCATATCTTTCCTTAAATAATTCCACGGTCCTCAAAAACAGAAATCACATGAAAATCCAATACCAATAGTAAAATCCAATGTGAGGTACAATATACATCAATCCATGGTATGGGTATAAGGGGAAAACCGCTTTTTAAAGTAGTTTCATTTCCGGTTTTAAAAGATGTCATGCGGCTCCCAATATACATGAAAATCATATCAATCACATGTAAGATGAACTACAGCAATAATACAACAGTATAATCATGGCAGTTCTACAGTGAGTGTGGCATGGCAATTACTAACGGTGTGTGTGTAGCATGTAAATAGTGATCGTGCAACATAAACCGTTAGTAATAATGTGGTGTTCTATCAGTTCTAGCATATATCAATAACACATAGCAGGGAAATGCAATATGAGATGACAGTCCATAGGTAAATGCAATATGTAATACTAAGATCCTATCAGCCCTGACGCATAACGCCATGCGGGCGATATCCCCGTAGATGTGAAATCTACTCACAGTGTCTCGCGCTAAGTGTATCCAACCACTTGCTTGCCCTTCTTCGCAGCGTCCGTCTCACTGGCCTGCGAACCTAGAATCACATATACATATCACACATAAGCTTAAGTCACAAAACGCGACATTAAAATCCAACGAGAAACCTGTGTCGCAAACCAATCGCGCGTGTGCGCGATACGCTAAAACGTGTAAACACGCGCCACGAAACTACCCCGACGCGCCGCGATACGCAGAACCCAAACCTACTCACGTATCACGCGTGTCGCGAAGGTTTAGAAAAACGGCAAAACAGGTATTTGGTCCCAGATTTTCCTACAGAATTGATCTTAAAAATATATATATACCAAAACACTACCCACAGTAGCAGACACCCACTGGACCAAACCCCAACCCAAACCCTACCCATCTGGCCGCAATTGGCGGCCAGAATGAGGAAATTGGCGGCCTACTGTAGCAATATGGGGGTCGGGTTTCACCTGGTGTATCTGCTCTACTCCACTACACTACAGTCTTCCCAAAATCATTCTGCACTCACCGGGTCAATAGCAGTTCCAGAAAACTCCCCTTTTGCCCAAATACGACACTTTGCATCAAATATGAAATCTGGTGGTATTTTAGTGTAATAGGGGTTCGACTAAGTTACAATGGCCTCAACAGACCACAATCATCCTACTGAAACCAAATCTCGCCTCAATAGCACAAGGTTCTCACTAATCACCCCATATCGCACTAAAACACACTAAATTCTAATAACCGAAGCAAAACTACACAAACTACACTAACTAGGGGATAAGGTAGGAAGTATACCTCACTCTCGACCCTAGGGAGCTGCAGGAAGAAGAAGAAGTGAAGAGAAGTCGCTGCACAGGGATCTGGGGCTGCTGCTGCTGCTCACTGCCTCTGCTGCTGCTGTTTGTGCTTGCTACTGCTGCTGTTGTTGCTGGTTCTGGAGCTGCTGCTGTTGCTGAAGGTAAGTGTGTGTGTGAGTGTGTTGTGTATGTGAGAGTGTGAGTACTTGAGAGAAAACCAAAAGAAATGGGAGGCTACAATCATCACACCAAAAGTCACCCCTCTCTCTCTCTCACCTCATTTAATGCAAGCATGGCCTAAAGCCATGATGCATTCTCTCTCTCACACAAGTCAACACTAATTCCATAATTCAAATTAAAGTAATCCTTTAGTTTAACTAATTAATTATACCCATTTAAGAATCCAAAAGAATTAATCCTACAATTAACCCACCATGGTTAATAATTATGGTATTTCCTTGATTTTAAAAAAAAACCCTAGTTTACATGCACATGTGTGTGCAAGCTTAGGAAAATTTTGGAAAAATATTTATTAAATTAAGAAAAATATTTAAAACACAATTTGGTAAACTTTTTATTAAAAATCATTATTTAATTATAATTATCCACTAACCCTTATCCTAAGGTGTTACACACATACTGGTATTATTCTCGGTCCCGCACATATCTCATATGCGCTCCTATTTCGTTTCGCTTGAGCCAGGAAACCCCTGTGTAGGACTCAAATGACTCGTCAATACGCCGGCAGCAGGTGATGATCATATCAAACACCCACAAGCCGCAAGCGGTCTGCCAAACGTAACGGCCACCCGGGTATTGAGCGATCAGAAGATCAACGAGCAAGCCCTCTCACACTCCAGTGAATCCAACGAGTAACAGTACCGTACAGTCCGGTCTGTTCGTCTGATATGTCGCATATCTCGTCTAGGGGTGGTAAACGTCAGACCCCAATAACTCGATAAGTCGTGTCGATATGAGGCTCATAACGGGTCGAGAAACTACTGGTAACACTTACCAGTAAATCCCTAAAGCTGCCTTGGCCAAGGACTTCCTGTTATAGCCAATCGAGCACTGCGCAACATCAACTCCCTATACCGGGAGAGACGAAACCCCTCCTATCGCTCATTGCCTCCATGTGATTCGGGACTGTACCCAAAAGCAACCTTTTTGCACGCCCTCTTGGACGTGGTATGATGGAAATCAAAGCACAGTGGGAATCACACAAGACTCTATGATGATCTCGGGTCTACAGACTAACCTGCACCAGTGTCACCAGAGAACTGCCATCTGACGTAAGATATAATACCATCTGGGAGTTCTCGGCGAGTCCGTCCAGTGTACCCAGTCTCCACTGAGCACCCGTATTTCATCTCTGATGTCAAACACCAATGGATATGGGATCATCCATCGCCCATCTGTATGGGTCGAGAAGGTATACGCTAGTCTACTCTGGTATATCGATGCCCCGTCTCGATACACCCACGACTAGGGACCTTGAAGGATGTACTTATAGACTACCATGTCCCCACTAGTATGATCTGCATCATAGTCCAGGTAGTCAAGTACACATCCTAAGGGCTTTATCAACATGTAACAGAGAGACAATCAGTGTACACGTTAAGGTAAAGAGTAACCAGATAGCATACTATCATATCGAGCAAGAAAGTCATCCCTATATATGTCCAAGCATCCACTACAATATACATCCTATGTATAGTAATGGCCTCTAGGGCATACATATAACTAACAAGGTTCAAAGGTCATTCTTTAGTCTTGGATTGTCATTCTTTGTCCAAGTTTTTCTATTCTCCTTTCTTGTAAATAGCTTAGTCCCCTTGAGTTCTTAACCTTCTCTTGATCCTTGAACCTCTTCATTGAGCTTGAAAGTTTAAGGGTTGGTTATTGATCTCAAGGGGTTGTATCATTCTTGATGATTAATAAAGATCTCTTTTGTTCCTTCATTCACCATGAGTTCTTTGCCTCTTCTTGATCTTGCAAACTCTTCATTGAGCTTGCAAGTTTAAGATTTGGTTATTGAACCCATGTCTTGTTTTGGGTTCTATGGTTCTTAGTCTTTCTTACTTGCTCTTTTATTTACATGCATTTTCATTTTTGACTTTTGTTACTTGCAATTTATTACCGTGTCATTTAATTACTTGCTTGTAATCTTTTCTTTTCTTTGTTCTTCTCTTTTGTTATCTCCTTTTGGTTTGTTTTGTGAATGGTGTGAATATTGTTGTTAGGAAAAGAGAAAGATTTTGTAAGTTAACATTTCGTTCCTCATTTCCTTTTCCCATCTTTTCCATTTGAATCTCCGCCCAAATCTTACGCAAACGCTCTGTTAGGCACCTTACCCTACCAAGGTAAAGGTGATTCCTAACCGTGACCGATTGCATTCGGTTTGGCCGGAGGAGAAAGCAAGAGACAAGAACGGAAGGAAAAGGGTCAATAAGCCGGATTCCATGAATACCGTGCTTAAGTCCCCTAATCCACGTTGTTGCCGATTGTTCTAGCTTCATTGGTTGAGTTCGGCTCAAAGTACTTGAATACGGAATCCATTAACTTACACTATCCTATCGTTTCCTAACAAGCCTTATACTTGAATATACACATAGGTTAGATAACGAACAAATCCTCCACGTTGTTAACTCGTTAAAACAAGAACGTAAAACATACCATCTCCCTGTGGATCGACCCGTGCTCATCGCGGCTAGCTGCAAAGCGACACCGTCCTGATCGCGGTTAAACTTTAGAACTTTTGAATATCCGACACGCTTTTGGCGTGCGACCAAATTCTATTCTCTTTTAGGTAATCCAGGAACTCGGCACTCAAGTATTCACCACCTCGATCAGATCTCAGTGTCTTGATACTTTTGCAGGTTTGTTTTTCTACTTCATTCTTATATTCCTGGAATTTTCCAAAGGCTTCGGATTTATGTTTCATTAAGAAGACATATCCGTACCTTGAAAAGTCATCCGTAAAAGTAATGAAGTAAGAATAACCGCTTCACGAATGCATAGACATTGGACCGCACACGTCACTGTGTACGAGTCACAAGAGCTCGCTCGCTCTTACTCCGTGTCCAGTGAACGGGGTCTTTGTTATCTTTCCTTTGAGACATGAGTGACATGTTGCATATGATTGATATTAGAACGGATCCAAATATTCTTCTGTATGTAACTTCGTCAGCCTTCTCTTATTGATGTGACCCAGTTTACAATACCATAAGAAAGCCTGATTTGTTTCCAGAGACTTTCTTTTGTGTGTATTCTGGACATTGAAAATCTGTGGTTGGTTTAATACATATATACTATTGCTTAATGTACCTGACCCAATCAAAACATGATTAAGGTGAATGTTTACAACATTGCATACAAATGCAAATTCATAACCTTCTTTAGATAATAAAGATACAGATATGATATTACAAGTTGCATTGAGTACAAAATAACAATCATGCAAAACCAAAACATGTACATATGATATTCCCAAGTGATAGCCCCCCACGGACTCAGCATCCATGCCAGCTCCGTTTGCAACTCTGAGGGTCATATCACCTGCCTTCAAAACCCTATGCTTTCTCAGTGCCTGCATGGAATTATAGATAAGAGATCCTGATCCGGTATCCAATACCCAGGAAGTAGAGTTTATTGATAGACAGTTTTCAATAACATACACACCTGAAGCCGAAGCCGCAACTTGCTTCGGATCCTGGTTCTTGGCCTTCCAAGCCCTGCAATCCTTTTTCCAGTGTCCTTTCTTATGACAATAGAAGCACTCTTCCTTTCCTACAATCTGCCCCACTATCTTTGTTGCCTTTGCTTTTCCCTTCGTTTTTGTTAGTTATATGTATGCCCTAGAGGCCATTACTATACACAGGATGTATATTGTAGTGGATGCTTGGACATATATAGGGAGGACTATCTTGCTTGACATGATAGCATGCTATCTGGTTACTCTTTACCTTAACGTGTACACTGATTGTCTCTCTGTTACATGTTGGTAAAGCCCTTAGGATGTGTACTTGACTACCTGGACTATGATGCAGATCATACTAGTGGGGACATGGTAGTCCATAAGTACATCCTTCAAGGTCCCTAGTCGTGGGTGTATCGAGATGGGGCATCGATATACCAGAGTAGACTAGCGTATACCTTCTCGACCCATACAGATGGGCGATAGATGATCCCATATCCATTGGTGTTTGAGATCGGAGATGATATACGGGTGCTCAGTGGAGACTGGGTACACTGGACGGACTCGCCGAGAACTCCCAGATGGTATTATACCTTACGTCAGATGGCAGTTCTCTGGTGATACTGGTACAGAGTAGTCTGTTGACCCGAGATCGTCATAGAGTCTTGTGTGGTTCCCACTGTGCTTTGATTTCCACCTTACCACGTCTAAGAGGGCGTGCAAAACGGTAGTTTTTGGGTACAGTCCCGAATCACATGGAGGCAATGAGCGATAGGAGGGGATTCGTCTCTCCCGGTATAGGGAGTTGATGTTGCGCTGTGTTCGATTGGCTATAACCGGAAATCCCTGGCCAGGGTTGTTGAGATTTACCGGTAAGTGTTACCATTAGTTTCTCGAATTGTTATAGACCTCATATCGACACGACTTATCGAGCTATTGGGGTCTGACGTTTACCACCCCTAGGCGAGATATGCGACATATCAGACGACGAGACCGGACTGTACGGTAAGTGTTACTGGTTGGATTCACAGGAGTGTGAGAGGGCTTGGTCGTCGATCTTCTGATCGCTCAATACCCGGGTGGCCGTTACGTTTAGCAGACCGCTTGCGGCTTGTGGGTGCTTGATATGATCATCATCTGCTGCCGGCGTATTGACGAGTCTTTAGAGTCCTACACAGAGGTTTCCTGGCTCAAGCGAAACGAAATAAGAGCGCATATGAGATATGTGCGGGACCGAGAATAATGCTTGTATGTGATACCGTATTCCATTCTCGCGATGAATGTGTCGAATGGTTGTATGTGATATAACCTAGTTATCGAATCTAGGATTGATTCGATAAGCCGATACATTGGATATTAGTCGGTTGTATGCGATATGACCGGATCGTTAAATCAAGTGTTGATTTAATGATTTAATGCATAATTATATATTTGATATATTACTTTGCATTAACTAGTATTGGTTCACTTTAAATGGATTTTCTCACTTGTATTGCACAAGTTGTATATGTGATATACTTTTGTGCACTTGATTGTATCATGTTTGATGATACATGAATGCTAGGGTTTGTGTAAAGAATTAAACCTTGGTTAAGTAAATGGTTAGGGTTTTTATTTATTCATTCATTTATCTTTTTAATTTGGATTAAAAAGAAATGGGATAAGAAAACAAAATGGTTGCTTTCATTCTTGAAACTTGTTGAAGCTTCATGAAGCTTTGACCAAAGTGACCATTTTGTCTTCATGCTTAACCCTAACCATTCATCTAACCTTAGTCAATTCTCTACTCCTAACCATGGTTCATATTATGATAAGTATTCATTTTCTTTTGTATTTTAAATAACTTATCATAATATTCTATCATCTTCTTCTTGTTCTTCTTCAAGAAGAAAACCAAGCTTTCATCAATAGTGATTTGATGAAAAGAGTGAGAAATCCAATTCTAAAGTGAACCCTCCTCCTATTTCTTCATCCTCTACCTCTTGCCAAGTAGTATAGGGTGTTTTCTTCACAAGTTTCATGACTTGGTGAAGTGGGAGCTTGATCTTGTGATGCCTCGACGTAGATCATCTTCGGCATCGTTGTCGATGACCTAGCCCGCCCATTTCTCCGATGAAGCCGACGCTAGAGCCCAGGATTGGATTTGGACAGCAAGGGGACTTCATCCTGGAGCTATGGAGGTGGAGAACCGGATCTACAAAGGTTGTATTTCCGTTCACTTAGTTAAATTGTTAACTAGCTTCTTAGTTTCGCCTAAAATCTAGTTAACGATCCGTATTAGGGTTTCTCGGCACTTGTAATTTTTAAAATTGGCATGGTTGATGCCTTGTGAGACCTCATTAGAGTGCCTAGGAACCCTACAGTGGTATCAGAGCCTAGCTAGAGCCTTAGGCGATGCGTAGACGGAGTTAGAAGTCCGATCGAACCCAAACCCAAACCCGAAAATGCTCGCTGTACATTTTCTGAAATCGTGGTTTTTTGAGAATTAAAAATATGCAGAAATATCAGCAGGAATATCTAAGAGTTACTGTAAATTTCGATGCCCTAATTCCATCAAAGCGCCGCGGTTCCGCGGCACGAGCATGGCTCGTGCGGCGGTTCCGCGGCCTATTTGTTGTTTTATGCGTTGAAATTTGCACAGTAACTCCTACTTAACAGTGCTGGTTTTCCTGGGAATTTTTAATATTTATTCAAGAGTTGAATTTTCTGGGTTGTATTAGGGACTCGGTGTTTCGATCGGATTGTCTAATTTTGTCTGTGTGAATTTCCGGATAATTTTGGAATATGTTAAAAAGTTCGACCGGATATAAATACCCACTTTTTCCCCTGCTGGAAAATTTCCAAATGTTGGATTTTTCCGTAGTTTAATTACGTTCTAAGTAGTGCAAGTAACGCGATGGTCCCTCTAGAAGACAACAAACCTTAACTCGATTATGTGACCGTCTTGAACTGCCCTTTGAACCTTAGGGTTTGGGGCAGTACGGCGTGCCACATGTGAGGCGTTGGCTTGACCCTTCTACGGCTGGACCATTGGTACTGAAGCACGAACTGAATGTTTTTAGACTCATTTCATATGTTGAGCAGTATCGGGAAAACTTGGGTATTCGATTGTTTGATCGGAAAGTTTAACATTTTTCTATTTATCCGGAATGTGATACAACATTTGGAATTCACCAGTAGTTATGAGATAACTGAATGAATGTTATAAACATAGCAGTTTAGTCTCACTTGATCGGTTTCCACGGAATTTTTATGCGATCAAAAGTCCGTTGCAATCACGTAGCGTACGCGGATACTCGCCGGGTAAACTTAATAGACAGCCTCACTCCATAGCCCCGACCAAGTGACTGTAGGAGAACCCCGTCGCCGAAAGCATCCGTTCGGGTGCTCGCAGCAGCGGTGTTCCGCCTTGGTGCACTTCGTCGACGGTATCGGGGGTGCGGCCACCTATTAAATTTTGCGACGAGCATTCGATCAGATTGTCGGGAATCCTGTTGTATTGCCCGACTTGATATTGAAAAGAGTTTTCGATAAATGAGACTAAAATGCGGGGTTTATAATTGTTAGGCATGCGATGTCTAAGGAATTCATTTGATTAGGCATGCGATGTCTAAGGAGGTTGCGGATTCCAATTGTTGTAGTTTTACACTTTCTTTTCTGTGACCGTAAGTGTAATATGTGATATCGCCGGTTTCGTTGCTATATGTCAACGACAATTGGGATGCGCATATTTACTTACGTTGATGACATGTGATGTTATGTGTTGCTGGATATGTTATTTTGGATCGTCGTGTTTGAATAGCCGGGGGTTATTATGTGAGATGAGTGTTTTTCATTTTCATTCATGTAAAAACTTGTATGTAATATTCTTTTATTGGGGCACTTCCAGGTTGCGGAAGATGTCACCGTTTGTATATTATTTACTTTTCCGCACTAGGATAGACCCAAGGAGGAGGGCACAAGTAACCGGGTTCTGGAGTCCAGTGGGAGACCAACTCGAGGAGTCGAGTCGGGGTCTCCTAACTCTAGAATTGGTAGGGTTGCTTGCCGCTCTCGTAGGGGTCTAAGGGCGTGGGTTTGGCTATTCATCACTACCGTGGAATCCGTGTTTTATACTGGCTCGTATTGAAAACACGGACGTCCTAGTATATCCAATATTTCATATATGTTTCTTCTGCTGCGATATCTGTGATGTGATCATGTGATGTTCTGTGATAGATACTGTATATAGTATATATGATATATTATATAGACGTTACTTATGTTTTACACCCGCGCTAGCCCTGCCTCGCTCTGCCGTTAGTTACCTAACCTAACGGTGCATGAGGGGACATCGAGGCGAATGCGGATGGCATAAGTGTACGTCGTATTTATCTGTGATGTTTAGGTACTTAAATGATGGGACTTCATTAATATGATTAATGAAAGAAAAAGAAACCTAAGATGTTGTAGAATCGAATTTCAAAATAAAACAGGTAGCTACAGTTCTTGCTTTGCACAGCGGTATATATGATATATCATGCACCTTATTCGATAAGGAAAGGACCGAGATCCCTTCACCGGGAGTGACTCCTTTAGCAATAACTGGCAGATGCTACACACTCGGTTTGTCTTTTGATTGCTTTTAAGAGTTTTTGCTTTGCACAGTGATATATATGATATATCCCGCACCTCATTCGACGAGGAAAGGACCGACGATCCCTTCACCGGGAGTGACTCCTTTAGCAAAACTAGAAAAGCCTAAAAAACACTCCATTTTAAAAATCATTTGATTCTACAACGATATCAAGTTCATTACGCAATAGGTTTTCATAAAAACCTGTCATAGCCCTCCGTCATTTCAGATAAGTACTAGTTAGTATTCGTGCTGCGGTTGTTTGGCCTCCATCAAGGCGTAGTGTACGGTAGCTAACTAGTGCTTATTTGCTTGCATATGATGCGATTGGATTAGGGTATTCGTACGGCGTTGTTTGGCCTCCGTCAAGGGTCATGCCGGTGGGTTTAATTCAATCAGGAAATGACGGGTTGAACTTGACTAGCGAACTATGGGTAGTTTGGCCTCCGTCAAGGTCATAGGACGCTAGGGGCAAAATTATCGGGAATTTCAAGTGTTGAAATTTGCAATGAGATTGCATACCTTCTATGAGATAGTTGGATCCCGATACCCGCTGCGAGTAATTGTTACTCCTGGGAGAGTTTTACACATTACAATTAGCCGATCAAGTAGGTGTCTAGAAAGGTGTTAACGAGGTTACGCCTCTGGGAAGACGAGATTTACATTAATTAGGTTCGTGCGAAAGCACGGGGGACCTCCCTCAAAGTACCGACACTGGCCTGGCTGAAAAATTGGCGAACTTGTAGTGTGTAATTAATCCCGGCTAGTCTTTCCTTTTAGGGTTTGAAGGAAGATTTGATAAAAAGCAATGGGAGCCATCCTGATTAGATAAAATAATAACCAATCTGATCTTGCAAGAGCATACGCTGAGTGTTTTCTTCTCTCTCTCTCCAGGTAGCGACCATATCACGCCTTAATCAAGATAATAATACGGATATTGACCGAACCCGCTTGTTATACTGAGCTGGGGAACGTTGGTCCCGCTCCAACTTATAATTGTTATAAGACAGAGCAGGAAATTGGGGATTACCAGAATTCCCGTGCCGCCCAAACGAAGAAAGTGCATATGATGCATCATCTTCGGGTGTGTTCATTACAAAGAACTATTTCTCAGTATCCTCTGCATCCTGGGTATTTGATACCGGATCAGGATCCTAGATATGTAATCAGTTACATAGGGCTACAGATAGGTAGAGAACTGAGAACGGGTGATAAGTTTCATGAGGCAGAAAACGGGGCAAGTGTTGCAGCCAAGTCTGTTGGTCACTGTCACCCTGTATTACAATACATTGATTCTGAACGAATGTTATTAGATACCGAACCTGATATACAAAATCATATCAGTTTCTTTATTTAGTAAAGAAATGATAAAATTTTATATTGTTGGATAATGTTTTGAACATTTCCTATATCAAATGTTGATCGGTTCAGGCTCGTTATCTAAAAGCATTGACGTTCTAAATCAAACTACAGTTCTTAGTATACGGAACACACACAAGAGGAAGAGTTCAGAAATGAACGGATCCTTCTTGAGGCATTGTAGACTAGGTCATATCAATGCGACCCGACTGGCTGAAGTTACATTAGATGCATATTTAAATCAGTTTGAATTTAAATCTTGTGAAACTTGCCAGTCATGTCACAATGATAAGATGACCATAGCACTGTTTATTGGAAACAGAAAAAGAGTTAGTGAACTCTTGGGATGATACATGTTGATGTATAAAGGTCCTCTGTCTACACATACCAAAGACCGGTCCTTTGTACTTCATTACATTCTCTGATAATCTCTCGAGATTCAGACATATGTTCCTGTTGAAACACAAGTCCGAACCTTTTGAGATATTCACAGAATATGATTTAGAAGTAGAGAACCAAAATACGGGTATAAGTATTATGTCCTTTGATGTGATCGAGGAGGAGAATACTTGAGCACCGAAATCCTAGACTATTCTAAAGGAGAATGAGATTCTCTCTCAGAATTACTCCTCCGTATACACCATAGCACGATGGTGTATCGGGGCGGAGCAGATACACCCTATTTGATATGGTGTGCTCTATGATTAGTACTACTGAGTTACCTTTTTTCTATTGGGTGTAATGCACTTGAGAAGTTGCATACCTATTGAATAGGGTTCCAATAAAATCAGTAGCCTACAGCTTCATATGTGATATGGAAAGGGAAGAGCCCATGTCTTAAGCTAGTTAAGATTTGGGGTTGTCCGGCCTATGTCTAAAAGAAAAATCCGGACAAGCTCGAGGCAATGTCAGTTATGTAGAACTGGAAGTGTTTCAGCTATACAAACTACAGCAGATGATTTGGTAGAACCGAAGGATTCAAAAGTAACCAACGAACTTCAGCCTCACCGCCGATCTAGTAGGTTTCCTCACCCACCTGAGAGATACTTTGGTTTCTCTGTGACAGTGGGAGCGAGGATAGCATCATGAGATGATGACCCAACTAGTTTCGAGCTGGCCATCAGGAGTGGGACTCTGTAAGAATGGCTGGATGCTTAGCGATCTGAGATGGAATCCTTATGCACCAACAAAGTATGGACTTTGGTTGCTATATCTGAAGGGTTAAATCCCCATCAGGAGCAAGTATATCTTGAGAAGATTACTTGGTGTAGATGGAAAAGTTGAGACTTTCAAAGCTAGACTTGTTAAAGGTTTTCGTCATCGACCAGGCGTGGATAATGATGAAACCTTTTCCAGTGGCTATGCTTAAGTCCATCCAGATCCTACTTGTTACGGCTACATACCATGACTATGATATCTGGTGGTTGGGTGTCATGACAGCTTTTCTAAATGATGTTTTAGAAGAGGGCGTCTATAAGTACACAGCCAGAGGGCTTCATAAACAATGGGAGCAGCGGAAACGTGTACAAGATGCTTTATAGGATAAAGCATGCATCGCGGAGTTGGAACATCTGTTTTGATGTGTTAGTCAAAGAGTTTGACATCATCAAAATGGAAGATGAACCTTGTATAAATAAAAAGGTAGTAGGGAGTATGGTGGCGATCCTCGTAGAGTACGTGGAAGACATACTCTTGATAGGGAAGAATTTTCCTATGCTACGCTCGATCAATCTCCGCTTATCAAAATGATTCTCCACATAGGAACAAAGTGATACCTACTAAATCCTGGGTTTTGGGTCTATGAGATAGATCTAAATGGATGTTAGAATACTCACTAGTGGATCTATGAGATAGATCTAAATGGATGTTAGAATACTCACTAGTGAGATCGTATCAATCGATCCTGGGGAGAATCACTGGAAGGGTTCCAGGGTGATAAAGACGACTGAATGTCAGTCACAAGCATTGTCTTTACCCTCAGTGAAAGGACGGTATGTTGGAAAAGTTCCAAGCTAGATACCGTGGCATACTAGACGATAAAGGCTGGATACATCGCTACTTAAGATCCTACCAAAGAGGCTGTCTGGGTGTATATCAGTTCATGAGATGAACTTAGTTCCTCCCATTGTGTGATAATGGAGTTGTGGCTTATGCCATGGAACGTCCGTCCCATCAGTGATTCAGACATATTCTAAGGCAGTATCACCTCATCATGGAGATGGTTGATCTCTAAGGGATCGAGGTTAGGAGAGTAGACTCAGAGGACAACACGGCGGATCCACTCACAAAGGCCTTTTCCCAGAGAGAGACTTTTATGGGATGGTTGAGTATGAGATACTACAACCACTGCTACAGATGGCCCTACTGCAAGTGGGAGATTGTTAGTTATATGTATGCCCTAGAGGCCATTACTATACACAGGATGTATATTGTAGTGGATGCTTGGACATATATAGGGAGGACTTTCTTGCTCGACATGATAGTATGCTATCTGGTTACTCTTTACCTTAACGTGTACACTGATTGTCTCTCTGTTACATGTTGGTAAAGCCCTTAGGATGTGTACTTGACTACCTGGACTATGATGCAGATCATACTAGTGGGGACATGGTAGTCCATAAGTACATCCTTCAAGGTCCCTAGTCGTTGGTGTATCGAGACGGGGCATTGATATACCAGAGTAGACTAGCGTATACCTTCTCGACCCATACAGATGGGCGATGGATGATCCCATATCCATTGGTGTTTGACATCGGAGATGATATACGGGTGCTCAGTAGAGACTGGGTACACTGGACGGACTCGCCAAGAACTCCCAGATGGTATTATACCTTACGTCAGATGGCAGTTCTCTGGTGACACTGGTACAGAGTAGTCTGTTGACCCGAGATCGTCATAGAGTCTTGTGTGGTTCCCACTGTGCTTTGATTTCCACCTTACCATGTCCAAGAGGGCGTGCAAAACGGTGGTTTTTGGGTACAGTCCCGAATCACATGGAGGCAATGAGCGATAGGAGGGGATTCGTCTCTCCCGGTATAGGGAGTTGATGTTGCGCTGTGTTCGATTGGCTATAACCGGAAATCCCTGGCCAGGGTTGTTGAGATTTACCGGTAAGTGTTACCAGTAATTTCTTGAATTGTTATAGACCTCATATCGACACGACTTATCGAGCTATTGGGGTCTTACGTTTACCACCCCTAGGAGAGATATGCGACATATCAGACGACGAGACCGGACTGTACGGTAAGTGTTACTGGTTGGATTAATAGGAGTGTGAGCGGGCTTGCTCATCGATCTTCTGATCGCTCAATACCCGGGTGGCCGTTACGTTTAGCAGACCGCTTGCGGCTTGTGGGTGCTTGATATGATCATCATCTGCTGCCGGCGTATTGACGAGTCTTTAGAGTCCTACACAGAGGTTTCCTGGCTCAAGCGAAACGAAATAGGATCGCATATTAGATATGTGCGGGACCGAGAATAATGCGTGTATGTGATACCGTATTCCATTCCCGTGATGAATGTGTCAAATGGTTGTATGTGATATAACCTAGTTAACGAATCTAGGATTGATTCGATAAGCCGATACATTGGATATTAGTCGGTTGTATGCGATATGACCGGATCGTTAAATCAAGTGTTGATTTAATGATTTAATGCATAATTATATGTTTGATATATTACTTTGTATTAACTAGTATTGGTTCACTTTAAATGGATTTTCTCACTTGCATTGCACAAGTTGTATATGTGATATACTTTTGTGCACTTGATTGTATCATGTTTGATGATACATGAATGCTAGGGTTTGTGTAAAGAATTAAACCTTGGTTAAGTAAAGGGTTTTTATTTATTCATTCATTTATCTTTTTAATTTGGATTAAAAAGAAATGGGATAAGAAAACAAAATGGTTGCTTTCATTCTTGAAGCTTCATGAAGTTTTGACCAAAGTGACCATTTTGTCTTCATGCTTAACCCTAACCATTCATCTAACCTTAGTCAATTCTCTACTCCTAACCATGGTTCATATTATGATAAGTATTCATTATCTTTTGTATTTTAATTAACTTATCATAATATTTTATCATCTTCTTCTTGTTCTTCTTCAAGAAGAAAACCTAGCTTTCATCAATGGTGATTTGATGAAAAGAGTGAGAAATCCAATTCTAAAGTGAACCCACCTCCTATTTCTTCATCCTCTACCTCTTGCCAAGTAGTATAGGTTGTTTTCTTCATAAGTTTCATGACTTGGTGAAGTGGGAGCTTGATCTTGTGATGCCTCGACGTAGATCATCTTCGGCATCGTTGTCGATAACCTAGCCCGCCCATTTCTCCGATGAAGCCGACGCTAGAGCCCGGTATTGGATTTGGACAGCAAGGGGACTTCATCATGGAGCTATGGAGGTGGAGAACCGGATCTACAAAGGTTGTATTTCCGTTCACTTAGTTAAATTGTTAACTAGCTTCTTAGTTTCGCCTAAAATCTAGTTAACGATCCGTATTAGGGTATCTCGTGTTAGTGTTTATGCCCTAGAAGGCCATTACTGTATCATACTAGCTTGTATATTACTTAATGGAAGCTTGGGATATTCACATGTATATAACAGTCTTGCTAAACATGGTAGTATGCTACTTGGTTTTTCTATCTTAATATGTGAGTGTACGTATTGATAGAGCTCTTAGGATCTTGCTTGTCTACCAGCGTTGTGATGGCAGTCACACTAGTGGGGGCTGGGTAGTCTACAAGCACATCCTTATTCAGGTCCCCGGTCGTTGGATTATCGAGACAGAGCATCGATACTCCGGAGTAGACTGGTGTGTACGCTTCTCATCCCAGTTGGGGAGATGGTCTGTCCCACAGCCGTCAGTACGTCGTACTGAAGATAGTATACAGGTGCTCGTTAGGTTACGGGTACACCGGACAGGACTCACAGGGAACTGTTGGTTGGTTTGATACCAGTCGTCAGTGAACAGTTCCCAGGTGACATGAGTACAGCGTAGTCCGCAGACTTGACACTACTACTTCGCCTCGAGTGTGTCCCACTGTTCTTAGATTGCTACCCTACCGCGGCTCAAAGGAGTCGTGCAAACAGGTAGCAGTTGGGTGCAGTCCCGAGCACTTGGAGGCAGTGGCGGTTAGACAGGATTCGTCCCTCCCGGTATTGGGAGTAGATATCGTGCTGTGTCAGAGAGCCATTACGCAAAGTCCCTGGCCAGGGCAAGCGAGATTTGCTGGTAGGTTCCAGTAGTTTCTCAGGGTGTAATGGGCTTTACTCCGACACGACTTATACCGCTATTAGGGGACTGACGCTTGCCGCCCCCCTAGGCCCGATATGCGATAGTCTTGGACGAACGGACCGGACTGTATGGAGATTGTCACATCAGACTCAGTAGGAGTTCGGATGGGTTTTCTCATCGGCCTTCTTATCGACAACTACCTGGGGACCGTTACGTACAGCTAGTGCCGCTTGCGGTCTGTGGTTAAACCCACTGCCAGCGTAGTAGTCGAGTCTCTAGAGTCCCACACAGAGAGTTTCCTACTCCAGGCGAAACGATATAGAGGTTGCATGGTTTTGCGACAAAGGGTTCGGACGCATACGTGCGTTTACGCGCGTACGACTTTCGGACAGTTTTTACCAGTCGGCTTTGGTTTAAGCCAGTTACTGGTATCCGGTTATTGGATTTTTACAGTCTAAAGTTTTTCCGTATTTTTACGGATCGGAGGGGCGTTCTCGTAATTACCCGAGAAGCTTCTAGAAGATGTGACTAAGGAGGTTTCTTTTGGATAAGAGAGTGAGTCATGGTGGTGATTCATTCATTTCATTAATGCACATTTATTGCTTAATGACTCATGCTAATGAATCACCACTAGATATTTCATGAAGCATGCTTATTCATTTCTTATTATTCATTATTGAAAAATAAGAATGCTTCATAATATTATGATACACTCTCTCTCTTCTCTCATTATCTTATCTCACATTCTCTCTCCTCAAGCTCTCATCTTCAAACCCTAATCCTTAATCCTCATGTGTTGAGATCAAAGGATTAGTTAGACTAAACAATCCATAACCTTTACTCTACATCATCCTTTCATCTTTGATTAGCAATCAAAGTTGATTAGTTACCTCAAGTTAGAGGTTTAGCTTGGAGTTTCGCTCTCGGGTGGATCGTCTACTACCTAGAGAAGGTCGAGGAGAACAAAGGAGGACGTAAAGACGAAGGACCGGTTTCATTAGGTATAATCCCTAATCACTAGTGAAAAGAAACTCATTGGATACGGTTATTTATAGTTTAGCTTCGATTCAAGCGGTTAGTCGATGTTCGTTGTTTAAACTTGATAGTTTTTGAAAATTCCGCCTCCCCACAAGTACTGGGGTGAAGTACATCGACTTACAGTGGTATCAGAGCCTCGCTAAACACTAAATAACTTAATTGCAAATTTGTACGAATTTCGAACGGAAAAACGAAACCGGAAAACCCTAAAAAATACTAGTTTCTGTCGAATTTAAAACGATGTCAGAAAATTTTTCAGGTGTGTTCAGAGAGCTATAAAGGAGTCCAGGAGAACACCCAAGAAATTCGAGCCCATGAATCGGCAACTCGGCCGCGAAAGCGCGGCGGATCGGTGGGATCCGCCGCCCTTCCGCGGCGCTTTGGCCGAGTCATGGACTCGTCTTTCTTGTGTGGGTCCCCTGTGACATTTGGGGTTTTCTGGAATATTTAATTATTGCTCAGGTTACTGTTTAACAGAGCAGATTCTGGAGCAATATTGAAGTTGTTTATTCGATCGAATTGTACAGTATTTGCGTATTGGATTATATCTGTGATTGTTTAATGTGTTCGTAAACCTCCCCTAACTGCTAGTATGTCGGTTGGCAGGGGGTTGCACATTTCTGAAATGGTTATATCTGTTTGTGCATATAAACTGTATTGGACTGTTGTGGTGTATAGCCGGGGTTAGCAATGGGTTATTGATTAATTCATTTGTTGTAAATGTAATTTGTTCTAATATTATTTTCGCGGGGCACTTCCATGTTGCGGTTGTAGCCACCGTTGTATTATTTCATTTTACTGTTTTTGCTCCTAGGACTGGCCCAAGGTGGGGTACACAGACTACCGGGTGGGTAGTTTGCCGTACCCGTAGGGGTCGAGGGTGGGGTAAACGGCTATTCATCACAACTGTGTAATCTGTCTTTTCTTGCAGGCTCAAAAGAAATACAGATTGCTTGCAAATCCAATATTGTTTATCTGTGTTCTGGAATGAATATCATTGCGTCAGACGAATGTAAAATATCTATATTATGATAGCTATTTAGACGCCACTTATGTTTTACACCCGCGCTAGCCCAGCCCCCGCTCTGTCGTTAGTTAAGTAACCTAACGGGTGATGACGGGACCCCGTGGCGAATGCGGATGGCATAAGAGGACGTTGTATTTTCGTTGTTTTCTGCAATGATAGGTTAATGATGGGACGCATTATCTATAATGCAAAGTAAAACAAACCAAAGTTTAAATCGTTGGAACAATTTAAAAGAAACCACTCGGTTATTTTTAAAAACAGATATTTTTAAATGCGGAGATTTAACCACTCCTTTTAAAAGCTATCAGGTTCCTTCGGTTATATCAAGTTCACTACGTTCACGGTTTCGCCAAAACCAGTCGTAGCCCTCCGTCATTTCATTTGGGTATTCGGTAGTATTCAAGCTATGCACTTTTGGCCAACGTCATGGCATAGTGTTTGGTAGCTGCTGGGTATTCATTTGTTGCATAGATAGATGAGTTGGTTTGGGACAGTCGTATTATCATTTGGCCAACGTCAGGGATATATACGGATGGGTTCAAATTAACAAGATAATGATGGATAGAACTTGACATGTGACTTATGACATTTTGACCAACGCCAAGGTCATAAGAGCATGGGGTAAAAACTTATATCGGGAATTTCTAAAGAAACTGAAATTTGCAAAGAACCAAGTGCATACCATTTTGAGTTTGATGAATGTTGGTAGCATTCCTACAACATTATCAGACGATGATATTTGGATCCCGATCCTACTGTGAGTATATGCTACTTATCAGGATATTCGTCACTTAACGATCAATGCTATAAACCTAGTAGGTGTCCAGAAAAGTGTCAGCGGGGTTACGCCCCCAGAGAAAAGAGGTTACTTAATTAAGGAACTTCGCGAAAGCGTTGGAAAACCTCCCTCGAAGTATCGACACCGGCCTGGCTGAACGGTTAAGCAAGTATTGTACGGTGAGAATAGTCTTGGCTAATTCTTCTTTTATGGTTTGAGGAAGGATTCGAGAAACAGTGGGAGCCATCCAGTTTAGATAAACTAAAAACCACTCTAAACTTGCAAGAGCATCATGCTAAAGAGTTTTCTTCTCTCTCTCCTAATTGCAGCGACCCTGAAAATGACTGGACTTAAGTTACTTTTAGAGAAAAATATACTGACAGGGCCAAACTATAAAGATTGGCTGCGGAATGTCAAGATGGCTTTGACCTATGACAAACTGGGGTACGTCCTCACCGCTACGGCACCTGCTGTCCCTGGTCCCAAATCCAGCAATGCGGATAAGGAAATCCGCAAAACCTGGGATTTAGATTGCGCGAGAGCCAAGTGCATCGTGCTTGCCTCGATGAACAATGAACATCAGAGGAGGCACGAGGATATGTCCCTAGATGGCATATTTCTCCATACAAAGGAACTTTATGGAGAGCAATCTCGTATAGCAAGATACGAGACCTCTAAGAAATTGTTTCGAGCGAGGTTGGCTGTCGGGTCATCGGTAGGTGAACATGTCCTACAGATGATTGGCTATATAGAAGAGCTCGCAGACCTTGGGACGACTTTGGATAATGAGCTCTATACAGACCTTGTTCTCCAGTCCCTTCCTCCCACCTACGCCCAGTTTATCCTCAACTTCAATCTTCAAGGAAAAGAAGTTGAACTTGCGGAACTCCTGAACATGTTAAGGAGTGCGGAGGGCACCTTGCAGAAGGCAAGGGAAACACCCGCTATGTTTGTTGGCGGTTCATCTTCTTCCGGGTCCAAGGCTAGGGCCAAAGGAAGGAAGAAGAAGGCCGCACCCAGACCTAGAAGAGGTGTTAGTAAGGTGGGAGGGAAGGGAAAGAAAAAGAAAGCAGTACCGATAGTCGGTCAGGATGAGTGCTTCCATTATCACAGGAAAGGGCACTGGAAGAAGGATTGCAAGGCGTGGAACGCCAAGAACCAGGAACCGAAGCAGGCTGTGGCTTCGACTTCAGGTGTGTTTGTAATTGAGAATTGTCTGTCGTTCAACTCTACTTCCTGGGTATTGGATACCGGGTCAGGATCTCATATTTGCAATTCATTGCAGGCACTGAGAAACCGTAGAGTGCTGAAGGAAGGTGATATGATCCTCAGGGTTGCTAACGGAGCTAGCATGGGAGCTGCGTCCGTCGGGGATTATCACCTAGGATTGACGAGTGGACACATTTTGGTTTTACATAACTGTTATTTTGTACCCAGCTTAACGTGTAATATCATATCAGTTTCCTTGTTATCAAATAAAGGTTATGATTTCACGTTTGTAAGAGATGTTGTCAACATCCACCTTAATCATGGTTTGATTGGGTCCGGTACTCTAAATAACGGCATATATGTGTTAAACCAACTCCAAATTTTCAATGTCCAGAACACACTAAAAAGAAAGTCTCCAGATTTGAATAAAGCTTTCTTATGGCATTGTAGACTGGGTCACATCAATGAGAGAAGGTTGACTAAGTTGCATAGAGAAGGATATTTGGACACGTTCGAATATCAAACTTATGACACTTGTCAATCTTGTCTCAAAGGAAAGATGACAAAGACTCCATTCACTGGACAAGGAGTAAGAGCGAGCGAGCTCTTAGGACTCATACACAGTGATGTATGCGGTCCAATGTCTACACATGCGAGAGGTGGTTATTCCTATTTCATTACTTTTACAGATGATTTCTCTAGGTATGGATATGTTTTCTTAATGAAGCATAAATCAGAGGCCTTTGAGAAATTCCTGGAATTCAAGAATGAAGCGGAAAACCAAACAGGCAAAAGTATTAAGACACTGAGATCTGATCGAGGTGGAGAATACTTAAGTGCCGAGTTCCTAGGTTACCTAAAAGAGAAAGGAATTCTCTCTCAGCTTACTCCTCCATACACTCCACAGCACAACGGTGTATCGGAGAGACGGAATCGAACCCTATTAGATATGGTACGATCCATGATGAGTAATGCTGAGTTACCGCGATCTTTCTGGGGATATGCGCTAGAATCAGCGGCATATATTTTGAACAGAGTTCCTACCAAAACTGTGCCTACCACACCATATTAGATGTGGAGTGGGAAGAAACCCTATCTTCAGTATATAAGGATTTGGGGATGTCCAGCTTTTGTCAAAAAGCAGTTTGTGGACAAGCTCGAGGCACGATCAGTAAAATGTATGATTGTAGGATATCCAAAGAACTCCAAGGGATATTGCTTCTATTACGCAGAAGAACAAAAGGTTTTTGTTTCTCGTAATGCCCATTTTCTAGAACAACAAGTTTTAGAAAAGGATACAAATGGGAGCGAAATAGAACTGGAAGAAATTCCAGAACCACAAGCTGCTACTGAAAGTTTGGTAGAACCAGAGGTTCAAGAAGAACAGAACATTCCCGCACCCCTCCGCAGGAGTAGTAGGCCGTCTCATCCGCCTGAGAGATACTATGGTTTTCTCATAGACGGGGATAGAGAGGATTGCATCATAGATGATGATGAACCTACTGACTTCCAGCAGGCCATCCAGAGCGGCGACTCGGTACGATGGCTAGATGCAATGCGAACCGAAATGGAGTCCATGTACACCAACAAAGTATGGACTTTGGACTTTGCTCCAGATGGGGTAAAACCCATAGGATGCAAATGGATCTTCAAGAAAAAGATTGGTGTAGATGGACAGGTGGAAACCTATAAGGCTAGACTTGTTGCAAAGGGTTTTCGTCAAAGACCTGGTTTGGACTATGACGAAACTTTTTCTCCAGTGGCTATGCTCAAATCCATTCGGGTCCTTCTTGCTATTGCTGCCTTCCATGATTATGAAATCTGGCAGATGGACGTAAAGACGGCTTTTCTGAATGGCAATTTAGAAGAGAGCGTCTATATGGATCAGCCAGAGGGTTTCAATCAGAGTGGGAGCAGCGGGAAAGTATACAAGCTGCTTAAGTCTATTTATGGACTAAAGCAGGCATCGCGGAGTTGGAACATCTGTTTTGATGAGACAGTCAAAGAATATGACTTTATCAAAAATCCAGATGAACCGTGCATATATAGTAAAGTTGTGGCAAGAAGTGTTGTATTCCTCGTCTTGTACGTGGATGACATTCTATTGATAGGAAATGACATTCCTATGCTACAATCTGTCAAAGGATTCTTGTCACACAGGTTCTCCATGAAAGACCTGGGTGATGCCTCTTACATTCTGGGGATCAGGATCTATCGTGATAGATCCAAGAGGATGTTGGGACTTTCGCAGTCCAGGTATATCGACACTGTACTGAAAAGATTCAGTATGGAAGATTCTAAGCGCGGTAATCTACCGGCTTGTCACGGAATCACCCTCTCCAAAGAGATGTCTCCCAAGACTGATTTGGAAAGGGAACGCATGTCTATTATACCCTACGCTTCTGCGGTAGGCTCTATAATGTATGCGATGTTGTGTACCAGACCAGATGTAGCTTACGCACTGAGCGTGGTAAGCCGGTATCAGTCAGACCCAGGGGAGAAACACTGGATAGCAGTAAAGAACATTCTCAAGTACCTGAGGAGGACTAAGGAGATGTTCTTGGTTTACGGCGGAAAAGACCTCAGGTTGGAGGCCTTTGCTGATTCCGGCTTCCAGAGTGATAAGGACGATTCCAAGTCCATGTCGGGTTATGTCTTTACCCTCAATGGAGGGGCGGTGTGCTGGAAGAGCTCCAAGCAGGACACCGTTGCTGACTCGACGATGGAAGCGGAGTATATAGCTGCTTGCGATGCCGCAAAAGAAGCAGTCTGGATGAAGAAGTTCCTAACAGAACTTCAGGTGGTTCCTACCATAGTTGATCCAATACCTCTGTATTGCGACAACAACGGAGCTATAGCTTTAGCGAAGGAACCAAGGTCCCATCAGAAGTCCAGACACATCTTGAGGCGGTATCACCTGATCAGGGAGATCATTGATCGTCAGGAGATCGAGGTTCGGAGAGTTGCTTCAGAAGAGAACATTGCTGATCCATTCACGAAGGCCCTTCCTCAGATTCAGTTCGAGAGGCTGCTCGAGATCATTGGTCTGCGATATGCCAGTACATGGCCCTAGTGCAAGCGGGAGATTGTTAGTGTTTATGCCCTAGAAGGCCATTATTGTATTATACTAGCTTGTATATTACTTAATGGAAGCTTGGGATATTCACATGTATATAACAGTCTTGCTAAACATGGTAGTATGCTACTTGGTTTTTCTATCTTAATATGTGAGTGTACGTATTGATAGAGCTCTTAGGATCTTGCTTGTCTACTAGCGTTGTGATGGCAGTCACACTAGTGGGGGCTGGGTAGTCTACAAGCACATCCTTATTCAGGTCCCCGGTCGTTGGATTATCGAGACAGAGCATCGATACTCCGGAGTAGACTGGTGTGTACGCTTCTCATCCCAGTTGGGGAGATGGTCTGTCCCACAGCCGTCAGTACGTCGTACTGGAGATAGTATACAGGTGCTCGTTAGGTTACGGGTACACCGGACAGGACTCACAGGGAACTGTTGGTTGGTTTGATACCAGTCGTCAGTGAACAGTTCCCAGGTGACATGAGTACAGCGTAGTCCGCAGACTTGACACTGCTACTTCGCCTCGAGTGTGTCCCACTGTTCTTAGATTGCTACCCTACCGCGGCTCAAAGGAGTCGTGCAAACAGGTAGCAGTTGGGTGCAGTCCCGAGCACTTGGAGGCAGTGGCGGTTAGACAGGATTCGTCCCTCCCGGTATTGGGAGTAGATATCGTGCTGTGTCAGAGAGCCATTACACAAAGTCCCTGGCCAGGGCAAGCGAGATTTGCTGGTAGGTTCCAGTAGTTTCTCAGGGTGTAATGGGCTTTACTCCGACACGACTTATACCGCTATTAGGGGACTGACGCTTGCCGCCCCCCTAGGCCCGATATGCGATAGTCTTGGACGAACGGACCGGACTGTATGGAGATTGTCACATCAGACTCAGTAGGAGTTCGGATGGGTTTTCTCATCGGCCTTCTTATCGACAACTACCTGGGGACCGTTACGTACAGCTAGTGCCGCTTGCGGTCTGTGGTTAAACCCACTGCCAGCGTAGTAGTCGAGTCTCTAGAGTCCCACACAGAGAGTTTCCTACTCCAGGCGAAACGATATAGAGGTTGCATGGTTTTGCGACAAAGGGTTCGGACGCATACGTGCGTTTACGCGCGTACGACTTTCGGACAGTTTTTACCAGTCGGCTTTGGTTTAAGCCAGTTACTGGTATCCGGTTATTGGATTTTTACAGTCTAAAGTTTTTCCGTATTTTTACGGATCGGAGGGGCGTTCTCGTAATTACCCGAGAAGCTTCTAGAAGATGTGACTAAGGAGGTTTCTTTTGGATAAGAGAGTGAGTCATGGTGGTGATTCATTCATTTCATTAATGCACATTTATTGCTTAATGACTCATGCTAATGAATCACCACTAGATATTTCATGAAGCATGCTTATTCATTTCTTATTATTCATTATTGAAAAATAAGAATGCTTCATAATATTATGATACACTCTCTCTCTTCTCTCATTATCTTATCTCACATTCTCTCTCCTCAAGCTCTCATCTTCAAACCCTAATCCTTAATCCTCATGTGTTGAGATCAAAGGATTAGTTAGACTAAACAATCCATAACCTTTACTCTACATCATCCTTTCATCTTTGATTAGCAATCAAAGTTGATTAGTTACCTCAAGTTAGAGGTTTAGCTTGGAGTTTCGCTCTCGGGTGGATCGTCTACTACCTAGAGAAGGTCGAGGAGAACAAAGGAGGACGTAAAGACGAAGGACCGGTTTCATTAGGTATAATCCCTAATCACTAGTGAAAAGAAACTCATTGGATACGGTTATTTATAGTTTAGCTTCGATTCAAGCGGTTAGTCGATGTTCGTTGTTTAAACTTGATAGTTTTTGAAAATTCCGCCTCCCCACAAGTACTGGGGTGAAGTACATCGACTTACATCTCGGCACTTGTAATTTTTGAAATTGGCATGGTTGATGCCTTGTGAGACCTCATTAGAGTGCCTAGGAACCCTACAGTTTCCACTTTACTAACACCGCCCCTTGGTTTGGCGGGGGCTTTCTTCTTCTTTTCCTTGGCTTTCGCCTTGGACTTAGAAGAGGAAGATCCTCCTACAAACAAAGTGGATGTTTCCCTACCTTTCTGTAGGGTGCCCTCTGCATTCTTCAGCATGTTGAGGAGCTCCGGAAGTTCAACTTCTTTTCCTTGCAAGTTGAAATTCAAGATAAACTGGGCGTAAGTGGAAGGAAGGGACTGGAGAATCAAGTCCGTATGGAGCTCGTTCTCTAATGTGGTCCCAAGGTCTGTGAGCTCTTCAATGAAGCCAATCATCTTAAGAACGTGTTCTACTACCGATGATCCGATGGCCAATGTCACCGAAAAAAACTTTTTCGAGACTTCGTATCTGGCGATATGGGATTGCTCCCCATACAAATCCTTAGTATGGAGAAATATAGATTCTAGGTCTATATTCTCGTGCCTCCTCTGATGTTCATTGTCCATAGAGGCAAGCACGAGGCACTTGGCCTTCGCGCAATCGATCTCCCAGGTCTTACGGATTTCCTTATCCGCGACGCTGGAGGTGGGACCTGGGACAGGTGGAGCTTTGGTGGTAAGGAGATACCCCATCTTGTCGTAAGTGATTGCCATTTTGACATTCCTGAGCCAATCTTTGTAGTTTGGCCCTGTCAGTATGTTTTTATCTAGTAATAACTTAAGTCCGGTCATGACGATTGGTCGCTGCAATTAGGAGAGAGAGAAGAAACACTCAGCATGATGCTCTTGCAAGTTTAGAGTAGTTTTTAATTTGTCTAAACAGGATGGCTCCCACAGTTTCTCGAATCCCTCCTCAAACCAAAAATGAAGAGTTAGTCGGGATCAATCTTACCGTTCAATACTTGCTTAACCGTTCATCCAAGCCAGTGTCGGTACTTCGAGGGATGTTTTCCAACACTTTCGCGAAGTTCCTTAATTAAATAACCTCTTTTCCCTGGGGGCGTAGCCCCGCTAACACCTTTCTGGATACCTACTAGGTTTATTGCATTGATCGTTAGGTGAGAAATTTTCCCAAGGAGTAGCATATACTCACAGTAGGACGGGATCCAAATATCATCGCGTGAAAAAACTGAAGGAATCCTACCAGAATCATCACACTCCAAATGTTATGCAGCACTAGCAAGTTTCAGGTTCTTTTGAAACTCTCGATGTGGATTTTTGCCCTATGCTCTTATGACCTTGACTTCGGCCAGCAAATCATAAGTCACATGTCAAGTTCTACCCGTCATTCTCCAGGTTAATTTGAACCCACCCGTACCTACCCTTGATTTTTGCCAACAAGGCAGTACGACTGTCCCAAACCAACGCATCTATCTATGCTGCACATGAAAACCCAATAGCTACCAATCACTATGCCTTGACTTTGGCCAACAAACATAGCTTGAATACTATTGACTATCCATATGAAATGACGGAGGGCTACGAATGGTTTTGGCAAAACCGTGAACGTAGTGAACTTGATATAATAGATGGAACGAGATAGCTTTTAAAAGAAGTGGCTTAAACTCCGCGTTTAAAAGTTGGGTTTTTGAAAAGAAACCGAGTGGTTTTTGAAAATGTTCCAACGACTTTACTTTGGTTTATTTTCTTGCATTAATTTTAATGCGTCCCATCATTTAATCCTACCATTGCAAAAAACAACGAAAATATGACGTACGCTTATGCCATCCGCATTCGCCACAGGGCCCCGTCATTACCCATTAGGTTACTTAACTGACGACAGAGCGGGGGCTGGACTAGCGCGGATGCAAAACATAAGCAACGCCTAAATAGATATATATATAGATATATACATTCGTCAGATGCAATGATAGCCATTCCAGATCACAGATGAACACATTGGATATACTAAGAATCCGCATTCCGTACGAGCTTGTAACGAAAAGCGGATTACACGGTCGCGATGAATAACAAATACCCCACCTAGACCCCTACGGGTGCGGCAAACTACCCGCCAAATACCCGAAGTGAAGCAACCTCCCTCAACAACGTGAGTAGGCCACTCGGCACTTTGAGGTACCCGGTAGTTTATGCACCCCACCTTGGGTCTATCCTAAGAGCAAAAACAGTAAAAGAAATTATACAATGGCGGCTACAACCTCATCCCGGATGTGCGGCCAAATAAATAATATTACATCAATTACAAATTACATGAATTGAAAGATAAAGAAAAATGTCATCTTACAACCCCCCGGCTATTCATCCGAGACAATCCAATGAATTCATATACACATACCATCAACATTACAGATCACAGATATGTATAACCCCTACTAATCGACGTATAGCGATTAGTAGACGTTCAATATATATATCACATCACAGATATAACCCGTTAGCTAAAGTCTTTAGAAGTTCGATGAAAATACGGATTTTTAAACCCCAAAAACAAATTTTGTATTCTGGAAAATCTGGGAAGAAAAATCATTTTCCAAAAATCCCAAAACACCCCAAGAAACACACTGTAGCAAAACAGATCCACGGCAGAGTCAACTCGGCCGCAGATCCGCGGCAAGAAGCTCTTCTTGCCGCGTTTCTGCTGTGAGTTGGTCGGCTCTGTGTATCATTTTTCTGCAGTTTTTATTAAAAACCCTGAGTCGATTTTTGGTATATGTCAAATAATTTTTACAGCAATTTAAAAATCGACAGAAAGTTTGTGTTCCGGGCATGTTTCGTGACTTTTTCTCCGATCGAACTTCTAGTTACTTTGCTAACATGTTAGATAGTGTTTAACTAGGCTTTGATACCACTGTAAGTCCACGTTACCTGTCCCCGGTTCTTTAGGGTTGCGGAAATAGTGAAAAACGATTTTCTATGGTGGGGTAACATGGACTCAAAAAAAGATCTTTGTTAAACTAACTATCTAACAACCTAACTAAGAGTTTTACCTACTCAGTTAGGGGGTTATACCTTAACTTGAACTCCTTCTCTTCGACTCCTTGTGGTGGACGGATGGTTCTCTCCTCGTCGTCTCCTTGTGCCGAAGATGGATCCACCCGAAAGCTTCTACCTTTGGCTCCAAGCTCAATCTAGAGAAACTAGAACACTTGGCTTGCTAGACCTTGTATACTAGGATGAGTAGAGAAGTGTTTTGGGTTTTATCTCTATGGTTCTTGTTTCTCAACACATGAGACAATAGAACCATGAACTAGAGAGAGTGCAAGAGGAAGAGGGAGAGCTTAAGGATGATGAGAGCTTTCATGAGAGAGAAAGCAAATGATAGAATGAGAAATACATTTTCAACCATCCTCTTCATAATCCAAAATAATCATAACAAATAATAATAATTGAGTATTATGTGATGGTTGTTATCATATCAAATGGCAATATCATTTCAGGCATTAAATGCAATTTGCAAAGAAACAAGCAAGAAAAAGCCAAGCCATGAAATGATAGCCATTGTCATGATGATGGTCAACAAGTCCAACCTAGTCAACTGGTCAACGAAGTCAACAAGTCAACATTTCAACCCAACCATGGCACAATAATACTTAATTAATTTTATTATTAATCATATTTCTTATTCTCATTAGGGTTTAGCAAAAGTCAACAGTCAACAACCCTAATGAGAATCCTCTGCCTCTGTATCTGTCAACCGTGCATATACACCCGCATCCGCGTTCCGAGGAACACGAATACAAACGAGATAAAACCAATCCCAAAACATATACTAGGATCTAGCTTAAACCAAAGCCCGCTAGTAATAACTGCCCGGACACCAAACGTGCACAAGTGCGCGGATGTGACCGAACCCTGTCGCAAAACCATGCGACCTCTACTCTTTTGCCTAAAGGCGAATAGCACTCTGTATGGGACTCTAAAGACTCGACACTACGCTAGCAGTGGGTTTAACCACAGATCGCAAGCGGCACTAGCTGTGCGTAGCGGCCCCCAGGTAGATGCCGATAAGAAGACTGACGAGGTGAAATCCATCTGAACTCCTACTGAGCCTAAATGTGACAGTCTCCGTACAGTCCGGTCTGTTCGTCTGAGAATATAGCATGGCGGGCCTAAGCGGTAGTAAACGTCAGTCACCTAATAGCGGTACAAGTCGTGTCGGAGTGTAGCCTAGAACACCTTGAGATAACACTGGAAACCTACCAGTGCATCTCGCTTGCCCTGGCCAGGGACGACTGTGTGTAATGGATCTCCTTGACACAGCGCGATATCAACTCCCAATACCAGGAGAGACGAATCATGTCTAACTGTCACTGCCTCCAAGTGCTTCGGGACTGCACACAACTACTACATATTTGCATGACTCCTTTGAGCCATGGTAGGGTAGTAATCAAAGTACAGTTGGAACACACTCGAGGCGAAGTGACAGTGTCAAGTCAGCGGACTAAGATGTACTCATGTCACCTGGAAACTGATAACTGACGATAGGTATAGTACCAACCATCAGTTCCCGACGAGTCCTGTCCAGTGTACTCGTAACCTAACGAACACCCACATACTATCTCAAGTACGACGTACTGAAGGCTGTGGAACAGACCGTCTCCCCTGCTGTGATGAGAAGCGCATACGCTAGTCTACTCCGGAGTATCGATGCCCTGTCTCGATAGTCCTATGACTAGGGACCTGTATAAGGATATGCTTGTGGATTACCCAACCCCCACGAGTGTGACTGCCATCACAACGCTGGTAATCAAGAAAAGATCCTAAGGGCTCCACTAATGTGTATAGGTGATATACTAAAAGAAACACATGTACACATTAAAGTAGAAACAAATCAAGTAGCACACTACTATTTTGACCAAGATTGTCTATACACCGGTGAATATCCCAAGCTTCCATTAAGTAATATACAAACTATTATGATACAGTAATGGCCTCTAGGGCATATAAACTAACAAGACAAAGCGTTTGACTTCATCAAAATGGGAGATAAATCTTGTATATAAAAAAGGGTAGTAGAGAGTAAGATGGTCTTCCTCGTATTGCACATAGATGACATACTCTTAATAGGGAAGGTGTTTCCTATGCTACTCTCGGTCAATCTCCTCTTATCATATTGATTCTCCATATAGGATCTAGGTGATACCTCCTAAATCCTAGTTTTTGGATCTGTGAGATAGATCTAAGTGGATATTAGGATTCTCACTAGGTGTAGTGAGATGGTATCAATCGATCCTGGGGAGAATCACTGGATAGCTTCCAGGGTGGTAAGGACGGCTGAATGTCAGTCACAAGCATTATCTTTACCCTCAGTGGAGGGACGGTACGTTGAAGAGTTCCAAGCTAGATACCGTGACAAACTAGACGATAAAGGCTGGATACATCGCTATCAAAGATGCTACCAAAGAGGCAGTCTGGGTGTATATTTGTTCATGAGATGAACATGGTTCCTACCATTGTGTGACCATGGAGATGTGGTTTTGGCCTAGGAACCCCGGTCCCATCAGTGACCCAGACATATTCTAAGGTAGTATCACCTGATAATGGAGATGTGGTTTTGGCCTAGGAACCCCGGTCCCATCAGTGACCCAGACATATTCTAAGGCAGTATCACCTGATCATGGAGATGGTTGATCTCCAAGAGATCGAGGTTAGGAGAGTAGACTCAGAGAACAACATGGTGGATTCACTCACAAAGGCCATTTCCTATAGAGAGACTTTTATGGGATGGTTGAGTATGAGATACTACAACAACTGCTATATCATGGCCCTAGTACAAGTTGGAGATTGTTAGTTATATGTATGCCCTAGAGGCCATTACTGTACATGAGATGTACATTGTAGTGGATGCTTGGGCATATATAGGGAGGACTTTCTTGTTCGACACGATAGTATGCTATGTGGTTACTCTTTACCTTAACGTGTACACTGATTGTCTCTCTGTTACATGTTAATAAAGCTCTTAGGATGAGTACTCGACTTCCAGGATTATGATGCAGATCATACTTGTGCGGCCTGGGTAGTCCTTGAGTTCATCCTTCAATGTTCCTAGTCGTGGGAATATCGAGACGAGGCATCGATATTCCAGAGTAGACTAGCGTATATCTTCTCGACCTATGTGATGGGCGATGGATGATCCCATATCCATTGGTGTTTGACATCAGAGATGGTATACGGGTGCTCAGTGGAGACTGGGTACACTGAACGGACTCACCGAGAACTCCTAGATGGTTTTATACCTCACGTCAGATAGAAGTTCTCTGGTGACACTGGTACAGGTTAGTCTATCGACCCGAGATCGTCATAGAGTCTTGTGTGTCTCCCACTGTGCTTTAATTTCCACCCTACCATGACTCTACTAAGTCTTGCAAATAGGTGGTTTTTGGCTACAGTCCCGAGTCACATGGAAGAAATGAGAGATAGGAGGGGACTCGTCTCTCCCGGTATTGGGGGTTGATGTTGCGCTATGCTCGATTGGCCATAACTGAAATCTCTGGCAATGGTAGATGTGATTTTCTGGTAAGTGTTATCAGTAGTTTCACGCCCGTTATGGACCTTACATCGGCATGACTTATCAAGCTACTGGGGTCTGACATTTACCACCTCTAGGAGAGATATGCGACATATCAGACGAACAGACCGGACTGTACGGTAGTATTACTGATTGGATTCACAGGAGTATGAGAAGGCTTGCTTGTTGATCTTTTGATCGCTCAATACCCGGGTGGCCGTTACGCTTAGCGCGCCTCTTGCAGCTTATGGGTGTTTGATATGATCATCACCTACTGCCGGCGTATTGACGAGTCTTTAGAGTCCTACACAGAGGTTTCCTGGCTCATGCGAAACGGAGTAGGAGCACATATGTGATATGTGCGGGACCGAGAATAATACGAGTATGTGATACCATATTCTATTCTCGCGATTTGTATCATCGGTCGGTTATATGCGATATAGCCGGGTTATCGAATCAAGTGTTGATCCGATAAATTGATACACATGATATTAGTCGGTTATATGTGATATGACCGGATCATGAAATCAAGTGTTGATTTAGTGATTTAATGTATAACTATATATTTGATATATTACTTTACATTAACTAGTATTGGCTCACTTAAGATTGATTTCTCACTTGATTTGCACATAGTGTATATGTGATATATGTTTGTGTACATGATTGTATCATGCTTGATAATACATGCAAACTTGGGTGTGTGTATGACTTACACCATACTTAAGATAATGGTTAGGGTTTTTATTTATTTTGTAATTCAAAATTGGTGGCATTTTGTCATGGCATGAAGCTTCATGAAGCTTAGAGATTACCATTGACCAAGTCCACTTGTTTTGTTTTTAGTAAAGATATTTATTAACCAAACCATTACCTTAAACCATGGTTATGTCTCTAAAATGGTTAGTATATGACACTAACTCACCCATGGTTGCTATTCTTACCTCATTAGTTTTCATTTTCTCATCTTGATCATTTCATCTTCTTCTTCCTCATGAAAGCTTTCTAGCTTTCAAAATGGTGAGAAAATATTGTGAGAAAATAAAATCTAAAATGAGCCCATTTCCTAATTCATCATCCTCTACTACTTTCCATTTAGTTTAGGGTGTTCTCTTCACAAAGTTCATAACCAAGTGAAGAGGCAGCTTGGGTTTGAGTCTCCTCGACGTAGATCATATTCGGCCTCGAAGACTTTGAGCAAGCTTGTTCATTTCTCTAAGGGAACCCATACTAGAGTTCAGGAGATCTTCACTCGCAGCGAAGGGACTACTACACGAAGCTTTAGAAGTGAAGGACCGGTCTACAAAGGTTGTATTCCTTATTCAATTTCTATGTAAAGTTGTTTACATTCTATTTTAGCTCTTAAAACTCTAGTTAGATCCTAGCTTAGGTTGTTTGGCACACTTGAAATTTATGAAATTGGCATGTTTGATTCTTGGTAAAACCTTGTGGTTGTGCCAAATAACCCTACAGTGTGTGGTCCGATGTCTATACATGCAAGGGGAAGGTTCTCATACTTCATCACATTCACGGATGATCTCTCTAGATTCAGATATGTGTATCTTATGAAACACAAATCTGAAGCTTTTAAGAAATTCAAAGAATTCAGAAACGAAGTAGAAAACCAGACTGGCAAAAGTATCAAGATCCTCCGGTCTGATAGGGGATGGAAGTACTTAAGCACGGAATTCCTAGATTACTTAAAAGAGAATGGAATTCTCTCTCAGCTTACTCCTCCTTACACACCACAGCACAACGGAATATCGGAGCGGAGGAATCGTACCCTATTGGATATGGTTCACTCCATGATGAGTGACACTAAGTTGCCGCTTTCATTTTGGGGAGATGCACTTCAAACAACTGAATACTTACTGAACTAAGTTCCATCCAAATCTATGCTTAAAACTTCATATGAAGTACGGAGTGGACGAAATCCATATCTTAAGCGATTTAAGATATGGGGTTGTCCGGCCTATGTGAAAACACAGAAACCGGACAAGCTAGAGGCACGGTCAGTGTTCGAGATAGTGCCCTCAAAGTCAATTATTGGATCGCAGGTACGTGATTACAATGATTGAGGCAGGACCTATACCGATATGACAGTATTGCTCGAAATGATAGTATGCTATCTGGTTTGTCTTTATCATCGTATACATGCTTTAGTTCATTATTGCACGATGATAAAGCCCATAGGATTCATGCTTGACTGCCAGCAGTATGATGGCGATCATATACGTGGGAGCTGGGGTCTATAAACACATCCTTAAAGTGTCCCTAGTCGAGGGAGTTTCGAGACAGGGCATCGATACTCCAGAGTAGACTAGTATATACAGTCGAGACCCCGACGAGGGGCGGTTGCCGATCTCACAAGCCACTGGTGTCACTTGGATCACCTAAGATGTATACAGGTGCTCATTGGGTTATGAGTACACCGGACAGGACTCGCTGGGAACATACTAGTTGGTATTATACATATCGTCAGATAGCAGTTCCCTGGTGACATGTGTACAGGTTAGTTTGTCGACCTGAGATCGTCATTTGTCTCGTATGAGTTCCCACTGTGCTTAGATTACTACCCTACCACGCTCAAAGGAGTTGTGCAAAAAGGTTTTAGTTAGGTACAGTCCCGAGCCACATGGAGGCAGTGAGCGGATCGTCGGGGATTCGTCTCTCCCGGTATTGGGGGTTGATGTCACGCAGTGCACGGGTGGCCATCACTAGAAATCCTCGGCCGAGGTAGTGGAGAATTACTGATTCGGATTAGTAGTTTCTCAAATGGTGAGGGGCTTCATACCGACACGATTTGTCGCGTTATTAGGGGTCTGACTTTATCCACCCCCTAGACTCGATATGCGATACTTTTTAGACAAACGGACCGGACTGTACGGATATTGTCACTGTCAGGCTCAGTAGGGTTTATGGATGAGTTCGCTCGTCAGCTTCCCTTCCAATCAATACATAGGCAAACGTTACGTACAGCTAGTACCTCTGACATGCTAGAGGTTATACCCAGTGCCAGTGTGTTGATGAGTCATTAGAGTCCACCACAGACCGTTTCCCAAGTTTGGGCGAAACGTTGTAGAGGCCGTATGGTTTTATGGCAAGGTTCGGAAAATGCACGTGCGTTTTCGCACGTGTCATTTTTTGGGCAGATAATACTGGTCGGTTTTGGTTTAAGCCGGATCCGAGTATTATACTGTGTAGATATAATATCTTTGTCTCAGGTGCATTTGTATTCAGTCGTAATACAAATGCGGGTATGTTTATACTGATACGGGGTTATCCTGAAATTCGTTTCAGGATCACTTTTGGAAGTTGCCAGTTTCCAGTTTTCTATCGGCCGCATTTAACATTCGGTTAAATGCGGATTTATCTTTTCTTGTGATGAGTGTGGAAGCTTCTAGAAGTGGTGACTAGGGTTGTGACTCATTCATGGCATTAAATGGTTGATGGCTAGATTAGTGACTCATTTGTTAGCATTTATTATTTTGGTGAGGTGTTAAAATGAGTCACCCTTTTCCATTAATCCTTATTGTTCATTCATAAGATATTATTCCTTAAAGTTACCACCCTACTCTCCTACACTCACTCTCCTCCTCATGATATAATGGTCGGCCCCTCTTGTTGAGGAGGGATGATGTTTTTGGGAAAAAGAAATGGTTGTTGATTTGAAAATGTATATGAAATTTGCCTCATGGAAATTTCATAAGTTCATTCTCTCATTTACCCGATTCCAAAAGGCAACTTCATTAACCGTTCGTCCATAGCCTTGGACGTAACGAAACAAAGTGTTCTACTCATTCTCTATTTCATCTTCGTCGTCTCTTCTAGCAAACATGACGATCGAGTTGCCTCGGTTCAGAGGCGGGAGCCCATTTAATGATCCGTCGACGTGGTGCCACCTGAACGACGAGACTGGAGATTCAGGAGATCGGAGCAGCCGCAACAAGCGTGGGATGATGGTTGAAGACCGAAGAACCTGGATCGTTCGGTATAACTCTTCTACCCACTTTGTTGTTTGTTAGTTTAGCTTTAATGGCAGATCCGTGGATATAGTACGCGATAGCGCCAGTTGTAAAAAGTTTTTGTTCCGCATTTGGCGTCTGTCAGACGGCCGGGGCGCTACCGTGGACCTACATTGGTATCAGAGCCTCACCATTAAGCTTTACTAACTTGTGCTAACACGTTTAAAATATCGATCGAACGGATTTCGCAAAACTACAATTTTCTGTTCAAGGTTTCTGTCGATTTTAAATCAGGTCTAAAAATTATTTGACATATCACAGAAAACTAAGCAGGCAATTCTAAGCAAACTGGTGAAATTTGGTCACGTGATCCCACAGAACAGCCGCGGATCCACGGTCCAAACCAGGGTTTGGCCACTGATCCGCCGCACTTTTGTGGGAACAGTGCCCCAAATTTTTCCAGTGAGTTTACCATGGGAAATTGTGGTTTTGGGGATATGTCTTTTGGGCCCAAATTTTGTTGCTGTACACCAGATGTTTGTGGGGCCCACTTCGGGAAGTTTAGTCGATCGAAATTTTAAACTTGTTAGGATGCAGTATTTACATTATATCTCCGACCGGGAATATCATTTGATCGGTTAACCGCGTCTGATTGCTATAGTTCTTTTAGACGGGTTTGCGAACGTGACATTCGCGTTGATGTTCTGTGTTATGCTGTGATGTTGCGGATATGTCGTGGTGGATAGCAGTGTGCAATGGTAGTGCTGTTTGAATTTATTTGTACATTTGATATTGCGGGACGAGTGTCCAACATGTGGACTGTCGTCACTGCCTGTTTGTATAATATTCTTTTGGGGCACGACCGGGCTGAGGTCGATGTACCTGTTGTACATATTTTCTTCTATGTACTAGGATTACCCCACAATGAAGTGCACGGATAGCCGGGTTCTGGAGGGCAACAGGTCCGTATCTCATGGCTTTGAGAGGCGGAGGGACCTCACTCTAGAATTGGCAGACTATTCGCCGCACTCGTAGGTGTAAGTCCATGTTGCCCACCCCGGTACTTGCGGGGAGGCGGAAAACGGAATAAAAATCGGATTTTTATGAGCTTAGGCAACATGGACTACACTATTAAGGATCTTTGCTAAACAAAAACAAGCTAAAGCTAACTACAAACTAGCTAAGTGCTAGAAAGGTTATACCTTGGGCTTTATGTCCTTCTCTCCTTGCTCTTTGGAGTAGTGGAAGGAGGTCACCTTTGTCGTCTTCTCCCGTCAAAGAAAGATCCACCCGAAAGCCTCAACCTTTGGCTTCAACTCCAAGCTAGAAGTAACTAGGGTGCAAGAAGTGCTAATCCTTGAACCCTAGATGAGAGTAGAGATTATCAAGAGAGGGTTTTTCTCAAGCTCAAGTGTTTCTCAACACATGAGAGGGGAGAGCTTGATGAAGAGGAAGAACAAGAGAGAGAAAGGAAAATGATAGAATGAGAGAATAATAAACATTCTCACATATATGTGTGAATTATTTTAATTAGATAATTAGCTAGATAATTGTCATGGTTAGTCAAGACATGACCATTATCATTTCATTTTTAATGCAATTTGCAAGGATCAAAGAGTATCTTCCAAATGAAATGATGATGGTCAAAGTGTCAACCTAGGTCAACAAGTCAAGGAGGTCAAATGGTCAACAACCATAACCATGCACAATTATATTAAACTAAATATCAATTAACCATAATACACACATAAGCATTAGGGTTAATAAAATGACAATAGTCATTAACCCTAATCAAAGTCCTCTCCCTCTGTCTCAAGCAACTGTGCATACGCACCCGTATTCGCGATCCGAGGAACACGAATACAATGAGAAAAAATAATCACAAATCATATACTAGGTTCTGGCTTAAACCAAAGCCCGCTAGTATAAGCTGTCCGGACAGCAAACGTGCACAAGTGCGCGGATGTGAACGAACCCTGTCGCAAAACCATGCGACCTCTACTCATTTTGCCTAAAGGAGAATAGCTCTCTGTGTGGGACTCTAAATATTCGACACTACGCTGGCAGTGGGTTTAACCACAGACCGCAAGAGGCACTAGCTGTACGTAACGGTCCCCAGGTAGATGTCGATAAGAAGACTGATGAGGTGAACTCCATCTGAACTCCTACTGAGCCTGTATGTGACAGTCTCCGTACAGTCCGGTCTGTTCGTCTGATACATCGCATGGCGGGCCTAGGGGGCGTTGAACGTCAGTCCCCTAATAGCAGTACAAGTCGTGTCAGAGTGTAGCCCAGAACACCCTGAGATAACACTGGAAACCTACCAGTATATCTCGCTTGCCCTGGCCAGGGACTACTTGTGTAATGGCTCTCCTAGACACAGCGCGATGTCAACCCCCAATACCGGGAGGGACGAATCCTGTCTAACCGTCACTGCCTCCAAGTGCTTCGGGACTGCACCCAAAAACTACATGTTTGCACGACTCCTTTGAGCCGTGGTAAGGTAGTAATCAAAGTGCAGTGGGAACACACTCGAGGCAAAGTGACAGTGTCAAGTCAACGGACTAAGCTGTACTCATGTCACCTGGGAACTGATAATTGACGATAGGTATAATACCAACCAACAGTCCCCGATGAGTCCTGTTCAGTGTATTCGTAACCTAACGAGCACCGGTATACTATCTCAAGTACGACGTACTGACGGCTGTGGGACAGACCGTCTCCCACACTGGGATGAGAAGCGCATACGCTAGTCTACTCCGGAGTATCGATACCCTGTCTCGATAGTCCAACGACCAGGGACCTATATAAGGATATGCTTATAGATTACCCAGCTCCCACGAGTGCGAGCACCATCACAACGCTGGTAATCAAGCAATGATCCTAAGGGCTCTACTAATATGTATATCAGCGATATGCTAAAAGAAACACATGCACATATTAAAGTAGAGACAAACCAAGTAGCATACTACCATTTCGAGCAAGATTGTATATACAACTGTGAATATCCCAATCTTCCATCAAGTAATATACAAACTAGTATGATACAGTAATGGCCTCTAGGGCATATACACTAACAATCTCCCACTTGCACTAAGGCCATGTACTGGCGTATCGAAGACCTATCATCTCGATCAGCCGCTCGAACTGAGTCTGGGGCAAGGCCTTGGTGAATGGATCTGCTGTGTTATCTTCTGAAGCAACCCTCCGGACCTCGATCTCCTGGCGATCCACGATCTCCCTGATCAGGTGATACCGCCTTAAGATGTGTCTGGATTTCTGATGGGACCTGGGTTCCTTCGCTAAAGCTATAGCCCCGTTGTTGTTGCAATACAGAGGTATTGGGTCAACAATGGACGGAACCACCTGAAGTTCTTTCAAGAACTTCCTTATCTAGACAGCTTCTTTTGCGGCATCAGATGCAGCGATGTATTCCTCTTCCATAGTCGAGTCCGCAACGGTTTCCTGTTTAGAACTCTTCCAACACACCGCCCCTCCATTGAGGGTGAAGACAAAACCCGACATGGACTTGGAATCATCCTTGTCACTCTGGAAGCTGGAGTCAGCAAAGGCCTCAATCTGCAGGTCTTTTCCGCTATACACCAAGAACATCTCCTTAGTCATTCTCAGGTACTTGAGAATGTTCTTTACTGCTATCCAATGTTTCTCCCCAGAGTTTGACTGATACCTGCTTACCACACTCAGTGCATAAGCTACATCCGGTCTGGTACACAACATCGCATACATTATAGAGCTTACCGCAGAAGCATAGGGAATAATAGACATGCGATCCCTCTCCAAATCAGTCTTGGGAGACATCTCTTTGGAGAGGGTGATCCCGTGACAAGCCGGTAGATTACCGCGTTGATTGGTACGAAAATGTTTTTTTGTAGTAATTAACAGCAATCAGAATGGTGTCGCGTGTAGCTAGACCGAGGTGAGTACGGGTCGTCCTCTGGGAAACGTGAAACATTTTACTTTTACTTTAGATGTGTTGAGAAAGAGAGGAGGGATAAAGAATTCTATAGAATGGTTTCTAGGTCTATGTTAAACAAGAATGTAAAATATAGATCTAGATTATTTTTAAGATGTAGATAATATAATAAGAGGGCTTGTAGGGTTCGTTAGGATTTAGTAGTTATGGACGATTAATTAAAAGTTACCCTTTTATCAATTAATAGATTTAGAACTAGAACGACGGTGGTGCGTGTAGATTAGGGTTTTTGGAGGGAAAAGGAATCCCACTCTTAACCCTTATCTCGACACGGTACTCCGTTCATATCTATCCTTTACCAAAACAATCATTAATCTAATCTTTAATCACGGTCGGAACTAGCAAAGAATTGCTAGCGCGCCCGATTAGGATGTTAATGATTCCTTTGATAATGTTCCTAAACTTTATAGGACTTAAAAAGGGTTTAGTTATTTTCATCGTCCATTAGCCTACCCTAATCCTACAAACCCTAACAAGCGGAGAATTACTCGCGCATGTTGGGAAAAGAAGATGAAAAGATAGAGAGAGAAAACATAATGTAAAATGCAAAAGAATTAAATAAAACAACTACCTTTATTAATCAACTTGAACAATCTACACTTAAATCCGTAGAAAATGATTACAAACTATTTGCTTCTCGATATTTCCTAAGGAGGTAGACGAACAGTTGATGATCAGCCTGGATGCGTGAGCGTCTGGGGCTTCGTGATCTCTTCGGCTTGATAATTTTTCCAAGAGGCTCTCGGTCCTTATTTATAGTCCCAGAGCCAGAACCCTACCTTCATAATATGGAAACCAGTGGTTAAGATTCTAACCAAAAAATCCAGAATCCCAACTCTCTTAAAGTGCGGCGGAACCGCGGCCGTTGGATGGGTTTGACCGCGGATCCGCGGTCTTATTGTGGGATCTTGGCCTTAAATTTCTGGGGCTTTATTTCTGTAGCATTTGGTGATCTTTTGAATCTCTGGAAACTGAAAATCTTCTCTACGTCACTGCCAGAATTGATTTCTTTAGTTTACTTTCTTAATTAGGCAGGTTTGTTCCAACAACTTTGATTTTCTTGATTTTAGCCCTGAAAATTCGGCACAACAACTCAACAAATAATATTAGTAGAGTTTGTTTTATTGAGATATTAACTTAACCATTAAGTATTGGTTAAAGGTATTAATATGGTAAGCATATTTAAATGGGCCAAATGTTACATGAATATTATATGCTTACATTTTCCTACCAAATGTTAATTATAATATATAAACACATGAAAATAGCATTTTTACAAATAAACCCTCATATGTATAATATATTATAATAAACACCTTTCATTATATAGAAATAGTAGGAAAAATGTCATATTAAATGTGCAGTTTTATCAACTGAACAAATACCCCCAAACTTATCTTTGATCGTCCCGAGCAAATTAGTTTATTCAAGAGGAGAAAAAGAAAGGAGAAAACTAAGCACACTTTCCTAGGCAGACACGATTGCACTGAGCACGTGCAACAAGCCGTTAAACCTCTAGGTGTCCCTAGTAGGAGGAGTGTTGTCTCCTGAGGGTTTTCAGCGAATTACACCCACAAAATCCTATAACAAAAGAAAGATGGTGAAATTTACATATAAAGATAAGAACCATAAAAGAAAGACTTTGAAAATAAGAGTTTCCAACTATACTAGCTTTTCAGTTGTCATGAACCCTATCTTAATAGTCATGAAAAAATGTTAGAAATCACATCATCCCTCAATAAAACGTCGTTTTTATTCTTCATTCCTACCTTTCATCCAAACATTGATCATATAACCCCACGTGTGTGTAAAGAACATCTCTACACTCGGAGAATTCAATTCAAGCTATCATACTGTTGTCCATCTACCTTAGTACTTTTTAATTTGATGAAGATTTAGATTTTCTCACACATTTTCATGCGACCGTTAATACTTCTTGAGGTACTAAGCAACCGATTACTTATGTGCTTGCTAATTAGGTGATAATATTTTCCTCGTCTTGCACCACCTAAGGCTTAGCAGTGACTCCCAGACCAGTTGGCCTTAGGGCACTAGGTGAAGAGGCACCCTCGCTATATTTTTTTATTGCTGCCTTGGGGAGAACAAAACCAGTGTTCATTTTTTTCTTTTCACCATTTTTATATTTTCTTCAATTTTTCATTTCCTTCATACTTTGGCTTTTAGACAAGAGCATTTCAAGGTATCCTCTACTATCCCAAGTTTCAAGACGTGTGTAAGTGCATATAGTAGGGTATCAACATTCAAATGTTTGGCTTTCAGAATAGAAACTATTTTTCAGACTTATTTTTATCCTCAGATTAATGACTTCCTTCATCTTACTAACCCTTGGGACAACAGCTCATAACTACTTATTATTAGTTCGTTAAAGAAAACTTCTAATTTTCTTGGTTTTCTTAAACTATTCCTATCTTTTGGATGTAATTTTTCACTTTCTACTCTTTTGTTATAAAAGAATCTTTTTAAAAAATGTTGTGCTTATGCAAAGTATGATGCAAATTGATGCGTAAATAAGCACAAACCTCCCCCAAACTTGTTTTCAACAGTGTCCTCACTGTTGCTATCTGCTGGATCACAAAAACCTGTAAGCTTGGGAGGACATTATTAATGGGGGCAAGAATATATGAAAGTGAAAATCCTCCCCCAAACTTATTTTTGGCTCATAATTTTGTAAAAATCATTTTCTTTCAAGAGCCAAAATATACCCCCCCTAAACTTGAGTTAAACAATTTTAATCTTTTAAAATCACACGAGGGGATCGAGGTTATTGGTCAATGCCAAGCTTTGCAAAGACCGAAGGTCAACACCAACCATTCAAAAATTTTATCGATGAAGAACCAAGGTTGGTGGAAGAACATGTCACCTTTCGACAAGAAGAAGTGGGGAGGTGATAAGAGGTGTAATGGAAAAGAATTGCGTCTCAATTTGGAGAGACGACACAGTGATAGTAATGATGGATTACTCGCATTATCATGATTGTCCAAAAGAAGGGGTAGAGGTCCAATTTCTTCATATTGGAATTGATTCATCTCTACACCCATGTCTTGTAAGAATGCAAGTTCATCAGCGAAAATTTCCTCAAAGCTTTCATCGATACCCCGAAGAATAATGTCATCAGAAAAAATGGGGTGATCGTCAGACTCTATAAAAAGTTCCTCATCAGCGTTAGATGTTGACCCGGACAACTCGGTGGAAGAGTCCGTGTCAAACAACAACATATGAAAAGAGTCAGAATTATGAGGTTGATCAAATTCGCTGCTGTCGACATCCATTAATTCGACAGAACACACATGAGCATAGGGTTCGGAGGGTTTACTTCCCAACTTGTAAATGTTAAGCTCAATTGACTTCTTTCCAAAGGATAGGGTCATAGAGTCGTTTCTACAATTGATTACTGCGTTGGAAGTGGCCAAAAAGGGTCGACCGAGTATCACCGGGATTTGATTGCGTGGGTTTGCCACAGATTGTGTATCTATAATGATAAAGTCCACAGGAAATATGAATTCCCCGACTTTGATTAACACATCCTCTAGCTCACCCCTAGGTTGGGACATAGATCGATCGGCCATCTGAAGAGTGCAATGCGCCGGCTTTAACTCTCCGATCCCTAATTGCTCATAAACAGAATACGGAAGCAAGTTAACACTAGCACCTAAATCGAGTAGAGCACGATTGATATTTTTACCCCCAATGGAAATAGAAATTGTAGGACTTCCGGGGTCCTTTCGTTTCTTGGGTAGTTGTTGTGTAAAAGCAGTGCTCACATTACTCGCAAGGAAAACTTTTTTAGGTACTTGAACTTTTCTCTTCCTGGTGCACAAGTCCTTTAGGATTTTTTCATATGACGGAACTTGTTGAATAGCATCTAGGAGAGGAATGTTTATGTTAACTTGCTTAAATATTTCCCCAATCTTCTCCATTTGTGGACTTGGTCTGTTGCCCCTCAACCTGTTTGGATAAGGTGCTTGATCAATAATTTTTGGGTCCAACGTTTGTGGAGAAGACTGTGGGGATGGATTCGATCCCAAAACTGGAGTGGGAATCGACTTAGATAGATTTGTCGAAATGGGCGAAGGGTTCGAGCCTTGGGGAAAATGGAGAATAGGCTTGGATAAAGGTGGGAGACTAGACGAATTAGGGAAAGAGGAAGAAGCTGGGGTATCATTGGTGTCACATTCATCACACTGCTCACTCACTCGGTCATTCAGCACTTTTCCCGATCCCAACGTGGTAACAACACTCACATTATAACTTTGTGAGTGGCTAGGATTAGGTATGGGTTGAGATGGGAGTGTCCCTTTCTCTCTCGCACTCATTGCGGCGTTTAACTGTGCGATTTGGTTTTCTAATGATTTAATACTCTCACCATGGGAGGAGGAGTTTTTCGTTAGGGTATCAATAGAAGACCTCATCTCAGCTGAATTTTGCATGGATAGTTTCATGAACATATCCAAAGTTTGTGCAAGTGAGTTGTCAGTACCGGCCACCTGTGGTGTAGAAATGTTGGCCGGATTTTGGAAATTCTATGACTGAAAGGGGGGCTGATTCTGTGGTTGTGGTTGCTGTGGAGGAGGTCTTTGATAATTGCTTTGTTGGTTTTGATTCTAAGCAAAGTTAGGATGATTCCTCCATCCTTGATTGTATGTGGAAGAATAAGGATCGTTTCTAGGTCGCTGCTGAAAAGCAGCATTAGCTTGAAACGATGCATTCATAGGACATTCTTCCGTTAAGTGTGAAGGATCCGAACAGCAACCACAGACGGTCTTAGGAAGCATGACCTGATTTAGGGAGAATGTTGAGAACTTGTTTTCAATAGCATCGAGTTTCTTCTGAATCGCTGCCATTTCGGCTTTTACTGCGATAAAAACATCGAGCTGGTGAATACCTCTCTTAGTTGAAGGTGGTCTAACGCTTTCCCACTGCAACGTGTGTTCAGCAAGGTCTTCCGGATATTTCCAAGCTTCACCGTCATCTTTAGACATGAAATTGCATTGACACATTGTTTCAAGCATATGCTTTGTCGCTGGATTAATGCCCTCATATATAATCCGACATAAATCCCATCTTTGTATTCCGTGATGGGGGCATTGGACAAGCAGATCTTTGAAACGTTCAAAGCACTTCCAAAATGGTTCATTGGGAAGCTGGGTGAACTGGTTAATTTCGCTCCTAACATGTGCAGTCTTATGATTTGGGTAAAACTTCTTAAGAAATGCTACGACGAATTCATCCCAATTAGTGATAGAGTGTGCGGCAGTATTATAAAGCCATTTTTCTGCCAAGTCGCACAGTGTGAATGGGAGAAGACGTAAGCGCATAGCATCTAAAGTCAATTGTGAAGTACCCATCATTGCGCATACGTTTTCGAATTTGGTGATGAAAACGTACGCGTCTTCCGACTCAAGCCCGTGAAATTTGGGCAGCAGATTGATGTAGTGGGGTTTAATTTCAAAATTATCCCCATTAGGTGGTGGAAGAGATAGACAAGTAGGAAGAGGACCACGAATAGGATATCATCTCTCTTGGAGAGAGTGCGCGGTGGATTCTGCTCACCTGCGGGTGGTGGAAGCGTGGTGTTATAATTAGATGGAGTGCCGTCAATCACGGTTGATGTGGTGTGTGGTGGGGGAAAAGAAGATGAAGAAGTACCGACTTCGGCGTCGATAGTAGGAACGCGGACAAGACGGGCACTAGGATCCCGTGTCCAGCCGAGCATGCACTAAGCGGGTTTAGTGCAAGTGGCAGCGTGTGTGTGGTTTAAAAATTGGTTTTTTTTTTTTGAAAAAGTGGGACTCAAGACAAATCACTCTAAAATGCACAAGCAACCCTAGAACTAAGGTCACCTAGGTCCAGTCTCTAGACCGCTCCTAGACATCCAAAAGACAAGCCGCAGGATCAATCCTCTACCGCTTCCGTACTACCCTTGTAGCCAGATAAGTGCCAGGTAAGTGAGAAGGAACCACGGTAGTGGGCCTAATTAAAAACCACTAGCCTTTGACACACTTGCTTCGGCACTACAAAAGTAATGCGGATAAACGATAGATTACCCACGACCTTCCTCTGTCCTTAATAAGCGCAACAGTCCTTAGAGTCTGGTCTAGATATTTTTTTAAATTAATGAAGGGTTGATCGAGATGCTCGGTTTGTGATTTGTGGGGCTTAGGAAGGGTGATAAAATCCCCACCTAATCTTGATTTGGTCTTTGTCCCTTAGAAATCCGTATTAAATATGCAAAACAAAACCAATCACAAAACTTTTACAAAAAGATTTTTGAGCGGCGCAATTTTGCAAAGAATCCTGCAGAAAATAGAGTTTATTGGATTTGAGGAGAGAGAGAAGGAGTTAAGAAATATACCAGAGAAGATTGAAGCCCTAATTCCTCCAACCTGTCGCGATTCCGCCGCCGAATGGGTGCTTTTGCCGCAGTTCCGCCGCGTGTAAGAAGGAGCAGTTGAAATTTTTTTTTGTATAGCCTTCTGTGCTCCTCTGGATCTCTAAAAATGTCTCTGTTTCCTGTTCTCCATAATTCTGTGACTCCAGATCTCCTTGCAAAAATTCACGCACAAATCGTTAAATATGCAATTTGCAGTTTTGTGTTAATAATGATATGGCTCGTCTAAGAATTCAACACAAATAGTAAAAATAAAAAATTACGCACGTATCCCCGGCAACGGCGCCATTTGATTGTAGGGAAAGTGTGTTGTTGTAGTTAACCGCAATCAGAACGGTGTCGCGTGTAGCTAGACCGAGGTGAGTACGGGTCATCCTCTGGGAAACGTGAAACCTTTTACTTTTACTTTAGATGTGTTGAGAAAGAGAGGAGGGATAAAGAATTCTATAGAATGGTTTCTAGGTCTATGTTAAACAAGAATGTAAAATATAGATCTAGATTATTTTTAAGATGTAGATAATATAATAAGAGGGCTTGTAGGGTTCGTTAGGATTTAGTAGTTATGGACGAATAATTAAAAGTTACCCTTTTTATCCATTAATAGATTTAGAACTAGAACGACGGTGATGCGTGTAGATTAGGGTTTCTGGAGGGAAAAGGAATCCCTCTCTTAACCCTTATCTCGACATGGAACTCCGTTCATATCTCGCCTTTACCAAAACAATCATTAATCTAATCTTTAATCGCGGTCGGAACTAGCAAAGAATTGCTAGCGTGCCCGATTAGGATGTTAATGATTCCTTTGATAAAGTTCCTAAACTTTATAGGACTTAAAAAGGGTTTAGTTATTTTCATCGTCCATTAGCCTACCCTAATCCTACGAACCCTAACAAGAGGAGAATTACTCGCGCATGTTGGGAAAAGAAGATGAAAAGATAGAGAGAGAAAACATAATGTAAAATGCAAAAGAATTAAATAAAACAACTACCTTTATTAATCAACTTGAACAATCTACACTTAAATCCGTAGAAAATGATTACAAATTAGTTGCTTCTCGATCTTTCCTAAGGAGGTAGACGAACAGTTGATCATCAGCCTGGATGCGTGAGCGTCTGGGGCTTCGTGATCTCTTCGGCTTGATAATTTTTCCAAGAGGCTCTCGGTCCTTATTTATAGTCCCAGAGCCAGAACCCTACCTTCATAATATGGAAACCAGTGGTTAAGATTCTAACCAAAAAATCCAGAATCCCAACTCTCTTAAAGTGCGGCGGAACCGCGGCCGTTGGATGGGTTTGACCGCGGATCCGCGGTCTTATTGTGGGATCTTGGCCTTAAATTTCTGGGGCTTTATTTCTGTAGCATTTGGTGATCTTTTGAATCTCTGGAAACTGAAAATCTTCTCTACGTCACTGCCAGAATTGATTTCTTTAGTTTACTTTCTTAATTAGGCAGGTTTGTTCCAACAACTTTGATTTCCTTGATTTTAGCCCTGAAAATTCTGCACAACAACTCAACAAATAATATTAGTAGAGTTTGTTTTATTGAGATATTAACTTAACCATTAAGTATTGGTTAAAGGTATTAATATGGTAAGCATATTTAAATGGGCCAAATGTTACATGAATATTATATGCTTACATTTTCCTACCAAATGTTAATTATAATATATAAACACATGAAAATAGTATTTTTACAAATAAACACTCATATGTATAATATATTATAATAAACACCTTTCATTATATAGAAATAGTAGGAAAAATGTCATATTAAATGTGCAGTTTTATCAACTGAACACGCGCTTGGAATCTTCCATACTGAATCTCTTCAGTATGGTGTCGATGTACCTGGACTGTGAAAGTCCTAATATCCTCTTGGATCTGTCACGGTAGATCCGGATACCCAGAATGTATGAGGCATCACCCAGGTCTTTCATGGAGAACCTGTGTGACAAGAACCCCTTGACAGATTATAGCATAGGAATGTCATTTCCTATTAAGAGAATGTCATCCACGTATAAAACGAGGAATACTACACTTCTCTCTACAAATCTATAATAGATGCATGGTTCATCTGGATTTTTGATAAAGCCAAATTCCTTGACCGTCTCATCAAAACAGATGTTCCAACTCCGCAATGCCTGCTTTAGTCCATAAATGGACTTAAGCAACTTGCACACCTTTCCGCTGCTCCCACTCTGAATGAAACCCTCTGGCTGGTCCATATAGACACACACCTCTAAATGACCATTTAGAAAAGCTGTCTTTACGTCCATCTGCCAAATCTCATAATCGTGGAAGGCAGCACTGGAAAGAAGGATCCGAATGGATTTCAGCATAGCTACTGGAGAAAAGGTTTCGTCATAGTCCAAACCTGGTCGCTGACGAAAACCCTTTGCTACCAGTCTAGCTTTATAGGTCTCATCCTGTCCATCTACACCAATCTTCCTTTTGAAGATCCACTTGCATCCTACGGGTTTTACCCCATCTGGAGCAATATCCAACGTCCATACTTTGTTGGTGTACATGGACTCCATCTCGATCCACATTGCATCCAGCCATTTTACCGAGTCGACGCTCTGAATGGCTTGCTGGAAGCTAGTAGGCTCATCACAGTCTATGATGCAATCCTCTCTATCCCCGTCAATGAGAAAACCGTAGTATCTCTCGGGCGGAAGAGACTGCCTACTACTCCTGCGGAGTGGCGTGGGAATGTCCTGATCTTTCGAACCCTCTAGTCCTACTAAGCTTTCAGTAATAGCTTGTGGTTCTGGAATTTCTTCCAGTTCTATTGCGTTCCCACTTATTTCTTTTTCTAAGAACTGATGTTCCAGAAAATGGGCATTTCGAGAAACAAGTACTTTTTGTTCCTCTGCGTAATAGAAAAGATACCCCCTGGAGTTCTTTGGGTATCCCACAAACTTGCACAGTACTGAGCGTGCCTCTAGTTTGTCCGCATGCTGCTTTTTGACATAAGCTGGACATCCCCAAATCTTCAGGTATTGAAGATAGGGTTTCTTCCCACTCCATAACTCATATGGTATGGTAGGCACAGTCTTAGTGGGAACTCGGTTCAAAAGGTATGCAGCTGATTCTAGTGCATATCCCCAGAACGATCGCGGCAACTCAGCGTTACTCATCATGGACCGTACCATATCCAATAAGGTTCGGTTCCGTCTCTCCGATACACCGTTATGTTGCGGAGTGTATGGAGGAGTAAGTTGAGAGAGAATTCCATTCTCTTTTAAGTAACCCAGGAACTCGGCACTCAAGTATTCACCACCTCGATCAGATCTTAGTGTCTTTATACTTTTGCCTGTTTGTTTTTCTACTTCATTCTTATATTCCTGGAACTTTTCAAAAGCTTCGGATTTATGCTTCATTAAGAAGACATGTCCGTACCTTGAGAAATCATCCGTAAAAGTAATGAAGAATAACCGCTTCGTGCATGTGTAGACATTGGACAGCACACGTCGCTGTGTACGAGTCCCAAGAGCGAGCTCGCTCTTTCTCCGTGCCCAGTGAACGGAGTCTTTGTCATCTTTCCTTTGAGACAGGATTGACAAGTTGCATACGATTGATATTCGAACGGGTCTAAATATCCTTCTGCATGTAACTTAGTCAACCTTCTCTCATTGATGTGACCCGGTCTACAATGCCATAAGAAAGTTTTATTTATTTCTGGAGACTTTCTTTTGTGTGTATTCTGGACATTGAAAATATGTGGTTGGTTTAATACGTATATACCGTTGTTCAATGTACCTGACCCAATCAAAACTTGATTAAGGTGAATGTTCACTACATTACTTACAAATGCAAATTCATAACCTTCTTTAGACAATAAAGATACAGAAATGATATTACAGGTTGCATTTGGTACATAATATCAATTACGCAAAACCAAAAAATGTCCATCCGACAATCCCAGGTGATAGCCCCCCACGGCCTCAGCATCCATGCTAGCACCGTTTGCAACTCTGAGGGTCATGTCATCTGCCTTCAAAACTCTACGCTTTTTCAACGCCTGCAAAGAATTACAGATATGAGATCCTGATCCGGTATCCAATACCCAGGATGTAGAGTTTATTGATAGACAGTTTTCAATAACATACACACCTGAAGCTGAATCCGCAACTCGCTTCAAATCCTGTGTTCTGGCCTTCCAAGCCTTGCAATCCTGTTTCCAGTGACCACTTTTGTGACAATAGAAGCATTCTTCCTTCCCCACCAGCTTTCCCGCTACCTTTGTTGCTTTTCTTTTTCCCTTCGTGTCCACTTTACTGACACCGCCTCTTGGTTTGGCGGGGGCTTTCTTCTTCTTACCCTTGGCTTTCGCCCTGGATCTAGAAGAGGAAGATCCTCCTACAAACAAAGTGGATGTCTCCCTACCTTTCTGTAGGGTGCCCTCAGCACTCCTCAACATGTTCAGAAGTTCAGAAAGTTCAACTTCCTTTCCTTACATGTTGAAGTTAAGGACAAACTGGGCATAAGTGGAAGGAAGGGACTGGAGAATCAAATCAGTATAGAGTTCATTCTCCAACGTGGTCCCAAGGTCCGCGAGCTCCTCAATGTAGCCAATCATCTTAAGCACGTGTTCCGCTACCGATGTGTTGGAGATAGTGCCCTCAGAGTCAATTATTGGATCACAGGCACGTGATTGCAATGATTGAGGGAGGACCTATCCCGGTAGGACAGTCTTACTCGAGATGATAGTATGCTATCTGGTTTACCTTTATCATCGTGTACTGCTTCAGGTGACCTTACAGGTCGCTGTTACACGCTGAAAGAGCCCCTAGGATTCTTGCTTGACTGCCAGCAATATGAGGGCGTTCATATACGTGAGAGCTGGTGGTCTATAATCACATCCTTAAAAGGTCCCTAGTCGTGGGAGTTTCGAGACAGGGCATCGATTCTCCAGAGTAGACTAGTGTATACAGTCGAGACCCCGACGAGGGGCGGTGGCCGGTCTCACAAGCCACTGGTGTCAGTTGGTTCACCTAAGATGTATACAGGTGCTCATTGGGTTATGAGTACACCGTATAGGACTCGCCGGGAACATGCTAGTTGGTCTTATACTTGACGTCAGATAGCAGTTCCCTGGTGACATGTGTACAGGTTAGTTCATCGACCTGAGATCGTCATTTGTCTCGTGTGAGTTCCCACTGTACTTTGATTACTACCCTACCACGGCTCAAAGGAGTCGTGCAAACAGGTTTTAGTTGGGTACAGTCCCGAGCCACATGGAGGCAGTGAGCGGATCTGCAGGGGTTCGTCTCTCCCGGTATTGGGGGTGAGGTCGCGCTGTGTCTAGGAGAGCCATTACACAAAGCCCTCGGCCGAGGCAGGAGATTTACTGGTAGGTACTCCAGTAGTATCTCAGGGTGTTCTGGGCTACACTCCGACACGACTTGTACCGCTTTTGGGGGTCTGACTTTTACCAGCCCCCTAGGCCCGCCATGCGATACTCATAGACGAACGGACCGGACTGTACGGATATTGTCACTGACAGGCTCAGTAGGGTGTCAGGATGAGTTCGCTCATCGACGTCCCTTTTGGTCAATAGCCGGTGGCCCGTCACGTATGGCTAATACCTCTGACATGCTAGTGGTTAAATCCACAGCCAAAGTATTGACGAGTCTTTAGAGTCCACCACACAGACAGTTACTCAAGTTTCGGGCGAAACGCTGTAGAGGCCGTATGGAGATATGGCAGGGTCCGATCAGATACGTGCGGTATTGCACGGATCAGGATTTGACGGTTTGTACTAGAGGCCGTATAGATATATGGAAAGGTTCGATCAGATACGTGCGGTATTGCACGGATCATGATCGAACGGATATCACTAGCCGGCTTTGGTTTAAGCCGGATCCTAGTTTAGTACAGTGTAGATTTTTTCTCATTGCATTTGTATCCGGTCGGAATACAGATGCGGGTGTGTATGCACAGTATCGGGGTTTTCCTGTAATTTATTACGGGACCAGTTTTCTGGAGTTGCCAGTTTGCATTCCGTTCCGGCCGGTTTTCCTTTGTTCTTTCCCGGCCGGACTTTTCCGATGGAGGGGGTTATTTGCAAGTTTGCAAATAACATTTTGTGGAGGGGTTTTCTTGCATTATGTGGCATCATGATGAGATTCTTTTTCCATCCATTCTTTGCTTTATTTGTGATTAGAAATGAGATGAAGGTTGATTTGATTTAGTTATCATTTCTTTTTGGATGTGGTCACCCATTGCTTTACTACACTCACCTCCCTCTTGTATTAAGTTTTTTCACTCCACCACCATTTCTAATAAGAGAGGGCCGGCCACTTGGAGGGAGGGAGATGAGAGATTCATTTTTGTGGTGGCACATATTTCTTCATCTCATTCTTCTTGTTTTGGAAAAATGAAAGCACCCGACGGGCAACTTTGCCGAAAACAACTTCTTCGACACTTCGTATCTGGCGATACGAGACTGCTCTCCATACAGTTCTTTTGTATGGAGAAATATGGACTCTAGGTCCATATTCTCGTGGCTCCTCTGATGTTCATTGTCCATCGAGGCTAGTACGAGGCATTTGGCCTTCGCGCAATCTATCTCCCATGTCTTACGGATTTCCTTATCCGCGACGCTGGAGGTGGGACCTGGGACAGGGGGAGCTTTGGTGGTAAGGACATACCCCAACTTGTCGTAAGTGATTGCCATCTTGACATTCCTGAGCCAATCTTTGTAGTTTGACCCTGTCAATACGTTTTTATCTAGTAATAACTTAAGTCCGGTCATGTTGAATGGTCGCTGCAATTAGGAGAGAGAAAAGAAACACTTTAGCATGATGCTCTTGCAAGTTTAGAGTGGTTTTTAATTTGTCTAAACTGAATGGCTCCCACTGTCTCTCGAATCCCTTCTTAAACCGTAAAGAAAGGATTAGTCAGGATCAATCTCACCGTACAATACTTGCTTAACCGTTCAGCCAGGCCAGTGTCGGTACTTCGAGGGAGGTTTTCCAACGCTTTCGCGTAGTTCCTTAATTAAGTAACCTCTTTTCCCTGTGGGCGTAGCCCCGCTAACACCTTTCTAGACACCTACTAAGTTTATAGCATTGATCGTTAAGTGAGAGTTTTCCCGAAGAGTAGCATATACTCACAGTAGGATCGGGATCCAAATATCATCGCATGATAAAACCGAAGGTATCCTACCAGAATTATCACACTCCAAATGGTATGCAGCGCTAGCAAGTTTCAGTACTTATGAAACTCCCGATGTGGATTTTTGCCCCATGCTCTTATGACCTTAGCGTGAGGTCAAAATGTCATAAGTCACATGTCAAGTTCTTCCCATCATTATCCTGGTTAATTTGAACCCACCCGTACCTACCTTGACGTAGGCCAAAATGGCAGTACGACTGTCTCAAACCAACCCATTCTATCTATGCAACAGATAAATATCCGGCAGCTACCAATCACTATGCCTTGGCGTGAGGTCAAAATACATAGCTAGAATACTACCGAATATTTAACTGAAATGATGGAGGGCTACGGATGGTTTTAGAGAAACCGTGAACGTAGTGAACTTGATATAATCGATGGAACGAGATAGCTTTTAAAAGGAGTGGTTCAAGCTCCGCGTTTAAAAGTTTAGTTCTGAAAAGAACCGAGTGGTTTTCAAAGTGTTCCAATCGACTTTTACTTGGTTTATTTTCTTGCATTAGTTCTTTTAATGCGTCCCATCATTTAATCCTACCATTGCAGAAAACAACCAAAATATGACGTACGCTTATGCCATTCGCATTCACCACGGGGCCCCGTCATCACCCGTTAGGTTACTTAACTAACGACAGAGCGGGGGCTGGGCTAGCGCGGCTGTAAAACATAAGCAACGCCTAAATAGTTATCATATATAAATATATAGCAATGATAGACATTACAGATCACAGATGAATACATTGGATATACTAGGAATCCGCAATCCATTCGAGCCTGCAACGAAAAGCGAATTACACGGTCGCGGTGAATAGCCAATACCCCACCCAAGACCCCTACAGGTACGGCAAACTACCCGCCAAGTACCCGAAGCGAAGCAACCTCCCTCAACACCGTGAGTAGGCCACTCGGCACTTCAAGATACCCGGTAGTTTGTGCACCCCCTCCATGGGTCTATCCTAGGAGAAAAAACAGTAAAAAGAATTATACAATGACGGCTACAGCCCCGACCCGGTTGTGCGGCCATACAAATAATAATATTACATCAATTTACAAGTTACAATGATTGAAAGAAAAAGCAACACTCATCTCACATCCACCCCGGCTATTCACCCGCGACAATCCAACCCATTCATATACACATACCAACATCAAACACAGATCACAGATATGTATAACCCCGACTAATCGACATATAGCGATTAGCCGACGTTCAATACATGCAAACATCACAGATATAACCCTTATAGTCAAAGTGTAGTGAAGTTCGAAAAAAAAATACGGATTTATAGGCCCTCAAAAATAAATTTCTATTCTGGAAAATCTGGGCACATATAAAATATCTTAAAAATCCTAAAACCAAGCCAGAGATACACTGCACCAAACTCGACCCAGTGAAGAGCCAACTTGGCCGCGGTTGCGCGGCAATAGCTTGCTATTGCCGCGGAACCGCGGCTCTTTGGTCGAGTCACTGGACCGGGTTTGGTGGTTTTCTTTACAAAACCCTTAGACGATTTTTGGAGTATAACAAATTTTATTTTGAACAGAAAAAATTTTAACAGAAACAAAGGGTTTTGAAAACTCAGTTTTTTCGATTTTTCCGATTCGAACTTCGTTACACTTCACTACCTAGCTAGTTTATGTTTAGTTAGGCTCTGATACCACTGTAAGTCCACGTTGCCCACCCCGGTACTTGCGGGGAGGCGGAAAACGGAATAAAAATCGGATTTTTATGAGCTTAGGCAACATGGACTATACTATTAAGGATCTTTGCTAAAAAAAATAAGCTAAAACTAACTACAAACTAGCTAAGTGCTAGAAAGGTTATACCTTGGGCTTTATGTCCTTCTCTCCTTGCTCCTTCAAGTAGTGGAAGGAGGTCACCTTTGCCATCTTCTCCCGTCAATGAAAGATCCACCCGAAAGCCTCAACCTTTGGCTTCAACTCCAAGCTAGAAGTAACTAGGGTGCAAGAAGTGCTAATCCTTGAACCCTAGATGAGAGTAGAGATTATCAAGAGAGGGTTTTTCTCAAGCTCAAGTGTTTCTCAACACATGAGAGGGGTGAGCTTGAGGAAGAGGAAGAACAAGAGAGAGAAAGGAAAATGATAGAATGAGAGAATAATAACCATTCTCACATATATGTGTGAATTATTTTAATTAGATAATTAGCTAGATAATTGTCATGGTTAATCAAGACATGACCATTATCATTTCATTTTTAATGCAATTTGCAAGGATCAAAGAGCATCTTCCAAATGAAATGATGATGGTCAAAGTGTCAACCTAGGTCAACAAGTCAAGGAGGTCAAATGGTAAACAACCATAACCATGCACAATTATATTAAACTAAATATCAATTAACCATAATACACACATAAGCATTAGGGTTAATAAAATGACAATAGTCATTAACCCTAATCAAAGTCCTCTCCCTCTGTCTCAAGCAACTGTGCATACGCACCCGTATTCGCGATCCTAGGAACATGAATACAATGAGAAAAACCAATCCCAAATCATATACTAGGATCTGGTTTAAACCAAAGCCCGCTAGTATAAGCTGTCCGGACAGCAAACGTGCACAAGTGCGCGGATGTGAACGAACCCTATCGCAAAACCATGCGACCTCTACTCATTTTTCCTAAAGGCTAATAGCTCTCTGTGTGGGACTCTAAAGACTCGACACTACGCTGGCAGTGGGTTTAACCACAGACCGCAAGCGGCACTAGCTGTACGTAACTGTCCCTAGGTAGATGTCGATAAGAAGACTGACGAGGTGAACCCCATCTGAACTCCTACTGAGCCTGTATGTGACAGTCTCCATACAGTCCGGTCTGTTCTTCTGATACATCGCATGGCGGGCCTAAGGGTGCGGTGAACGTCAGTCCCCTAATAGCGGTACAAGTCGTGTCGGAGTGTAGCCCAGAACACCCTGAGATAACACTGGAAACCTACCAGTATATCTCGCTTTCCCTGGCCAGGGACTACTTGTGTAATGGCTCTCCTAGACACAGCGCGGCCATCACTAGAAATCCTCGGCCGAGGTAGTGGAGAATTACTGATTCGGACCAGTAGTTTCTCAGATGGTGATGGGCTTCATACCGACACGATTTGTCGCGTTATTAGGGGTCTGGCTTTATCCACTCCCCTTGACTCGATATGCGATACTCTTTAGACGGACGGACCGGACTGTACGGATATTGTCACTGTCAGGCTAAGTAGGGTTTATGGATGAGTTCGCTCGTCAGCTTCCCTTCCAATCAATACATAGGCAAACGTTACGTACAGCTAGTACCTCTTACTTGCTAGAGGTTATACCCAGTGCCAGTATGTTGATGAGTCATTAGAGTCCCCCACAGACCGTTTCCCAAGTTCGGGCGAAACGTTGTAGAGGCCGTATGATTTTATGGCAAGGTTCGGAAAATGCACGTGCGTTTTCGCACGTGTCATTTTTCGGGCAGATAATACTTGTCTGCTTTGGTTTAAGCCGGATCCAAGTATTATACTGTTTTGATATAATATTTTTGTCTCAGATGCATTTGTATTCGGTCATAATACAAATGTGGGTATGTTTATACTGATACGGGGTTATCCTGAAATTCGTTTCAGGATCACTTTTGGAAGTTGCCAGTTTCCAGTTTTCTATCGGCCGCATTTAACACTCGGTTAAATGCGGATTTATCTTTTCTTGTGATGAGTGTGGAAGCTTCTAGAAGTGGTGACTAGGGTTGTGACTCATTCATGGCATTAAATGGTTGATGACTAGATTAGTGACTCATTTGTTAGCATTTATTGTTTTGGTGAGGTGTTAAAATGAGTCACCCTTTTCCATTAATCCTTTTTGTTCATGCTTAAGATATTATTCCTTAAAGTTACCACCCTACTCTCCTACACTCACTCTCCTCCTCATGATATAATGGCCGGCCCCTCTTGTTGAGGAGGGATGATTTTTTTGGGAAAAAGAAATGGTTGTTGATTTGAAAAAGTATATGAAATTTGCCTCTTGGAAATTTCATAAGTTCATTCTCTCATTTACCTGATTCCAAAAGGCAACTTCATTAACCGTTCGTCCATAGCCTTGGACGTAGCGAGACAAAGTATTCTACTCATTCTCTACTTCATCTTGGTCGTCTCTTATAGCAAACTTGAGGATCGAGTTGCCTCGGTTCAGAGGCGGGAGCCAGTTTAATGATCCGTCGACGTGGTGCCACCTGAACGACGAGACTGGAGATTCAGGAGATCGGAGCAGCCGAAACAAGCGTGGGATGATGGTTGAAGACCGAAGGACTCGGATCGTTCGGTATAACTCTTCTACCCACTTTGTAGTTTGTTAGTTTAGCTTTAATGGCAGATCCGGGATATAGTACGCAATAGCGCAAGTTGTAAAAAGTTTTTGTTCCGCATTTGGCGTCTGTTAGACGGCCGGGGCGCTACCGTGGACTTACAGTCAGTTCTATGTAAATTTTTGGGATATCCTAAGGATTCACTAGGATATCTGTTCTACCACACTGAGGAATAGAAGGTGTTTGTATCTCGCCATGCTACCTTTTTAGAAAGGGAGTTTCTTACAAAAGAAACTAGCGGGAGTACGGTAGAACTGGGAGAAATCCATGAACCACAAAATATAACTGAAGACTTGGAGGAACCGCTAGATTCAGTAACCCCAGACGAACCTCAGCCACTCTGCAAATCTGGTAGGATTTCTCATCCGCCCGAGAGATACTACGGTTTTCTCATAGACGGGGATCTAGAGGATTGCATCTTGGAAGAAGAAGATCCTACCATTTTCAGGCAGGACATTATCAGTAGGGACTCTGATAAGTGGCTGGATGCTATGTTATCCTAAATGGAGTCCATGTACACCAATAAAGTGTGGACCTTTGATATTGCTCCACCTGGGATAAAACCCGTTGGATGCAAATGGATCTACAAAAGGAAACTTGGTGTAGATGGGAAAGTGGAAACCTATAAGGCTAGACTCGTTGCAAAAGGTTTTCGTCAAAGACCTGGTGTGGACTATGACGAAACTTTTTCTCCAGTGGCTATGCTCAAATCCATTCGGATCCTACTTGCTATTGCTGCCTTCCATGATTATGAGATCTGGCAGATGGACGTAAAAACGGATTTTCTAAACGGCAGTTTGGAAGAGTGCGTTTTTATGGATCAGCCAGAAGGTTTTATAGACAGTGGGAGCAGCGGGAAGATATGTAAGTTGCTTAAATCCATTTATGGATTAAAGCAGGTATCGCGGAGCTGGAACATCTGTTTTGATGAACAGTCATGGAATTTGACTACATCAAGAACGAGGATGTGCCTTGTATTTATAAGAAGATTATAGGACGAACTGTCGTATTCTTAGTCTTGTATGTGGACGGCATTCTTTTGATAGGAAATGACATTCCTATGCTACAATCGGTCAAGCTATTCTTATCACAATGGTTCTCCATGAAGGAACTGGGTGATGCCTCGTGCATTCTGGGGATCAAGATCTATAGAGATAGATCCAAGAGATTACTTGGACTTTCGCAGTCTAGGTACAAAGAGACTGTACTAAAGAGATTTAGTATGGAAGATTCCAAGCGCGGTAATATACCCACATTACACGGAATCACCCTCTCTAAGAAGATGTCTCCCAAGATGACGAGGAAAGGGTTCGCATGAGCACTATACACTACGCTTCGGAGGTAGAATCTATAATGTATGCGATGCTATGTACAAGACCAGATGTAGCTTACGCGCTAAGCGTGGTGAGCCAGTATCAGTCAGACCCAGGTGAGAACCACTGGACAGTAGTGAAGAACATTCTCAAGTACCTAAGAAGGACTAAGGAGATGTTCCTAGTTTACGGTAATGGAGACCTCAGGGTCGAGTCATTTACCGATTCAAGCTTCCAGAGTGACAAGTATGACAGCAAGTCTGACTCGGGTTTTGTGTTTACCCTCAACAGAGGGGCAGTGTGTTGGAGGAGTTCCAAACAGGATACCGTCGCAGACTCGACGATGGAGGATGAATACATTGCTGCAAGTGATGCCGCAAAAGAGGCAGTCTGGATGAAGAAGTTCATTAATGAACTTCAGGTGGTTCCATCCATTGTTGACCCAATACCTTTGTATTGCGATAATAATGGGGAAGGATGTTAGTGTATATGCCCTAGGGGCCATTATTGTATCATACTAGTTTGTATATTACTTAATGGAAGCTTGGGATATTCACATGTATATAACAGTCTTGCTAAATATGGTAGTATGCTACTTGGTTTTTCTATCTTAATATGTGAGTATACGTATTAATAGAGCTCTTAGGATCTTGCTTGACTACCAGCGTTGTGATGGCAGTCACACTAGTGGGGGCTGGGTAGTCTACAAGCACATCCTTATTCAGGTCCCTAGTCGTTGGATTATCGAGACAGAGCATCGATACTCCGGAGTAGACTAGTGTGTACGCTTCTCATCCCAGTTGGGGAGATGGTCTGTCCCACAGCCATCAGTACGTCGTACTGGAGATAGTATGCAGGTGCTCGTTAGGTTACGGGTACACCGGACAGGACTCACAGGGAACTGTTGCTTGGTTTTATACCAGTCGTCAGTGAACAGTTCCCAGGTGACATGAGTACAGCATAGTCCGCAGACTTGACACTGCTACTTCGCCTCTATTGTGTCCCACTGTTCTTAGATTGCTACCCTACCACGACTCAAAGGAATCGTGCAAACAGGTAGCAGTTGGGTGCAGTCCGGAGCACTTGGAGGCAGTGGCGGTTAGATAGGATTCGTCTCTCCCGGTATTGGGGGTTGATATCGCGCTGTGTCAGAGAGCCATTACGCAAAGTCCCTGGCCAGGGCAAGCGAGATTTGCTGGTAGGTTCCAGTAGTTTCTCAGGGTGTAATGGGCTTCCCTCCGACACGACTTATACCGCTATTAGGGGACTGAAGCTTGCCGCCCCCTAGGCCCGATATGCGATAGTCTTGGACGAACGGACCGGACTGTATGGAGATTGTCACATTAGACTCAGTAGGAGTTCGGATGGGTTTCCTCATCGGCCTTCTTATCGACATCTACCTGGGGACCGTTACGTACAGCTAGTGCCGCTTGCGGTTTGTGGTTAAACCCACTGCCAGCGTAGTAGTCGAGTCTCTAGAGTCCCACACAGAGAGTTTCCCTACTCCAGGTGAAACGATATAGAGGTCGTATGGTTTTACGACAAGGGTTCGGACGCAAACGTGTGTTTACGCACGTACGACTTTTGGACAGTTTTTACCAGTCGGCTTTGGTTTAAGCCAGTTACTGGTATCCGGTTATTTGATTTATACAGTCTAAAGCTTTTCCGTATTTTTGCGGAAAGGAGGGGCGTTCTCGTAATTGTGCGAGAAGCTTCTAGAAGGTGGTGACTAAGGAGGTTAAGGTGGCATATACAATGATTGTGATTAGTGAGTCACCTAGATGATTCATACATGTCTTTTGTCCATGGAGATGAATCATCACTAGATATTATCAAGCATGGTTGTTAAATTGTTATTTTTTCTTTTCTTGATAAAAAGAAATGCTTGATATATATTATGTTATCTCAATATTCTCATTTGATTATCATTATCATCTTCTCTCTCCTCAAGCTCTCCCTCGTCAAACACTAATCCTCTCCTCTCATGAGTTGAGTACAAGGATTAGTTAGACTAACTAAATCATAACCCTCACTCTATATCACCTAGCTTCTTTGATTAGCACTTAAAGAAGGTTAGTTGCCTCAAGTTTAGAGGCTAAGCTTGGAGTAAAGCTCTCGGGTGGATCGTCTACTACTTCGAGAAGGCCGAGGAGGAGGAGGAGTTCACAAAGACGAAGGACACGATTCGTTAGGTATAATCCCTAAACATAGTAGTATAGAACTTCTATGCTTCATGTTAGTTATCGTTTAGCTTCGATTCATGCGGTTAGTCGATGTTTAAGCAAAGAACAAGATCGTTTTTTAAATTTCCGCCTCCCCGCAAGTCGTGGGGTGTTCTACACCGACTTACAGTGGTATCAGAGCCTCGCTAAACAATAAATAACTTACTTGCAAATTTGTATGAATTTCGAACGGAAAAAACGAAACCGGAAAAGCCCGAAATCATGGTTTTCTGTCGAATTTTAAATGAAGTCCTAAAATTTTTCAGGGAGGTTCGGAAAGCTTAAAATGACAGTAGAAGAACACCCAAGAAATTTGGGCCCCTGAATCGTCTACCGAACCGCGGAACCGCGGCGGATCCCACCGATCCGTCGCGCTTCCGCCGCCGAGTTGCCGAGTCAGGAACCCAAATTTCCTATGTTGCTTCTCTGTGATATTTGGTATTTTCTGGAATATTTTATTTTTGCTCAGGTTTCAGATTTACAGAGAAGTATTGGAGCAAAATTAAAAGTGTTTAATCGATCGAAATTATACAGTATTTGCTTGATGGATTATATCTGTGTTTGTATAATGTGTTCGTAAACCTCCCCTAACTGCTAGTATGTCGGTTGGTAGGGGGTTGCACATTTCTGTAATGGATTTTATCTGTTTGTGCATATGAACTGTGTTGGACTGTTGTGATGGATAGCCGGGGTTATGTGATGGGTTATTATTTAATTCATTTGATGTAAATGTAATTTGTTGTAATATTATTTTGCGGGGCACATCCAGGTTGCGGTTGTAGCCACCGTTGTATTATTTTATTTTACAGTTTTTGCTCCTAGGACAGACCCAAGGAGGGGTGCACAAACTGCCGGACGGGTAGTTTGCCGCACCCGCAGGGGGTCTTGGGTGGGGTAATGGCTATTCATCACAACTGTGTAATCCGTCTTTTGTTGCAGGCTCAAAACAAACACGGATTGCTTGCAAATCCAATTAAGTTCATCTGTGATCTGGAATGAATATCATTGCGTCAGACGAATGTAAAATATCTATATATATGATAGCTATTTAGACGTCACTTATGTTTTACACCCGCGCTAGCCCAGCCCCCGCTCTGTCGTTAGTTAAGTAACCTAACGAGTAATGACGGGACTCCGTGGCGAATGCGGATGGCATAAGAGGACGTTGTATTTTCGTTGTTTTCTGCAATGATAGGTTAATGATGGGACGCATTATTTATAATGCAAAGAAAATAAACCAAAGTTTTAATCGTTGGAACAATTTAAAGAAACCACTCGGTTAATTTTAAAAACAGATATTTTTAAATGCGGAGATTTAACCACTCCTTTTAAAGGCTATCAGGTTCCTTCGGTTATATCAAGTTCACTACGTTCACGGTTTCGCCAAAACCATTCGTAGACCTCCGTCATTTCATCTGGGTATTCAGTAGTATTCAAGCTATGTATTTTGACCTAACGCCAAGGCATGGTGTTTGGTAGCTACTGGGTATTCATTTGTTGCATAGATAGATGAGTTAGTTTGGGACAGTCGTATTATCATTTTGGCCGAACGTCAAGGATATATACGGATGGGTTCAAATTGACAAGATAATGATGGGTAGAACTTGACATGTGACTTATGACATTTTGACCTAACGCCAAGGTCATAAGAGCATGGGGCAAAAATTTATATCGGGAATTTCTAAAGAAACTGAAATTTGCAAAGAGATGCATACCATTTGGAGTTTGATGAATGTTGGTAGCACTCCTTCAACATTATCATACGATGATAATTGGATCCCGATCCTACTGTGAGTATATGCTACTTATCAGGATATTCGTCACTTAACGATCAATGCTATAAACCTAGTAGGTGTCTAGAAAAGTGTCAGCGGGGTTACGCCACCAGAGAAAAGAGGTTATTTAATTAAAGAACTTCGCGAAAACGTTGGAAAACCTCCCTCGAAGTACCGACACCAGCCTGGCTGAACGGTTAAGCAAGTATTGTACAGTGAGAATAGTCCTGGCTAATTCTTCTTTTATGGTTTGAGGAAGGATTCGAGAAACAGTGGGAGCCATCCAGTTTAGATAAACTAAAAACCACTCTAAACTTGCAAGAGCATCATGCTAAAGAGTTTTCTTCTCTCTCTCCTAATTGCAGCGACCCTGAAAATGACTGGACTTAAGTTACTTTTAGAGAAAAATATACTGACAGGGCCAAACTATAAAGATTGGCTGCGGAATGTCAAAATGGCTTTGACCTATGACAAATTGGGGTATGTCCTCACCGCTACGGCACCTGCTGTCCCTGGTCCCAAATCCAGTAATACGGATAAGGAAATCCGCAAAACCTGGGATTTAGATTCCGCGAAAGCTAAGTGCATCGTGCTTGCCTCGATGAACAATGAACATCAGAGGAGGCACGAGGATATAGACCTTGATGGCATATTTCTCCATGCAAAGGAACTTTATGGAGAGCAATCTCGTATAGCAAGATACGAGACCTCTAAGAACTTGTTTCGAGTGATGTTGGCTGTCGGGTCATCGGTAGGAGAACATGTCCTAAAGATGATCGGCTATATTGAAGAGCTTGCAGACCTTGGGACGACTTTGGATAATGAGCTCTATACAGACCTTATTCTCCAGTCCCTTCCTCACACCAACGCCCAGTTTATCCTGAACTTCAACATTCAAAGAAAAGAAGTTGAACTTCCGGAACTCCTGAACATGTTAAGGAGTGCAGAGGGCACCTTGCAGAAGACAAGGGAAACACCCGCTATGTTTGTTGGCGGTACATCTTCTTCCGGGTCCAAGGCTAGGGCCAAAGGAAGGAAGAAGAAGGCCGCACCCAAACCTAGAGGAGGTGTTAGTAAGGTGGGAGGGAAGGGAAAGAAAAAGTTTGCAGTACCGGTAGTTGGCCAGGATGAGTGCTTCCATTGTCACAGGAAAGGGCACTGGAAGAAGGATTGCAAGACGTGGAACGCCAAGAACCAGGAACCGAAGCAAGCTGTGGCTTCGACTTCAGGTGTGTTTGTAATTGAGAATTGTCTGTCGATCAACTCTACTTCCTGGGTATTGGATACCGGATAAAGATCTCATATTTGCAATTCATTGCAGGCACTGAGAAACCGTAGAGTGCTGAAGGAAGGTGATATGACCCTAAAGGTTGCTAACGGAGCTAGCGTGGGAGCTGCGTCCGTCGGGGATTATCACCTAGGATTGACGAGTGGACACATTTTTGTTTTACATAACTGTTTTTTTGTGCCAAGCTTAACGTGTAATATCATATCAGTTTCCTTGTTATCAAATAAAGGTTATGATTTCACGTTTGTAAGAGATGTTGTTAACATCCACCTTAATCATGGTTTGATTGGGTACGGTACACTAAATAACGGTATATATGTTTTAAACCAACTTCAAATTTTCAATGTCCAGAACACACTAAAAAGAAAGTCTCCAGATTTAAATAAAGCTTTCTTATGGCATTGTAGACTGGGTCACATCAATGAGAGAAGGTTGACTAAGTTGCAAAGAGAAGGATATTTGGACTCGTTCGAATATCAAACTTATGACACTTGTCAATCTTGTCTCAAAGGAAAGATGACAAAGACTCCATTTACTGGACAAGGAGTAAGAGCGAGCGAGCTCTTAGGACTCGTACACAGCGATGTATGTGGTCCAATGTCTACACATGCAAGAGGTGGTTTTTCCTATTTCATTACTTTCACGGATGATTACTCAAGATACGGATTCATTTATCTGATGAAACATAAATCCGAGGCTTTTGAGAAATTCCAAGAGTATAAGAATGAAGTAGAAAACCAAACCGGCAAAAGTATCAAGACACTTAGATCTGATCGAGGTGGTGAATACTTGAGTGCCGAGTTCCTAGGTTACCTAAAAGAGAAAGGAATTCTCTCTCAGCTTACTCCTCCATACACTCCACAGCATAATGGTGTATCGGAGAGACGGAATCGAACCCTATTAGATATGGTACGATCCATGATGAGTAATGCTGAGTTACCGCGATCTTTCTGGGGTCATGCGCTAGAATCAGCGGCATATCTTTTGAACATGGTACCTACCAAGACTGTGCCTACCACTCCATATCATATGTGGAGCGGGAAGAAACCCCATCTACAGTATATAAAGATTTGGGGATGTCCAGCTTTTGTTAAAAAGCAGCATGTGGACAAGCTCGAGGCACGATCAGTAAAGTGTAAGTTTGTGGGATATCCAAAGAACTCCAGGGGATATAATTCTATTACGCAGAGGAACAAAAGGTATTTGTTTCTCGTAATGCCCATTTTCTAGAACATCAGTTTTTAGAAAAGGAATCAAGTGGGAGCGAAATAGAACTGGAAGAAATTCCAGAACCACAAACTAATACTGAAAGTTTGGTAGAACCGGAAGTTCAAGAAGAACAGGACATTCCCGCACCCCTTCGCAGGAGTAGTAGGCCGTCTCATCCGCCTGAGAGATACTACAGTTTTCTTATAGACGGTGATAGAGAGGATTGCATCATAGATGATGATGAACCTACTGACTTCCAGCAGGCCATCCAGAGCGGCGACTCGGTACGATGGCTAGATGCAATGTGGACCGAAATGGAATCCATGTACACCAACAAAGTATGGACTTTGGACTTTGCTCCAGATGGGGTAAAACCCATAGGATGCAAATGGATCTTCAGGAAAAAGATTGGTGTAGATGGACAGGTGGAAACCTATAAGGCTAGACTTGTTGCAAAGGGTTTTCGTCAAAGAACTGGTTTGGACTATGACGAAACTTTTTCTCCAGTGGCTATGCTCAAATCCATTCGGGTCCTTCTTGCTATTGCTGCCTTCCATGATTATGAAATCTGGCAGATGGACGTAAAGACGGCTTTTCTGAATGGAAATTTAGAAGAGTGCGTCTTTATGGATCAGCCAGAGGGTTTCAATCAGAGTGGGAGCAGCGGGAAAGTATGCAAGCTGCTTAAGTCCATTTATGGACTAAAGCAGGCATCGCGGAGTTGGAACATCTGTTTTGATGAGACAGTCAAAGAATATGACTTTATCAAAAATCCAGATGAACCGTGCATATATAGTAAAGTTGTAGCCAGAAGTGTCGTATTCCTCGTCTTGTACGTGGATGACATTCTATTGATAGGAAATGACATTCCTATGCTACAATCTGTCAGAGGATTCTTGTCACACAGGTTCTCCATGAAAGACCTGGGTGATGCCTCTTACATTCTGGGGATCCGGATCTATCGTGATAGACCCAAGAGGATGTTGGGACTTTCGCAGTCCAGGTATATCGACACTGTACTGAAAAGATTCAGTATGGAAGATTCTAAGCGCGATAATCTACCGGCTTGTCACGGAATCACCCTCTCCAAAGAGATGTCTCCCAAGACTGATTTGGAAAGGGAACGCATGTCTATTATACCCTACGCTTCTGCGGTAGGCTCTATAATGTATGCGATGTTGTGTACCGGACCAGATGTAGCTTACGCACTGAACGTGGTGAGCCGGTATCAGTCAGACCCAGGGGAGAAACACTGGATAGCAGTAAAGAACATTCTCAAGTACCTGAGAAGGACTAAGGAGATGTTCTTGGTTTACGGCGGAAAAGATCTCAGGTTGGAGGCCTTTGCTGATTCCGGCTTCCAGAGTGATAAGGACGATTCCAAGTCCATGTCGGGTTATGTCTTTACCCTCAATGGAGGGGCGGTGTGCTGGAAGAGCTCCAAGCAGGACATCGTTGCTGACTCGACAATGGAAGCGGAGTATATAGCTGCTTGCGATGCCGCAAAAGAAGCAGTCTGGATGAAGAAGTTCCTAACAGAACTTCAGGTGGTTCCTACCATAGTTGATCCAATACCTCTGTATTGCGACAACAACGGAGCTATAGCTTTAGCGAAGGAACCAAGATCCCATCAGAAGTCTAGACACATCTTAAGGCGGTATCACCTGATCAGGGAGATCATTGATTGTCAGGAGATCGAGGTTCGGAGAGTTGCTTCTGAAGAGAACATTGTTGATCCATTCACAAAGGCCCTACCTCAGATTCAGTTCGAGAGGCTACTCGAGATCATCGGTCTTCGATATGCCAGTACATGGCCCTAGTGCAAGTGGGAGATTGTTAGTGTATATGCCCTAGGGGCCATTATTGTATAATACTAGTTTGTATATTACTTAATGGAAGCTTGGGATATTCACATGTATATAACAGTCTTGCTAAATATGGTAGTATGCTACTTGGTTTTTCTATCTTAATATGTGAGTATACGTATTGATAGAGCTCAGTACGTCGTACTGGAGATAGTATGCAGGTGCTCGTTAGGTTACGGGTACACTGGACAGGACTCACAGGGAACTGTTGGTTGGTTTTATACCAGTCGTCAGTGAACAGTTCCCAGGTGACATGAGTACAGCATAGTCCGCAGACTTGACACTGCTACTTCGCCTCGAGTGTGTCCCACTGTTCTTAGATTGCTACCCTACCACGACTCAAAGGAGTCATGCAAACAGGTAGCAGTTGGGTGCAGTCCCGAGCACTTGGAGGCAGTGGCGGTTAGATAGGATTCGTCTCTCCCGGTATTGCGGGTTGATATCGCGCTGTGTCAGAGAGCCATTACGCAAAGTCCCTGGACAGGGCAAGCGAGATTTGCTGGTAGGTTCCAGTAGTTTCTCAGGGTGTAATGGGCTTCCCTCCGACACGACTTATACCGCTATTAGGGGACTGACGCTTGCCGCCCCTAGGCCCGATATGCGATAGTCTTGGACGAACGGACCGGACTGTATGGAGATTGTCACATCAGACTCAGTAGGAGTTCGGATGGGTTTCCTCATCGGCCTTCTTATCGACATCTACCTGGGGACCGTTACGTACAGCTAGTGCCGCTTGCGGTCTGTAGTTAAACCCACTGCCAGCGTAGTAGTCGAGCCTCTAGAGTCCCACACAGAGAGTTCCCTACTCCAGGAGAAACGATATAGAGGTCGTATGGTTTTACGACAAGGGTTCGGACGCATACGTGTGTTTACGCACGTACGACTTTCGGACAGTTTTAACCAGTCGGCTTTGGTTTAAGCCAGTTACTGGTATCCGGTTATTGGATTTATACAGTCTAAAGTTTTTCCGTATTTTTGCGGAAAGGAGGGGCGTTCTCGTAATTGTGTGAGAAGCTTCTAGAAGGTGGTGACTAAAGAGGTTAAGGTGGCATATTTAATGATTGTGATTAGTGAGTCACCTAGATGATTCATACATGTCTTTTGTCCATGGAGACGAATCATCACTAGATATTATCAAGCATGGTTGTTAAATTGTTATTGTTTCTTTTCTTGATAAAAACAAATGCTTGATATATATTATGTTATCTCACTATTCTCATTTGATTATCATTATCATCTTCTCTCTCCTCAAGCTCTCCCTCTTCAAACACTAATCCTCCCCTCTCATGAGTTGAGTACAAGGATTAGTTAGACTAACTAAATCATAACCCTCACTCTATATCACCCAGCTTCTTTGATTAGCACTTAAAGAAGGTTAGTTGCCTCAAGTTTAGAGGCTAAGCTTGGAGTAAAGCTCTCGGGTGGATCGTCTACTACTTCGAGAAGGCCGAGGAGGAGGAGGAGTTCACAAAGACGAAGGACACGATTCGTTAGGTATAATCTCTAAACATAGTAGTATAGAACTTCTATGCTTCATGTTAGTTATTGTTTAGCTTCGATTCATGCGGTTAGTCGATGTTTAAGCAAAGAACAAGATCGTTTTTTAAATTTCCGCCTCCCCGCAAGTCGTGGGGTGTTCTACATCGACTTACAAAGGAACCACGGTCCTATCAGAAATCCAGATACATCTTAAGGCGGTATCACCTGATCAGGGAGATCATTGATCACCAGGAGATCGAGGTACGGAGAGTGGACACTAAAGACAGCACGGCGGATCCATTCACAAAGGCCCACCTTCAAACACAGTTCGAGAGACTTTTTGAGCTATTGGGTATGCGGTACGCCAGTAGCTGGCCTTAGTGCAGACGTTGGGTATGCGGTACACCAATTACTGGCCTTTAATGCAAGTGGGAGATTGTTGGATATGTATGCCCTAGAGGCCATTATTGTATCGTACTAGTTTGTATATTATATTTTGGAAGCTTGGGATATATACATGGATTGACGACAGTCTTGCTCGATATTGTAGTATGCTACTTGGTTTGTATCTATCTTAATATGTGTATATGTTTCTTTTAGCATATCGCTAATACATATTGATGGAGCCCTTAGGATCTTTGCTTGACTGCCATCGTTGTGATGGCGATCTCACTAGTGGGGGCTGGGTAGTCTATAAGCACATCTTTATATAGGACTCTAGTCGTAGGATTATCGAGACAAGGTATCGATACTCCAGAGTAGACTAGTGCATACGCTTCTCATCCCAGCAGGGGAGATGGTCTGTCCCACAGCCATCAGTACGTCGTACTAGAGATAGTATGCAGGTGCTCGTTAGGTTACGAGTACACTGGACAAGACTCGTCGGGAACTGTTGGTTGGTATTATACCTATCGTCAGGTAGCAGTTCCCAGGTGACATGAGTACAGCTTAGTCCATTGACTTGACACTACTACTTCGCCTCAAGTGTGTTCCCACTGTTCTTTAATTGCTACTCTACCACGGCTCTATTGAGTCGTGCAAACAGGTAGTAGTTGGGTGCTGTCCCGAAGCACATGGAGGCAGTGGTTGTTGGACAGGATTCTTCTCTCCCGGTATTGAGGGTTAATATTCTGTGTTTAGGAGAGCCATTACACAAAGTCCATGGCCAGGGCAAGTGAGATTTACTGGTAGGGTTTTCAAGTAGTTTCTCAGGGTGTTCTGGGATACACTCCGACACGACTTATACCGCTATTAGGGGACTGACGTTTACCACCCTCTTAGGCCCGATATGCGATACTCTTAGACGAATAGATGGGATTGTACGAAGATTGTCACGGATAGGCTCAGCTGGAGTTTGGATGAGCTTGCTCGTCGGCCTTCTTATCGACTGATACCTGGGTAGCCATTACGCACAGCTAGTGTCGCTGACGTGCTTGTGGTTAAACCTACTGCCAGAGTACTGTCAAGTCTTTAGAGTCCCACACAGAAGGTTTCGCAGCTTTGGGCGAAACGAGTAGAGGTCATATAGTTTTTACGACAGGGTTCGATCACATACGTGTACTTGTGCGTGTGTGGTGTTCGAGTGAACAATACTAATGGGCTTTGGTTTAAGCCGGATCCTAGTATTAGATTTTAGATTGGTTTAGTCTCTTTGTATTCGTGTTTCTCTTGACACAGATGCGGGTATGTATATACGGATGATAGGGGCAGAGAAGGAGACACCTCATTAGGGTTTTGACCATTGACTTGATTAAAACCATAATGAGATGGAGGAAATTGTTTACTAATTTTTATTAGAGATAATTGTGTCATGGCTAATTGGTTTGACCATTTGACTATATTGACTATTGTTGACTTAGATATTTTTTAGTACAAGATATTTTGCTTAGCATTAATTATGACATGATAATGGTCAAATCAAAGGAGCCATAAAAATTATCCTAATAAAACTTATTTTTCTCTTTCCTCAAAAGAGAGCTCTCTTCATTATTCTTACTCTCACACTCTCATGGTTCTCTCCTTATTCCTCTCTCAAACCCTAGTGTATCATGTGTTGATAATCAAGGGTTAGTGAGACTAAGCCACTCAAATCACACTCTACTCACTCTAGTCTACTTAGATTAGCAAGCTAAGTATTCTAGTTACCTAAAGTTAGAGGTTTAACTCAAGGTGGCAGCTCTCGGGTGGATCATCGTTGACACAAAGAGGCCGAAGTTCAAGCACGATCCATACTTCCATCGAGGAGCTTAAGAAGAGGATCGATGACCCGAAGGACTTGGTTCCGTTAGGTATACTTTCTATCATAGTAGATAGAACCCTAACTAGCTAACTAGGTTTTTGGTAAATATCCGTTTTGTGTTTATTCTAGCGCCAAGTTTTGTATCGCTATAAAAATTTTCTTCCGCATTTGGCCACGGAAATTGGCTGGGGCGCTAGTGTAACCCTTCAGAGCATAGCCACTGGAGAAAAGGTTTCGTCATAGTATACTTCTGGTCTTTGACGAAAACCTTTTGCAACGAGTCTAGCTTTATAGGTTTTCACCTGCCCATCTACACCAAACTTCTTTTTATAGATCCATTTGCACCCAACGGGTTTTACCCCAGGTGGAGCAATATCGAAGGTCCACACTTTATTTGCGTACATGGACTCCATTTTGGATTGCATAGCATCCAGCTATTTATCAGAGTCTCTGCTGATAATGGCCAGCCTAAAACTAGTAGGATCATCTTCTTCTAAGATGCAATCCTCTCGATCCCTGTCTATAAGAAAACCGTAGTATCTCTCGGGCGGATGAGAAATCCTACTAGATCTGCGGAGTGGCTGAGGTTCTTCTAGGATTACCTAATCTAGTGGTTCCTCCAAATCTTCAGTTACATTTTGTGGTTCAAGAATTTCACCCAGTTCTACCGTACTCCCACTAATTTCTTCTGCAAGAAACACCCTTTCCAATAAGGTAGCATGGCGAGATACAAACACCTTCTGTTCCTCAGTCTGGTAGAACAGATATCCATAACCATTCTTTGGATATCCCACAAATTTACATAGAACTGACCGTGCCTCAAGTTTTTCCGGAATATGCTTTTTAACGTAAACCGGACAACCCCATATCTTAAATTTTTTATGATATGGTCTCTTACCATTCCATATCTCGAATGGTGTCTTAAGCACGGATTTGGATGGAACATGATTCAACAGATGTGCTGCTGTTTGAAGCGCATATCCCCAGAATGAGAGAGGCAACTCAGCACTACTCATCATGAAGCAACCCATATCCAGTAAGGTACGATTCCTCCGCTCCGATACACCGTTGTGTTGTGGTGTATATGGAGGAGTAAGCTGAGAGAGAATTCCATTCTCTTTTAGATATTCATGGAATTCCGTGCTTAAGTACTCCCTTCCTCTATCAGATCGGAGGATCTTGATACTTTTGCCAGTCTGGTTCTCTACTTCGTTTCTGTATTCTTTGAATTTCTCAAAAGCTTCAGATTTGTGTTTCATAAGATACACGTATCCGAACCTAGAGAGATCGTCAGTGAATGTGATGCAGTATGAGAACCCACCCCTTGCATGTATAGATATCGGACCACATATATCACCGTGTATGAGTCCCAAGAGCTCTACTGCTCTTTCTCCGTACCCGGTGAACGGAGATTTGGTCATTTTTCTTTTGAGACAAGACTGACAAGTTTCATAAGATGAAAATTCGAACATATCTAAATATCCATCTTTATGCAACTTACTTAATCTATTCTCTCCGATATGACCAAGTCCACAATGTCACAAGAAGGATTCCATACTTCTGAACTCTTTCTCTTGCGTGTGTTTTGTATATTGAAAACTATGTTTTGATTTAGAACATAGATACCATTACACAGTATACCTTCTGCAACCAATACCTGATTAAGGTAAATGTTCATGATATTTCTATCAAGAACAAACTTATATCCATCTTTATCAAGTAAAGAAACTGATATGATGTTGCAAACCATGGAACGTACATAGTAGCAATTGTTCAAAATTATAGTATTTCCATTTGGCAACACTGGGTGATATTCACCGACGGCTGCAGCATCAACTTATGCTCCGTTCCCTACTGTGAGGGACATATCATCATGTCCAACCATCCTACTTTTTCTCAGTCCCTGCAATAAATTACAGATATGAGATCCTGATCCGGTATCTAGTACCCAGGAGGTTGGACTGACTGAAAAACAGTTCTTAATAACAAAAACACCTGAAGAAGACGCAATAGCGTTCTTCTTCTTCGTTGGGGTCATCAAGGAATTCACGAAATCCTCTTTCCCTTGCTCGTACTAATGACTGCTGTCATAAGTTAGAGCCGAACCGACGTTCCCCAGCCCCGAATAAGAATTCGGATCGGTCAAGCGATACATTTTATTATCTTGATTAGGGCGTGAAATGGTTGCTACCGAGAGAGAGAGAGAAGAAACACTCAGCATGCACTCTTACAAGATCAGATTGGTTATTAGTTTATCTAATCAGGATGGTTCCCACTGTTTCCTCGAATTCTCCATCAAACCTTAAAAGGAGAACTAGTCAGGATTAATCGCACGTCACAATACTTTCTTAATCTTTCAGCCAGGCTAGTATCGGTACTTCGAGGGAGATTTTCCAATGCTTTCGCGAAGTTCTTTAATTATATAACCTCTTTTCTTTGGAGGCGTAGCCCCGCTAACACCGTTCTAGACACCTACTTGGTTTATAGCATTGAGTGTTAAGTGAAAAAATCTCCTAAGAGTAATCCTACATATCAGTGGGATCGGGATGCAACTATCATTGTGTGATAACCTAGATGGAAGCCACTCTAGTCACCACACTCCAGAAGGTATGCAACACTAGCAAGTTTCCAGTATATTTGAAACCCCCGATGTAGTTTTTGCCCCTAACGATATATGATCTCGACAAGGTCAACAAATCATAAATCGCTAATCAAGTTCAACCTGTCATTATCTTGATTACCCTAGACCCACCCGAATTAGCCCTTGATAAGGTCAACAAGGACATGTGACTGTCCAAGTTAATCGCATCATATGCTACAAACAAGCACCATCTAGCTACCGTTCACTATGCTTTGACAAGGTTAACAAACGCAACACGAATACTGAGTAATACTCGTAGGAAATGACAGAGGGCTACGACTGGGTTTTTGGCTAAAAACCCCTCAACGTAATGAACTTGATATCGTTGAAGAAACCTGAGCAGTTTTGAAAAGGAGTGGTTTAGGCTCTGCTTTTGAAAACTAGTGGTTTTGGAAAAACTGAGTAATCTACAGAATTTTTCTCAAGAGGTCACTCCACGCGAAGGGATCTCGGCTCTTGCCTCCTGGAATGAGGTGCTGGATATTCACGACCGAATACCACTATGCAAAGCGAAAGAATATAACTATATTTGTTAGTGTATATGCCCTGGAGGCCATTACTGTATCATACTAGTTTGTATATTACTTAATGGAAGCTTGGGATATTCACCTTGTATAAACAATCTTGCTCTATATAGTAGTATGCTACTTGGTTTGTTTCTACTTCAATGTGTACATGTGTTTATTTTAGTATATCACCTATACACATTAGTGGAGCCCTTAGGATCTTTGCTTGATTACCAGCATTGTGATGGCAGTCACAATAGTGGGGGCTGGGTAATCTATAAGCGCATCCTTATACAGGTCCCTAGTCGCAGGACTATCGAGACAGGGCATCGATACTCTGGAGTAGACTAGCGTATGCGCTTCTCATCCTAGTGTGGGAGATGGTCTGTCCCACAGCCATCAGTACGTCGTACTGGAGATAGTATACGGGTGCTCGTTAGGTTACGAGTACACTGGACAGGACTCGTCGGGAACTGACCGGTTGGTATTATACCTATCGTCAGTTATCAGTTCCCAGGTGACATAAGTACAGCTTAGTCCGCTGACTTGACACTATCACTTCGCCTCGAGTGTGTTCCCACTGTACTTTGATTACTACCCTACCACGGCTCAAAGGAGTCGTGCAAAAAGGTAGTAGTTGGGTGCAGTCCCGAAGCACTTGGAGGCAGTGACGGTTAGACAGGATTCGTCTCTCCCGGTATTGGGGGTTGACATCGCGCTGTGTCTAGGAGAGCCATTAAACGAGTAGTCCCTGGCCAGGGCAATCGAGATATACTGGTAGGCTTCCAGTGTTATCTCAGGGTGTTTTGGGCTTCACTCCGACACGACTTGTACCGCTATTAGGGGACTGACGTTTACCATCCCCCTAGGCCCGCCTTGCGATGTATCAGATGAACAGACCGGACTGTACGGAGATTGTCACATTCAGGCTCAGTAGGAGTTCAGATGGGTTTCACCTCGTCAGTATTCTTGTTGGCATCTACCTGGGGACCGTTACGCACAGCTAGTGCCGCTTACGGTCTCTGGTTAAACCCACTGTCGGCGTAGTGTCGAGTCTTTAGAGTCCCACACGGAAAGCTATTCGCCTTTAGGCAAAAGAGTAGAGGTCGCATGGTTTTGCGACAGTTCGCATGGTTTTGCGACAGGGTTCGGTCACATCCGTGCACTTGTGCACGTACAGTGTCCAGACAGTTAACACTAGCGGGCTTTGGTTTAAGCCAGATCCTAGTGTACGTTTTGGGATTGGTTTTATCCAGTATGTATTCGTGTTCCTCGGAACGCGGATGCGGGTGTGTATGCACAGTTGACGGAGAGACAGAGGCAAAGGATTCTCATTAGGGTTGTTGACCGTTGACTATTGACTTTTTGCTCAACCCTAATGAGAATATGATATATGATTAACAATAATATTAATTAAGTATTGTGGTGACATGGTTGTTGAGGGGTTGACTTTTTTGACTTGTTGACTTTGTTGACCGGTTGACTAGGTTGGACTAGTTGACCATCATGATGACAATGGCTATCATTTCATGGCAAAGACTTGCTTGTTCTCTTGTGCAATATGAGTGCATGAAATGATATAGCCATTTTGACTTAAACCATTTACACAATACTTGATTACTATTTTTATGATGATGGTTTTGGATTATGAGAGCCAAGAGAGAAAAGTCTTCTCTCATTCTATCATTCTCATTCTCTCTCTTGTTCTTGAGCTCTCATCTTTTTCCTCTTGCTCTCCCTCTCTTGAGTCTATGGTTCACTTGTCTCATGAGTTGAGAACCAAGAACCATAGATAAAATCCCAAACACACTCTTCTCTACTCACTCTAGTTCACAAGGTTTAGCAAACCAAGTGAACTAGTTTCTTCAAAGACCGAAGAAGAAGCCAAAGGTAGAAGCTTTCAGGTGGATCGATCTTCAGCGCAAGGAAACGACGGGGTGAAGCCGATCCGGACAACCATCGAGGCTTGAAGACGAAGGAGTTCAAGAAAGAAAGGTATAACCCCCTAACCGAGTAGTTAACGACTCCTAGTTAAGTTGTTAGTTAGATGTTTAACAAAGATCCGGTTTTGAGTCCATGTTACCACCTCTAGAAAATTGTTTTTCACCAAATTCCGCATGCCCGAAAGTACCGGGAGAGGTAGCATGGACTTACAGTGGTATCAGCGTTAGGTTAAACACTACCTAACATGTTAGCATAGTAACTAGAAATTCGATCGGAGAAAAAGTCGCGAAATACACCCGGATTTCAAACTTTCTGTCGATTTTCAAAGTGCTGCAAAAATTATTTGAGATATACCAAAAATCGACTCAGGGATTTTAGAAGAAACTGCAAAAATTCGACCCACTGAATCGATCAACGAGCCGCGGAACCGCGGCCGAGTTGACTCGGTCGTGGGGTTTTATTTTTGCAGTTTGTTCATAGGGGTATTTTGGGATTTTTGGAATATGTATTTTCTGCCCAGATTTTCCAGAACGAAAATTTTATGTTTGGGGCCTGAAAATCCGTATTTTTTATCGAACTTCTAAAAGACTTAAGCTGACGGGTTTTTCTGTGATGTGATATTTGTGTTGAACGTCTGCTAATCGCTATATGTCGATTAGTGGGGGTTATACAAATCTGTGATCTGTAATGTCATTGGAATGTGTATATGAATTCATTGGATTGTCGCGGGTGAATAGCCGGAGGTTGTGAGACGAGAGTTTTCTTTTCTTTCAATTCATGTAAATTTATAAATTGATGTAATAATTATTTGTATGGCCGCACAACCGGGTCGGGGTTGTAGCCGTCATTGTATAATTTCTTTTTACTGTTTTTGCTCCTAATATAGACCCATGGAGGGGGTGCACAAACTACCGGGTATGCCGAAGTGCCGAGTGGCCTACTCACGGAGATAAGGGAGGTTGCTTCGCTTCGGGTACTTGGCAGGTAGTTTTCCGCACCCGTAGGGGTCTTGGGTGGGGTATTGACTATTCACCGCGACCGTGTAATCTGCTTTTCGTTACAGGCTCGTACGAATTGCGGGTTCCTAGTATATCCAATGTGTTCATTTATGATCTGAAATGGCTATCATTGCAATGTATATCTATATATGATATTATTTAGGCGTTGCTTATGTTTTACAGCCGCGCTAGCCCAGCCCCCGCTCTGTCGTTAGTTAAGTAACCTAACGGGTAATAACGGGGCCCCGTGGCGAATGCGAATGGCATAAGCGTACGTCATATTTTGGTTGTTTTCAGCAATGGTAGGATTAAATGATGGGACACATTAAAAGAACTAATGCAAGAATATCACGCATTAAAAGAACTAATGCAAGAAAATAAACCATGTTAAAATCGTTGGAACACTTTCGAAAAACCACTCGGTTCTTTTCAAAACCAACTTTAAAATGCGGAGCTTGAGCCACTCCTTTTAAAAGCTATCTCGTTCCATCGACTATATCAAGTTCACTATGTTCACGGTTTCGCCAAAACCATTCGTAGCCCTCCGTCGTTTCACATAAATAGTCAATAGTATTCAAGCTATGTATGTTGGCCAAAGTCAAGGCATAGTGATTAGTAGCTATTAGGTGTTCATGTGTATCTTAGATAGATGCGTTGGTTTGGGACAGTCGTACTGCCATTTTGGCCAAAGTAAAGGGTAGGTATGGGTGGATCCAAATTAACCTGGAGAATGACGGGTAGAACTTGACGTGTGACTTATGATATTTTGGCCAAAGTCAAGGTCATAAGAGTATGGGGCAAAAATCCACATCGGGGGTTTCAAAAGAACTGAAACTTGCTAGTGTTGCATACCATTTGGAGTGTGATGATTTTGGTAGGATTCCTTCAGTTTCGTCACGCGATGATATTTGGATCCCGATCCTACTGTGAGTATATGCTACTCCTCGGGAAATTTCTCACTTAACGATCAATGCTATAAACCAAGTAGGTATCTAGAAAGGTGTTAGCGGGGTTACGCCCCCAGGGAAAAGAGGTTCTTAAATTAAGGAACTTCGCGAAAGCGTTGGAAAACCTCCCTCGAAGTACCGACACCAGCCTGGCCGAACGGTTAAGCAAGTATTGTACGGTGAGATTGATCCTGACTAATTCTTCTTTTTTGGTTTGGGAGGGATTCGAGAAACAGTGGGAGCCATCCTGTTTAGACAAACTAAAAACCACTCTAAACTTGCAAGAGCATCATGCTGAGTGTTTCTTCTTCTCTCTCCTAATTGCAGCGACCAATCGACATGACTGGACTTAAGTTACTTCTAGATAAAAATATACTGACAGGGCCAAACTACAAAGATTGGCTCAGGAATGTCATAATGGCAATCATTTACGACAAGCTGGGGTATCTTCTTACCACCAAAGCTCCCCCTGTCCCAGGTCCCACCTCCAGCGTCGTGGATAAGGAAATCCGTAAGACTTGGGAGATTGATAGCGCGAAGGCCAAGTGCCTCGTACCTGCCTCTATGGACAATGAACATCAGAGGAGGCACGAGAATATGGACCTCGAATCCATATTTCTCCATACAAAAGAACTATATGGAGAGCAATCTTGTATCGCAAGATACGAAGTGTCGAAGAAGTTATTTTCGGCAAGGTTGGCCATCGGATCATCGGTAGCGGAACACGTGCTTAAGATGATTGGCTTCATTGAGGAGCTCGCGGAACTTGGGACCACGTTAGAGAACGAGCTCTATACGGACTTGATTCTCCTGTCCCTCCCTTCCACTTATGCCCAGTTTATACTGAACTTCAACTTACAAGAAAAGGAAGTTGAACTTTCAGAACTCCTCAACATGCTGAGGAGCGCAGAGGGCACCCTACAGAAAGGTAGGGAAACATCCACTTTGTTTGTAGGAGGATCTTCCTCTTCTAGGTCCAAGGAGAAAGCCAAGGGAAAGAAGAAGAAAGCCCCCGCCAAACCAAGGGGCGGTGTTAGTAAAGTGGATACGAAGGGAAAAGCAAAAGCAAAAGCAACAAAGAAAGCGGGGCAGCTTGTGGATAAAGAAGAATGCTTCTATTGTCATAAGAAAGGACACTGGAAGAATGATTGTGTAGGGTTCCTAGGCACTCTAATGAGGTCTCACAAGGCATCAACCATGCCAATTTAAAAAATTACAAGTGCCGAGAAACCCTAATATGGATCGTTAACAAGATTTTAGGTGAAACAAAGAAACTAGTTAGCAACTTAACTAAGTGAACGGAAATACAACCTTTGTAAATCCGGTTCTCCACCTCCTAGGCTCCGTGAAGAAGTTCCCTCTCTGTCCAAATCGGATCCCGGGCTCTAGCGTCAGCTTCATCGGAGAAATGGGCGGGCTAGGTCTTCGACTACGATGCCGAAGATGATCTACGTCGAGGCAACACAAGATCTAGCTCCCACTTCACCAAGTCATGAAACTTGTGAAGAAAACACCCTATACTACCTGGCAAGAGGTAGAGGATAAAGAAATAGGAGGTGGGTTCACTTTAGAATTGGATTTCTCACTCATTTGCTCAAGTTGCCATTGATGGAGCAAGGTTTCTTCATGTTGATGATGAAGAAGAAGAAGAAAAATGTTATGATAAGTATATCCAAAAAAGAAAATAAATGAATACTTATCATTTAGCAACCATGGTCAAGTGTAGAGAATGAACCAAGGTTAAGTGAATGGTTAGGTTTAGGAGAAGAAGACAAAATGGTCAAAGCTTCTTGAAGCTTCAAAGAAAAGAACAAAAGAAGCAACCATTTCATTTTCTTTACAAAATAAGTAAATGAATAATTAAATAAAACAAACCCTAACCAATCACTTAATCATGGTTTAAAGTAAACCTACACCCAAGCTTGTATGCATCATCAAACATGATACAAACTTGTGCACAAAAATATATCACATATACTATGTGCACAAACAAGTGAGAAAAACCATTTAAAGTGAACCAATACTAGTTAATGCAAAGTAATATATCAAATATATAATTATGCATTAAATCATTAAATCAACACTTGATTTAACGATCCGGTCATATCGCATGTGACCGACTAATATCCAATGTATCGGCTTATCGAATCAATCATTGATTCGATAACTAGGTTATATCGCATACAACCAATCGATACATTCATCGCGAGAATAGAATACGGTATCACATACACGCATTATTCTCGGTCCCGCACATATCTCATATGCGCTCCTATTTCGTTTCGCTTGAGCCAGGAAACCTCCGTGTAGGACTCTAAAGACTCATCAATACGCCGGCAGCAGGTGATGATCATATCAAACACCCACAAGTCGCAAGCGGTCTGCTAAACGTAACGGCCACCCGGGTATTGAGCGATGAGAAGATCGACGAGCAAGCCTGCTCACACTCCTGTGAATCCAACCAGTAACACTTACCGTACAGTCCGGTCTGATCGTCTGATATGTCGCATATCTCGCCTAGGGGTGGTAAACGTCAGACCCCAATAGCTCGATAAGTCGTGTCGATATGAGGTCTATAACAATTCAAGAAACTACTGGTAACACTTACCAGTAAATCTCAGCAACCCTGGCCAGGGATTTCCGGTTATAGCCAATCGAACACAGCGCAACATCAACTCCCTATACCGGGAGAGACGAATCCCCTCCTATCGCTCATTGCCTCCATGTGATTCGGGACTGTACCCAAAAACCACCGTTTTGCACGCCCTCTTGGACGTGGTGAGGTGGAAATCAAAGCACAGTGGGAACCATACAAGACTCTATGACGATCTCGGGTCAACAGACTACTATGTACCAGTGTCACCAGAGAACTGCCATCTGACGTAAGGTATAATACCATCTGGGAGTTCTCGGCGAGTCTGTCCAGTGTACCCAGTCTCCACTGAGCACCCGTATATCATCTCCGATGTCAAACACCAATGGATATAGGATCATCCATCGCCCATCTGTATGGGTCGAGAAGGTATAAGCTAGTCTACTCTGGTATATCGATGCCCCGTCTCGATACACCCACGACTAGGGACCTTGAAGGATGTACTTATGGACTACCATGTCCGCACTAGTAAGATCCGCAACATAGTCCAGGTAGTCAAGTACACATCCTAAGGGCTTTACCAACATGTAACAGAGAGACAATCAGTATACACGTTAAGGTAAAGAGTAACCAGATAGCATACTATCATGTCGAGCAGAAAGTCCTCCCTATATATGTCCCAGCATCCACTACAATATACATCCTATGTATAGTAATGGCCTCTAGGGCATACATATAACTAACAATCTCCCACTTGCACTAGGGCCATCTGATAGAAGTGGTTGTAGTATCTCATACTCAACCATCCCATAAAAGTCTCTCTCTGGGAATAGGCCTTCGTGAGTGGATCCGTCGTGTTGTCCTCTGAGTCTACTCTCCTGACCTCGATCCTCTGGAGATCAACCATCTCCACGATCAGGTGACACTGCCTTAGAATATGTCTGGATCACTGATGGGACGGACGTCCCTTGGCATAAGCCACAACTCCATTGTCTCACAATGGTAGGAACGTAGTTCATCTCATGAACCAATATACACCCAAACAGCCTCTTTGGTAGCATCTTAAGTAGCGATGTATCCAGCCTTTATCGTCTAGTATGCCACGGTATCTAGCTTGGAACTCTTCCAACATACCGTCCCTTTACTGAGGGTAAAGACAATGCCTGTGACTGACACTCAGTCGTCTTTATCACCCTGGAACACTTCCAGTGATTCTTCCCAGGATCAATTGATACCATCTCACTATAGCTAGTGAGTATCCTAACATCCATTTAGATCTATCTCATAGATCCAAAACCCAGGATTTAGGAGGTATCACTTTGATCCTTTATGGAGAATCATTGTGATAAGCGGAGATTGACCGAGCGTAGCATAGGAAACTCCTTTCTTATCAAGAGTATGACATTCACGTACTCTACGAGGATCACCACCATACTTCCTACTACCTTTTTGTTTATACAAAGTTCATCTACCATTTTGATGATGTCAAACTCTTTGACTAATCCATCAAAACAGATGTTCCAACTCCGCGATGCCTGCTTTATCACATAAACCATCTTGCACACGTTTCCGCTGCTCCCACTGTCTACGAAGCCCTCTGGCTGTGTACTTATAGACGCCCCTTTTTTAAAACATCATTTAGAAAAGTAGTCATGACACCCAACCGCCAGATATCATAGTCATGGTATGTAGCCGTGGCAAGTAGTATCTGGATGGACTTAAGCATAGGTACTGGAAAAGGTTTCATCATTATCCACGCCTGGTCGATGACGAAAACCTTTAACAAGTCTAGCTTTGAAAGTCTCAACTTTTCCATCTACACCAAGTAATCTTCTCAAGATTTACTTGCTCCTGATGGGGATTTAACCCTTCAGATATAGCAACCAAAGTCCATACTTTATCGGTGTACATAGATTCCATCTCAGATCACTAAGCATCCAGCCATTCTTACAGAGTCTTACTCCTGATGGCCAGCTCGAAGCTAGTTGGGTCATCATCTCATGATGCAATCCTCGCTCCCACTGTCATAGAGAAACAGAAGTATCTCTCAGGTGGGTGAGGAACCCTACTTGATCGGCGGAGAGGCTGAAGTTCGTTGGAATCTACTGAATCCTTTGGTTCTATCAAATCATCAGCTGCAGTTTGTATGGCTGGAACATTTCCAGTTCTACATAACAGACCTTGCCTCGAGCTTGTCCGGATTTTGCTTTTAGACATAAGCCGGACAATCCCAAATCTTAACTAGCTTAAGACATGGGCTCTTCCCTTTCCATATCACATATGAAATGGTAGGCAACTGATTTGATTGGAACCCTATTCAATAGGTATACAGCTTCTCAAGCGCATAACTCCCAAAAGGAAAAAGGTAACTCAGTAGTACTCATCATAGAGCACCCCTTATCATATAAGGTATGATTGCTCCGCCCCGATACACCAACGTGCTATGGTGTATACGGAGGAGTAATGCCGAGAGAGAATCTCATTCTCCTTTAGAATAGTCCAAGAATTCCGTGCTCAAATATTCTCCTCCTTGATATCATCAAAGGACATAATACTTATACCCGTATTGGTTCTCTACTTCTAACTTATTTTCTGTGAATATCTCAAAAGGTTCTGACTTGTGTTTCAACAGGAACATATATCTGAATCTTGAGAGATCATCAGAGAATGTAATGAAGTACAAAGAACCGGTCTTGGCATGTGTAGATAGGGGACCTTACATACATCAACATGTATCATCCCAAGAGCTCACTAACTCTTTCTCTGCTTCGAGTAAACAGAGCTGTGGTCATCTTATCTTTGTGGCAAGACTGGCAAGTTTCACAAGATGTAAATTCAAACTGATTTAAATATACATCTAAATGTAACTTCAGCCAGTCGGGTCGCATTGATATAACCTAGTCTACAATGCCTCAAAAAGGATTCGTTCATTTCTAAACTCTTCCTCTTGTGTGTTCTGTATACTAAGAACTGTAGTTTGATTTAGAACATCAATGCTTTTAGATAACGTGCCTGAACCGATCAACATTTGATATAGGAAATGTTCAAAACATTATCCAACAATACAAAATTTTATCATTTCTTTACTAAATAAATAGACTGATATGATTTTGTATATCAGGTTCGGTATCTAATAACATTCGTTCAGAATCAATGTATTGTAATACAGGGTGACAGTGACCAACAGACTTGGCTGCAACACTTGCCCCGTTTTCTGTCTCATGAAACTTATCACCCGTTCTCAGTTCTTCTAACCTTTTGTAGCCCTATGTAACAGATTACATATCTGGGATCCTGATCCGGTATCAAATACCCAGGATGCAGAGGATACTGAAAAACAGTTCTGTGTAACGAACACACCCGAAGAAGATGCATCATATGCACTTTCTTCGTTTGGGCGGCATAGGAATTCTGGTATTCCCCTTATTTCATGCTCTGTCTTATAACAATTATAAGTTGGAGCGGGACCAACGTTCCCCAGCTCAGTATAACAAGTGGGTTCGGTCAAATATCCGTATTATTATCTTGATTAAGGCGTGACATGGTCGCTACCAGGAAAGAGAGAGAAGAAAACACTCAGCGTGCGCTCTTGCAAGAATAGATTGGTTATTATTTTATCTAATCAAGATGGCACCCACTGCTTTTTATCAAATCTTCCTTCAAACCATAAAGGAAAGACTAGCCGGGATTAATTACACACTACAAGTTCGCCAATCTTTCAGCCAGGCCAGTGTCGGTACTTTGAGGGAGGTCCCCCGTGCTTTCGCACGAACCTAATTAATGTAAACCTCGTTTTCCCAGAGGCATAACCCCGTTGACACCTTTCTAGACACCTACTTGATCGGCTAATTGTAATGTGTAAAACTCTCCCAGGAGTAACAATTACTCGCACGGGGTATCGGGATCCAACTATCTCATAGAAGGTATGCAATCTCATCGCAAATTTCAACACTTGAAATTCCCGATAATATTTTGCCCCGAACGATCTATGACCTTGACAAGGTCAACAAACCATAGACCGCAAGTCAAGTTCAACCCGTCATTTCTTGATTGAATCAAACCCACCCGCACGACCCTTGACAAGGTCAACAAGGCCGCATGACTACCCTAACCCAATCTGCATCATATGCATAAGCAGATAAATACTGGTTATCTACCGCACACTGCGCCTTGACAAGGTCAACAAACGCAGCACGAATACTAAACAAGACTTATCTGAAATGACGGAGGGCTACGACAGGTTTTTCTGAAAACCTATTGTGTAATGAACTTGATATCGTTGTAGAATCAAATGATTTTAAAATGGAGTGCTTTTGAGGCTTTTCTAGTTTTGCTAAAGGAGTCACACCCGGTGAAGGGATCGTCGGTCCTTTCCTTGTCGAATGAGGTGCGGGATATATCATATATATCACTGTGCAAAGCAGAACTTTTAAAAGCAATCAAAAGACAAACCGAGTGTGTAGCATCTGCCAGTTATTGCTAAAGGAGTCACTCCCGGTGAAGGGATCTCGGTCCTTTCCTCATCGAATAAGGTGCAGGATATATCATATATACCGCTGTGCAAAGCAAGAACTGTAGCTACCTGTTTTAATTTTGAAATTCGATTCTACAACATCTTAGGTTTCTTTTATTTCATTAATCTCATTAATGAAGTCCCATCATTTAAGTACCTAAACATCACAGATAAATATGACGTACACTTATGCCATCCGCATTCGCCTCGATGTCCCCTCGTGCACCGTTAGGTTAGGCAACTAACGGCAGAGCGGGGCAGGGCTAGCGCCGGTGTAAAACATAAGTAACGTCTATATAATATATCATATATACTATATACAGTATCTATCACAGAACATCACATGTTCACATCACAGATATCGCAGCAGAAGAATCATATGAAATATTGGATATACTAGGACGTCCGTGTTTTCAATACGAGCCAGTATAAAACACGGATTCCACGGTCGCGATGAATAGCCAAGCACACACCCCTAGACCCCTACGAGAGCGGCAAGCAACCCTACCAATTCTAGAGTTAGGAGACCCGGACTCGACTCCTCGAGTTGGTCTCCCACTGTACTCCAGAACCCGGTTACTTGTGCTCCCCTCCTTGGGTCTATCCTAGTGCGGAAAAGTAAATAATATACAAAGGGTGACATCTTCCGCAACCTGGAAGTGCCCCAATAAAAGAATATTACATACAAGTTTTTACATGAATGAAAATGAAAAACATTCATCTCACATAAAAAACCCCGGCTATTCAAACACGACGATCCAATATAACATATCCAGCAACACATAACATCACATGTCATCAACGTAAGTAAATATGCGCATCCCAATTGACGTTGACATATAGCAACGAAACTGGCGATATCACATATTACACTTACGGTCATAGAAAAGAAAGTGTAAAACTACAACAGTTGGAATCCGCAACCTCTTTAGACATCGCATGCCCAAACAAATGAATTCCTTAGACATCGCATGCCTAACATTTATAAACCCCGCATTTTAGTCTCATTATCGAAAACACTTTTCAATATGAAGTCGGGCAATTCAACAAGATTCCCGACATCCTGATCGAATACTCGTCGCATACTTTAGTAGGCGGCCGCACCCCAGATGCCGTCGACGAAGTGCACCAAGGCGGAACACCGCTACCGCGAGCACCCGAACGGATGCTTTCGGCGACGGGGTTCTCCTACAGTCACTTGGTCGGGGCTATGGGGTGTAGCTGTCTATTAAGTTTACCCTGCGAGTATCCGCGTACGCTACGTGATTGCGACGGACTTTTGATCACATCAAAATTCCGTGGAAACCGATCAAGTGAGACTAACCTGCTATGTTTATAACATTCATTCAGTTATCTCATAACTATTTGCGAATTCCAAGTATTGAATCACAATCCAGATAATTAGAAAATATTAAACTTTCCGATCGAACAATCGAACACCCAAGTTTTCCCGAAACAGCTCAACACATGAAATAAGTCTAAAAACATTCAGTTCATGCCTCAGTACCAACGGTCCAGCCGTAAAAGGGTCAAGCCAACGCCTCACATGTGGCACGCCGTACTGCCCCAAACCCTAAGGTTCAAAGGGCAGTTCAAGACGGTCACATAATCGAGTTAAGGTTTGTTGTCTTCTAGAGGGACCATCGCGTTACTTGCACTGCTTAGAACGTCGTTAAACTACGGAAAGATCCAACACTTGGAAATTTCCCGACAGGGGAAAAATTGGGTATTTATATCCGGTCGAACTTTTTAACATATTCAAACATTACCCGGAAAGCCACATAGACATAGTTAAATAATCCGATCGATTTATCGAGTCCCAATACAACCCCAGAGCACTCAACTCTTGAGTCAAATTAAAAATTCCCAGAAAACTCAGCATCACAAAATAGGAATTACTGTGCAAAAAGTATTGGGCATTTTGATAATACGGCCGCGGAACCGCCGCAGAAGCCTTGCATCTGCCGCGGTTCCGCCGCACTTTTGCCAAATTCGCCCTACGAATTTCACAGTAATTCTAATAGGACCCTGCTGAATTTTTTAGCAATTTTTAATTCGCAAAAATCCAAATTTTCAGAAAATTTCCAGAGAGCACTTTGATGTTAGGGTTTCGGGTCTATCGGGTTTCAAACTTCGTCTACGCATCGCCTAAGGCTCTAGCTAGGCTCTGATACCACTGTAGGGTTCCTAGGCACTCTAATGAGGTCTCACAAGGCATCAACCATGCCAATTTCAAAAATTACAAGTGCCGAGAAACCCTAATACGGATCGTTAACTAGATTTTAGGCGAAACAAAGAAACTAGTTAGCAACTTAACCAAGTGAACGGAAATACAATCTTTGTAGATCCGGTTCTCCACCTCCTAGGCTCCGTGAAGAAGTTCCCTCGCTGTCCAAATCGGATCCCGGGCTCTAGCGTCGGCTTCATCGGAGAAATGGGCGGGTTAGGTCATCGACTACGATGCCGAAGATGATCTACGTCGACGCAACACAAGATCAAGCTCCCACATCACCAAGTCATGAAACTTGTGAAGAAAACACCCTATACTATTTGGCAAGAGGTAGAGGATGAAGAAATAGGAGGTGGGTTCACTTTAGAATTGGATTTCTCACTTATTTTCTCAAGTTGCCATTGATGGAGCAAGGTTTCTTCATGTTGATGATGGAGAAGAAGAAGAAAAATGTTATGATAAGTATATCTAAAAAAGAAAATAAATGAATACTTATCATTTAGCAACCATGGTCAAGTGTAGAGAATGAACCAAGGTTAAGTGAATGGTTAGGTTTAGGAGAAGAAGACAAAATGGTCAAAGCTTCTTGAAGCTTCAAAGAAAAGAACAAAAGAAGCAACCATTACATTTTCTTTCCAAAATAGATAAATGAATAATTAAATAAAACAAACCCTAACCAATCACTTAATCATGGTTTAAAGTAAACCTACACCCAAGCTTGCATGCATCATCAAACATGATACAAACTTGTGCACAAAAATATATCACATATACAATGTGCACAAACAAGTGAGAAAAACCATTTAAAGTGAACCAATACTAGTTAATGCAAAGTAATATATCAAATATATAATTATGCATTAAATCATTAAATCAACACTTGATTTAACGATCCGGTCATATCGCATGTGACCGACTAATTGTTAGTTATATGTATGCCCTAGAGGCCATTACTGTACATTGGATGTATATTGTAGTGGATGCTGGGACATATATAGGGAGGACTTTCTTGCTTGACATCATAGTATGCTATCTGGTTGATCTTTACCTTAACGTGTACACAGATTGTCTCTCTATTACATGTTGGTAAAGCCCTTAGGATGTGTACTTGACTACCTGGACTATGATGCGGATCATAGTAGTGGGGACAGGGTAGTCCATAAGTACATCCTTCAAAGTCCCTAGTCGTGGGTATATCGAGACGGGGCATCGATATACCAGAGTAGACTAGCGTACACCTTCTCGACCTATACAGATGGGCGATGGATGATCCCATATCCATTGGTGTTTGACATCAGAGATGATATACGGGTGCTCAGTAGAGACTGGGTACACTGGACGGACTCGCCGAGAACTCCCAGATGGTATTATACCCTACGTCAGATGGCAGTTCTCTGGTGACACTGGTACAGAGTAGTCTGTTGACCCGAGATCGTCATAGAGTCTTGTGTGGTTCCCACTGTGCTTTGATTTCCATCTTACCACGTCCAAGAGGGAGTGCAAAACGGTTGTTTTTGGGTACAGTCCCGAGTCACATGGAGGCAATGAGCGATAGGAGGGGATTCGTCTCTTCCGGTATAGGGAGTTGATGTTGCGCTGTGTTCGATTGGCTATAACAGGAAATCCCTGGCCAGGGTTGCTGAGATTTACTGGTAAGTGTTACCAGTAGTTTCTCGAATTGTTATAGACCTCACATCGACACGACTTATCAAGCTATTGGGGTCTGACGTTTACCACCCCTTGGCGAGATATGCGACATATCAGACGACGAGACCGGACTGTACGGTAGTGTTACTGGTTGGATTCACTGGAGTGTGAGCGGGCTTGCTCATTGATCTTCTGATCGCTCAATACCCGGGTGGCCGTTAAGTTTAGAAGACCGCTTGCGGCTTGTGGGTGTTTGATATGATCATCATCTGCTGCCGGCGTATTGACGAGTCTTTAGAGTCCTACACAGAGGTTTCCTGGCTCAAGCGAAACGAAATAGGAGCGCATATGAGATATGTGCGGGACCGAGAATAATGCGTGTATGTGATACCGTATTCTATTCTCGCGATGAATGTATCGAATGGTTGTATGCGATATAACCTAGTTATCGAATCAAGGATTGATTCGATAAGACGATACATTGGATACTAGTCGGTTATATGCGATATGACCGGATCGTTAAATCAAGTGTTGATTTAATGATTTGATGTATAATTATATATTTGATATATTACTTTGCATTAACTAGTATTGGTTCAGTTTAAATGGATTTTCTCACTTGGATTGTGCACATTGTATATGCGATATACTTTTGTACACAAGTTTGTATCATGTTTGATGATACATGCTCACTAGGGTTTGTGTAAAGATTAAACCATGGTTATTTAAATGGTTAGGGTTTTGTTTTTCATATCCATTTATTCATTTATTTATTTATTTCTTTTTGGCAAAAGAAATGAAAATGGTGGCTTGATTTGTTTGCTTGTTGAATCTTCATGAAGGTTTGACTAAGTCACCATTTTTGTCTCATGCTTAACCCTAACCATTCCATTTAACCATGATTCATTATCTACACTTAACCATGGTTTGAATGATAAGTATTGATTTTCTTTTCCATTTTAAATTAACTTATCATATTCTTCATCTTCTTCTTCTTCTTCACTTCAAGAAAAAGCTTGAAAGCTTTAATGGCAAAGTGAGAAAAAGAGTGAGAAATCCAATTCTAAAATCTACCCACTTCCTATTTCTTCATCCTCTACCTCTTGCCATGTAGTAGAGTGTGTTTTCTTCACAAGTTTCATGACTTGGTGAAGTGAGAGCTTGATCTAGTGATGCCTCGACGTAGATCATCTTCGGCGTCGTAGTCGATGACCTAGCCCGTCCATTCTCCGATGAAGCCGACGCAAGAGCCCGGGATCCGTCTTGGACAGCGAGGAGACATCATCATGGAGCTATGGAGGTGGAGCACCGGATCTACAAAGGTTGTATTTCCGTTCTCTTAGTAAAGTAGTTTACTAGTTGCATCTTTCGCCTAGAAATCTAGCCAACGATCCGTAGTCTAGGGTTTCTCGGCACCGTAATTTTTGAAATTGGCATGGTTGATGCCTTGTGAGACCCCTTGAGAGTGCCTAGGAACCCTACAGTGGTATCAGAGCCTAGCTAGAGCCTTAGGCGAAGTCTAGACGGAATTAGAAACCCGAACGAACCCGAAACCCCAATTTTACATGCTCTCTGGGCTTTTTTCAAAAACAGGGTTTTTTGTGAATTAAAAATTCCTAAAATATTCAGCAGGAAATTGTAAGAATTACTGTGCAAATACGACACTTTTTGGAGTTTAAACAGCCGCGGAACCGCGGCACGAGCATGGCTCGTGCGGCGGTTCCGCCGCCACTTGATGACGTCAGCCATACTAATTTGCACAGTAATTTCTATTTAACTGTTCTGAGTTCTCTGGGTATTTTTAAATTTTATTCAAGAGTTGAATTTTCTGGGGTTGTTTTGGGGATTCAGTGTTTCGATCGGGGTATCAGATTTTGTCTATGTGGCTATCCGGATAAATTTTAGAATATGTTAAAAAGTTCGACCGGATATAAATACCCAATTTTTCCCCTGTCGGGAAATTTCCAAGTGTTGGATTTTTCCGTAGTTTGACGACGTTCTAAGTAGTGCAAGTAACGAGATGGTCCCTCTAGAAGACAACAAACCTTAACTCGATTATGTGACCGTCTTGAACTGCCCTTTGAACCTTCGGGTTTGGGGCAGTACGGCGTGCCACATGTGAGGCGTTGGCTTGACCCATCTACGGCTGGACCGTTGATACTGAGGCACGAACTGAATGTTGTTAGACTTATTTCATGTGTTGAGCTGTTTCGGGAAAACTTGGGTGTTCGAATGTTCAATCGGAAAGTTTAACATTTTCTGTTTATCCGGAATGTGATACAACAATTGGAATTCACAAAAGTTATGTGATAACTGAATGAATGTTATAAACATAGCAGTTTAGTCTCACTTGATCGGTTGCCACGGAATTTTGATGTGATCAAAAGTCCGTCGCAATCACGTAGCGTACGCGGATACTCGTCGGTAGACTTAATAGACAGCTACACCCCATAGCCCCGACCAAGTGACTGTAGGAGAACCTCGTTGCCGAAGGCATCCGTTCGGGTGCTCGCGGTGGCGGTGTTCAGCCTTGGTGCACTTCGTCGACAGGCGTCGGGGGTGCGGCCGTCTACTAAAGTTTGCGACGAGCATTCGATCAGGATGTCGGGAATCTTGTTGAATTGCCCGACTTGATATTGAAAAGTGTTTTCGATAATGAGACTAAAATGCAGGGTTTATAATTGTTAGGCATGCGATGTCTAAAGAATTCATTTGGTCAGGCATGTGATGTCTGAGGTGGTTGCGGATTCCAACTGTTGTAGTTTTACACTTTCTTTTCTGTGACCGTAAGTGTAATATGTGATATCGCCGGTTTCGTTGCTATATGTCAACGACAATTGGGATGCGCCTATTTACTTACGTTGATGACATGTGATTTTATGTGTTGCTGGATATATTATATTGGATCGTCGCGTTTGAATAGCCGGGGGTTTTTATGTGAGATGAGTGTTTTTCATTTTCATTCATGTAAAAACTTGTATGTAATATTCTTTTATTGGGGCACTTCCAGGTTGCGGAAGTTGTCACCCTTTGTATATTATTTACTTTTCCGCACTAGGATAGACCCAAGGAGGAGGGCACAAGTCACCGGGTTCTGGAGTCCAGTGGGAGACCAACTCGAGGAGTCGAGTCCGGGTCTCCTAACTCTAGAATTGGTAGGGTTGCTTGCCGCTCTCGTACGGGTCTAGGGGTGTGGGTTTGGCTATTCATCGAGACCGTGGAATCCGTGTTTTATACTGGCTCGTATTGAAAACACGGACGTCCTAGTATATCCAATATTTCATATGTTTCTTCTGCTGCGATATCTGTGATGTGATCATGTGATGTTCTGTGATAGATACAGTATATAGTATATATGATATATTATATAGACGTTACTTATGTTTTACACCCGCGCTAGCCCTGCCCCGCTCTGTCGTTAGTTACCTAACCTAACGGTGTACGAGGGGACATCGAGGCGAATGCGGATGTCATAAGTGTACGTCGTATTTATCTGTGATGTTTAGGTACTTAAATGATGGGACTTCATTAATGAGATTAATGAAATAAAAGAAACCTAAGATGTTGTAGAATCGAATTTCAAAATAAAACAGGTAGCTACAGTTCTTGCTTTGCACAGCGGTATATGCGATATATCCTGCACCTTATTCGATAAGGAAAGGACCGAGATCCCTTCACCGGGAGTGACTCCTTTAGCAATAACTGGCAGATGCTACATTCTTCGGTTTGTCTTTTGATTGCTTTTAAGAGTTCTGCTTTGCACTGTGATATATATGATATATCCCGCACCTCATTCGACGAGGAAAGGACCGACGATCCCTTCACCGGGAGTGACTCCTTTAGCAAAACTAGAAAAGCCTAAAAAACACTCCATTTTAAAATTCATTCGAACCTACAACGATATTAAGTTCATTACGCAATAGGTTTTCAGAAAAACCTGTCGTAGCCCTCCGTCATTTCAGATAAGTAGTAGTTAGTATTCGTGCTGCGTTTGTTGGCCTTTGTCAAGGCGCAGTGTGCGGTAGCTGGCTGGTGCTTATCTGCTTATGCATATGATGCAGATTGGGTTAGGGTAGTCGTGCGACCTTGTTGGCCTTTGTCAAGGGTCGTGCGGGTGGGTTTAATTCAATCAGGAAATGACGGGTTGAACTTGACTAGCATCCTATGGTTTGTTGGCCTTTGTCAAGGTCATAGGAGGTTAGGGGCAAAATATTATCGGGAATTTCAAGTGTTGAAATTTGCAATGAGATTGCATACCTTCTATGAGATAGTTGGATCCCGATACCCGCTGCGAGTAAGAGTTACTCCTGGGAGAGTTTTACACATTACAATTAGCCGATCAAGTAGGTGTCTAGAAAGGTGTTAACGAGGTTACGCCTCTGGGAAAACGAGGTTTACATTAATTAGGTTCGTGCGAAAGCACGAGGGACCTCCCGCAAAGTACCGATACTGGCCTGGCTGAAAGATTGACGAACTTGTAGTGTGTAATTAATCCCGGCTAGTCTTTCCTTTTAGGGTTTGAAGGAAGATTTGATAAAAAGCGGTGGGAGCCATCCTGATTAGATAAAATAATAACCAATCTATTCTTGCAAGAGCGCACGCTGAGTGTTTTCTTCTCTCTCTCTCCAGGTAGCGACCATATCACGCCTTAATAAAGATAATAATACGGATTATTGACCGAACCCGCTTGTTATACTGAGCTGGGGAACGTTGGTCCCGCTCCAACTTATAATTGTTATAAGATCGAGCAGGAAATTGGGGAATACCAGATTTCCCGTGCCGCCCAAACGAAGAGAGTGCATGCTGATGCATCATCTTCGGGTGTGTTCATTACAAAGAACTGTTTCTCAGTATCCTCCACATCCTGGGTATATGATACCGGATCAGGATCCCAGATATGTAATCTGTTACATAGGGCTAAAAAGGGGTAGAAAAACTGAGAACGGGTGATAAGTTTCATGAGGCAGAAAACGGGGCATGTGTTGCAGCCAAGTCTGTCGGTCACTGTCACCCTGTATTACCAATACATTGATTCTGAACGAATGCTATTAGATACCGAACCTGATATACAAAATCATATCAGTCATTTATCAGTAAAGAAATGGTAAAATTTTGTATTGTTGGATAATGTTTTGAACATTTCCTATATCAAAAGTTGATCGGTTCAGGCACGTTATCTAAAAGCATTAATGTTCTAAATCAAACTACAGTTCTTGGTATATGGAACACACACAAGAGGAAGAATTCAGAAATGAACGAATCCTTCTTGAGGCATTGTAGACTAGGTCATATCAATATGACCCGACTAGCTAGAGTTACATAAAGATGCATATTTAAATTAGTTTGAATTTACATCTTGTGAAACTCGCCAGTCATGTCACAAAGATAAGATGACCATAGCTCTGTTTATTGGAAACAGAGAAAGAGTTAGTGAACTCTTAGGACTGATACATGATGATGTATGTAAGGTCTCCTGTCTACACATGCCAGGACTGGTTCTTTGTACTTCATTACGTTCTCTGATGATCTCTTTAGATTCAGACATATGTTCTTGTTGAAACATGAGTCCGAACCTTTTGAGATATTCACAGAATATAAGCGAGAAGTAGAGAACCAAAATACGGGTAAAAGTATTATGTCCTTTGATGAGATCAAGGAGGAGAATACTTGAGCACGAAATTCTTGGAATTTTCTAAAGGAGAATGAGATTCTCTCTCAGCATTACTCCTCCGTATACACCATTGTACGATGGTATGTCGGGGCGGAGCAGATACACCCTATTTGATATGGTGTGCTCTATGATGAGCACTACTGAGTTACCTTTTTCCTATTGGGTGTTATGAACTTGAGAAGTTGCATACCTATTGAATAGGGTTCAAATCAAATCTGTTGCCTACCACTTCATATTTGATATGGTATGGGAAGAGCCCATATCTTAAGTTAGTTAAGATTTGGGGTTGACCGGCCTATGTCTGAAAGCAAAATCCGGACAAGCTCGAGGCAAGGTCTGTTATGTAGAACTGGAAATGTTCCAGCTATACAAACTGCAGCTGATGATTTGACAGAACCAAAGGATTCGGTAGATACCAACGAACCTCAGCCTCTCCGCCGATCTAGCAGGGATCCTCACCCACATGAGAGATACTTCGGTTTCTCTATGACAGTGGGAGCGAGGATTGCATCATGAGATGATGACCCAACTAGTTTCGAGCTGGCCATCAGGAGTGAGACTCTGTAAGAATGGCTGGATGTATATCGATCTGAGATGGAATCCTTATACACCAACAAAGTATGGACTTTGGTTGCTATATCTGAAGGGTTAAATCCCCATCAGGAGCAAGTATATCTTGAGAAGATTACTTGGTGTAAATGGAAAAGTTGAGACTTTCAAAGCTAGACTTGTTAAAGGTTTTCGTCATCGACCAGGCGTGGATAATGATGAAACCTTTTCCAGTACTTATGCTTAAGTCCATCCAGATCCTGCTTGCCACGGCTACATACCATGACTACGATATCTGGTGGTTGGGTGTCATGACAGCTCTTCTAAAATGATGTTTTGGAAGAGAGTGTCTATAAGTACACAGCCAGAGGGCCTCGTAGACAGTGGGAGCAGCGGAAACGTGAGCAAGATGCTTTATCTGATAAAGCAGGCATCGCGGAGTTGGAACATCTATTTTGATGGATTAGTCAAAGAGTTTGACATCATCAAAATGGTAGATGAACCTTGTATAAACAAAAAGGTAGTAGGGAGTACGGTAGTGATCCTCGTAGAGTACGTGGATGACATACTCTTGATAGGGAAGGAGTTTCCTATGCTACGCTCGATCAATCTCCGCTTATCACAAAGATTCTCCACATAGGATCAAAGTGATACCTACTAAATCCTGAATTTTGGATCTATGAGATAGATCTAAATGGATGTTAGGCTACTCACTAGTTGTAGTGAGATGGTATCGGTTGATCCTGGGGAGAATCACTGGAAAGGTTCCAGGGTGATAAAGACGACTGAATGTCAGTCGCAGGCATTGTCTTTACCCTCAGTAAAGGGACGGTATGTTGGAAGAGTTCCAAGCTAGATACCGTGACATACTAGACGATAAAGGCAGGATACATCGCTACTTAAGATGCTACCAAAGAGGCTGTTTGGGTGTATATTTGTTCATGAGATGAACTATGTTCCTCCCATTGTGTGACAATGGAGTTGTGGCATATGCCAAGGAACGCATGTCCCATCAGTGATCCAGACATATTTTAAGGCAGTATCACTTGATCATGGAGATGGTTGATCTCTAAGGGATCGAGGTTAGGAGAGTAGACTCAGAGGACAACACGGCGGATCCACTCACGAAGGCCTATTCCCAGAGAGAGACTTTTATGGGATGGTTGAGTATGAGATACTACAACCACTGCTACAGATGGCCCTAGTGCAAGTGGGAGATTGTTAGTTATATGTATGCCCTAGAGGCCATTACTGTACATTGGATGTATATTGTAGTGGATGCTGGGACATATATAGGGAGGACTTTCTTGCTCGACATGATAGTATGCTATCTGGTTGATCTTTACCTTAACGTGTACACAGATTGTCTCTCTATTACATGTTGGTAAAGCCCTTAGGATGTGTACTTGACTACCTGGACTATGATGCGGATCATACTAGTGGGGACAGGGTAGTCCATAAGTACATCCTTCAAAGTCCCTAGTCATGGGTATATCGAGACAGGGCATCGATATACCAGAGTAGACTAGCGTATACCTTCTCGACCCATACAGATGGGCAATGGATGATCCCATATCCATTGGTGTTTGACATCAGAGATGATATACGGGTGCTCAGTAGAGACTGGGTACACTGGACGGACTCGCCGAGAACTCCAGATGGTATTATACCTTACGTCAGATGGCAGTTCTCTGGTGACACTGGTACAGAGTAGTCTGTTGACCCGAGATCGTCACAGAGTCTTGTGTGGTTCCCACTGTGCTTTGATTTCCATCTTACCACGTCCAAGAGGGCGTGCAAAACGGTGGTTTTTGGGTACAGTCCCGAGTCACATGGAGGCAATGAGCGATAGGAGGGGATTCGTCTCTCCCGGTATAAGGAGTTGATGTTGCGCTGTGTTCGATTGGCTATAACAGGAAATCCCTGGCCAGGGTTGCTGAGATTTTCTGGTAAGTGTTACCAGTAGTTTCTCGAATTGTTATAGACCTCACATCGACACGACTTATCAAGCTATTGGGGTCTGACGTTTACCACCCCTAGGCGAGATATGCGACATATCAGACGACGAGACCGGACTGTACGGTAGTGTTACTGGTTGGATTCACTGGAGTGTGAGCGGGCTTGCTCGTCGATCTTCTGATCGCTCAATACCCGGATGGCCATTACGTTTAGCAGACCGCTTGTGGCTTGTGGGTGTTTGATATGATCATCATCTGCTGCCGGCGTATTGACGAGTCTTTAGAGTCCTACACAGAGGTTTCCTGGCTCAAGCGAAACGAAATAGGAGCGCATATGAGATATGTGCTGGACCGAGAATAATGCGTGTATGTGATACCGTATTCTATTCTCGCGATGAATGTATCGAATAGTTGTATGCGATATAACCTAGTTATCGAATCAAGGATTGATTCGATAAGCCGATACATTGGATACTAGTCGGTTATATGCGATATGACCGGATCGTTAAATCAAGTGTTGATTTAATGATTTGATGTATAATTATATATTTGATATATTACTTTGTATTAACTAGTATTGGTTCACTTTAAATGGATTTTCTCACTTGTATTGTGCACATTGTATATGTGATATACTTTTGTACATAAGTTTGTATCATGTTTGATGATACATGCTCACTAGGGTTTGTGTAAAGATTAAACCATGGTTATTTAAATGGTTAGGGTTTTGTTTTTCATATCCATTTATTCATTTATTTATTTATTTATTTTTGGCAAAAGAAATGAAAATGGTGGCTTGATTTGTTTGCTTGTTGAATCTTCATGAAGGTTTGACTAAGTCACCATTTTTGTCTCATGCTTAACCCTAACCATTCCATTTAACCATGATTCATTCTCTACACTTAGCCATGGTTTGAATATGATAAGTATTGATTTTCTTTTCCATTTTAAATTAACTTATCATATTCTTCATCTTCTTCACTTCAAGAAAAAGCTTGAAAGCTTTAATGGCAAAGTGAGAAAAAGAGTGAGAAATCCAATTCTAAAGTCTACCCACTTCCTATTTCTTCATCCTCTACCTCTTGCCAAGTAGTATAGTGTGTTTTCTTCACAAGTTTCATGACTTGGTGAAGTGAGAGCTTGATCTAGTGATGCCTCGACGTAGATCATCTTCGGCGTCGTAGTCGATGACCTAGCCCGTCCATTCTCCGATGAAGCCGATGCAAGAGCCCGGGATCCGTCTTGGACAGCGAGGAGACATCATCACGGAGCTATGGAGGTGGAGCACCGGATCTACAAAGGTTGTATTTCCGTTCTCTTAGTAAAGTAGTTTACTAGTTGCATCTTTCGCCTAGAAATCTAGCCAACGATCCGTAGTCTAGGGTTTCTCGGCACCGTAATTTTTGAAATTGGCATGGTTGATGCCTTGTGAGACCCCTTGAGATTGCCTAGGAACCCTACACTAATATCCAATGTATCGGCTTATCGAATCAATCCATGATTCGATAACTAGGTTATATCGCATACAACCAATCGATACATTCATCGCGACAATAGAATACGGTATCACATACACGCATTATTCTCGGTCCCGCACATATCTGATATGCGCTCCTATTTCGTTTCGCTTGAGCCAGAAAACCTCTGTGTAGGACTGTAAAGACTCGTCAATACGCCGGCAGCAGGTGATGATCATATCAAACACCCACAAGCCGCAAGCGGTCTGCTAAACGTAACGGCCACCCGGGTATTGAGCGATGAGAAGATCGACGAGAAAGCCCGCTCACACTCCTGTGAATCCAACCAGTAACACTTACCGTACAGTCCGGTATGATCGTCTGATATGTCGCATATCTCGCCTAAGGGTGGTAAACGTCAGACCCCAATAGCTCGATAAGTCGTGTCAATATGAGGTCTATAACAATTCAAGAAACTACTGGTAACACTTACCAGTAAATCTCAGCAACCCTGGCCAGGGATTTCCGGTTATAGCCAATCGAACACAGCGCAACATCAACTCCCTATACCGGGAGAGACGAATCCCCTCCTATCGCTCATTGCCTCCATGTGATTCGGGACTGTACCCAAAAAACCACCATTTTGCACGCCCTCTTGGACGTGGTAAGGTGGAAATCAAAGCACAGTGGGAACCACACAAGACTCTATGACGATCTCGGGTCAACAGACTACTCTGTACCAGTGTCACCAGAGAACTGCCATCTGACGTAAGGTATAATACCATCTGGGAGTTCTCGGTGAGTCCGTCCAGTGTACCCAGTCTCCACTGAGCACCCGTATATCATCTCCGATGTCAAACACCAATGGATATGGGATCATCCATCGCCTATCTGTATGGGTCGAGAAGGTATACGCTAGTCTACTCTGGTATATCGATACCCCGTCTCGATACACCCACGACTAGGGACCTTGAAGGATGTACTTATGGACTACCGTGTCCCCACTAGTATGATCCGCATCATAGTCCAGGTAGTCAAGTACACATCCTAAGGGCTTTACCAACATGTAACAGAGAGACAATCAGTATACACGTTAAGGTAAAGAGTAACCAGATAGCATACTATCATGTCGAGCAAGAAAGTCCTCCCTATATATGTCCCAGCATCCACTACAATATACATCCTATGTATAGTAATGGCCTCTAGGGCATACATATAACTAACAGATTGCAGGGCTTGGAAAGCCAGGACACAGGAATTGAAGTAGGTTGCGGCTTCAGCTTCAGGTGTGTATGTTATTGAAAACTGTCTTTCAATAAACTCTACTTCCTGGGTATTGAATACCGGATCAAGATCTCATATCTGTAATTCTTTGGAGGCATTGAGAAACCGTAGGATTTTGAAGGCAGATGACATGACCCTCAAAGTTGCAAACGGAGCTAGCATGGATGCTAAGGCCGTGGGGGACTATCACCTGGAAATGTCAGATGGGCATGTTTTGGTTTTGCGTAATTGCTTTTTTGTACCCAACGCAACTTGTAATATCATTTCTGTATCTTTGGTTTCTAAAGAAGGTTATGAATTTGCGTTTGTAAGCAATGTTGTAAACATTCACCATAGTCAAGTTTTGATTGGGTCAGGTACATTGAGCAATGGTATATACGTATTAAACCAACCACAGATTTTCAATGTCCAGAATACACACAAAAGAAAGTCTCCGGAAATAAATCAGACTTTCTTATGGCACTGTAGACTAGGTCACATCAATGAGAGAAGGTTGACGAAGTTACATACAGAAGGATATTTGAATCCGTTCGAATATCAATCGTATGCCACTTGTCAATCATGTCTCAAAGGAAAGATGACAAAGACTCCGTTCACTGGACACGGAGTAAGAGCGAGCGAGCTCTTGGGACTCGTACACAGCGACGTGTGCGGTCCAATATCTACACATGCGCGAAGCGGTTATTCTTACTTCATTACTTTTACGGATGACTTTTCAAGGTACGGTTATGTCTTCTTAATGAAACATAAGTCCGAAGACTTTGGAAAATTCCAGGAATATAAGAATGAAGTAGAAAAACAAACCAGCAAAAGTATCAAGATTCTAAGATCGGATCGAGGTGGAGAATACTTGAGTGCCGAGTTCCTGGACTGCTTAAAAGAGAATGGAATTCTCTCTCAGCTTACTCCTCCATACACTCCGCAACATAACGGTGTATCGGAGAGACGGAACCGAACCCTATTGGATATGGTACGGTCCTTGATGAGTAACGCTGAGTTACCGCGATCATTCTGGGGGTATGCGCTAGAATCAGCTGCATACCTTTTGAACCGAGTTCCCACTAAGACTGTGCCTACTACACCATATGAGATGTGGTGTGGGAAGAGACCCTATCTTAATCACATTATGACATGGGGAAGTCCAGCTTTTGTCAAAAAGCAGCATGCGGACAAGCTCGAGGCACGCTCAGTACAGTGCAAGTTCGTGGGATATCCAAAGAACTCCAAGGGATATTTCTTCTGTTGCGAAGAGGAACAAAAGGTTTTTGTTTCTCGTCATGCCCATTTTTTAGAACACCAGTTCTTAGAAAAGTAAATTAGTGGGAGCGCGGTAGAACTGGAAGAAATTCCAGAACCACGAGCTATTACTGAAAGCTTAGTAGAACCGGAGGGTTCAAAAGAACAGGACATTCCTACGCCGCTCCGCAGGAGTAGTAGGCAGTCTCATCCGCCCGAAAGATACTACGGTTTTCTCATAGACGGGGATAGAGAGGATTGCATCATAGATTATGATGAGCCTACTAGCTTCCAGCAAGCCGTTCAGAGCGTCGACTCGGTAAAATGGCTGGATGCAATGCGGACCGAAATGGAGTCCATGTACACCAACAAAGTATGGACGTTGGACGTTGCTCCAGACGGGGTAAAACCCGTAGGATGCAAGTGGATCTTCAAAAGGAAGATTGGTGTAGATGGACAGGTTGAGACCTATAAAGCTAGACTGGTTGCAAAGGGTTTTCGTCCGAGACCTGGTTTGGACTATGACGAGACCTTTTCTCCAGTAGCTATGCTGAAATCCATTCGGATCCTTCTTGCCATTGCTGCCTTCCACGATTATGAGATTTGGCAGATGGACGTAAAGACCGCTTTTCTAAATGGAAATTTAGAGGAGTGTGTCTATATGGACCAGCCAGAGGGTTTCATTCAGAGTGGGAGCAGCGGAAAGGTGTGCAAGTTGCTTAAGTCCATTTACGGACTAAAGCAGGCATCGCGGAGTTGGAACATTTGTTTTGATGAGACGGTCAAGGAATTTGGCTTTATCAAAAATCCAGATGAACCATGCATCTATAGTAGATTTGTAGCGAGAACTGTCGTATTCCTCGTTTTATACGTGGATGACATTCTCTTAATAGGAAATGACATTCCTATGCTACAATCTGTCAAGGGGTTCTTGTCACACAGGTTCTCCATGAAAGACCTGGGTGATGCCTCATACATCCTGGGGATCCGGATCCATCCTGATAGATCCAAGAGGATATTAGGACTTTTTCAGTCCAGGTACATCGACACCATACTGAAAAGATTCAGTACGGAAGATTCTAAGCGCGGTAACCTACCGGCTTGTCACGGGATCACCCTCTCTAAAGAGATGTCTCCAAAGACTGATTTGGAGAGGGATCGCATGTCTATTATACCCTACGCTTCTGCGGTAGGTTCTATAATGTATGCGATGTTGTGTACCAGACCGGATGTAGCTTATGCACTGAGTGTGGTAAGCCGGTATCAGTCAAACCCTGGGGAGAAACACTGGATAGCGGTAAAGAACATTCTCAAGTACCTGAGAAGGACTAAGGAGATGTTCTTGGTGTATCGTGGAAAAGACCTCCAGATCGAGGCCTTTGCTGACTCCAGCTTCCAGAGTGACAAGGATGATTCCAAGTCCATGTCGGGTTTTTTCTTTACCCTCAATGGAGGGGCGGTGTGTTGGAAGAGTTCCAAACAGGAAACCGTTGCAGACTCGACGATGGAAGCGGAATACATCGCTGCATCTGATGCCGCAAAAGAAGCTGTCTGGATGAGGAAGTTCTTGAAAGAACTTCAGGTGGTTCCATCCATTGTTGATCCAATACCTCTGTATTGCGACAACAACGGGGCTATAGCTTTAGCGAAGGAACCCAGGTCCCATCAGAGATCCAGACACATCTTGAGGCGGTATCACCTGATCAGGGAGATCGTGGATCGCCAGGAGATCGAGGTTCGGAGGGTTGCTTTAGAAGATAACACTGCAGATCCATTCACCAAGGCCTTGCCCCAGACTCAGTTCGAGCGGCTGATCGAGATGATAGGTCTTCGATACGCCAGTACATGGCCTTAGTGCAAGTGGGAGATTGTTAGTGTATATGCCCTAGAGGCCATTACTGTATCATACTAGTTTGTATATTACTTAATGGAAGCTTGGGATATTCACCTTGTATAAACAATCTTGCTCTATATAGTACTATGCTACTTAGTTTGTTTCTACTTTAATGTGTACATGTGTTTATTTTAGTATATCACCTATACACATTAGTGGAGCCCTTAGGATCTTTGCTTGATTACCAGCGTTGTGATGGCAGTCACAATAGTGGGGGCTGGGTAATCTATAAGCGCATCCTCATACAGGTCCCTAGTCGCAGGACTATCGAGACAGGGCATCGATACTCCGGAGTAGACTAGCGTATGCGCTTCTCATCCCAGTGTGGGAGATGGTCTGTCCCACAGCCATCAGTACGTCGTACTGGATGTAAGTGCACGGCGGCGCCCCGGCCGTCAATCCGACGGCCAAATGCGGAAGCGGTGATAAAATTAAATTTTACTTGAACTGGCAAACCGCCGCGCACTAATACCCGGATCGAACCACTAACTAGTCCTAGCTATCTACAAGAAAGGGAAGAGAGATATACCGACAGATCCGAGTCCTCCGGTCTTCTCGTCGTCGTCCCAATCTCCTGCGGAATGTCCCGTCTCCTCCTCGTCGCCGGAAGTGCACCACATCGCCTACTTCTTTTACGGGCTCCCACCTCAATGCCGAGGCAACTCGGGCACGAAGCTGGCTAGTCGACGTGCCCAAGGTTTGCTGTAGAATATCTAGTGAGCAAGTCTCATTTGGGGTAGTAGGAATTGCCTTTTGGTGGAGGGATGAACTATGGAGTTTGGAGATGGAACTTGTGGGATTTTTGCAACATCAAATGAGCTAAAAACCCACCACCAAAAACTTGGACAGCCCACTTTGGGAGTGGCCGGCCATGCTTCAAGAGAGGAGAGAATGAGAGTGTAGTGTCTCAAAAGATAATGGGAGCCATTCTCATCTATCATGCAAGAGAGAGAGTCAAGACAAAGAGGTGGTTGAAAAGCAAGTGATGATGAGAAACAATGATCACTCCCAAAACCAATACTCAACCAACAATCATCAACTACCATGATTGTCAACAAAGTCAAGCCATCATGATAAAGCTAGAATTCAAGGTCAAGGAAAAGCTATCATGATACAACCAATAAGCAAAGACCCCCTCCACAAATGCTTATTTGCAACAATGCAAATAAGCCCTCCTCCACCAATCTTCGGCCAATGAACGATACAAAGGAAATCGGCCGAAAAGAAAAGCAAACTGGCAACTCCAGAAAACTGGTCCCGTAATAAATTACAGGAAAACCTCGATACTGTGCATACACACCTGCATTTGTATTCCGACCGAAATACAACTGCAATGAGACAAAATCTACACTGTACTATATTAGGATCCGGCTTAAACCAAAACCGGCTAGTAATATCTGTTCGATCCTGATCCGTGCAATACCGCACGTATCTGATCGAACCCTGCCATATAACCATACGGCCTATAGTACAAACTGTCCAATCCTGATCCGTGCAATACCACACGTATCTGATCGGACCTTGCCATATCTCCATACGGCCTCTACAACCTTTCGCCCGAAAGCTGAGTAACTGAATGTGGGGGACTCTAAAGACTCGTCAACACCTTGGTTGTGGATTTAACCACTAGCACGTCAGAGGTATAAGCCAATACGTAACGGGCTACCAGGTATTGACTAAAAGGGACGTCTGTGAGCGAACTCAGCCTGACAACCCTACTGAGCCTGTCAGTGACAATATCCGTACAGTCCGGTCCGTTCGTCTATGAGCATCGCATGGCGGGCCTAGGGGGTTGGTAAAAGTCAGACCCCCAAAAGCGGCACAAGTCGTGTCGGAGTGTAGCCCAGAACACCCTGAGATACTACTGGAATACCTACCAGTAAATCTCCTGCCTTGGCCAAGGACTTCGTGTAATGGCTCTCCTAGACACAGCACGACCTCACCTCCAATACCGGGAGAGACGAACCCCTGAAGATACGCTCACTGCCTCCATGTGGCTCGGGACTGTACCCAACTAAAACCTATTTGCACGAATCCTTTGAGCCGTGGTAGGGTAGTAATCAAAGTACAGTGGGAACTCACACGAGACAAATGACGATCCCCAGGTCGATGAACTAACCTGCACACATGTTACCAGGGAACTGCCATCTGACGTCTGGTATATGACCAACTAGCATGTTCCCGGCGAGTCCTGTCCGGTGTACTCATAACCCAATGAGCACCTGTATACATCTTAGGTGATCCAACTGACACCAGTGGCTTGTGAGACCGGCCACCGCCCCTCGTCGGGGTCTCGACTGTATACACTAGTCTACTCTGGAGTATCGATGCCCTGTCTCGAAACTCACACGACTAGGGACCATTTAAGGATATGCTTATAGACCCCAGCTCCCACTTATATGATCGCCCTCATACTGCTGGTGGTCAAGCAAGAATCCTAGGGGCTCTATAAACGTGTAATAGCAACTTGTCAGGTCACCTAAAATAGTACACGATGATAAAGGTAAACCAGATAGCATACTATCATCTCGAGTAAGACTGTCCTACCGGGATAGGTCCTCCATCAATCATTGCAATCACGTACCTGTGACCTAATAATTGACTCTGAGGGCACTATCTCCAACAATCTCCCACTTGCACTCAAGGCTAATTATTGCGATGTCGCATACTCACAGCCCATGTGATACCGAACACCCAACTCCTCTACTAGTCAGTCTCACAAAGCTCGTTTGCGAAACTATTGCGTTCGAGGAATAGCCTTAGTGAGTGGATCCGCTTTGTTGTTTCTTTCTATGTCTCTCTATATCTCAAGTTCGCGGAGAAACCCATCTCCTTAAATGAGCAATACCTGTCTTAGAATGTGTTTGGATGTCTGATGGGACCTAGCTCATAAATGAACTCCAAATCCAAACTTCTTAGACTGTATCGTCAACTGAACTTAATCAGTATCCTGCGCCATGCCTCCCTCAGTATTGCCTTGGACCACCTGTCCAAAATACTGCCCCTCGTCAGAAGGAAAAACTATAACTCTGACAACCTCCTTGTCGTCCAGGTCACCTTGGAAGCCTGGAATGATAACTGTCTCCTGCATAAGGCTATCGTTATCATGTCCCTAGAACATTCACTTATGTTCTAAAACTGCTTCCGACTGTTTCTCCAGGATTGGATCAAATGTCAACTTATTGCATCTAGTGCAAGAACAACATCTGGCGTGGTACTTGACATCTCACGATTGACTCAATTGCCTGAGCAAGTGATCTGCCAATCATGCACGTCCCTCTCCCCTTTAGTCTGTAAGACACCTTTAGAGAGGGTGACTCCATCTTCTGCAGGTACACTACCGTGCATGGAGTCGTCCATTCTAAATACCCTTAGAATGCTGTCCAAGTACCCAGATTGGGAAACCACCCAAATCTAGATCTAAAACCATAGATCTAGTAACCAGTATGTCTGATACAAAATCCATTTCCCATATGGAGAAAACACTGTGTGACGACCAAAGTATAACCGATCGTAGTATAGGAGTTTCCTTTCCTACTATGTGTATGTCATCCAAATACCAGGATATCACACCCTACTACCTTCTCAACAGATCCATCTCCTATTCTGATGAAGTCAAAACCATGACTGTCACGTCAGAAATAGATGATCTATCTCCGCTACATGTGCTTCAGTCTATAAATAGACATAAGCTCCCTGTCCATCAATGCTTCCGCTGCTCCCACTGACTACGACAACCCTCTGGCAGAGTCATATAGACGTACACTTCCAAAACTAGTTTAGAACGACGCTATACTCATCCTCCCGCCGGGTCTCGCAGCCTGGAACAACAGCAATGGTAATTGTGGGTAAACAAGAACTTCCCTGTCACCGTCCTTGAGGCTACCGGAGTACCTCTCGGGTGGCTGAAGTTATCCACCTTATCTGCGGAGCAGCCAATGGAATGTCAATCCAGATTGAATCTTTAGGTTCCTTATCAAATCTTCAGTAATCGTTTGTGGTTCTGGAATCACTTTCAGTTCTACCATACTCCCACTACTGTTTTCTGAAAAAAAATCCATTTTTAATAAAACTGTGGCGAGTCTAGAACAATATTGCTATTGTTCATCCAGATGGTAGAAAATCAACCCTCGTCATAGCCTGGTTCAACCCACAAACAGTCATTACAGAAACGTGCCTTGAGTTGTCCAGTGTCTGGTTTTAAGCATAAACCGGACAACTCCCCGTACCTTAACATCGTTAAGATGCGAACTGTTCTATATCCCATATAGGAACAGAGGCACTGATTTAATTGAACCAGATTTAAATCATGCAGCTGTCTCCAGCGCATGTCAACTAAATGGAGAGAGGCCGATCAGCGTTACACAACTTAGGAATGCTTCCAATTATGAATAACCTGAAAGAGAAGCAAGATCTCTTTATCATTACTATCAACTGAATACCATGCACAAGTGCCTACATCTTCGATCACTTTGATGAATCCCGATACTTGCTACACCTGGTTCTCTACTCTATTCAAATACCTATAACTTCTCAAAATTCGGACCCTGTGTTTCCACGAAACACCTGTCTAAAAACTAGAGAAGTCATAAGTAAACCGAATATAGTACGAGGACCAACCCCTCTGTCCTGATGGACCCTGGACAACATACAATACTCTGTATAAGTCCCTTGAGTCTGATAACTCATTCACTGTGTGTCGTAGGTTGAAAACTGTACTTATGGTTAAGAAGAATTACACCGCTGTTTAATGCTCCTTACCAAACCATCCACTGATATAGGTAAATGTCGTAGACATAATTTCAGAAAGGTATATCTCACTCTATGAAAATAGACGTACAGATATATCAATTTGAAATTGGTGCATAAAAGCGGATATTCAAAACCAAATATTTGCCGACCGGCAAACAGCCCAGGTGATTTCCTCAAATATCACTGATTACAACGAATCCCGATACAATGAGGATGACCACCCAATTCCCAATAACTTACTCCCACTCATCATCTGTAAAACCATACAGATGTGAGAATCATACATGGTAAATACATACCCTGGAGCAAGTATCTAATCGGGAAATCAGTTTTCTTTTAACATTACACAGTGAAATTGAAACATTGAAATGTTTCGATGGGGTATCCCGGTATTCCTAGTAATGCCTCTTCCAGATTCACGACTGTAACCGTATAGTTCTTTGCCACCTCTCCAAATCCCTTCATATGCCTTTAGTCTTTACCTTCTGTACACCCCTTTAGGCTAAATGGTTTTCTTCCTTCCCTACCGTTCGGCACCAGCCTATGGTTTGGAAGAAGACTATCCAATAAGCATAATGGGTGTACTGTCCCAATCCTAGGAACACTCGCAATGAGAGAGAGGGTGAAGATAAAATACAACCGAATAAACCTTATTCCTATTTCTCCTGGACCAGAATCCATCCCCGAACTGGAACAAGTTCCTTTCGAGTTCGTATATAACCATACGATGGAGTATCCAATAAACTGTGGATCATCGTAGTGATACGGAGTGTCCTGGAGAAATACAAAGGTGATTTAGGATTGGCGAAGGAATACTTGGTTTGGTCGTGAATATCAGTCGCAATTTACGTTTCCCTCTTACTAATCCCTTGCTTTGTCTTAACTTAATACCTTCTGCACATCATCGTTATGCTAATTGGTTTTCTTCATTCCGTACCGGTCGGCACCAGCCTAAGGTTTGGAAGAAGACTATCCAATTTGCGTAATAGGTGTACTATCTCCTAAACCAAGGAGTACTCACAACTTGAGAGAAGGTAAAAGGAAAAAACAACTGAATAATCCTATCCGTTTTCTCCAGAACCTGAAACCATCCTCGAATAAATTCTTTCGAGTTCGTATCTAACCATACGATGGTTTTGTCCAATGGAAGTGGACGTTCGTAGTAATACGGGGTGTCCTGGAGAAAAGGGTAAAAGTAGGAGTGGCAATGAGGTTTGCAACTCTGACAATCCAAAAGCCAGTGTTAAGAAGGTTCGGTTAATTTGGTCTCTGAGTCAAAGTCTTAGGGTCGGGTCAATGGTCGCTGCCAAAGAGAGAGAGAAAAGAAACACTCAGCGTGCACTCTAACCTAGATCAGAATGGTTACCAATTTATCTAATCTGGAAACCTCCCACTGTACCTCAAATTCTCCTCCAAACCTGAAAGAAGAATTAGTCGGGGTCACCCGAGGAGTAAACCAACTCATCAGTGGGAATCGGGATCCAACTATCATCGCATGATAACGTGACGGAATCCGCTCACATCATCACACTCCAGAAGGTATGCGCATATCTGGCAAGTTTCAGTTCTTTTGAAACTCCAGATGTGATTTCTGCCCCATGCTCTTATGACCTTGGCGAAGGTTAACAAATCATAAGTCACATGTCAAGTTCTACCCGTCATTATCCAGGTTAATTTGAATCCACCCGTACAAGCCCTTGACGAAGGTCAACAAGGCTATACGACTGTCCCAAACCAACTCATCTATCTATGCAGCAGAAAGGTAACAAGCAGCTACCATACACTATGCCTTGACGAAGGTCAACAAACATAGCATGAATACTACGTGCTACCCGTCTGAAACGACGGAGGGCTACGAATGGTTTCTGGCGAAAACCTTTAGCGTAATGAACTTGATATCGTTGAAGGAACGGATAGCTTTTTGAAAATATAGTGACGAAAACCGTTGCTAAAGAGGTCACTCCCGGTGAAGGGATCTCGGCTCTTTCCCCGTAGAATAGGGTGCAGGATATTCCAAATGAATACCGCGATGCAAAGCAAAAGTAATCGGCTATAGTGAAGTTAATGCCCTGACGCAAACTTCTGTCCAAGGGGTCACTCCCGGTGAAGGGATCTCGGCCCTTGCCTCGTCGACTGAGGAGCAGGATATTCCAACTGAATACCACGATGCAAAACAAAAGTGAACGTCCTTGCAATAACAGCTTTTTGAAAAGTGTTCCAACAACATCAGATTAGGTTTGTTTTTAACTTGCATTGATCCGAATCAATGCAGTCCCATCAATTGATCACACCACAAAGAACGAAAATATACTGATGTACGTATATGCCATCCGCATTCGTCACTGGGTCTCGTCTTTACCCGTTAGGTTAGCTAACTAACGACAGAGCGGGGACTGGACTAGCGCGGATGCAAAACATATACAACATCTACTAATATATATACCAATATATTATATTCGCTCAAGGCGTGAAAGAAAATGCAACATCACAGAGAATGAACAGCATCACAGAAACAATACAGATATCTGGGATCCTCGGGTTTCACAGAGCCACTACTGAAACCCGACGTTCCCCTGGTCGTGTGGATAGCCTGTGCAATGAAAACCTAGACCCGTACGGGCGCGGCAAGTTACCCGCCAAAACCTGAAGCGAGGCAGCCCCCTTCAGCACCGTGAATGGACCACCCAGCACTTCACGGAATCCGGTAACTTGGGCACCCCTCCTGGGTCAACCTGTACGCCCTACGAGTGCGGCGAATAGCCCGCCAATTCTAGAGTGAAGCCCCCTCCGTCTCAATGCCATGAGATGCAGGCTTGTTGCCCTCTAGAACCCGGCTATCCGTGCACCCCTCCGCGGGGTAATCCTAGTACAGAAAGTAAAATATACATACAACGGGTACATCGACCGCAACCAGGTCGTGCCCCAAAAATAATAATACAAACAGGCAGTGACGGCAGTCCACATGTCGGACGCTCGCCCCGCAATATCAAATGTACATAATACAACCACAACTGTACTAGTATTGCATCCAGGCTATCCCCCACGACCAATCCGCAACATCACAGCAAAAACAGAACATCAACGTGAAAGTCACGTTCGCAAATCCGTCTAACCGGGCTATAGCAGTTAGACCGGATTTACCGATCGAGTGACATTCACGGTCGCAGATATAATGTAAATACTGTGAAAAATGTGTTTAAAATATCCGATCAACCAAATTTTAACAAGTGGGCCCCCAAGCATTACTGTAGCAGATCAAGAAATTCTGGGCCCAATGTTATTATTCCAAAACCCACTTTTCACCCCAGAAAGCCTCTGTAAAAAATTGGTGCAGGGATCCCCACAGTGTGCGGCGGAACAGCGGCGGGAAGGGGGTATTTGGGGCGGTTCCGCTCTCCCACTGTGGGGTCACTTCATCGAATTTTTACAGAGCTCTTAGATTTTCCAGTACATCAATATTTTACAACCTGAAAAATTTTTCGAGACCAAAAAATTTCAACAGAAACTGATGCTAACAAAAATGTAGATTTTGGAGTTTTGGTCGATCGGAAATGCAAAACACATTAAACCAAGCTAGACTAAGTTAATGGCGAGGCTCTGATACCACTGTAAGTGCACGGCGGCGCCCCGGCCGTCAATCCGACGGCCAAATGCGGAAGCGGTGATAAACTTAAATTTTACTTGAACTGGCAAACCGCCGCGCACTAATACCCGGATCGAACCACTAACTAGTCCTAGCTATCTACAAGAAAGGGAAGAGAAATATACCGACAGATCCGAGTCCTCCGGTCTTCTCGTCGTCGTCCCAATCTCCTGCGGAATGTCCCGTCTCCTCCTCGTCGCCGGAAGTGCACCACATCGCCTACTTCTTTTACGGGCTCCCACCTCAATGCCTAGGCAACTCGGGCACGAAGCTGGCTAGTCGACGTGCCCAAGGTTTGCTGTAGAATATCTAGTGAGCAAGTCTCATTTGGGGTTGTAGGAATTGCCTTTTGGTGGAGGGATGAACTATGGAGTTTGGAGATGGAACTTGTGGGATTTTTGCAACATCAAATGAGCTAAAAATCCACCACCAAAAACTTGGACAGCCCACTTTGGGAGTGGCCGGCCATGCTTCAAGAGAGGAGAGAATGAGAGTGTAGTGTCTCAAAAGATAATGGGAGCCATTCTCATCTATCATGCAAGAGAGAGAGTCAAGACAAAGAGGTGGTTGAAAAGCAAGTGATGATGAGAAACAATGATCACTCCCAAAACCAATACTCAACCAACAATCATCAACAACCATGATTGTCAACAAAGTCAAGCCATCATGATAAAGCTAGAATTCAAGGTCAAGGAAAAGCTATCATGATACAACCAATAAGCAAAAAACCCCTCCACAAATGCTTATTTGCAACAATGCAAATAAGCCCTCCTCCACCAATCTTCGGCCAATGAACGATACAAAGGAAATCGGCCGAAACGAAAAGCAAACTGGCAACTCCAGAAAACTGGTCCCGTAATAAATTACAGGAAAACCCCGATACTGTGCATACACACCTGCATTTGTATTCCGACCGAAATACAACTGCAATGAGACAAAATCTACACTGTACTATATTAGGATCCGGCTTAAACCAAAACCGGCTAGTAATATCTGTTCGATCCTGATCCGTGCAATACCGCACGTATCTGATCGAACCCTGCCATATAACCATACGGCCTATAGTACAAACTGTCCAATCCTGATCTGTGCAATACCGCACGTATCTGATCGGACCCTGCCATATCTCCATACGGCCTCTACAACCTTTCGCCCGAAAGCTGAGTAACTGAATGTGGGGGACTCTAAAGACTCGTCAACACCTTGGTTGTGGATTTAACCACTAGCACGTCAGAGGTATAAGCCAATACGTAACGGGCTACCAGGTATTGACTAAAAGGGACGTCTGTGAGCGAACTCAGCCTGACAACCCTACTGAGCCTGTCAGTGACAATATCCGTACAGTCCGGTCCGTTCGTCTATGAGCATCGCATGGTGTTAGTGTATATGCCCTAGAGGCCATTATTGGATCATACTAGTTTGTATATTACTTAATGGAAGCTTGGGATATTCACCTTGTATATACAATCTTGCTCAAAATAGTAGTATGCTACTTGGTTTATTTCTACTTCAATGTGTACATGTGTTTATTTTTGTATATCGCCTATACACATTAGTGGAGCCCTTAGGATCTTTGCTTGATTACCAGGGATGTGATGGCCGTCACACTAGTGGGGCTGGGTAATCTATAAGCACATCCTTATGCAGGTCCCTGGTCGCAGGACTATCGAGACAGGGCATCGATACTCCGGAGTAGACCAGCGCATGCGCTTCTCATCCCAGTGTGGGAGACGGTCTGTCCCACAGCCGTCAGTACGTCGTACTTGAGATAGTATGCGGGTGCCCGTTAGGTTACGGGTACACTGGACAGGACTCGTCGGGAACTGACTAGTTGGTATTATACCTATCGTCAGTTATCAGTTCCCAGGTGACATGAGTACAGCTTAGTCCGCTGACTTGACACTGTCACTTCGCCTCGGGTGTGTTCCCACTGTACTTTGATCACTACCCTACCACGGCTCAAAGGAGTCATGCAAACAGGTGGTGGTTGGGTGCAGTCCCGAAGCACTTGGAGGCAGTGACGGTTAGACAGGATTCGTCTCTCCCGGTATTGGGGGTTGACATCGCGCTGTGTCTAGGAGAGCCATTACACGAGTAGTCCCTGGCCAGGGCAAACGAGATATACTGGTAGGTTTCCAGTGTTATCTCAGGGTGTTTTGGGCTTCGCTCTGGCACGACTTGTACCGCTATTGGGGGACTGACGTTTACCGCCCCCTAGGCCCGCCATGCGATGTATCAGACGAACAGACCGGACTGTACGGAGAATGTCACACTCAGGCTCAGTAGGAGTTCAGATGGGTTTCGCCTCGTCGGTCTTCTTGTCGGCATTACCTGGGGACCGTTACGCACAGCTAGTGCCGCTTGCGGTCTGTGGTTAAACCCACTGCCAGCGTAGTGTCGAGTCTTTAGAGTCCCACACAGAAAGCTTTTCGCCTTTAGGCAAAAGAGTAGAGGTCGCATGGTATTGCGACAGGTCGCATGGTTTTGCGACAGGGTTCGGTCACATCCGTACACTTGTGCACGTACAGTGTCCGGACAGTTTACACTAGCGGGCTTTGGTTTAAGCCAGATCCTAGTGTACCTTATGGGATTGGATTTATCCAGTTTGCATTCGTGTTCCTCGGAACGCGGATGCGGGTGTGTATGCACATTTGACAGGGAGGCAGAGGCAGCGGATTCTCATTAGGGTTGTTGACAGTTGACCGTTGACTTTTTGACTTTTTGCTCAACCCTAATGAGAATATGATATGTGATTAACTATTATATTAATTAAGTATTATGGTGACTTGGTTGTTGACTTTTGTTGACTTTGTTGACTTGTTGACTTTTGTTGACTTGTTGACTTTGTTGACCGGTTGACTAGGCTTGACTAGTTGACCATCATGATAACCATGGCTATCATTTCATGCCAAAGACTTTTTCTTGCTTGTTCATTTGAGTAAAATGAGTGCATGACATGATAAGGTTATGGTTGCTTCAACCATTACACATAAGACTTTTTTGATATGATGAGTTATGATTACTTTGGATTATGAGAGGGTGAGAGACAAAAGAGAGCCTCATTCTTTCTTGCTCATTCTCTCTCTTGTTCTTGAGCTCTCCACTTTGCTCTCACCCTCTTGCTCTTGCTCCCTCTCTTTAATCTATGGTTCTCTTGTCTCATGAGTTGAGAATCAAGAACCATAGATAAAATCCCATTCTATTTCTTCTCTACTTATTCTAGTTCACTAGGTTTAGCAAACCAAGTGAACTAGTTTCTTCAAAGAACGAAGAAGGAGCTAAAGGTTGGAGCTTTCAAGTGGATCTATCTTCGGCGTACGGAGACGACGAGAAGGAGCCATCGGACCACCATCGGAGCTTGAAGAAGAAGGACTTCAAGACAAGCTAGGTATAACCATCTTAATCCGAGTAGCTAAATCTCTTTAGCAAGTTTGCTAGTTTAGTTTAGACACGATCCCGACCTTGTTTAGTCCATGTTGCCTCTTGCGATAAAAATTTGTTTTTTATACCGTTTCCGCCTCCCTATAAGCACCGGGGGTCGCAACGTGGACTTACACATGGCGGGCCTAGGGGGTTGGTAAAAGTCAGACCCCCAAAAGCGGTACAAGTCGTGTCGGAGTGTAGCCCAGAACACCCTGAGATACTACTGGAATACCTACCAGTAAATCTCCTGCCTTGGCCAAGGACTTCGTGTAATGGCTCTCCTAGACACAGCACGACCTCACCCCCATTACCGGGAGAGACGAACCCCTGAAGATACGCTCACTGCCTCCATGTGGCTCGGGACTGTACCCAACTAAAACCTATTTGCACGACTCCTTTGAGCCGTGTTAGGGTAGTAATCAAAGTACAGTGGGAACTCACACGAGACAAATGACGATCCCCAGGTCGATGAACTAACCTGCACACTTGTCACCAGGGAACTGCCATCTGACGTCTGGTATATGACCAACTAGCATGTTCCCGGCGAGTCCTGTCCGGTGTACTCATAACCCAATGAGCACCTGTATACATCTTAGGTGATCCAACTGACACCAGTGGCTTGTGAGACCGGCCACCGCCCCTCGTCGGGGTCTCGACTGTATACACTAGTCTACTCTGGAGTATCGATACCCTGTCTCGAAACTCACACTACTAGGGACCATTTAAGGATATGCTTATAGACCCCAGCTCCCACTTATATGATCGCCCTCATACTGCTGGTGGTCAAGCAAGAATCCTAGGGGCTCTATAAACGTGTAATAGCAACTTGTCAGGTCACCTAAAACAGTACACGATGATAAAGGTAAACCAGATAGCATACTATCATCTCGAGTAAGACTGTCCTACCGGGATAGGTCCTCCATCAATCATTGCAATCACGTACCTGTGACCTAATAATTGACTCTGAGGGCACTATCTCCAACACTGGAGATAGTATACGGGTGCTCGTTAGGTTACGAGTACACTGGACAGGACTCGTCGGGAACTGACCGGTTGGTATTATACCTATCGTCAGTTATCAGTTCCCAGGTGACATGAGTACAACTTAGTCCGCTGACTTGACACTATCACTTCGCCTCGAGTGTGTTCCCACTGTACTTTGATTACTACCCTACCACGGCTCAAAGGAGTCGTGCAAACAGGTAGTAGTTGGGTGCAGTCCCGAAGCACTTGGAGGCAGTGACGGTTAGACAGGATTTGTCTCTCCCGGTATTGGGGGTTGACATCGCGCTGTGTCTAGGAGATCCATTACACGAGTAGTCCTTGGCCAGGGCAATCGAGATATACTGGTAGGCTTCAAGTGTTATCTCTGGTTGTTTTGGGCTTCACTCCGACACGACGTGTACCGCTATTAGGGGACTGACGTTTACCGCCCCCCTAGGCCCGCCATGCGATGTATCAGACGAACAGACCGGGCTGTACGGAGATTGTCACATTCAGGCTCAGTAGGAGTTCAGATGGGTTTCACCTCGTCAGTCTTCTTGTCGGCATCTAACTAGGGACCGTTACGCACAGCTAGTGCCGCTTGCGGTCTGTGGTTAAACCCACTGCCGGCGTAGTGTCGAGTCTTTAGAGTCCCACACGGAAAGCTATTCGCCTTTAGGCAAAAGAGTAGAGGTCGCATGGTTTTGCGACAGGTCGCATGGTTTTGCGACAGGGTTCGGTCACATCTGTGCACTTGTGCACGTACAGTGTCCGGACAGTTAACACTAGCGGGATTTGGTTTAAGCCAGATCCTAGTGTACGTTTTGGGATTGGTTTTATCCAGTATGTATGCGTGTTCCTCGGAACGCGGATGCGGGTGTGTATGCACAGTTGACGGAGAGACAGAGGTAGAAGATTCTCATTAGGGTTGTTGACCGTTGACTATTGACTTTTTGCTCAACCCTAATGAGAATATGATATATGATTAACAATAATATTAATTAAGTATTGTGGTGACATGGTTTTTGAGGGGTTGACTTTGTTGACTTGTTGACTTTGTTGACCGGTTGACTAGGTTGGACTAGTTGACCATCATGATGACAATGGCTATCATTTCATGGAAAAGACTTGCTTGTTCTCTTGTGCAATATGAGTGCATGAAATGATATAGCCATTTTGACTTAAACCATTTACACAATACTTGATTACTATTTTTGTGATGATGGTTTTGGATTATGAGAGCTAAGAGAGAAAAGTCTTCTCTCATTCTATCATTCTCATTCTCTCTCTTGTTCTTGAGCTCTTATCTTTCTCCTCTTGCTCTCCCTCTCTTGATTCTATGGTTCACTTGTCTCATGAGTTGAGAACCAAGAACCATAGATAAAATCTCAAACACACTCTTCTCTACTCACTCTAGTTCACAAGGTTTAGCAAACCAAGTGAACTAGTTTCTTCAAAGACCGAAGAAGAAGCCAAAGGTAGAAGCTTTCAGGTGGATCGATCTTCGACACAAGGAGACGACGGGGTGAAGCCGATCCGGACTACCATCGAGGCTTGAAGACGAAGGAGTTCAAGAAAGAAAGGTATAACCCCCTAACCGAGTAGTTAACGACTCCTAGTTAGGTTGTTAGTTAGATGTTTAACAAAGATCCGGTTTTGAGTCCATGTTACCACCTCTAGAAAATTGTTTTTCACCAAATTCCGCATGCCCGAAAGTAGCGGGAGAGGTAGCATGGACTTTCAATATTTTTTCGAAATATGTTCCAACAACATCTTTTTAGGTTTCTTATCTTGCATTAATCAAAATTAATGCGGTTCCATCAATTAATCCTATCACACCAGAAAATAAAGAAAATACAGTGTACGTAAATGCCATCCGCATTCGCCACGGGGCCCCATCATCTACCGTTAGGTTACTTAACTAACGGCAGAGCGGGGGCTGGACTAGCACGGGTGAAAAACATATACAACATCTACAAGTATATATATAAATATATATAACATTCGTCCCAAGCATGATATAAGAAACATCACAGAATCTCAGCAAGCAACACAGAATGATGGATAATCTTGGAGCCTTGGGTTTCATTTGAGCAGCAAATAAAACCCGACTTTCCCGGTTGTGTGGATAGCCAGTGCAATGAAAACCTGGACCCCTACGAGCGCGGCAAGTTACCCGCCAATCCTAGAAGTGTGGCAACCCCAATCAACAAAGTGAATGGGCCACCCAGGACTTCACGGGATCCGGTAACATGAGTGTCCCTCCATGGGTCATCCTATACCCCGTACGAGTGCGGTGAATAGCCCGCCAATTCTAGAGTAAGGCCCCATCCGTCTCAATGCCATAAGATGCGAGCTTGTTGCCCTCTAGAACCCGGCTATTCGAGTGCTCCACCGTGGGGTAATTCTACTACAGAAAAAGAAAATATATGTACAAAGGTGACATTGACCTCAACCCGGTCGTGCCCCAATCAAATAATATACAATTCGGCAAAGATGGCAGTCCACATGTTGGATTCTCGCCCTCAATATGAATATACAAATGAATCTGAACTGTACTACTATCATTACAACATTGGCTATCCCACATGACAATCCAACCACAATATCAGCACAATCAGAGAACATCAACGTGAATGTCATCTTCGAAAACACGTCTAATAGAACATATAGCAGTCATACGGGTTATACCGCTCAATAATATTTACGGTCGCAGATAGTAATATATGCACTGAAACACACGTATTAAAAGTTTCGATCGACTAAACTTTTCCGTATAGGCCCCAAGTGCTAACCAGTACTCAAACAAATCTGGGCCAAAAATATACATCCCAAAAATCACAATTCCATACACTAGAGATACTGAAGAAATTTTGAGCACATTTACCCAACTCAGACCGCGGAACCGCCGCAAACAAGCATGTTTCGCGGCGCTTCCGCGGCGGAGTTAAGGGTTCATAGTCTCAAATTTCTTGTGTTTCATTAAAAAACCCTGCATATATTTTTAAGGTCACTGGAAATATTTTTTGAACACTTTTATAAAACAACAGAAAGTGTGAAAATGGAATTGCGGTTTCAAAAATTTCGGTCGATCGATATTTCAAACACGTCTAAACTAGCTAGTATGGGTTTATAGGGTGGCTCTGATACTATGTTGGGTTACACTAACGCCATGGCCATCATCCGTGGCCGTTTGCGGAACAAAAATTTTACTACGATTTAAAACTGGTGCTAGAATAACCCATATACCGGATCTACCATAAATCTAACTAGCAAACAAAGCAGTTCTATCTACTATGATAGAAGTTTATACCTAAAGGATCAAGTCCTTCGGTTCTTCACTCCTCTCCTTTAGCTCTTCGAAGAGTGTACGGATCGCGCTTGATCGTTGGCCTCATCGCGTCAAAGATGATCCATCCGAGAGTGTGTACTTTGAGCTCCTACCTCTAAACCGAGGTAACTAGGATACTTAGTATGCTAATCTAAGTATCCTAGATAATGTAAAGAAGGATTATGGATTTATTTGTCTCAAGAACCCTAGGTTTCTCAACTCATGAGACATTTAGGGTTTGAGGTAGAAGAAGAGAGCTTGGAGGAGATGAGAGTGTAGTCATAGCATGAATGAAGAATGGCTCACTTTGATAACTATGAAGCATAACAATAATTCCACAAAATATCTTGAAGCCGCCTTGCCTAAATAGTAATCCATGAGTCACCAAGTGAGTCACCAAGTAGCCATGCTTCATTTATTGTAACATAACACCTCATACCTCCACCTCATTAATCATTTAATCAAAATGATTATAAAACAAATGATGTGTTTTCTTCTAGAAGCATCCTTGGACAATTACAAGAATACACCCCACCATATATATATACCCGTATCCGTATTCCGAAAAATACGAGTACAAAGAGACAAAAATAATCCAAGAATATAATACTAGGATCTGGCTTAAACCAAAGCCTACTAGTATTATCCGCCCGAATCAAGATCCGTGTGTTAGTTATATGTATGCCCTAGAGGCTATAACTGTACATGCGATGTATATTGTAGTGGATGCTTGGACATATATAGGGAGGACTTTCTTGCTCGACATGATAGTATGCTATCTGGTTGCTCTTTATCTTAACTTGTACACTTATTGTCTCTCTATTACATGTTGATAAAGCCCTTAGGATGAGTACTTGACTACCAGGATTATGATGCAGATCATACTAGTGGGGACATAGGTAGTCGGTAATTACATACTTCAAATGTTCCTAGTCATGGGAGTATCGAAACAGGGCATCGATACTCCAGAGTAGACTAGCGTATACGCTTCTCGACCCATGTGATTGGCGATGGATGATCTCGTATCCATTGGTGTTTGACATCAGAGATGGTATACGGGTGCTCAGTGGAGACTGGGTACACTGGACGGAGTCGCCGAGAACTCCTAGATGGTATTGTACCTATCGTCGGATAGCAGTTCTCTGGTGACACTGGTACAGGTTAGTCTGTAGACCCGAAATCGTCATAGAGTCTTGTGTGATTCCCACTGTGCTTTGATTTCCACCATACCACGGTCAAGAGATCGTGCAAAAATATGGTTTTTGGGTACAGTCCCGAGTCACATGGAGGCAATGAGCGATAGGAGGGGTTTCGTCTCTCCCGGTATTGGGAGTTGATGTTGCGCTATGCTCGATTGGCCATAACAGGAAATCTGTCACGTCCCGAAAGTACGGAATATGACCGGCACTTAAACTACGAACGTCTCGAGGCGTACGTAATCTAAGTAAACCGAAAATCCAGAAATCCAAACCAAGAAAAGATGTAGAGTGCAGCAAAAACCAACTTAAAGCAACTAGTTTTATTAGCATAAGCCGAATTATGCGGTTTTCTAAAAACATCAAAAATTTCCTGAAAATTTCGGCAGAGTCTCCTTTGTAAATACTGGCCCCCAAACGGGATACAACATGAATAGTATACGAAATCAATAAAAAGGCATCCCCAAGCGAGAGCTAGCTCTTCGTCAATCGACGGTCACAACCACACAAGCAATATAATATACAACGCCAACGACGAGGATCAAAATTCAAAAGGAAACTCAAAACCAGAAGAAAACCACAGAAATATAACGCGCGACTCTAAAGTCGAAGGAATAACATCACCGGTCTCTATCTCAAATAAATACATGTTTGGTTGATGGAGCTTCTAGATACAACAGAATAATAATATACAAGATATATAATGGGGGTACGATACAAGTAAACCCACCTACTAGCAAATCACCCGAAGGAAACTATGCCCGCAAGCCGTAATGAAACCTGTACGGCAAACCTGTAAGAAATTGAGGCACAACGGGGGTGAGTTGCCAACTCGTGAATAGAAAAACATCTACGGAAAGAAATCGCATAAATAACGCAACCTAGGTCAAAGATCATAATATATCCTCTATTATATATATAACATGCAACCTATAACAAGATTAGGGTAAATATCTAACCCGAGTGTAATCTCATGTGCCCGTGTCAGTGCCTCAGGTAGCAATATATCATATGAATGAGGTATGAATGCATGGAAACAGAATACATGTAAATGAAGAACTGTTTTCATAATTTATTGAGATTTCCTTTGTATTTTTTTTAAAATGAGGTATCATAATGAAATCAGCATAAAACGGTGCCTAGCATCGGCACAAAACGTAATCCCAATATCTCGATATCTCTGTATCACAGTCTCTGTACCTCAATATCTCGAAATCTCAATGTCTCAATCACAATATCTAGGGCGCCGTCAGTCCAGACCGGCCCCTACCATCCATCTCAAGACCACGACGGTATCCTCCGGATATCCGACGCGTCGGGTAAAATCACCGGTAGGTACTGCTCCCCTGCCAGGCTCACATCGTCATCATCACGCGCTTCTTGCCCCGGGGTACCTTACCGGGTCCACCATGTACCCGAAACGGTTCATCCGTCTCCTCGAATCGGGTCTCGAAATCCATCAGCAAACTCATGGTGGACGACTCATACATCATGGGAAAAACTGCACTTTTTATTTAAAAAGAGAGAAATTAGTTTATATAAGTTTTGCGGTTTTCCCCCCAAATCCAGAAAATTTCATGGAAATCCGAATCCAAATCATCAATACCATGTAAAACCATGAATATAGGCATAACATTGAATAACAGTATGCATGAAGTGACAAGTAATAACTACAATGTTAAGCTGGCATATAAGGCAGGTACACTAATATCATGTCAAATTACTAACTAACAAGCTAAGTCAAGCAATGATATTTTCTAAGGTGTACGTGACATGGAAATTACCGATGAAGATGTGCGTGAGCCTGCAAGTAAGTGTACGTGGTACATACGCATCATCGGTAATGGTGCTGGTTTCCTAACAATATGATATCATCATTGCAATAAGAAATTATAACATAAGTATGCGATGCGAAGCGAACCACAATAAAAAGCGGGAGCTGAATACTAGACGCAACTGTAACTAACCTGCATTAATCTAATATAAGTCCTACAAATGGTGCCTTTTGAAATAACATGAATCATGGGGTTTAGAAAATAGGGGCTACGGTATTTTTATGAAAAGACATGTCTTTTGAAATATCCGTAGGATCCCTTGGGCTGTCTTTTAAAATACCCACGATTCGTTAGTTTTTGAAATAGGTAAGAATCGAATCTAATCTAACAACTAAACTAAACTAAAAGGCTAATCCAACAAGCTGGACTACAGGTAAGGAAACCGCCTAACATCTTAGTCGATCCATATACATACCTGTATATATATTAGTCGGTGATCCCGCCTCAATAATATCATATCCGATACCATATCTATAAGCAGGCATCCCAAGTCAAGAGTGTGGATCAATCATCAAAATATAGCTCGTACGTAAATCCGTCGTACGGCATCCCCAAATCTGGGTACGGGTTAAAATCACATTCATCATACTATTCACCCGGTATCCTCTCTATCAAATATCATGATCGGGGTACTGATCTACGTCTAGTACAATACTGATACCGCCTAAGTATGCATGCACGTGTGTGAAACACTACGTCAAGGACCCGCTACAACGTCATGTCGTATCTCAAATACGAACCTTGCCATATCACCGATCTCACGGCCTCAATCAAATCTCATCGACTCATCTCAAATCCCAAATACTGTCCTCATCATCCATGCATGTGTATATGAATGTATATATGCATAGTCCCATACCCACGCGTATATACATATATACACATCCACATCTACGCACAAGAAAGTAATGTATGCAAGTCTGTGTCCGTGTATGTGGGTATAACAACTACTCTAGGGTTTCGCAACTAACCCAAAGGTAATCTATGAACACATAATCATATCATGAATAAACATTCTCGTATCATAAAACACCTATATAAACATATATATATGAACTATACTACGGACTGCGGGGGTGGTATACGCCATCCACCCGACTTCTCCCCGTAGATATAAATCTACTCACCTGATCCTCGCTCGCCGGTACCGACGTCGCCACGCGCTTGCTTCTCGTCTCGAAGTCCACCTGGGGTACCTACATATCATAACGAACCGTATCGCATAAAAACCCAATTCGAAATCGAAACGGCATAAGAAAACCAAATCGGCACGCGTATCACGCACATGTCAAAACCTATCGCCTACGCATGCCGGAATAGCCAAACCAACCCTCGATGTCGATGTACAAACGCCAAACCATCGAGAAAAATTCAAACGCACCATTCGTGGTTTCACATTACACTAAACATATACATGAAATAGGGTGAAATCATCAAAACCAATAAATTGATTGAATCGATTTATTACAAGAAACCTAGTAAGCATCAATTAGCCGTTTTAAAACGAAACTTGATGTTTTAACAATATAATGGTCATAATACTTATTAAACATCTTAAATAAGTCATACAAACCACTTCCATATTTTAAATCTCACTGATTATCATTAACTCAAAATTCAAGTTTGCAACAAATATCAATTTTAACCATTTTATAGTAATAATACACTATTTAACAACTAAACTAGGTTTGCATAAATTAAGATGTTAAACTAGACATCGCAACCTTAATGATGTAATAAAAACCTTAATTGAAATCACGACCCTTACTAGATTTTTATTTTATCTAATGCAATAACTAAAAACCTAGTAAACAAAATAGCTCAAATTGGACGATTAAAAAGCGGCAATTTGTAATATAGCAACTAGCTTAGATTTGTACATGTCATAACATGTTAATCTACCCATCACAACAATAATCCTATGATAGAAACCCTAATTTACATTCAAACTCTTTCTTAAATTTTCAATCTTGAAATTGGAATCAATTAATTAGCTAATTAAACTCTACCCATCACTTCCATTTACACTAATTTCACCAAAAAAAGCCTTTTTTTTCAATAATTTCTAAACCGCTTTGGCAAACGATTTCGTTTCAAAAACCACATGATAAAATTTTGTTTAATGTTTTATGATGCACAAATTTTTTTTCAACTCATTCCAATTTGTAATTTTCCCTAATTAAATATATTAGTGACGGCTTAAAATAATAATAAAATAATTCTTTTTTTCAGAAAATTTGAAATTTCACCAGTGGCTCAATAAACACCAAATACTAGCAATTACATAGCTAGAATATGTATATTTAATTTTTATAATAAGATATTTGTATTTTGACTTTTTACAGAAAACCCCCTTATTTTACCGATTTTCCGAAATTTCACCGAAACGATTTTCAAAACGTTACAAAATCCCTGGCCAGGGTTGCTGAGATTTATTGGTAAGTGTTATCAGTAGTTTCTCGAACCGTTATGGACCTTGCATCTGCATGACTTATCAGGCTATTGGGGTCTGACGTTATACCACCCCTAGGTTATGATATGCGACATATCAGACGAAGAGACCGGACTGTACGGTAGTGTTACTGATTGGATTCGCAGGAGTATGGGCAGGCTTGCTTGTTGATCTTCTGATCGCTCAATACCTGGGTGGCTATTACGTTTAGCAGACAGCTTGCGGCTTATGGTTGTTTAATATGATCATCACCTACTACCGACGTATTGACGATTCTTTAGAGTCTTACACAGAGGTTTCCCGGTTCATACGAAACGGAATAGGAGCACATATGTGATATGTGCGGGACCGAGATTAATGCGCGTATATGATACCGCATTCTATTCTCGTGACTTGTGATATTGGTTGGTTATATGTGATATAGCCGGGTTATCGGATCAAGTGTTGATTCTATAAGTTGCTGCATTTGATATTAGTCGGTTATACAGGATATAGCCGGATTATTAAATCATGTGTTGGTTTATAATCTAATGTATAATTATATATTTGATATAATAATGTGCGTTAACTAATATTAGCTCACTTATGATTTCTTTTCTCACTTGATTGTGCACATAGTATATATGTGATATATATTAGTGTACATAGTTTTGTGTCATGAATGATGATACATGTTTCATGGGTGTATGAGACTTACACTATAGTTAGGATAATCTTAGGGTATTTATTTATCAAAGTAATTCTAAAATGGTGGAATTTGTCATGGTAGAAGCTTTGAGAAAGCTTGAGGATTACCATTGACAAAGTCCACTCCTTTTGTTTTGCTAAAGATATTTATTGACCTAACCATTATCCTTACCATGGTAAACTCTCTACATGAGTTAGTGTATATCACTAACTCACCCATGGTTGTTATTCTTACCCCATGAGTTCATTCTCTCTTCATCACTTCATCTTCTTCTTCATGAGAAAAAGCTTGCTAGCTTTTTCCAAAGTGAGAAAATATTGTGAGAAAAATAAAACTAAAGTGAGCCCATTTCCTACTTCATCATCCTCTACTATTAGCCATTTAGTTTAGGGTGTTTGCTTCACTAAACCCTAATTTAGTGAAGAGGTAGCATGAGCTTGAGTCTTCTCGACGTAGATCATCTTCGACTTCGAAGACTTCGAGCAAGTTTGCATCTTTCACCTTATGGAGCCTCTCAGGAGTTTGGGAGATCATTACTCGCAGTGAAGGGACATCTACACAGAGCATTTGAAGTGAAGAACCGGTCTACAAAGGTTGTATTCCGCATTCACTTAGATGTTAAGTTGTTAACATATCATTTCGTCTAAATTTCTAGTTAAGATTCTAGGGTTAGGGTTCTTTAGAAGGGAAAAAATTTAAAAACGACATGGACGATGCCTCCCGAAATCTTGCTGCCGCGCTAGGTAACCCTACAGAGGTATCAGAGGCATGATAAAAAATTAAACGATATTTGTTAGAGTTACGAAACCGAAACAACTCCGAAACACCCGATATGAAATCTAGTTTCTGTTGAATTTTTAGAGGTGTCAAAATTTTTTTAAACAGCTGTAGAATGTTGTATGTAATATAACATGAACACTATGAAAATTGGGAGCAATTTGGTGCAATTTTGGCTGGCCACAACCCCCTAAAACTGAGCTCACCGGGTCAATTATGGATTTTAGACTTCAAATTTTCATGGTGTTCCAGTCTATGGGTTTTGGTGTTTCAGGTGTTATTTGTTTTTGCTAAATTTGAATATGATGTTAACTTTCTGCAAAGGCAACTCGGAGTATTTCGTAATCGTAATTCTAACATGTATTCGGGTTATTTAGACGATATTAAAAAGTTTGAACGGATATCAATAACCCAATTTTTTCCCGCTGGAAATTTTCAAGAGTTGGATTTTTTCCGATTTTAAAATCTTCAGAAAATCATGCAAGCGATTCTGTAGACCTTCTAGAAAAACGATATCCAAACTCGACTTTTTGGATCGCGGAACCACGGTCATACCCTAGGGTGTGCCGCGGTTCCATGGAGACATGAGTGAGACATGGGTCGGCCCTTCTACGGATGGCTCATAAGAGCTGTGGCAGTTTCTGGGTACTTTTTGAACTCCGCTCAAGTGTTGAGCTTTTCGGGAAATTTTGGGTGTTTGCTTATTCGATGGATCGGGTTAAACTTCGTCAAGTGATTGTGATACAATATTTGGAATCCACATAATTAGTTATGAGATAACTAATTTGAATTTTATAAATCTAGCAGTTTAGTCTCATTTGATCGGTTGCCATGGAATTCTGATGTAGATCAAAAGTCCATCGCAATTACGTAGTGTACGCGGATACTCGCCGGGTAACATTACTAGATAGCCACGTCCCATTGCCCCGACCAAGTGACTGTAGAGAACCCCGTCGCAAAAAGCATCCGTTCGGGTGCTCGCGGTCGCGGTGTTCCGCCTTAGTGCACTTCGTCGACGACATCGAGGGGGCGGACGTCTACTAAAGTTTCCGACGAGCATTCGATCAGGTTATCGGGAATCTTGTTGAATTACCCGACAGGTTATTGAAAAGTGTTTTCAATATCGAGACTAAAATGCTGGGTTAATAATTGTTAAGCATGTGATGTCTAAGGAATTCATTTGGTTAGGCATGAAATCCAAAGTATGTGATGCATTAGGTTTATGATGTCTAAGGTGGTTGCGGATTCCAATTGTTGTAGTTTTTCACTTTCTTTTCTACGACCGTAAGTGTAATATGTGGTGTATTGCCGGTTTCGTTGCTATATGTTGTTGAAGATAGTGCCCTTAGAGTCAATTATTGGATCACAGGCACGTGATTGCAATGATTGAGGGAGGACCTATCCCAGTAGGACAGTCTTACTCAAGATGATAGTATGCTATCTAGTTTATCTTTATCATCATGTACTGCTTTAGGTGACCTGACAGGTCGCTATTACACGTTGATAGAGCCCCTAGGATTCTTCCTTGACTGCCAGCAGTATGAGGGCGATCATATACATGGGAGCTGGTAGTCTATAAGCACATCCTTAAAAGGTCCCTAGTCGTGGGAGTTTCGAGACAGGGCATCGATACTCCAGAGTAGACTAGTGTATACAGTCGAGACCCCGATGAGGGGCGGTGGCCGGTCTCACAAGCCACTGGTGTCAGTTGGATCACCTAAGATGTATACATGAGCTCATTGGGTTATGAGTACACCGGACAGGACTCGCCAGGAACATGCTAGTTGGTCTTATACCTGACGTCAGATAGCAGTTCCCTGGTGACATGTGTACAGGTTAGTTCATCGACCTGAGGATCGTCATTTGTCTCATGTGAGATCCCACTGTACTTTGATTACTACCCTACCACGCACAAAGGAGACGTGCAAACAGGTTTTAGTTGGGTACAGTCCCGAGCCACATGGAGGCAGTGAGCGGATCTGCAGGGGTTCGTCTCTCCCGGTATTGGAGGTGAGGTCGTGCTGTGTCTAGGAGAGCCATTACACGAAGTCCTTGGCCAAGGCTGGAGATTTACTGGTAGGTATTCCAGTAGTATCTTAGGGTGTTCTGGGCTGATATCCGACACGACTTGTACCACTTTTGGGGGTCTGACTTTCACCAACCCCCTAGGCCCGCCAAGCGATGCTCATAGACGAATGGACCGGACTGTACGGATATTGTCACTGACAGGCTCAGTAGGGTGTCAGGATGAGTTCGCTCATCGACGTCTCTTTTGGTCAATACCTGGTAGCCCGTTACGTATAGGCTAATACCTCTGACGTGCTAGTGGTTAAATCCACAACCAAGGTGTTGACAAGTCTTTAGAATCCCCCATAGACAGTTGCTCAAGTTTCGGCCGAAACACTGTAGAGGCCGTATGGAGATATGGCAGGGTTCGATCAGATACATGCGGCATTGCACAGATCAGGATCGGACGGTTAATACTAGCGGGCTTTGGTTTAAGCCGGATCCTAGTATTATACAGTGTAGATTTGTCTCATTGCATTTGTATTTCGGTCGGAATACAAGTGCGGGTATGTATATACAGTAGCGGGGTTTTCCTGTAATTTATTACGGGATCAGTTTTTTGGAGTTGCCAGTTTGTTTTTCGTTTCAGCCATATTTCTTTGTATCTTTCATTGGCTGAAGATTGGTGGAGGATGGCTTATTTTCAATTGTGCAAATAAGCATTTGTGGAGGGTGTTATTTGCATCTTGTTGTTTCATGATGATTCTACCACCCTTGACTTTCCTTTGTTCATGATGGTTCATGATAGCTTGACTTTGTGATGAGATGATGAGGTTGGTGGAGTGTTGGTTTTGTCTTGTGATCATTTCTTTACATCATCACTTTTTCTCTCTCTTGGATTATGAGAGACTCTCATTCTTTTGATACTTACTCACTCCCTCTCTCATATACTCTCTTCTCTTCACCAAGCCATGGCCGGCCAAATGAAGGGGCTGTCCAATATTGTGGTGGGATTTTTGGTTGATCTCTAGGCTTTGTAAAATCCCACAAGTTCCATCTCCATAAGCTCATATCATTCCTCCACCAAATGGCAACCTCCACAACCCCAAAGAGCACTACACTATTCTACAACAAATCTTGGGCACGTCGGCTTGCCAACTTCGTGCCCGAGTTGCCTTGGTCCAGAGGTGGGAGACCGTAAAAGAAGCCGGCGATGTGGTGCCCTTCCGGCGACGTGGTGGAGACCGGAGATTCCGCGGGGAGATTGGGACGACGACGAGAAGACCGGAGGACACGGATCACTCGGTATATCTCTCTACCCGTTCTTTAGTTAGCTAGGACTAGTTTAATGGCCCAATCCGGGTTTAAAGTGCGCGGTGGTGCCGGTTCAAAAAGTTAAAGTAAATCATCGCTTCCGCATTCCGGCGTCGAATTGACGGCCGGGGCGCCGCCGTGCACTTACAGTGATATCAGAGCCTCGCCATTAACCTAGTCTAGCTTTGTCTAGTGTGTTTACATTTCCGATCGAAGAAAATTCCAAAAACCGCGTTTTCATGTGCATCAGTTTCTGTTGAAATTTTTTTAGCTCCAAAAATTTTTCAGGTTGTTGCAGATTGATGTGCAGGGAATTCTATGAATTCTGTGAAATTTTGGTCTCATGAACACACTACATCACCGCAGAACAGCGGCCAAACCCATGATTGGGCCGCGGTTCCGCCGCGACTTGAAGTGTTCATGGCCCCAAAATTTTACAGAGAGCTCCTGAGTGTAAAATAGGGTTTTTGGAATGTTATTTTTTTGGCCCAGATTTCTTTGAGTGCTACAGTAGTGCTTGAGGCCCACTTGGTAAAATTTGATCGATCGAAAATTTTAAACACATTAGTTCATAGTATTTACATTATATCTGCGACCGTGAATGTCATTTGATCGGTAAATCCTTTCTAACTGCTATAGCCCGGTTAGACGGATTTGCGAACGTGGCATTCACATTGATGTTTTGTGATTGTGCTGTGATGTTGCGGATTGGTCGTGGGGAATAGCCTGGATGCAATGCTAGTACAGTTTTGGTTGTATTATGTACATTTGATATTGCAGGGCGAGCGTCCGACATGTGGACTGCCGTCACTGCCTGTTTGTATATTATTCTTTTGGGGCACGACCAGGTTGCGGTCGATGTACCCGTTGTATGTATATTTTACTTTCTGTACTAGGATTACCCCAAGGTGGGGTGCACGGATAGCCAGGTTCTAGAGGGCAACGGGCCCGCATCTCATGGCATTGAGACGGAGGGGGCTTCACTCTAGAATTGGCGGGCTATTCGCCGCACTCATAGAGGGTACAGGTTGACCCAGGAGGGGTGCCTAAGTTACCGGATTCCGTGAAGTGCTGGGTGGTCCATTCAAGTTGCTGAAGGGGGCTGCCTCGCTTCAGGTTTTGGCGGGTAACTTTCCGCGCCCGTAGGGGTCTAGGATTTCATTGCACAGGCTATCCACACGACCAGGGGAACGTCGGGTTTTAGTAGCGGCTCTGTGAAACCCGGGGATCCCAGATATCTGTATTGTTCTGTGATGCTGTACATTTCTTTGATGTTACATTTTATCACGCCTTGAGCGAAATATTATATATTGATATATATACTAGTAGATGTTGTATATGTTTTGCATCCGCGCTAGTCCAGTCCCCGCTCTGTCGTTAGTTAACTAACCTAACGGGTAATGACGGGACCCAGTGGCGAATGCGGATGGAATATACGTTCGTCATTATTTTCGTTCTTTATTGGTGTGATCAATTGATGGGACTGCGTTGATTCGGATCAATGCAAGTTAAAAACAAACCTATTCTGATGTTGTTGGAACACTTTTCAAAAAGCTTTTATTGCAAGGACGTTCACTTTTGTTTTGCATCGTGGTATTCAATTGGAATATCCTGCTCCTCAGTCGACGAGGCAAGGGCCGAGATCCCTTCACCGAGAGTGAGCCCTTGGACAGAAGTTTGCGTCAGGGCAATAACTTCACTATAGCCGATTACTTTTACTTTGTATCATGGTATTCAGTTGGAATATCCTGCACCCCATCCAACGGGGAAAGAGCCGAGATCCCTTCACCGGGAGTGACCTCTTTAGCAAAGGTTTTCGTTACTATATTTTTCTAAAAAGCTATCTGTTCCTTCAACGATATCAAGTTCATTACGTTAAAGGTTTTCGCCGGAAACCATTCGTAGCCCTCCGTCATTTCATATGGATAGTCAATAGTATTCAAGCTGTGTTTGTTGGCCATAGTCAAGGCACAGTGTTTGGTAGCTATTGGTTGTTCATATGCTGCATAGATAGATGTGTTGGTTTCGGACAGTCGTATAGCCTTGTTGGCGCTAGTCAAGGGTTGTACGGGTGGGTTCAAATCAACCTGGACAATGACGGGTAGAACTTGACATGTGACTTATGATTTGTTGGCCGTAGTCAAGGTCATAAGAGCATGGGGCAAAAATCACATCGGGAGTTTCTAAAGAAACTGAATCTTGCCAGATATGCGCATACCTTCTGGTGTGTGATAACGTGAGCGGATTCCGTCACGTTATCATGCGATGATAGTTGGATCCCGATTCCCACTGATGAGTTGGTTTACTCCTCGGGTGATCCCGACTAATTCTTCTTTCAGGTTTGGAGGAGAATTTGACGGCACAGTGGGAGGTTTCCAGATTAGATAAATTGGTAACCATTCTGATCTAGGTTAGAGTGCACGCTGAGTGTTTCTTTTCTCTCTCTCTTTGGCAGTGACCATGACCCGACCCTAAGACTATGACTCAGTGACCAAAATTAACCGAACCTTCTTTAACACTGGCTTTTGGATTGTCAGAGTTGCAAGCCTCATTGCCACTCCTACTTTTACCCTTTTCTCCAGGACACCCCGTACTACTACGAACATCCACTTCCATTGGACAAAACCATCGTATGGTTATATACGAACTCGAAGGAATTTATTCGAGGATGGTTTCCGGTTCTGGAGAAAACGAATATGACTATTCAGTTGTCTTTTCCTTTTACCTTCTCTCAGGTTGAGAGTGCTCCTTGGTTTAGGAGACAGTACACCTATTACGCAAATTGGATAGTCTTCTTCCAAACCATAGGCAGGTGCCGACCGGTAGGGAATGAAGAAAACCAATTAGCCTAACGATGGTGTACAGAAGGTATTATGTAAAGACATATCAGGGATTAGAAGGAGGGCAAAGTAAATTACGACTGCTATTCACGACCAAACCAGGTATTACATTACCACTCCCACTTCACCTTTGTATTTCTCCAGGACACTCCGTATCACTACGAAGATCCACAGTTTATTGGATATTCCATCGTATGGTTATATACGAACTCGAAAGGAACTTGTTCCAGTTCGGGGATGGATTCTGGTTCAGGAGAAATAGGAATAAGGTTTATTCGGTTGTCTTTTATCTTCACCTTCTCTCGCATTACGAGTGCTCCTAGGATTAGGACAGTACACCCATTATGCTTATTGGATAGTCTTCTTCCAAACCATAGGCTGGTGCCGAAAGGTAGGGAAGGAAGAAAACCACTTGGCCTAAAGGGGTGTACAGAAGGTAATGACTAAAGACATATAAAGGGATTTGGAAAGGTGGCAAAGAAATATACGGTTACAGTTGTGAACCTGATAATGGAAGAGGCATTACTAGGAATACCAGAATACCCCATCGAAACATTTCAATGTTTCAGTTTCACTGTGTACTGTTAAAGGAAAACTGATTTCCCAATAGACACTTGCTCCAGGGTATGTATTTACCAAGTTTGATTCTCACATCTGTATGGTTTTACAGATGATGAGTGGGAGTAAGTTATTGGTAATTAGGTGATCATCCTCATTATATCGGAATTCTTTGTAATCGGTGATATTTGAGGAACTCACCTGGGCGGTTTGCCGGACGGCAAATTTTGGTTTTGAATATCCATTGTTATGCACCAATTTCAAATTGATATATCTGTACGTCTATTGTCATAGAGTGAGATATACCTTTTTGAAATTATGTCTATGACATTTACCTATATCAGTGGATGGTTAGGTAAGGAGAATTAAACAGCGGTGTAATTCTTCATAACCATAGTACAGTTTTTAACCTGCGACACACAGGGAGCGAGTTATTAGACCAAGGGACTTATACAGAGTATTGTATGTTGTCCAGTGTCCATTAGGACAGAGGGGGTTGGTCCCCGTACTATATTCAGGTTTACTTATGACTTCTCTAGTTTTTAAACAAGTGTTTCGTAAAAACACAGGGTCCGAATTTTGAGAAGTTATAGGTATATGAATAAAGTAGAGAACCAGGTATTGCAAGTATCGGGATTCTTCAAAGTGATCGAAGATGTAGATACTTGTATATGGTATTCAGTTGATAATAATGATTAAGAGAACTTGCTTCTCTTTCAGGTTGCTCATAATTGGAAGCGTTCCTAAGTTGAGTAACGCTGATCGGCCTCCTTCCATTTAGTTGGCATGCGCTGGAGACAGCTGCATGATTTGAATCTGGTTCAACTAAATCAGTGCCTCTGGTCCTATATTGGATATAGAACAGTTCGTATCTTAACGATGTTAAGGTACGGGGAGTTGTCCGGCTTATGCTTAAAACCAGACTCTGGATAACTCAAGGCACGTTTCTGTAATGGCTGTTTGTGGGTTGACCCAGGCTATGACGAGGGTTGACTTTCTACCATCTGGAAGATCAATAGTAATATTGTTCTAGACTCGCCACAGTTTTAATAAAAATGGATTTTTTCAGAAAACAGTAGTGGGAGTATGGTAGAACTGGAAGTGTTTCCAGAACCACAAACGATTATGAAGATTTGATAGGAACCTAAAGATTCAATCTAGTTTGACATTCCATTGGCCACTCCGCAGATACGGTGGGTAACCTCAGGCACCCGAGAGGTACTCCGGTAACCTCAAGGACGGTGGCAGGGAGGTTCTTGTTTACCCAGACTTGCCATTGCTGTTGTTCCAGACTGTGAGACCCGGCGGGAGGATGAGTATAGCGTCATTCTAAACTAGCTTTAGATGTGAACGTGTATATGACTCTGCCAGAGGGTTGTCATAGTCAGTGGGAGCAGCGGAAGCATTGGTGGACATGTGGCTTATGTCTATTTATAGACTAAAGCAGATGTAGTGGAGATAGATCATCTATTTCTGATGTGACAGTCATAGGATTGACTTCATCAGAATAGAAGATGGATCTGTTAAGAAGGTAGTAGGGTGTGATGTCCTGGTATATTGGATGACATACACAGAGTAGGAAAAGAAATTCCTATACTACAATCGGTTAAACTTTGGTTGTCATACAGTGGTATCTCCACAAAGGGACTTGGATATTATATCAGACATTCTGGTTACTGGATCTATGGTTTTAGATCTAGATTTGGGTAGTTTCCCAATCAGGGTACTTAGACGGAATTCTAGAGGTGCTTTAGAATGGACGACTCCTGGCATGGTGGTGTACCTGTAGGTGATGGAGTCACCCTCTCTAAAGGTGTCTTACAGACTAAAGGGGAGAGGGATGTGCATGATTGGCAGATCACTTGCTTAGGCAATTGTGTCAATCATGAGATGTCAAGTACCACACCAGATGTTGTTTTTACACTAGATGCAATAAGTTGACATTGATCCAATCCTGGAGAAACAGTCGGAAGCAGTTTTAGAACATAAGTGGATGTTCTAGGGATATGATAACGACAGCCTCATTCGGGGGACAGATATCATTCCAGGCTTCCAAGGTGACCTGGACGACAGGGAGGTTGTCAGAGTTATAGTTTTCCTTCTGAAGAGGGGCAGTATTTTAGACAGGTGGTCCAAGAGGATACTGAGGGAAGGATCGCGCAGGATACTGATTAAGTTCAGTTGACGATACAGTCTAAGAAGTTTAGATTTGGAGTTCATTTATGAGCTAGGTCCCATCAGACATCCAGACACATTCTAAGACAGGTATTGCTCATTTCGGGAGATGGCTTTCTCCGCGAACTTGAGATATAGAGAGACATAGAAAGAAACATCAAAGCGGATCCACTCACTGAGGGTATTCCTCGAACGCAATAGTTTCGCAAACGATCTTTGTGAGACTGACTAGTAGAGGAGTTGGGTGTTCGGTATCACACGGGCTGTGAGTATGCGACATCGCAATAATTAGCCTTGAGTGCAAGTGGGAGATTGTTAGAGATAGTGCCCTCAGAGTCAATTATTGGATCACAGGCACGTGATTGCAATGATTGAGGGAGAACCTATCCCAGTAGGACAGTCTTACTCAAGATGATAGTATGCTATCTGGTTTATCTTTATCATCATGTAATGCTTTAGGTGACCTGACAGGTCGCTATTACACATTGATAGAGCCCCTAGGATTCTTCCTTGACTGCTAGCAGTATGAGGGCGATCATATACGTGGGAGCTGGTAGTCTATAAGCACATCCTTAAAAGGTCCCTAGTCGTGGGAGTTTCGAGACAGGGCATCGATACTCCAGAGTAGACTAGTGTATACAGTCGAGACCCCAATGAGGGGCGGTGGCCGGTCTCACAAGCCACTGGTGTCAGTTGGATCACCTAAGATGTATACATGAGCACATTGGGTTATGAGTACACCGGACAGGACTCGCCGGGAACATGCTAGTTGGTCTTATACCTGACATCAGATAGCAGTTCCCTGGTGACATGTGTACAGGTTAGTTCATCGACCTGAGGATCGTCATTTGTCTCGTGTGAGTTCCCACTGTACTTTGATTACTACTCTACCACGCTCAAAGGAGATGTGCAAACAGGTTTTAGTTGGGTACAGTCCCGAGCCACATGGAGGCAGTGAGTGGATCTGCAGGGGTTCGTCTCTCCCGGAATTGGGGGTGAGGTCGCGCTGTGTCTAGGAAAGCCATTACACGAAGTCCTTGGCCAAGGCAGGAGATTTACTGGTAGGTATTCCAGTAGTATCTCAGGGTGTTCTGGACTGATCTCCGACACGACTTGTACCGCTTTTGGGGGTCTGACTTTTACCAACACCCTAGGCCCGCCATGCGATGCTCATAGACGAACGGACCGGACTGTACGGATATTGTCACTAACAGGCTCAGTAGGGTGTCAGGATGAGTTCGCTCATCGACGTCTCTTTTGGTCAATACCTGGTAGCCCGTTATGTATAGGCTAATACCTCTGACGTGCTAATGGTTAAATCCATAACCAAGGTGTTGACGAGTCTTTACAGTCCCCCACAGACAGTTGCTCAAGTTTCGGGCGAAACGCTGTAGAGGCCGTATGGAGATATGGCAGGGTTCGATCAGATACATGCGGCATTGCACAGATCAGGATTGGATGGTTAATAATAGCGGGTTTTAGTTTAAGCCGGATCCTAGTATTATACAGTGTAGATTTGTCTCATTGCATTTATATTTCGGTCGGAATACAAGTGCGGGTATGTATATACAGTAGCGGGGTTTTCCTGTAATTTATTACGGGATCATTTTTTTGGAGTTGCCAATTTGTTTTCCGTTTCAGCCATATTTCTTTGTATCTTTCATTGGCTGAAGATTGGTGGAGGATGGCTTATTTGCAATTATGCAAATAAGCATTTGTGGAGGGTGTTATTTGCATCTTGTTGTTTCATGATGATTCCACCACCCTTGACTTTCCTTTGTTCATGATGGTTCATGATAGCTTGACTTTGTGATGAGATGATGAGGTTGGTGGAGTGTTGGTTTTTTCTTGTGATCATTTCTTTACATTATCACCTTTTCTCTCTCTTGGATTATGAGAGACTCTCATTCTTTTGGTACTTACTCACTCCCTCTCTCATATACTCTCTTCTCTTCACCAAGCCATGGTCGACCAAATGAGGGGCTGTCCAATATTGTTGTGGGATTTTTGGTTGATCTCTAGGCTTTGTAAAATCCCACAAGTTTCATCTCCATAAGCTCATATCATTCCTCCACCGAATGGCAACCTCAACAACCCCAAAGAGCACTACACTATTCTACAACAAATCTTGGGCATGTCGGCTCGCCAACTTCGTGCCCGAGTTGCCTCGGTCCAGAGGTGGGAGCTCGTAAAAGAAGCCGGCGATGTGGTGCCCTTCCGGCGACGTGGTGGAGACCGGAGATTCCGCGGGGAGATCGGGACGACGACGAGAAGACCGGAGGACACGGATCACTCGGTATATCTCTCTACCCGTTCTTTAGTTAGCTTGGACTAGCTTAATGGCCCGATCCGGGTTTATAGTGCGCGGTGGTGCCGGTTCAAAAAGTTAAAGTAAATCATCGCTTCCGCATTCCGGCGTCGGATTGACGGCCGGGCCGCCGCCGTGCAGTTACATATGTCAACGACAATTGGGATACGCATATTTACTTACGTTGATGATATGTGATGTTATGTGTTGCTGTGATATGTTATATTTTGGATTGTCGTGTTTTGAATAGCCGGGTTTTTTTTTATGTGAGATAATAGTTTTTCATTTTCATGCATGTAAAAGCTTGTATGTAATATTCTTTTATTGGGGCACTTCCGGGTTGAGAATGATGTCACTATTGATGTATATTATTTACTTTTCTGCATTAGAATAGACCCAAGGCAGGGAGCACAAGTAACCGTGTTCTAGGGTCCAGTAGGAGACCATCTCGAGGAGTCGAGACCGGGTCTCTTAACTCTAGAATTGGGATGGTTGCTTGCCGCTCTCGTAGGGGTCTAGGGATGTGGGTTTGGCTATTCATCGTGACTGTAGAATTCGTGTTTTATACAGGCTTAATTTAAAACACGGAATTCCTAGTATATCCAATATTTCATATATGTTCTTCTGCTGCTAATATTTTGTGATGTGATCATTTGATATGTTCTGAGACGAATGCCTATATTATATATATCATATATAATAACTATTGCTACTTTCGTTTCTTTTGTGATTCTTAGGAAGCATAATTTATGGGACTTCATTAATGAGATTAATGAAATAAAAGAAACCTAAAAGATGTTGTAGAAACTTGTTTAAAACTGGTAGCTCTTGTTTTTGCTTTGCATAGCGGTATTCCTTGTAAAATATCCTACACCATATTCGATAAGGAAAGAGCCGAGATCCCTTCACCGGGAGTGACCTCTTTAGCGAAACTAGCAGATGCTACAACCCACTCGGTTTGTCTTTTGATTGCTTCTATAGTTTTTGCTTTGCATAGTAGTATTTGTGAAATATCCTGCACCTTATTCGATAAGGAAAGAGCCAAGATCCCTTCACCGAGAGTGACCTCTTTAGCAAAACTAGTAAAGACCACAAAAACACTCCTTTTAAAATTCACTCGATTCTACAACGATATCAATTTCATTACGCAAAAGGTTTTCATAAAAACCTCTCGTAGTCCTCCGTCATTTCAGATAAGTAATATTTAGTATTCGTGCTGTGTTTGTTGGCATCTGTCAAGGCGTAGTGTGCGGCAGCTGATTAGTGCTTATCTGCAAAGCATATGATGCGATTGGATTAGGATAGTCGTGCGACCTTGTTGACCTCTGTCAAGGGTCGTACGGGTGGGTTTATTTCAATCATGAAATGGTGGGTTGAACTTGACTAGCAGCCTATGGTTTGTTGACCTATATCAAGGTCATAGGACACTTGGGGCAGAATATTATCGGGAATTTCAAGTGTTGAAATTTGCAATGAGATTGCATACCTTCTATGAGATAGTTGGATCCCGATACCCACTACGAGTAAGAGTTACTCCTGGGAGAGTTTTACACATTACAATTAGCCGATCAAGTAGGTGTGTAGAAAGGTCTTAACGGGGTTATGCCCCTGGGAAAATGAGGTTTATTTTAATTAGGTCCATGCGAAAGCACGGGGAACCTCCCTCAAAGTAACAACACTGGCCTGGCCGAAAGATTGGCGAACTTGTAGGGTGTAATTAATCCCAGCTAGTTTTACCTTTTAGGGTTTGAAGGAAGATTTGATAAAAACAGTGGGAGCCATCCTGATTAGATAAAATAATAACCAATATAATCCTGCAAGAGCACACGCAGAGTGTTTTCTTCTCTCTCTCTCTCCTAGTAGCGACCATGTCACGCCTTAATCAAGATAATAATATGGATGCATTGACCGAACCTGCTTATTATACTGATCTAGGAAACGTTGGTTCCACTCTATCTTATAATTGTTATATGTCCGAGCAGGAAATAGGGGAATATCCGGATTCATAAGCCACCAAATCGAAGAAAGTACATGTTGATGCATCTTCTTCGGGTGTGTTCGTTACCAAGAACTGTTTCTCAGTATCCTCCATGTCCTAGGTGTGAGATACCGAATTAGGATCCTATATATGTAATCTGTTACATGGGCTACAGAAAGGTAGAGAACTGAGAATGGGTGATATATCTCTAAGTGTTAGAGAATGGTGCGAGTGTTGCAGCCAAGACAGTTGGAAGATATCACCTTGTATAACCAAATGGTAAATACATTGATTCTGAACAAATGTTATTAGATACCGAACCTGATATACAACATTACATCAGATTCTTTATTAAGTTAAAGAAGGATATAATTCTGTATAGGGGATAATGTTGTGAACATATTCCTGAATCAAGTGTTGATTGGATCAGGCACGTTATGAAATGGCATATACCTTCTAAATCAAACTACAGTTCAAAGTATATAGAACACACATAAGATGAATAGTTCAGAAATGAATGAATCCTTCTTGATGCATTGTAGACTAGGTCATATCAATGCGACACGACCAGCTAAGTTACATAAGGATGAATATGAGAATCTGTTCGAATTTTCATCTTATGATACTTGCCAGTCTTGTCTCAATGATAAAATGACCAATGCTCCATTTACTGGAAACAGAGGAAGAGTTACTGAACTCTTTGGACGGATACATAATGATATATGTGGTCCTATGTCTATAAATGCCAGGGTTGGTTCTTCGTACTTTATTATATTCACTAATCATCTCTCAGGATTCGGACATATGTTTCTGTTGAAACACAAGTCTGAAACTTTTGAGAAATTCAAGGAATATAAGCTTGAAGTTAAAGAACCAAACGGGTAGAAGTATTAAAGTCCTACGATGTGATCGAGGAGGAGAATACTTGCGTATGGAGTTCCTGGAGTTTCTAAAAGGAGAATGTGATTCTCTCTCAGCTTACTCCTTCGAGTACACCACAACACAACGGTGTATCAGGGCAGAGATATCGCACCCTATGAGATATGGCGCACTCTATGATGAGTATTGCTGAGTTACCTATTTCCTTTTGGAGTTATGCACTTGAGAAGCTGCATACCTATTGAATGGGGTTCCATCCAAATCAGTGCCTACCACTCAATATGAGATAAGGAATGGGAAGAGACCGTGTCTTAAACGAGTTAAGATATGGGGTTGTCCGGCCTATGTTGAAAAGCAAAATCCGGACAAGCTCCAGGCAAGGTCAGTTCTGTATAAGTTTGTTAGGATATCCCAAACATTTGTGAGGGAATATCTTCTACCATTCTGAGGAGCAAAAGTTGTTTTGTTTCTCAGCATGCCACCTTTTTTAGAAAAGGAATTTCTTGTGAAGAAATTAGTAGACATAAGGTAGAACTGGAAGGAGTTCTAGCTAGACAAACTAACTGCTGATGATTTGGTGAAACCAAAGGATTCAATAGTATCCAACGAACCTCAGCCTCTCCACGAATCTGGTAGGGTTCCTCATCTACTTGAGAGATACTACGGTCTTCTTGGTGACAGTGGGAGCGAGTATTGCATCGTGGTAGATAATGGCCCAACTAGGTTCAGGCAGTCCATCACAAGTGGAGACTTTGTGAATAGGCTGGATGCTATGCGATCAAAGATGGACTCCATGTACACCAACAAAATATGATTTTGCATGTTGCACCTGAAGGGGTAAAACCCATTGGGAGCAAATGGATCTTGAGAAGATTCTTGATGTAGATGGAAAAGTTGAGACTTTCAAAGGTATGCTTAAGTCCATCAATATCAATGCGCTCATCGCGGAGTTGGAACATCTGTTTTGATGTAACAGTCAAAGAGTTTGACTTCATCAAAATGGTAGATGAACCTTGTATATACAAGAAGGTTGTAGAGAGTGAGGTTGTCTTACACGTATTGTACGTAGATGACATACTCTTGATAGGAAATGGTTTCCTATGCTACACTCGGTCAAGCTCCTCTTATCACGAGGATTCTCCATGGAAGATCTGGATGATAACTGCTACATCTTATGGATTACGATCTATGATGATAGATCTAAGTGGATATTGGGAGTGACCCAAATCCAGGTACATTAACACCATACTAAAGTGGTTTAGTGTAGACGATTCTAAGCGTGGTGGTTCGCCCACTTACTCATGGATCACTCTCTCCAAAAAGATGTCTCCCGAGACTGATTTGGAGAGAGCTCGCGTGCAAGGGATACCCTATGCTTCGGCAGTAGGCTCTATCATGTATGCGATGTTATGTACCAGACCAGATGTAGATGACTCACTAGGTGTAGTGATCAGGAATCAATCGGATCTTGGGAGAATCACTGGACAGCTGTGGAGGACATTCTTAAGTACTTGAGAAGCACTAAAAGAATATTCTTGGTTCGAGCTTCCAGAGTGATAAGGTTGACTGAGAGTCGGTCACAGGCATTGTCTTTACCCTCAGTGGAGGGACGGTATATTGGAAGAGTTCCAAACTACATACCGAGACATACTAGACGATAAAGGCTGAACACATTGCTACCAATGATGCTGCCAAAGTGGATGTCTGGGCATTTATTGTTCATGAGATGAACAAGGTTCCTACCATTAAGCGTCCAATAACTGTTTTTGTGACAACAATGGAGTTGTGGTTTTGGCCTAGGAATGAAGGTCCTATCAGCGTTCCAGACATATTCTGAGGAAAGTATCACATTATCAGTGAGATGGTTGATCTCCAAGGGATAGAGGTCAGGAGAGTAGACACGAAGGATAACACGGCGGATCCACTCACAAAGGCCTTACCCCTAGAGAGACTTCTATGGGATGGTTGAGTATGAGATACTACAACCACTGCTGATTGTTGGGTATTGGATACTACAACAGATGGCCCAAGTGCAAGTGGAAGATTATTAGTTATATGTATGACCTAGAGGCCATTACTGTACATGCGATGTATATTGTAGTGGATGCTTGTACATATATAGGGAGGACTTTCTTGCTCGACATGATAGTATGCTATCCGGTTGCTCTTTATCTTAACATGTACACTTATTGTCTCTCTATTACATGTTGATAAAGCCCTTAGGATGAGTACTTGACTACCAGGATTATGATGCAGATCATAATAGTGGGGACATAGGTAGATGGTAAGTATATCCTTCAAATGTTCTTAGTCATGGGAGTATCGAGACAGGGCATCGATACTCCAGAATAGACTAGCGTATAAGCTTCTCGACCCATGTAATGGGCGATGTATGATCCCGTATCCATTGATGTTTGACATCAGAGATGGTATACGGGTGCTCAGTGGAGACTGGGTACACTGGACAGACTCACCGAGAACTCCTAGATGGTATTATACCTATCGTTGGATAGAAGTTCTCTGGTGACACTGGTACAGGTTAGTCTGTATACCCGAGATCGTCATAGAGTCTTGTGTGATTCCCACCGTGCTTTGATTTCCACCATACCACGGTCAAGAGATCGTGCAAAAATGTGGTTTTCGGGTACAGTCCCGAGTCACATGGAAGCAATGAGCGATATGAGGGGTTTCGTCTCTCCCGGTATTGGGAGTTGATGTTGCGCTATGCTCGATTGGCCATAACAGGAAATCCCTGGCCAGGGTTGCTGAGATCTACTGGTAAGTGTTATCAGTAGTTTCTCGAGCCGTTATGGACCTTGCATCGGCATGACTTATCAGGCTATTAGGGTCTGACGTTGTACCACCCTCAGGCTGTGATATACGACATATCAGACGAAGAGACCGGACTGTACGGTAGTGTTACTGATTGGATTCGCAGGAGTATGAGCAGGCTTGCTTGTTGATATTCTGATCGCTCAATACCCCGGTGGCCGTTACGTTTCGCAGACCGCTTGCGGCTTGTGGGTGTTTGATAAGATCATCACCTACTGCCGACGTATTGATGAGTCTTTAGAGTCCTACACAGAGCTTTCCTGGTTCATGTGAAATGGAGTAGGAGCACATATGTGATATGTGCGGGACCGAGATTAATGCGCATATGTGATACCGCATTCTATTCTCGCAACTTATGACATTGGTCGGTTATATGTGATATAGCCGGGTTATCAGATCAAGTGCTGATTCGATAAGTTGTTGCATTTGATATTAGTCGGTTATACAGGATACAGCCGGATTATTAAATCATGTGTTGGTTTAATATTCTAATGTATATTTATATATTTGATATATTAATGTGCATTAACTAATATTATCTCACTTATGATTTCTTTATCTCACTTATGATTTCTTTTCTCACTTGATTGTGCACATAGTATATATGTGATATATATTAGTGTACATAGTTTTGTGTCTGTTGGATATAGTTCCCTCAAAGTCAATTATTGGATCGCAGGTACGTGATTGCAATGATTTAGGAAGACCTATACCGGTAGGACAGTCTTACTCGAGATGATAGTATGCTATCTAGTTTGTCTTTATCATCGTGTACATACTTTAGGTGACATTACAGATCACTATTACATGTTGATAGAGCCCTTAGGATTCTTTCTTGACTACCGGCTGTATTATGGCGATCATATACGTGAGAGTTGGGTAGTCTATAAGCACATCCTTAAAGTGCCCCTAGTCGTGGGAGTTTTGAGACTGGGCATCGATACTCTATGAGTAGACTAGTGTATACGAATCGAGACCCCGACGATCTCACAAGCCATGGGTGTCAGTTGGTTCACCTAAGACATATACAGGTGCTCATTGGGCTATGAGTACTCCGGACAGGACTCGCCGGGAACATGCTAGTTGATACTATACATGTCCCTAGTGACATGTGTACAGGTTAGTCTATCGACCTGAGATCGTCTTTTGTCTCGTGTGAGTTCCCACTGTGCTTTGATTACTACCCTACCATGTCTCAAAGGAGTCGTGCAAACAGGTTTTAGTTGGGTACAGTCCCGAGCCACATGGAGGCAGTGAGCGGATCAGCAGGGGATTCGTCTCTCCCGGTATTGGGGGTGAGATCGCGCTGTGTCTAGAGAGCCATTACATGAATTCCTTGGCTAAAGCAAGTGAGATTTACTAGTAGGTATTCCAGTAATATCTCAGGGTGTTCTGGGCTACACTTCGACATGACTTATACCGCTTTTGAGGGTCTGACATTTAACAGCCCCCTAGGCCCGATATGCGATACTCAGAGATGAACGGACTGGACTGTACGGATATTGTCACTGACAGGCTCAGTAGGGTTTCTGGATGAGTTCGCTCATCAGCCTCCCTTTTGGTCAATACATGGGTATCCGTTACGTACAGCTAGTACCACTAACGTGCTTGTGGTTAAACCTACTGCTGGCGTATTGACGAGTCTTTAGAGTCCCTCATAGAAAGTTTCCCAAGTTCGGGCGAAACGTTGTAGAGGTCGTATGGTTTTATGGCATGGTTCGATCATATACGTGCACTAGTGCACGTATCATGATCGGACGGATCATACTAGTGCACTTTTGTTTAAGCCGGATCCTAGTATTAGATTTGTTGGATTACTTTAGTCTCATCGCATTTGCATTCAGTCGGAATGCGGATGTAGGTATGTATATACAGGTGAGGGGTATCCTTGTGATCCGTCACGAGTTTACTTTAGATGTTGTCATATCTTTTTGTTGGACTAAACATTTGGGTTAATGTTTAGTTGGTGGAATTTGTGAGTGCGAATCATCATGAGGAGCAATTAATGTGGCATGTGCAATCTAGTGACTTATGGTCTCTTTTTTTGTAGCCATGTCATGTTAATTGATTGATTATTGTGTTGAAATAAGAGGTGGAGAGAGAGAGGGCAGCCATATGAGTGGTTCTAGCTCTTGGGATATTATGAGAACTCTCATTTTTCATTCCAACACAATAACAAAAGAAAACTCTTCTTCTTCCTCTTTCTTCTTGAGCTCACAATCACCATTAATGGCTTCATCTTCAACCTCCATCCATACAATCTCATGCGTTGACAATCAATAGATGTTTAGAGACAAAGTTATCACACACATTCTCTACTTCACCTTGGACATGTCGGCTAGCAAACTTCATGTCCAAGTTGCTTCGGATTGAAGCGGGAGCCCGTAAAAAGACTTCTTGATGTGGTGCCCTTTTCGACGATGTGATCGGAGATCGAGTGAGATCGGAGATGCCGCGAGGAGCTTAAGATGATGGCTAAAGACCGAAGGACACGGATCGTTCGGTATATCCATTCTAAACTTCTTTGTAGTTGCTAGTTAACGGTTAATGGTTCGATCCGGGTGATTGGTTGTGGTAGCGCCAAGTTTAAAAAGTTTTTGTTCCGCATTTGGCCTCGGATTGACGGCCGGGGCGCTGCCGTAACCCAACATGGTATCAGAGCCACGCCATTAACCTTTACTAGCTTGTTCTAACATGTTTAAAATCTCGATCGAACAAAATTTCCAAAACCGCATTTCCAATTCTAAAGTTTCTGTCGAATTTTTTTTGTGGTCTAAAAATTATTTTGAGTACGTTAGAAAATCAGGCAGGCTTTTTTAAGATCTCTGTAGAAATTTGGGAAGATGATTCCGTAGTAACGCCGCGGAACCGCGACCATACCCACGTTTTGGCCACGGTTCCTTCGCTGTTATGTCGCTTCAGTGCACCATTTTTCTTGAGGTGGTCTTTTATGTGTAAATGTGGTTTCTGGAAATAATTTTTTTTGCCCAGATTATTTTGAGTGCTGGATTTGTACTTGGGGCCCACTTCAGGAAATTATGTCGATCGAAATTTTAAATAAGTTTGTTCACAGTGCTTACATTATATCTGCGACCGTGAATGTCTCTCGAGCGGTAAATCTTGTCTAATTGCTATAGCTCTTTTAGACGGGTTTGCGAACGTGACATTCACGTTGATGTTCTGTGTTGTGCTGTGATGTTGCGGATTTGTCGTGGTGTATAGCTTGGTGCAATGTTAGTGCAGTTTGGATATATTTGTACGTTTGATATCGCAGGGCAAGCGTCCGACATGTGGACTGCCGTCACTGCCTGTTTGTATATTATTCTTTTGGGGCACGACCGGGTTGAAGCCGATGTCACCGTTGTACATATTTTCTTTTCTGTATTAGGATTACCCCGCAGTGGAGTGCATGGATAGCCGGGTTCTAGAGGGCAACGGGCCCGCATCTCATGTCTTTAAGACGGAGGGGTCTTCACTCTAGAGTTGGCGGGCTATTCGCCGCACTCGTAAGGGGTACAGGTTGACCCAAGGAGGGGTGCTCAAGTTACCGAATTCCTTGGAGTTCTAGGTGGTCCATTCACTTTGCTGAAGTGGGATGCCTCACTTCAGGTTTTGGCGGGTAACTTGCCGCACTCGTAGGGGTCTAGGTTTTCATTGCACAGGCTATCCACACGACCAGAGGAACGTCGGGTTTCACTTGCGGCTCAAAGGAAACCTGGAGCTCCCAGATTATCTGTATTGTTCTGTGATGCTTATTATTTTTCTGTGATATTGCATTTATCACGCCAGGAGCGATTATTGTATATTATTATATATATACTAGTAGATGTTGTATATGTTTTACACCTGCGCTAGTCTAGTCCCCGCTCTGTCGTTAGTTAAGTAACCTAACGGGTGATGATGGGACCCAGTGGCGAATGCGGATGGCATATGCGTACATTATATTTTCGTTCTTTTATGGTGTGATTAATTGATGGGATTGCGTTGATTCGGATCAATGCAAGGAAAACAAACCTATTCGATGTTGTTGGACAAGGACGTTATCTTTTTTTTTGCACAGTGGTATTCGGTTCTGAATATCCAGCACCTCATTCGACGAGGCAAGGGCCGAGATCCCTTCATCAGGAGTGACCCCTTGGACAGAGGTTTGAGTCTGGGTAATAACTTCACTATAGTCGATTACTTTTTGCTTTGCATCGCGGTATTCAGTTGGAATATCCTGCACCTCATTCTACGTGGAAAGAGCCAAGATCCCTTCACCGGGAGTGGCCTCTTTAGCAAAGGTTTTCGCCACTGTATATTTGTAAAAAGTTATCCGGTTCCTTCAACGATATTAAGTTCATTACGTTAAAGGTTTTTCGCCAAAAACCAGCCGTAGCCCTCCGTCATTTCAGATTAGTATTACTTAGTATTCGTGATGCGTTTGTTAACTCCGTCAAGGCGTGGTGTACGGTAGCTGAGTGGTGCTTGTTTGTAGCATGGATATGCGATTGGTTAGGACAGTCGTACGGCCTTATTGACTCCGTCAAGGGCTCGTGCGGGTGGGTTTAATGCAATCAAGATAATTACGGGTTGAACTTGACTTGGACTTTTTGATTTGTTGACTCTGTTAAGTTCACTTGGGTCCTAGGGGTAAAAATCACATCGAGAGTTTCTAAAGAAACTGAAACTTACCGGGCATGCGCATACCTTCTTGAGTGTAATTACTTGAGTGGATTCCATCAGATTATCATACGATGATAGTTCGATCCCGATTCCCACTGATGAGTTGGTATACTCCTCGGGTGATCCCGACTAATTCTTCTTTCAGGTTTGGAGGAGAATTTGAGGATACAGTGGGAGATATCCTGATTAGATAAAGCGATTAACCATTCTGACCTATGTTTGAGTGCACGCAGAGTGCTTCTTTTCTCCCTCTCTCTCTCTTTGGCTGCGACCATGACCCGACCATAGACTATAGCTCAGTAACCAAGTTAACCGGACCTTCTTAAAACACTGACTTTTGGATTGTCTAAGTTGCATACATCATTGCCACTCCTTCTTTTATCCTTTGCATTTCTCTAGAAAACCCCGTATCACTACGAACATCCACTTCCATTGGATAAATCCATCATATGGTTATATACGAACTCGAAGGAATTTGTTCCAGATTCGAGAATGGATTTCGGTTCTGGAGAAAATGAATAGGACTATTCAGTTGTGTAACGTGTCGAAAATCGTTTAGGTGAAATTTCGGAAAAATCGGTAAAATAACGGGTGTTTTCCATAAAAATCAAGATATAATTATCTTTTAATATAAAATTAAATATACATATTCTAGCTATGAAATTGCTAGTATTTGGTGTTTATTGAGCCACTGGTAAGATTTCTAAATTTCTGAAAATTTTTCCGAAAATAATTATTTTAATATTATTTTAAGCCGTCACTAATACATTTAATTAAGGAAAATTACAAATTGGAATGAATTGAAACAAATTTTGTGCATCATAACGCATTAAACAAAATTTTAACATATTGTTTTTGAAATGAAAAAGATTGTCAAAACGGTTTTAGAAAATATCGAAGAAAAAGGCTTAAATGGTGAAAATAAGTTAAATGGAAATTTGTGGTATACAATTTATCATTTTACCTCACCCCACACCCACACCCACACTCACACACCCCTACTTTCCATCTTTGGTCGAGCCCATGGCAGCCCTTTCCCCCAAGTTCCCACTTGATAAGAGAAAAGAAAATGAAAAGAATAAAGAGAGAAGGAATAGATAAATGGGTATGGGCTTTGACTTTTATGTTGACTAAATACTTTCTTCACCTCACTCTCTCTCCTCTCCCACTCAATTATCTGGCCAAGCCTCCCCTCCTCCATTCCAACAGCAGCCCCCCTTCTCATCTCATTTCTCTCTAAAAATCTGAAGAAAAATCAACTAAAACCTCACAAATTTCCAAATACAAACCTTACCCATTTTTCCTTAGCTATTCTTGTATGGATCTTGGTGAAGGGAAGCATGTTTGGGAGGCTAGATTCTTGTTAGATCTCAAGATAATTGAGAGGTAAAATTCTTAACCTAATTGCTAAATTGTTGTTTAATTATGCTAATCTAATGTATTCAAGTGTTAAATTGGTTGAAATTGCTAGTTAGAAATTTTAAAGTTAGGGTTTAGAAATTCTAGAATTGGGTTTTTAAAATAAAGTTAGGGTTTTTATAAAATGTTTATGATTACATAGTGTAGTTAACATGCTAAGTCATGCAAAGTGTAATCTAAGTGCTAAATTTGCTAATTTTTACATCTAAATTATTCTAATTAAGCTAATTGCAAACTAGGTTTTTAGATCTATTATAAATTAGTGAGTTTAAAATTTAGTTTGGGTTTGGGTGACTTAATTAAGTTATTTAGTGAGCATTTTGGCCACTAAAAATTGTTAAAATGTTTTTATTGGTTAAAACATCATGTTTTGAACAAAAAGGATATTTGTGCTAACTAGGTTTTGGTTTAAGGAAATTTAGCAAGATTAAAAATATAGTAAATATTTATATGGCCTATTTAAGCTAATTAGTGAATATTGTAACCACTAGTTTTGCTAAAAAATCAAGATTTGTATTAAAACGGTTAAGGACCGCTAACTAAGTTTTTGGGAAATAAAACGATTTGTTTAATTTTATGGTTTTGATGAATTTAACCCTATTTCTTATATAATTAGTGAGTTTTGAAACCACGATTGGTGCGTTTGAGTTTTTTTGGATCACTCGGCGTTTGTACGCCGATGTCGAGGGGTTTTTGGTTGATTTGAGATAGCAAACCATAGGTTTTGACTTATGTGTGATACGCGTGCTGAATTGGTTTTCGTATGTCGTTTCGATTTCGGATTGGATTTTAAAGCGATACGGTGCGTTATGACATGTAGGTGCCCCCTTGAGGACTTCGAGGCGACAAGCAAACGTGTGGCGACATCGATTTCGGCAAGCAAGGACCAGGTGAGTAGATTTATATCTGCGGGGGGAAGTCGGGTGGATGGCGTATAGCACCCCCGCAGTTCGATGTATAGTATGTTATACATATATACTATATATTTATGATAGCTATCTTGTGTGACATGGATGTTTAAGGATAGGGTTACATGTTCATGGATAAATAGTGTTACTTGTGAAACCCTAGAATAGTTGTTGCACCTATACACGCACACACACTTGCATACATTCATTCTTTTACCTGTGCATATATGGGGATATGTATATATATATATATACACACATGGGTGTGGGACTATGTGTGTGTATATATATATATATATGTATACGTATACATATACAAGGATTATGAGGATAGTACTTGGGATTGGAGATGAGTCGATGAGATTGGGCATGAGGCCGTGAGATCGGTGAGGTGATATGGTCCGTATTTTGAGATACGATATGATATGTTAGCGAGTTCTTTAGGCGTGGTGTTTTCATACACACGCATGCATTTACCTAGATTGATATCAGTATTGTACTAGACGTAGATCAGTGCCCCGGATTATGATCTTTGATAAAGAGGATACCAGATGAATAATATCATGAATGTGATATTTGACCCGTACCCAGATTTGGGATGCCATACGACGGATTTACGTACGAGCTATATATTGATGATAGATCCGCACTCTTGACTTGAGGATTTCATATTATAGATATTGTATTGTATGTGATACTATTGAGGCGGGATCACCGACTATTATATATGTATGTAAATATATATATATATACATATATATATATGTATGTATATATATATATATACATATATATATATATATGTATCGACGCAGATGTTAGGCGATTTCCTTACCTTTCGTTTAGCCTGTTAGCTCAGCCTTATAGTTTAGTGTAGTTGTTAGACTAGATTCGATTCCTACCTATTTCAAAAACTAACGAATCGTGGGTATTTTAAAAGACAGGCCGAGGGATTCTACGGATATTTCAAAGGACGTATCTTTTCTTAAAAACACCGTAGCCCTTATTTTCAAAACACAATGATTCGTGTTATTTCAAATGGCACAACTGTATGACTTATATTTATATTAAATGCAGATTAGTTATCATTGTGTTTATCATTCAGCTCCCGCACATTATTGCTGTTCGCTTCGCATCGCATGCTTATATTGTGATTTCATATACCATTATAAATATCATGCTGTTAGGACACCACTACCATTACCGATGATGCGTATGTTCTACGTACACTTACTTGCCGGCTCACACACATCATCATCGTTAATTGCCATGCCACGTATACTTTAGAGAATACTATTTCATTGATATAGCTTGTTAGCTGATAGTTTCGATATGATATTAGTGTACTTGCCTTATATGCTAGTTTAGACATTGCAGTTATTACTTGCTATTTCATGCATATTATTATTCACTGTTATGCAGTATTATGGAGTTTTATGCCATTATTCACTGTTTACGTGCTATTGATGATTGGATTTCGGATTTTCCTGAGATTTCCTGGATTTGGGAGAAAACCGCAAGAATATTTATAAACTTCTCTCTCTTTTTAAAATGAAATGTGCAGTTTTCTCATGATGTATGAGTCGTCCACCATGATGTTTTCTGGGTTATGAGATGGATTTCGAGACCCGATTCGAGGAGTTGGATGAACCATCTACGGGTACATGGTGGACCCGGTAAGATACCCCGGGGCAAGAAGATTGAGTAGTAGACGATGAGCCCGGCAGGGGAAGACTGCCTACCGGTGATTTTATCTGACGCGTCGGATATCCGAAGGATACCGTATTGGTCGTGTGATTGATGTTAGGGGACGATCCAGACTGACGGCGCCCTAGATAGTGAGATTTGAGACAATGGGATTTTGAGATATTGAGGTATTGAGATTTGATGATACAGGCCAGTCCGGGTAGCCGGAGCCTGAGATATTGAGATATTAGGATTTATGTTTTGTGTCGATACTAGACACTGTTTATGTTGATTTTCGTGATGATACCTCGTTTTAAATATACAGAAATATTTCTAAGTTATGAAATCAGTTTCTTCATTTACTTGTATTCTGTTTTCACGCATTCATACGTCATTCATATGATATGTTTCTACCTGAGGCACTGACACGAGCACATTGGATTACACTTATGTATAGATGTTTACCCTTGCCACTTTTGCATGCTTCAGACTTTATCATTTGAGGATTATATATTGATCGTATGACCTAGGATTGCGTCATACACGCGATTTCTTCTCGTAGATGTGTTCTACTCACGAGTTGGCAACTCACCCCCGTTGTGCCACTGTCACGACCCGCAATTCGGCCCGTAACCGGCACTTAAACTACGTAACGTCTACAGGCGTACGTAACTTAAGTAAGCCGAAAACCGAGAAATCTAAACCACCCAAAACTGGATTAACGGAGAAAACAAAATTTAAAAGTATTAGAAGTCGCCATTTTAAAAATTTACTAACTCTAGTTTTCTTTCATAAAAATTTCGGCAGCACCTACTTTGTAAAACTGGCCCCGTAAACGGGTACAACACAGATAATATAAATAAAACATCCCAAGTGGTAGAAAAGTCACGCCCACCGGCGGAGACAAACACCACAACAAGTATACGACGCCAAAGCGAAGAAATATCAAGAGAACGACTATATAAGAAGTAAACATTCCAAAATAACCTGCTTCTACGAGCACGGCTCCTAAAACTAATATACAACACTGATATCTCACAAGTCGTCTCTAAGTCATATACAACAGGGGTAGATGGAGAATACTAGATCCAACCAAAAAATATACAGTGTACAACGGATAACCGCAAACCCACCTATAATGCAACGGCCTCACTGCCAAGGTAGCGGTATCCACAAAAGTAGTGATGATAAGCTTCCCTGCCGCGACTACTCAGAGGGTAAGTCCTGCAAAACACTGTGGCACAACGGGGGTGAGTTGCCAACTCGTGAATAGTAATTAACATCATACAGTAATCGCAAGTATGCACTAACAGCAATGATCAATGACATGTGAACTGATAGCATGAGTATGACAATATGAATATACAACTATCATGATATCCATATCAATTTATTTCTGAGTGCGGAAAACTAAATAATCTCATGCACATATCATAAGCATGAAAAACACGGTGTAACTCAACAACACCCAAATCTCAAAATACTCAGATCGGCCCTCAAATCCTGTACATCTCATGAAACCTGAGTGTCAAACATCGACACATAAATACTGATATCCATACGTTCCTCGAAACCCAAGTATCCCACCTCGACACTTGTATTTCCATGTATCGGTCTGTCAAATCCCATATATCTCTCGGAAAGTAAGTGCCCAAGATCAACACTTTAGTTTCCCATATCGCATCTCAAATGCATAAATCCATATAAAGTAGCATATGCAACATAAAACATCAATATGAGCATATCACGGAACGATTCGCCAAATAATGCGTCAAGTCATTAAATGTATCTCGCGGTTCCCAAAAATCCAAATCCAGAATACATATATATACGGCGTCCCATACCACCGATATATATGCAATACAATTCATGTAAATCCAACTCCAAAATACATATATATACGGCGTCCCATACCACCGATATATATGCAATAAAAACTGATCATATAACAATAGCAAGGTATATGTGCGAACGAGTAATATAACATGGCATACATATGAGCATGTAGGTATACAGGTATGTTCTATGTAATATGCATTGTCGCACAAGTATAACTGTTTAATGTCGCTAACTAATAGCAAGGTATACAATAAGCATTTGTATTGTGCGTGTCATGGCAATTACCGACAGGGTGTGTGTAGCATATCATTGGTGCTCGTGCAACATGGACTGTCGATAATAGTGCAGTGTACAACAGGTACAGAATTAAGCACAAGTAACTATATGCAACATGAATCATGCAATGTTTCTAAATAAGCAAATAAGTATACGGCTAATATTATATCATGTCTAGCCCCGACGCGTAGCGCCATACGGGCGATTCCCCGTAGATGTTAAATCTACTCACACTGTGGTCCCCAGCTATGAAGATCCGACCACCTGCTTCCCTTTGTTCGCAGCGTCTGAAGTCCCCGCTTGCGACGCTATAATATCACAAACACAAGAAATAAAGCGAACATCTCAGAAGCAATCTCAATAACGTAAAACTACGTATTATAAAACGCATCAACGCACTAAACCAACTCACGAGTGCACGTCTAGTGCAAACACACGAAACGATACCTAAACCCAAACTGAGTACGTCGCAGCACGACACACGACTCGTGTCGCAACACGTATCACGCGAACTCAAAACACACGATTATAGGTAATCGATCCCAGATTTTGCGTACTGCATCTACTAATAAAATCAACAGTACCCAACAACCCAAAACCAACACAGACAACACCCACAGAAACCCTACCCCAAAACCTAACTAGCCGGCCGGCGTCGCCGGCCCCCTCTTCAAGTCTCGCCGGCCCCGGCCGGTGGGATGGCCCCCGTCTCCTAGGTGGTGTCTCAGGTCAACCTGCACACTCCTCTGAAGTTCTTGATTCAGTCACTAAAATACCCAGGTCACAGCAGATACTAAAATCTCTAAAAAGACACTAAAAACCCGATATCGCCTCAATCGATATAAACTACGTTCTACGCAGAAATTAACGATCAAAACGACACAAAAACTACAAATTAACAGTAGAGGGGTTATACCTAACAACTTTGCTCCCAAGTTCCAAGTTTTTCTTATCTCCAAGTGATCAAGAGCAAGAAAATCCAAAGCTTTTGGTATTTTTGTGATAGGTTTCAGAATTTTGAGGATTTGTGATAAACTTGAATTAAAATGACAAGGGAAATGACCAAGGGCAGTAGGGGATAAGGGAATTTCGGCCAAGTGAGTGAGGAGGTGGATTCAAGAGGCTTTCCTAGCAATTTCCCTCATTTATTGCTATTAAATGCATTTGCACACCTACACACACATGCATGCATCTAATCCTTTCTCTTTTCTTTTCTTTTTCTTTTAATTTCCTAGTTTAAACCTAGTCCACACAATATATTCCTAGGTGAGGTGAGAAGGATTGCATTAACTTAATGTTTTAAAGAAAAGATTGCTATAGAAATTTTCCCAAAATTTGAATACCGCAATAAAATAATATTAAAAATTGGGAAAAATCAAATTGAACCAAAACGTCCCATATACTCCCAAAGCTCGCACACTAGCTTTATTTTAGCTAATCTAGGTGCTGGCAAGTCTATATGGTCGTTTGTTCACAGTCGGGTAAAAATGGAAAATACCGACAAACTTACCCTAAAACGGACAAAATCGCATAACGATTTCCAAAACGTTACAATCTCCCCCCCCCCCCCTTATAGAAATTCGGTCCCCGAATTACAATTTCATACTAAGACGTACCTTCAAAAAGATAAAGGAATTTCTTCCGCATCTCACTCTCGATCTCCCAAGTGATCTCCTCACCAGTCGGACTACGCCATAGAATCTTCACAGAAGGCAAGTCCCTAGACCGAAGTTTCTTCACCTGCCGATCCTAAATAACTATCGGCTGCTCGGTGAACGAAAGATCACGCTCAAGCTGAACGGTCTCGTGCTGAATCATATGAGAAGGATCATGAAGGTATTTTCGAAGCATCGATACATGAAAAACGGGGTGAACATCTGGAAAACTAGGTGGGAGCGCTAAACGATAAGCAACCGAACCCACTCGCTCGAGGATCTCGAAAGGACCTACAAATCTGGGACTGAGCTTCCCTCTCTTCCCAAATCGCATAACGCCCTTCATTGGAGAAATCTTCAGGAATACATGATCTCCCACTGCGAACTCAAGCCTGCGACGACGACGGTCGGCATAAGACTTCTGCCTGCACTGGGCTGCTCTCATCCTGTCCTGAATCAGCTGGATCTTCTCCGTAGTCTCCTGAACAAGCTGGGGTCCCAAAACCAAACTCTCACTAAGCTCGGTCCAACAGACTGGCGATCGACACTTCCTACCATATAAAGCCTCAAAAGGTGCCATCTGAATAGTCTCCTGAAAGCTGTTATTATAGGAGAACTCAATCAACGGCAAGTGACGATCCCAACTGCCCCCAAAATCAAGCACACATGCACGGAGCATATCCTCCAGAGTCTGAATAGTCCGCTCCGTCTGACCATCTATCTGCGGATGAAAAGCGGTGCTAAAACTCAATCTGGTACCCAAAGCTTCCTGAAGCTTCTGCCATAGACGGCTAGTAAACTGGGTACCTCTGTCGGATACTATGCATGTGGGAACACCGTGCAAACGCACAATCTCATCTATATAAAGCTGAGCGTACTGAGCATAGCCGAAAGTGGTCTTCACTGGAAGGAAGTGAGCCGCTTTCGTCAACCGGTCTACAATAACCCAAATGGAGTCATATCCTCTACTGGTCCTGGGTAGACCCACAATAAAGTCCATGGAAATCTGCTCCCATTTCCACTCCGGAATGGGTAAAGGCTGCAACTCTCCAGCCGGTCTCTGATGCTCAGCCTTGACTTGCTGACAAGTCAGGCACCTCGAAACGAAGTCCGAAATATCGCGTTTCATCCCTTCCCACCAGTAATAGTCTCTCAAGTCTCGGTACATCTTGGTGGAACCTGGATGAATGCTAAAGTCCGACTGATGTGCCTGCTCTAGGATCTCGCGTCTCAACCCATCAACATCCGGTACACACAAGCGAGCCCCGCATCGTAGCACACCCTGGTCATCAATCGTGAACTCCGAAACTGTACCCTGTCGAACAAGCTCAAGAATCTCAGACAAACGAGCATCACGAATACGATCAACAAGTAGAGGACGGGCGCGGACATGAGCAAACTGTCCCCCAGTGGAGGTGAACTCAAACTGCACTTTACTATCACACAAGAGCTGCCAATCTGCAGAAGACTGACACCGAACAGCGCTCAGCTGGGACAAGCTACCCACGGGCCTACGACTCAAAGCATCGGCTACCACATTCGCCCTGCCCGGGTGATAAAGGATCTCACAATCATAATCCTTCACTAGCTCCATCCATCGGCGCTGTCTCAGGTTCAGATCTCGCTGCTGGAAGATGTACTTCAGACTCTTGTGATCCGTGAAGATCTGACACGACTCTCCATACAAGTAGTGTCTCCAGATCTTCAACGCAAAAACTACCGCTGCCATCTCAAGATCGTGAGTGGGGTAATTCTGCTCGTGCTTCTTCAACTGCCTGGAAGCATATGCAATCACCCTATCATGCTGCATCAAAACACAGCCGAGCCCCACTCGAGAAGCATCACAATACACAACGTAGCCTCCCGATCCAGATGGTAAAGAAAGAACTGGTGCTGTCGTCAACCGAGTCTTCAACTGCTGAAAACTCTGCTCGCACGCATCAGTCCAGAGAAAAGGAACCCCCTTCCGGGTCAGACCAGTCAGCGGTGCAGCGATACTCGAAAAATCCTGCACAAAACGGCGATAATAACCAGCTAAGCCCAAAAAGCTACGGACCTCAGTCACCGATACAGGTCTGGGCCAAAGCTGTACAGCCTCGATCTTCCTCGGGTCCACAAGAATACCATCACTAGTCACCACATGACCCAGGAAGTCCACTCTATCAAGCCAAAATGCGCACTTTGAGAATTTAGCATACAGCTGGTGCTCTCTCAAAATCTGCAAAGTAATCCCCAAGTGCTGCTCATGCTCCTCTTGACTCCTAGAGTAAACCAGTATGTCATCAATAAACACGATAATGAACTGGTCGAGGAACGGCCTGAAAATCCGGTTCATCAGATCCATGAACGCTGCTGGCGCATTGGTGAGTCCGAACGACATCACCAAAAACTCATAATGCCCATAGCGTGTACGAAAAGCAGTCTTCGGAATGTCATCATCCCGAACCCGCAACTGATGATAACCCGAACGCAAATCAATCTTCGAAAAATGTTTCGCACCCTGGAGCTGATCGAATAAATCGTCAATATGGGGTAAAGGATACCTGTTCCGCACCGTAACACGGTTCAACTGACGATAATCCACACATAACCTCAAACTGCCGTCCTTCTTCTTGACGAACAGAACAGGAGCTCCCCACGGCGAAACACTCGGACGCACAAGTCCCAAATCAAGCAACTCTTGCAATTGATCTTTAAGCTCTCTAAGCTCTGCCGGAGCCATCCGATAAGGCGGTATAGAAATAGGCTCCGTGCCTGGAATCAGATCAATGCAAAACTCAATATCGCGCTCTGGCGGCAACCCAGGTAACTCATCGGGAAAAACATCGGGAAACTCTCGCACGGTAGAAACCTGGTCCAACAACTCCACTGTGGCTCCAGTATCATGAATGAACGCCAAGAATCCCCGACATCCCCTCCTCAAAAGCCGACTAGCGCACAAAACAGAAATCAAGCTGTGAGGGGCGGCACTACGGTCCCCCTGCACAACAAACACTGACTCGCCGGGAAAACAAAATCTAACTGTCTTCTCGCGGCAGTCCACGGACACATAGCAAGTAGCTAGCCAATCCATGCCCAACAAAACGTCGAAGTCCAACATCTCCAGAAGGATCAAGTCGACGGGCAGATCTCTGTCACCAATATGGACGACACAAGATCGAAACACATAACGCGCAACAAACGACTCTCCCACAGGAGTAGTCACGATCAGCGGCTGATCCAGCAAACACAACTCTCGGCCTAACCTCAGCACGAAGTGCGTAGAAACATACGAATGCGTGGATCCCGGATCAAAAAGAACATGCGCATCATAAGAACATACAGAAAGAGTACCTGAAACTACGGCATTGGACGCCTGAGCGTCCTGGTGAGTCAAGGCAAAAACCCTAGCCTGACCTCTACCGGCTACTGGCTGTCCTCTGCCTCTGCCACCTCGACCTCTCGGTACAAAACCTCCGCGACCACGACCTCGCTGAACAGGAGTCTGACGCGGCGCAACTACAGGAACAAGAGGCAACGCTCTCTGAGGTGGAGAAGGTGGTAAGGTAACCTGTGGTACAGCTGGTTCGTTCACACGCGGCTCTATACAATCTCGAACCCGATGACCCAAACTACCGCACCGGTAACATCCCGAGGCAAACTGCCGATCATCATGAGGGTAAGAACCATAAAGCCTACCTCGTCCCGAACCGCCACTATCAGAACGGAAACTGTCTCGACGTCTAAACGCCTGCCTCGCTGCCGGATCACCTATACGAACTCTCTTCGGTCCCGGAACAACTGATAACTCAGCTAGACGCTCCTCTACCGAAAGAGCTGCATCCACCGCTGCTGCATACGTGTCACAATGCTGAATGCTGATGGCTAAGAATATCTGGGTAAGTAGGCCTCGAACAAACCTCTTCACCCTCATCTCCTCAGTCGCCACCAGGTATGGAGCATATATCGACAGCTCAGTAAACAATACATCATAATCCGACACCGTCATCCCCGGCGTCTGACGTAAAGACTCAAATCTGCGCCCTCGCGCATCCCTGACGCTCGGTGGAAGAAAATGAACAAGAAAAGACGCCACAAACTCAGCCCAGGTCATAGGAGCAAGACCAGCGGCTCTGCCCCTCTCCAACGACTCACACCACTTCTGGGCCATACCCTCCAGACGAAAACTGGCAAACTCTACCCATCTCTCGTCGGAACACCGAAGTGAGCGACAAATCCTGGCCATCCGGTCGATAAACGACTGCGGATCCTCGGTAACATCTGTGCCCGTAAACACCGGAGGTCTCAACCTCATGAAATCCGTCAACGACACAGCAATAACCTCCGGAGCTGAAATTACGACTACCAGAACCGTAGGTACCATCGTGGCCTCCGCAGCGGGTGGAACAACTGCCTGCCCCTGCGCTCGGATGGTCTCTACCAAAGTCCCCACAATCTGGCGCAGATCCTGCATACCAGCTCCAATCATAGCAATATACTCCGGTACAACAGGCGTACCACCCTGGTCAGTTCTCGCCTCAGGCGAGTCAACTCTGACCTCGGCCCTCGCGGCCGCTCTCTGAGCCCTCGTAGTCTTCGGCGGCATATGGGCTATAAATTGAAACAAGATTCGATAAGAAAATGGAAATCGAATCACAAGATGTATATCAATCACGGAAGGAATATCAATCAACAAGTCCTAAGGTCACTTAGGCGGAGTACCGTGTCGTAAGTATGCCGCGGAACATACACACGCTACGTCATTCTGCTTAAGCTACCTACTCCATCATACCAGGGTCATCCTAGACTCCGAAAGGTAAAACCTAACGCTCTGATACCAACTTTGTCACGACCCGCAATTCGGCCCGTAACCGGCACTTAAACTACGTAACGTCTACAGGCGTACGTAACTTAAGTAAGCCGAAAACCCAGAAATCTAAACCACCCAAAACTGGATTAACGGAGAAAACAAAATTTAAAAGTATTAGAAGTCGCCATTTTAAAAATTTACTAACTCTAGTTTTCTTTCATAAAAATTTCGGCAGCACCTACTTTGTAAAACTGGTCCCGTAAACGGGTACAACACAGATAATATAAATAAAACATCCCAAGTGGGAGAAAAGTCACCCCACCGGCGGAGACAAACACCACAACAAGTATACGACGCCAAAGCGAAGAAATATCAAGAGAACGACTATATAAGAAGTAAACATTCCAAAATAACCTGCTTCTACGAGCACGGCTCCTAAAACCAATATACAACACTGATATCTCACAAGTCGTCTCTAAGTCATATACAACAGGGGTAGATGGAGAATACTAGATCCAACCAAAAAATATACAGTGTACAACGGATAACCGCAAACCCACCTATAATGCAACGGCCTCACTGCCAAGGTAGCGGTATCCACAAAAGTAGTGATGATAAGCTGCCCTGCCGCGACTACTCAGAGGGTAAGTCCTGCAAAATACTGTGGCACAACGGGGGTGAGTTGCCAACTCGTGAATAATAATTAACATCATACAGTAATCGCAAGTATGCACTAACAGCAATGATCAATGACATGTGAACTGATAGCATGAGTATGACAATATGAATATACAACTGTCATGATATCTATATCAATTTATTTCTGAGTGCGGAAAAGTAAATAATCTCATGCACATATCATAAGCATGAAAAACACGGTGTAACTCAACAACACCCAAATCTCAAAATACTCAGATCGGCCCTCAAATCCTGTACATCTCATGAAACCTGAGTGTCAAACATCGACACATAAATACTGATATCCATACGTTCCTCGAAACCCAAGTATCCCACCTCGACACTTGTATTTCCACGTATCGGTCTGTCAAATCCCATATATCTCTCGGAAAGTAAGTGCCCAAGATCGACACTTTAGTTTCCCATATCGCATCTCAAATGCATAAATCCATATAAAGTAGCATATGCAACATAAAACATCAATATGAGCATATCACGGAACGATTCGCCAAATAATGCGTCAAGTCATTAAATGTATCTCGCGGTTCCCAAAAATCCAAATCCAGAATACATATATATACGGCGTCCCATACCACCGATATATATGCAATACAATTCATGTAAATCCAACTCCAAAATACATATATATACGGCGTCCCATACCACCGATATATATGCAATAAAAACTGATCATATAACAATAGCAAGGTATATGTGTGAACGAGTAATATAACATGGCATACATATGAGCATGTAGGTATACAGGTATGTTCTATGTAATATGCATTGTCGCACAAGTATAACTGTTTAATGTCGCTAACTAATAGCAAGGTATACAATAAGCATTTGTATTGTGCGTGTCATGGCAATTACCGACAGGGTGTGTGTAGCATATCATTGGTGCTCGTGCAACATGGACTGTCGATAATAGTGCAGTGTACAACAGGTACAGTATTAAGCACAAGTAACTATATGCAACATGAATCATGCAATGTTTCTAAATAAGCAAATAAGCATACGGCTAATATTATATCATGTCTAGCCCCGACGCGTAGCGCCATACAGGCGATTCCCCGTAGATGTTAAATCTACTCACACTGTGGTCCCCAGCTATGAAGATCCGACCACCTGCTTCCCTTTGTTCGCAGCGTCTGAAGTCCCCGCTTGCGACGCTATAATATCACAAACACAAGAAATAAAGCGAACATCTCAGAAGCAATCTCAATAACGTAAAACTACGTATTATAAAACGCATCAACGCACTAAACCAACTCACGAGTGCACGTCTAGTGCAAACACACGAAACGATACCTAAACCCAAACTGAGTACGTCGCAGCACGACACACGACTCGTGTCGTAACACGTATCACGCGAACTCAAAACACACGATTATAGGTAATCGATCCTAGATTTTGCATACTGCATCTACTAATAAAATCAACAGTACCCAACAACCCAAAACCAACACAGACAACACCCACAGAAACCCCACCCCAAAACCTAACTAGCCGGCCGGCGTCACCGGCCCCCTCTTCAAGTCTCGCCGGCCCCGGCCGGTGGGATGGCCCCCGTCTCCTAGGTGGTGTCTCAGGTCAACCTGCACACTCCTCTGAAGTTGTTGATTCAGTCACTAAAATACCCAGGTCACAGCAGATACTAAAATCTCTAAAAAGACACTAAAAACCCGATATCGCCTCAATCGATATAAACTACGTTCTACGCAGAAATTAACGATCAAAACCACACAAAAACTACAAATTAACAGTAGAGGGGTTATACCTAACAACTTTGCTCCCAAGTTCCAAGTTTTTCCTATCTCCAAGTGATCAAGAGCAAGAAAATCCAAAGCTTTTGGTATTTTTGTGATAGGTTTCAGAATTTTGAGGATTTGTGATAAACTTGAATTAAAATGACAAGGGAAATGACCAAGGGCAGTAGGGGATAAGGGAATTTCGGCCAAGTGAGTGAGGAGGTGGATTCAAGAGGCTTTCCTAGCAATTTCCCTCATTTATTGCTATTAAATGCATTTGCACACCTACACACACATGCATGCATCTAATCCCTTCTCTTTTCTTTTCTTTTTCTTTTAATTTCCTAGTTTAAACCTAGTCCACACAATATATTCCTAGGTGAGGTGAGAAGGATTCCATTAACTTAAAGTTTTAAAGAAAAGATTGCTATAGAAATTTTCCCAAAATTTGAATACCGCAATAAAATAATATTAAAAATTGGGAAAAATCAAATTGAACCAAAACGTCCCATATACTCCCAAAGCTCGCGCACTAGCTTTATTTTAGCTAATCTAGGTGCTGGCAAGTCTATATGGTCGTTTGTTCACAGTCGGGTAAAAACGGAAAATACCGACAAACTTACCCTAAAACGGACAAAATCGCATAACGATTTCCAAAACGTTACAGCCACAGTTTCTTGCAGGTTTTGCCGTACAGGTTTCGTTGCGGCTTTGTTGGCACACTGTTCCTTCAGGGTGATTGCTTTGCCAGGTGGGTTCTTTTGTATCAGGACTACCATTGTGAAAGGTTCCTAGGCACACCAAGGAGATCTCACAAGGCATCAACCATGCCAATTTGAAAAATTAGAGGTGCCGAGAAACCCTAGACTAGATCGTTAACTAGATTTTTAGGCGAAAAAGAAACTAGTTTACAACTAAACTAAAAGAACGGAAATACAACCTTTGTAGATCCCTTTCTTCACCTCCATAGCTCCATGATGAAGTCCTCTCCGCTGTCCAAATCGAACCATGACTCTTGCATCGGCTTCATCGGAGAAAAAGCGGGCTAGGTCATCGACGACGATGCCGAAGATGATTTACGTCGAGGCATCCACCTTCACCAATCCTTGAAAACTTGTGAAGGAAACACACTCTACTACGTGGAAACAGGTAGAGGATGAAGAAATAGGAAGTGGGTTCACTTTAGAATTGGATTTCTCACTCATTTCATCAAGTCACCATTGATGAAGTGAAGCTTTCTTCATAAAAGAAGATGATGAAGAAGAAGAATATTATGATAAGTCTATCTAAAATAAAAAATAAAATGATACTTATCATAATAGTAACCAAAGTTAGGTGTAGAGAATAAACCATGGTTAGGGTTAATGGTTAGGTTTAGGAAAAGAACAAGAATGGTCAAACTTTCAACACTTCAAGAAGTTTCTACAAAACAACAAAATAAGCCACCATCCTTTTTATTTTCCATAATGAATAAATAAATAAATAAATGAATAAGAAATTTAAACAAAACCCTAACCATTTACTTAACCAAGGTTTAAACTAAACATACACCTAAACAAGCATGTATCATCAAACATGATACAATCAAATGCACAAAAGTATATCATATATACAATGTGCACATCAAGTGAGAAAATCCTTTTTAAGTGAACCTATATTAGTTAATATAAAGTGATATATCAAATATATAATTATACATTAAATCATTAAATCAACACTTGATTTAACGACCCGGTCATATCGCATATAACCGACTAATATTAACAGTAACAACTTATCGAATCAACACTTGATCCGATAACCCGGCTATATCGCATATAACCGATCAATGTCACAAATCGCGAGAAACGAATACAGTATCACATACTGGTATCATTCTCGGTCCTGCACATATCTCATATGCGCTCCTATTTCGTTTCGCTTGAGCCAGGAAACCTCTGTGTAGGACTCTAAAGACTCGTCAATACGCCGGCAGCAGATGATGATCATATCAAGCACCCACAAGCCGCAAGCGGTCTGCTAAACGTAACGTCCACCCGGGTATTGAGCGATCAGAAGATCGACGAGCAAGCCCGCTCACACTCCAGTGAATCCAACCAGTAACACTACCGTACAGTCCGGTCTCGTCGTCTGATATGTCGCATATCTTGCCTAGGGGTGGTAAACGTCAGACCCCAATAGCTCGATAAGTCGTGTCGATATGAGGTCTATAACAATTCGAGAAACTACTGGTAACACTTACCAGTAAATCTCAGCAACCCTGGCTAGGGATTTCCGGTTATAGCCAATCGAACACAGTGCAACATCAACTCCCTATACCGGGAGAGACGAATCCCCTCCTATCGCTCATTGCCTCCATGTGATTCGGGACTGTACCCAAAAGCCACCGTTTTGCACGCCCTCTTGGACGTGGTAAGATGGAAATCAAAGCACAGTGGGAACCACACAAGACTCTATGACGATCTCGGGTCAACAGACTACTCTGTACCAGTGTCACCAGAGAACTGCCATCTGACGTAAGGTATAATACCATCTGGGAGTTCTCGGCGAGTCCGTCCAGTGTACCCAGTCTCTACTGAGCACCCGTATATCATCTCTGATGTCAAAAACCAATGGATATGGGATCATCCATCGCCCATCTATATGGGTCGAGAAGGTATACGCTAGTCTACTCTGGTATATCGATGCCCCGTCTCGATATACCCACGACTAGGGACTTTGAAGGATGTACTTATGGACTACCATGTCCCCACTAGTATAATCCGCATCATAGTCCAGGTAGTCGAGTACACATCCTAAGGGCTTTACCAACATGTAACAGAGAGACAATCAGTGTACACGTTAAGGTAAAGAGTAACCAGATAGCATACTATCATGTCGAGCAAGAAAGTCCTCCCTATATATGTCCCAGCATCCACTACAATATACATCCAATGTACAGTAATGGCCTCTAGGGCATACATATAACTAACAATCTCCCACTTGCACTAGGGCCATCTGAAGCAGTGGTTGTAGTATCTCATACTCAACCATCCCATAAAAGTCTCTCTCTGGGAATAGGCCTTCGTGAGTGGATCCGCCGTGTTGTCCTCTGAGTCTACTCTCCTAACCTCGATCCCTTAGAGATCAACCATCTCCATGATCAAGTGATACTGCCTTAGAATATGTCTGGATCACTGATGGGACTGGCGTTCCTTGGCATAAGCCACAACTCCATTGTCACACAATGGGAGGAACATAGTTCATCTCATGAACCAATATACACCCAAAAAGCCTCTTTGGTAGCATCTTAAGTAGCGATGTATCGTGCCTTTATCGTCTAGTATGCCACGGTATCTAGCTTGGAACTCTTCCAACATACCGTCCCTTTACTGAGGGTAAAGACAATGCCTGCGACTGACATTCAGTCATCTTTATCACCCTGGAACACTTCTAGTGATTCTCCCCAGGATCGATTGATACCATCTCACTACAACTAGTGAGTAGCTTAACATCCAATTAAATCTATCTCATAGATCCAAAACTCAGGATTTAGGAGGTATCATTTTAATCCTACACGGAGAATCTTTGTGATAAACGGAGATTGATCGAGCGTAGCATAAGAAACTCCTTTCTTATCAAGAGTATGTCATCCACGTACTCTACGAGGATCACCACCATACTCCCTACTACCTTTTTGTTTATACAAGGTTCATCTACCATTTTGATGATGTCAAACTCTTTGACTAATCCATCAAAACAGATGTTCCAACTCCGCGATGCCTGCTTTAATCCTATAAAGCATCTTGAACAGGTTTCCGCTGCTCCCACTGTCTACGAAGCCCTCTGGCTGTGTACTTATAGACGCACTTTTCTAAAACATCATTTAGAAAAGCAGTCATGACACCCAACCACCAGATATCGTAGTCATGGTATGTAGCCGTGACAAGTAGGATCTGGATGGACTTAAGCATAGCTACTTGAAAAGGTTTCATCATTATCCACACCTGGTCAATGATGCAAACTTTTAATAAGTCTAGCTTTGAAAGTCTCAACTTTTTCCATCTACACCAAGTAATCTTCTCAAGATATACTTGCTCCTGATGGGGCTTTAACCCTTCAGATATAGCAACTAAAGTCCATACTTTGTTGGTGTATAAGGATTCCATTTCAGATCGATAAGCATCCAGCCATTCCTACAGAGTCACACTCCTGATGGCCAGCTCGAAACTAGTTGGGTCATCATCTCATGATGCAATCCTCGCTCCCACTGTCATAGAGAAACCGAAGTATCTCTCAGGTGGGTGAGGAACCCTACTAGATCGGCGGAGAGGCTGAGGTTCGTTGGAATCTATTGAATCCTTTGGTTCTATCAAATCATCAGCTGCAGTTTGTATAGCTGGAACCTTTCCAGTTCTACTTAACAGACCTTGCCTCGAGCGTGTCCGGATTTTGCTTTTAGACATAGGCCGGTCAACCCCAAATCTTAACTAACTTAAGACATGGGCTCTTCCCATTCCATATCACATATGAAGCGGTAGGCAACTGATTTGATTGGAACCCTATTCAATAGGTATGCAACTTCACAAGTGCATAACCCCTTGAGGAAAAAGGTAACTCAGTAGTACTCATCTTAGAGCACACCATATCAAATAGGGTGTATCTGCTCCGCCCCGACATACCATCGTGCAATGGTGTATACGGAGGAGTAATGCTGAGAGAGAATCTCATTCTCCTTTAGAATAGTCCAGAAATTCTATGCACAAGTATTCTCCTCCTTGATCTCATCAAAGGACATAATACTTTTACCCGTATTTTGGTTCTCTACTTCTCGCTTATATTCTGTGAATATCTCAAAAGGTTCGGACTCATGTTTCAACAGGAACATATGACTGAATCTTGAGAGATTATCAGAGAATATAATGAAGTATAAAGAACCATTCCTGGTATGTGTAGACAGGGGACCTACATACATCAACATGTATCATCCCAAGAGTTCACTAACTCTTTCTCTGTTTCCAATAAACAGAGCTGTAGTCATCTTATCTTTGTGACATGACTGGCGAGTTTCATAAGATGTAAATTCAAACTAATTTAAATATGTATCTTTATGTAACTCCAGCTAGTCGGGTCGCATTGATATGACCTAGTCTATAATGCCTCAAGAAGGATTCGTTCATTTATGAACTATTCCTTTTGTGTGTGTTCTGTATACTAAGAACTGTAGTTTGATTTAGAACATCAACGCTTTTAGATAACGTGCCTGAACCGATCAACTTTTGATATAGGAAATGTTCAAAACATTATCCAACAATACAAAATTTTATCATTTCTTTACTAATAAAGAGACTGATATGATTTTGTATATCAGTTCGGTATCTAATAACATTCGTTCAGAATCAATGTATTGGTAATACAGGGTGACAGTGACCAACAGACTTGGCTGCAACTCTTGCCCCGTTTTCTGTCTCATGAAACTTATCACCCGTTCTCAGTTTTTCTACCCTTTTGTAGCCCTATATAACAGATTACATATCTGGGATCCTGATCCGGTATCATATACCCAGGATTCAGAGGATACTGAGAAACAGTTCTGTGTAACGAACACACCCGAAGATGATGCATCAGCATGCACTCTCTTCGTTTGGGCGGCACGGGAAATCGGTTATTCCCCAATTTCCTGCTCTGTCTTATAACAATTACAAGTTGGAGCGGGACCAACGTCCCCCAGCTCGGTATAACAAGCGGGTTCGGTCAATAATCCGTATTATTATCTTGATTAAGGCGTGATATGGTCGCTACCTGGAGAGAGAGAGAAGAAAACACTCAGCATGCGCTCTTGCAAGAATAGATTGGTTATTATTTTATCTAATCAGGATGGGTCCCACTGTTTTTATCAAATCTTCCTTCAAACTCTAAAAGGAAAGACTAGCCGGGATTAATTACACACTACAAGTTCGCCAAACTTTCAGCCAGGCCAGTGTCTGTACTTTGAGGGAGGTCCCCCGTGCTTTCGCACGAACCTAATTAACCGTTTTCCCAGAGGCGTAACCCCGTTGACACCTTTCTAGACACCTACTTGATCGGCTAATTGTAATGTGCAAAACTCTCCCAGGAGTAACTCTTACTCGCAGTGGGTATCGGGATCCAACTATCTCATAGAAGGTATGCAATCTCATTGCAAATTTCAACACTTGAAATTCCCGATAATATTGCCCCTAGCAGCTATATGACCTTAACATAGTCAATAAATCATAAGTGCTAGTCAAGTTCAACCCGTCATTTCCCGATTGAATTAAACCCACCCGCACGACCCTTAACATAGTCAACAAAGTCGCACGACTACCCTAATCCAATCACATCATATGCTTATACAGATAAGCACTAATTAGCTACCGCACACTACGCCTTAACATAGTCAACAAACGTAGCACGAATACTAACTAGTACTTATCTGAAATGACGGAGGGCTACGACAGGTTTTTCTGAAAACCTATTGCGTAATGAACTTGATATCGTTGTAGAATCAAATGATTTTGAAATGGAGTGTTTTTTAGGCTTTTCTAGTTTTGCTAAAGGAGTCACTCCCGGTGAAGGGATCGTCGGTCCTTTCCTCGTCGAATGAGGTGCGGGATATATCATATATATCACTGTGCAAAGCAAAAACACTTAAAAGCAAACAAAAGACAAACCGAATGTGTAGCATCTGCCAGTTTTTGCTAAAGGAGTCACTCCCGGTGAAGGGATCTCGGTCCTTTCCTCATCGAATAAGGTGCATGATATATCATATATACCGCTGTGCAAAGCAAGAACTGTAGCTACCTGTTTTATTTTGAAATTCGATTCTACAACATCTTAGGTTTCTTTTATTTCATTAATCTCATTAATGAAATCCCATCATTTAAATACCTAAACATCACAGATAAATACGACGTACACTTATGCCATCCGCATTCGCCTTGATGTCCCCTCGTGCACCATTAGGTTAGGTAACTAACGGCAGAGCGGGGCAGGGCTAGCGCGGGTGTAAAACATAAGTAACGCCTATATAAGATATCATATATACTATATACAGTATCTATCACAGAACATCACATGATCACATCACAGATATCGCAACAGAAGAAACATATGAAATATTGGATATACTAGGACGTCCGTGTTTTCAATACGAGCCAGTATAAAACACGGATTCAACGGTCGTGATGAATAGCCAAACCCACACCCCTAGACCCCTACGAGAGCGGCAAGCAACCCTACCAATTCTAGAGTTAGGAACCCGGACTCGACTCCTCGAGTTGGTCTCCCACTGGACTCCAGAACCCGGTTACTTGTGCTCCCCTCCTTGGGTCTATCCTAGTGCGGAAAAGTAAATAATATACATCAACGGTGACAACTTCCGCAACCTGGAAGCGCCCCAAGAAAAGAATATTACATACAAGATTTTACATGAATGAAAATGAAAAACACTCATCTCACATAAAAAAAACCCGGTTATTCAAACACGACGATCCAATATAACATATCCAGCAACACATAACATCACATGTCATCAACGTAAGTAAATATGCGCATCCCAATTGTCGTTGACATATAGAAACAAAACCGGCGATATCACATATTACACTTACGGTCACAGAAAAGAAAGTGTAAAACTACAACAGTTGGAATCCGCAACCACCTCAGACATCGCATGCCTGACCAAATGAATTACTTAGACATCGCATGCCTAACAATTATAAACCCCGCATTTTAGTCTCAAAATCGAAAAATCTTTTCAATATCAAGTCGGGCAATTCAACAAGATTCCCTACATCCTGATCGAATGCTCGTCGCAAACTTTAGTAGACGGCCGCACCCCCGACGCCGTCGACGAAGTGCACCAAGGCGGAACACCGCTGCCGCGAGCACCCGAACGGATGCTTTCGGCGACGGGGTTCTCCTACAGTCACTTGGTCGGGGCTATGGAGTGAGGCTGTCTATTAAGTTTATCGGCGAGTATCCGCGTACGCTACGTGATTGCGACGGACTTTTGATCACATCAAAATTCCGTGGCAACCGATCAAGTGAGACTAAAGTGCTATGTTTATAACATTCATTCAGTTATCTCATAACTACTTGTGAATTCCAATTGTTGTATCACATTCCGAATAAGATGGAAAATGTTAAACTTTCCGATCGAATAATCGAACACCCAAGTTTTCCTGAAACAGCTCATCACATGAAACAAGTCTAAAAACATTCAGTTCGTGCCTCAATACCAACGGTCCAGCCGTAGAAGGGTCAAGCCAACGCCTCACATGTGGCACGCCGTACTGCCCCAAACCCGAAGGTTCAAAGGGCAGTTCAAGACGGTCATATAATCGAGTTAAGGTTTGTTGTCTTCTAGAGGGTCCATCGAGTTACTTGCACTACTTAGAACGTCTTTAAACCACGGAAAAATTCAACACTTGGAAATTTCCCGACAGGGGAAAAATTGGGTATTTATATCCGGTCGATCTTTTTAACATATTCTAATATTTATCCGGAAAGCCACATAGACAAAATCTAATACTCCAATCGAAACACCGAATCCCCAAAACAACCCCAGAAAATTCAACTCTTGAATAAAATTAAAAATACCCAGAGAACTCAGCACTGTTAAATAGGAATTGCTGTGAAAATAGTTAGGGCTGACGTCATCAAGTGGCGGCGGAACCGCCGCACGAGCCAGCTCATGCCGCGGTTTCACGGCTGTTTTAGCTCTAAACAGTGTCGTATTTGCACAATAATTCTTACAATTTCCTGCTGAATTTTTTAGGAATTTTTAATCTGGAAAAATCCCAGTTTTTAGAAAAAGTCCAGAGAGCATGGAAATTTTAGGTTTTCGGGTTCGTTCGGGTTTCAAACTTCGTCTACGCATCTCCTAAGGCTCTAGCTAGGCTCTGATACCAATGAAAGGTTCCTAGGCACACCAAGGAGGTCTCACAAGGCATCAACCATGCCAATTTGAAAAATTAGAGGTGCCGAGAAACCCTAGACTAGATCGTTAACTAGATTTTTAGGCGAAAAAGAAACTAGTTTACAACTAAACTAAAAGAACGGAAATACAACCTTTGTAGATCCGTTTCTCCACCTCCATAGCTCCATGATGAAGTCCTCTCCGCTGTCCAAATCGAACCATGACTCTTGCATCGGCTTCATCGGAGAAAAAGCGGGCTAGGTCATCGACGACGATGCCGAAGAGGATCTACGTCGAGGCATCACTAGATCAAGCTCCACCTTCACCAAGCCTTGAAAACTTGTGAATGAAACACACTCTACTACTTGGCAAGAGGTAGAGGATGAAGAAATAGGAAGTGGGTTCACTTTAGAATTGGATTTCTCACTCATTTCATCAAGTCACCATTGATGAAGTGAAGCTTTCATCATAAAAGAAGATGATGAAGAAGAAGAATATTATGATAAGTATATCTAAAATAAAAAATAAAATGATACTTATCATAATAGTAACCAAAGTTAGGTGTAGAGAATAAACCATGGTTAGGGTTAATGGTTAGGTTTAGGAAAAGAACAAGAATGGTCAAGCTTTCAACACTTCAAGAAGTTTCTACAAAACAACAAAATAAGCCACCATCCTTTTTATTTTCCATAATGAATAAATAAATAAATAAATGAATAAGAAATTTAAACAAAACCCTAACCATTTACTTAACCAAGGTTTAAACTAAACATACACCTAAACAAGCATGTATCATCAAACATGATACAATCAAATGCACAAAAGTATATCATATATACAATGTGCACATCAAGTGAGAAAATCCTTTTTAAGTGAACCTATATTAGTTAATGTAAAGTGATATATCAAATATATAATTATACATTAAATCATTAAATCAACACTTGATTTAACGACCCGGTCATATCGCATATAACCGACTAATATTAACAGTAACAACTTATCGAATCAACACTTGATCCGATAACCCGGCTATATCGCATATAACCGATCAATGTCACAAATCGTGAGAAACGAATACAGTATCACATACTGGTATCATTCTCGGTCCCGCACATATCTCATATGCGCTCCTATTTCGTTTCGCTTGAGCCAGGAAACCTCTGTGTAGGACTCTAAAGACTCGTCAATACGCCGGCAGCAGATGATGATCATATCAAGCACCCACAAGCCGCAAGCGGTCTGCTAAACGTAACGGCCATCCGGGTATTGAGCGATCAGAAGATCGACGAGCAAGCCCGCTCAGACTCCAGTGAATCCAACCAGTAACACTACCGTACAGTCCGGTCTCGTCGTCTGATATGTCGCATATCTTGCCTAGGGGTGGTAAACGTCAGACCCCAATAGCTCGATAAGTCGTGTCGATATGAGGTCTATAACAATTCGAGAAAATACTGGTAACACTTACCAGTAAATCTCAGCAACCCTGGCCAGGGATTTCCGGTTATAGCCAATCGAACACAGTGCAACATCAACTCCCTATACCGGGAGAGACGAATCCCCTCCTATCGCTCATTGCCTCCATGTGATTCGGGACTGTACCCAAAAGCCACCGTTTTGCACGCCCTCTTGGACGTGGTAAGATGGAAATCAAAGCACAGTGGGAACCACACAAGACTCTATGACGATCTCGGGTCAACAGACTACTCTGTACCAGTGTCACTAGAGAACTGCCATCTGACGTAAGGTATAATACCATCTGGGAGTTTTCGGCGAGTCCGTCAAGTGTACCCAGTCTCAACTGAGCACCCGTATATCATCTCTGATGTCAAACACTAATGGATATCGGATCATCCATCGCCCATCTGTATGGGTCGAGAAGGTATACGCTAGTCTACTCTGGTATATCGATGCCCCGTCTCGATATACCCACGACTAGGGACTTTGAAGGATGTACTTATGGACTACCATGTCCCCACTAGTATGATCCGCATCATAGTCCAGGTAGTCGAGTACACATCCTAAGGGCTTTACCAACATGTAACAGAGAGACAATCAGTGTACACGTTAAGGTAAAGAGTAACCAGATAGTATACTATCATGTCGAGAAAGAAAGTCCTCCCTATATATTTCCCAGCATCCACTACAATATACATCCAATGTAAAGTAATGGCCTCTAGGGCATACATATAACTAACACATTGTATATGTTATTTCATTGTATCTAGTAAGCTCCATCAACTAGATTGTATATTTGAGAGAGTTAGAAGGCCATATTTGTTATTCGTTCAACCTTAGAGTCGCGCGTTGTATTATTCTTGGGTTTTCTTGATGTTTTGAGTTTTGATCCTCGCCATTTGGCGTTGTATATTATATTTCTTGCGTGGTTGTGACCGTCGATTGACGAAGAGCTAGCTCCCGCTTGGGGATGCCTTTTACTTATTTCGTATACTATTTGTCATGACCCGCAGAGTACGGAACGTGACCGGCACTTAAGTTATGAAACGTCTCAAGGTGTCCGTAAGATAAGTAAGCCGAAGCTCAGAAATCAAAACCTGAATTAGAAATAGAGTGAAGGAAAAGCCATTTTCATTTAAAGCACTTTGTCCCATTAAACCATATCAAATTTCCTTTTTTAAAAACCAGTTTCCTTTCCCAAATTCCCGGCAAAATCTTCTTTGTAAAATAAAATCCCCCAACGGGTACAAACAGGAATACAAGTAAATAACAGAAATATGGCATCCCCAAGCTGGAGCTAGCTCTTCGCCTCAAGGCGGTTATAAATCCCACGCAATGTAAAGTAAAATGTGCATAAGTAAGCATGAAAGCTCAACAAATAACATGTCGACTCAAGTGAGCTCGACCCCAAATAACATAAAGTCCACTAGTCTTACAACCTCACCTCTAGGTCAATATACAGTAATTCAAATAAAAATGGAACAGCTGAAATAATAGCAGATGGAGTACTCTAGATACAATGAATATATAAGGTGGTACAAAATGACAACAACCCACCTATGAGCAAAAGCCTCGAGTCCAGGCAAAAAGAGCAAAAGATGCTAATGTGTCCGCCGCTACAGTGCTGACTGAGCGGACCTGCACAAAAGCTGTGGCACAACGGGGGTGAGTTGCCAGCTCGTGAGTAATAAATAACATCTACAAAGGCTATCGCATGCAAGCACACAAGTATCCTAGCATCTCTAAAACAGGTATGGCTATATGTACTAGCAGGTATGTACGCAACATCAGTGTACTAGCAGGTAGGTTTGCCACATGGATGTAGTAATAGGTATGTATGCCACATAAATATACTAGCATGTATGTATGCTATATGAGTCAACTCAACATGTAAGTATAAGAACTAATCTTTCTTTTGTTTTGAAACTCTTTTTAAATATCAGCATAATATCCATGGAATCAACAAAATCCGTGTCCAGCAACGACACCTCAAAACTGTCTCAATCTCATATATCCATGTCAAGTATCTCTGGCCTCAGCCATCCGGCTGATCCATCCCAAATATCCATATCTCAATCTAGCGGCCACGGTCGGTATCCTCTGGATATCCGCCGTGCCAAATAAAGTCACCGGTAGGTAATCCATCCCATGCCAGGCTCAATGCCATCTCCTGCGATCTTCTTGCCCCGGGGTACCTTACCGGGCCCACCATATACCCGAGACGGTTCATCCACCTCCTCGAAACGGGTCTCGAAAACCACAACAAACTCATGGTGGACGACACTTTACATCACTAGAAACCCGTAACTTTTATATTTTAAAAGATTATAAGTTTGAAATCTTGCGGCTTTCCCCCGAAATCCAGAAAAATCATAAATCTCATGAAATCATCGTGGGTGCATATGTCAATGATAATGAATGCATATGGTATCAATGTTCAAGTTGCAACGTATGATTTATACTAGGCATGAGCAAATGATATAATGATAAATATGCACGTGAATAGCAATTCTTATGATTTATTTTAAATATTTATTGCAATAGCACAGGTCTAAGCAATTAACATGTTTCAGATTAATAGTTATCTAGTGTCGTGACATGGCAATTACCAGGGTGTATGTATACACATGAATAATGCTCGTGCTGCATATAAAAACCTGGTAATGGTGCATGTGTCCTACAGAATGAATTTGCGCATGTTGGTACAACATATAGATCATAACTGCAGTAAATATCATATAAGTATTATTATTTCTAATGTCACAAGTAAATGTTAAAATTTACTATTTTCAAGTTTACTAAATCTATCGGGCGACTTGCGCCATCCAAATGATCGTCCCCCGTAGATGTGAAATCTACTCACCCATGATCCCGCGCTAGGTGTGTCCGACCACCTGCTTTCCTTTCTCCGCTACGCTCGAAGTCTCCGCCGGCGAACCTAGAATTTACAAAAGTCACCATATAAGGAAAAATCCTGCAAAACATGATATATCGATAAAAAGGATACGCGTGCGTGAAACTAAACGCGTGTGCACACGACACGTCGCGATGTGTGCAAACCCACCAGAACCTACTCCGACATGCTGTGTCGCGCAGCGCGCCACAGAACCACGTGTATCACGCGCGCGTCGTACAAGTTTTAAAACATCGAAAACACGTTTATAGCTCCAGATTTTTGCCTCTGGGCCCAACTTAAAAAGTTACAGATACCAACACACTGATCTACCCAGAACACCCCCACACACCAAAACCTAACCCCCCATCCCCTACTCTGGCCACAATTTGCGGCCAGAACGAATCAACCGGTGGCCTCGAGTATGAGGTGGGTCCCCGTGCTTTGTGTGTTTGTTTATGCTAGTCTCAACATGCTACAGTTTCACCAATTTTATTTTGGGAGGTTCGGGTCAGCCGCAGATCTAACAGAGGCTAAAAAGTCGCTAAAATTGCTAAATTACGCCAACTCGAACAAATCGGGTATTTTTGTGAAATCTAGGGCCAAACTTGGGTGATCTAGTCTCCACAGTATCTAATAAGGCTACTCTATCCATCACAACCATTATTTGGCCAAAACTCCCCTAAATTACCGAAAATTACCACTAAAATATATAATAAGCACTAAATTAAGCTAGATAACCATAACTTTCGCAATTAGGAGTCAGGTTAAGGGGTTATACCTCTAGAGACCCTAGATGAAGGAGAAGAGAAGGAGGAGGAAGTGGGTATGCTGCTGGAGTGTTGCTGCTACAGCTCCAGTGCTGAAATTCTTGGCTGGAAAGTGCGGTGACTGGCTGCAGATGCTGTTCTGTAACTTGCTGAAGCTGCTGCTGATGTTTTGTGTTGTGTTTTCTTTTGTGTTGCTGTTGTAGCAGCAGGTGAAGAAGGTGTTGTAGCAATTGTGGTGGAGTGTGGTGTGTAGTGATGTTGTGTGAGTGTGGTTTTGAAGTTGGGGCTGTTTGCAGCAGCTGGTGTTGCTGTTTTATTGCGGAGCTGAGGCAGAAATGTGCTGATATGAGCTGAGATTGGGCTGATGGTGATATATCAGCTGCTGTAGCAGCAATTGGTGTTGGTTTGGTGGCTGATGTGTGGCTGAAGTAGAGGCATTTGATGATGATTGTGTGTGTGAGTGAGAGATGTGAGGGATGTGAGTGAGAGGGTGATGGATATGCCAAAAAGTTTTGAAATGAAAAAGGTGGTGACACTTCCTTAAAGCCATCATTCTTCCTCTCACAAACAAAGCTAGCATGACAACCATCACATCTCTCGCTCTCTCTCTCCCACAACAAGCAAGTTAACCTAAACCCTAAACACCCTTGGACAAAACCAAAAACCCTTAATTAAATCCAATTAGCCTAATCAAGTGTGTTAGACCACCATGGTTAACTTAAACAAGGTTAACCCACAACTCATTTACATGGTAACCCTAGTCTTAACCCTAGTTAACCTGCACAAGTGTGTGCGGTCGAGACAAAATTCTACTAAAATAACCATAAAACCAGATAAATTATTAAAAACCCGTTTTAGTAAACTTTTTACCAAAAACCCCAACATTAACACACAATTACCACTAACCCTAAACTTAGGTGTTACAGTCTTCCCCTCTTAAGAAAATTCGTCCCCGAATTTTAAAATACATAACTACGCGTACCTTTAAAAAGATGAGGGAATTTCTTCCGCATCTCTCCCTCGGCCTCCCAAGTGATCTCCTCACCATTCGGGCTGCGCCAAAGAACTTTCACAGACGGCAGGACCCTTGATTGAAGTTTCTTCACCTGCCGATCAAGTATCTCAACTGGCTGTACGGTGAACGAAAGGTCGGGCTCAAGTTGAACGGTCTGATGCTGAATCGCGTAGGAAGGGTCATGAAGATATCTGCGTAGTATCGACACGTGGAAGACGGGGTGTGTTAGTGTATATGCCCTAGATGCCATTACTGTATCATACTAGTTTGTATATTACTTGTTGGAAGCTTGGGATATTCTCAGTTGTATGGACAATCTTGCTCAAAATGGTAGTATGCTACTTGGTTTGTCTCTACTTCAATATGTGCATGTGTTTCTTTTAGCATATCACTTATATATATTAGTAGAGCCTTTAGGATCTTTGCTTGATTACCAGCGTTGTGATGGCAGTCACACTCGTGGGGGCGGGGTAATCCATAAGCACATCCTTATACAGGTACCTAGTCGTAGGACTATCGAGACAGGGCATCGATACTCCGGAGTAGACTAGCGTATACGCTTCTCATCCCAACAGGGGAATGGTCTGTCCCACAGCCATCAGTACGTCGTACTGGATATAGTATGCGGGTGCTCGTTAGGTTACGAGTACACTGGACAGGACTCGTCGGAAACTGTTGGTTGGTATTATACCTATCGTCAGTTATCAGTTCCCAAGTGACATGAGTACAGCTTAGTCCGCTGACTTGACACTGTCACTTCGCCTCGAGTGTGTTCCCACTGTACTTAGATTACTACCCTACCACGGCTCAAAGGAGTCGTGCAAACAAGTAGTAGTTGGGTGCAGTCCCGAAGCACTTGGAGGCCGTGACGGTTAGATAGGATTCGTCTCTCCCGGTATTGGGGGTTGACATCGCGCTGTATCTAGGAGAGCCATTACACGAGTAGTCCCTGGCCAGGGCAAGCGAGATATACTGGTAGGTTTCCAGTGTTATCTCAGGGTGTTCTGGGCTACACTCCGACACGACTTGTACCTCTATTAGGGGACTGACGTTTACCACCCCCTAGGCCCGCCATGCGATGTTTTCAGACGAACGAACCGGACTGTACGGAGATTGTCATATACAGGCTTAGTAGGAGTTCGGATGGGTTTACCTCATCGGCCTTCTTAGCGACATCAACCTGGGGACCGTTATGTACAGCTAGTGCCGCTTGCGGTCTGTGGTTAAACCCACTGCCAGCGTAGTGTCGAGTCTTTAGAGTCCCACACAGAGAGTTTCCCTGCACTGAGCGAAACGTGTAGAGGCCGTATGGCTTTACGGCAGGGCTGCGATCACTTACGTGCACTTGTGTGCGTATGTTGTTCGGGCAGGAAATACTAATGGGCTTTGGTTTAAGCTGGATCCTAGTATTGCACGGATGGATTTGTTTTGTCTTCTGTGCATTCGCATTCTACAGAATGCGGATGCGGGTGTGTATGCACAGTTTTGAGGAGCGAAGAAGCAAGAAGTGCCTCATTAGGGTTTTGACAGTTGATTCGGTCAAAACCATTTTGAGAAGGACTCATTAGGGTTTTGGCAGTTGGTTCGTTCGAAACCATTATGAGCTGGGGACATTATTTACTAATCTTTTCAATGATAATTATGTGACGGCTAATTGCTTTGACCATTTGACCATATTTGACCACACTTGACTTTGTTGACCGTTTGACCAAAGTTGATTTTGACCTTCATGAGAGGTCTAGAGTTTTCTTTGGATTTCTTTTTCTTTTTGGATTATGAAAATGGTCAAGTCATTAGTAGCCATCAACTTTATCATGAAAGGATTGGTAATGATGGTGTTTATGCATTATTGAACCATGGTGCCCTTTTTCTTTAGTTAACAATTTCATTTCTCTTTTTCTCATTCTCTCTCTTGTGAGAAGAAAAGAAAGAGAGCTCCATGGTTGCAAGTTCTCCTTCATATTTCTCCTCTTGATTCTTCTTTTGATCTCATGTGTTGAGAGAAAAATGATCCAAATAGACAAACACTTCCATCAACCTCTTCTACACAACCTAGGACATCAAGACTAGCGATCTTGTTGCCCTAGTTGCATCGGCTCGAGGTGGAGCTCGGTGTACAACTCTCGGATGGATCGTCTTCGACTCAAGGAGGCCGCGGAGGTGACCAAGATCCGGATCGATCCTCGGAGCTTGGATGGACGAGCGGGACAGCGGAATGAAGACCCGAAGGACCGGTATCGTGAGGTATAATTTCTATAGCACAGTAGATAGCACCTCTAGTAGTTTGCTAGTTTCTAGTTTAGCAAAGATCCGTGTTTTAGTCCATGTTGCCTTTGCGCCAAAAAAATTTTTTCGTCGTTTCCGCCTCCCGTAAGAACCGGGGTGAGCAACGTGGACTTACAGTTGTATCAGAGCCTAGCTAAACATAAACTAGCAATTTAGCAAAGTATTTAGAACATCGATCGGAAAAAAATCACAAAACACGTTCGGGAAAAATCAACATTCTGTCGATTTTTTATACTGCTCAAAAAATTATTTGACATACATGAAAAATCGGCTCAGGGTTTTCTAAAGACACACACCAAACACGATCCACTGAACCAGTCAAAGCGCTGCGGTTCCGCGGCAAGAACATGCTTCTTGCCGCAGATCCGCGGCCGAGTTGACTCGGCCGTGGACCGTTTTTGGTTCAGTGTTTTTAGTTTTCTGTTTTGTGATTTTTAGTATATTTTATTTCTGCCCAGAATTTCCAGAAAACAAATTTGTATTTGGGGTGGTTATAAATCCGTATTTTGATCGAAATTCTGTAGACTTTGGCTAAGGGATATTATCTGTGATATGATATATGTATTGAACGTCTGCTAATCACTATACGTCGATTAGTGGGGGTTATACATATCTGTGATCTGTAATGTTGATGGTTTGTGTATATGAACTCGTTGGATTGTCGTGAATGAATAGCCGGGGTGGATGTGAGATGAGAGTTTCTTTTTCTTTCATTCATTGTAAAATTTGTAAATTGATGTAATATTATTTGTTTGGCCGCACATCGGGGATGAAGTTGTAGCCGCCATTGTATAATTTCTTTTTACTGTTTTTGCTCCTAGGATAGACCCAAGGTGGGGTGCACAAACTACCGGGTATCTCGAAGTGCCGAGTGGCCAACTCACGTTGTTGAGGGAGGTTGCTTCGCTTCGGGTACTTGGCGGGTAGTTTGCCGCACCCGTAGGGGTCTAGGATGGGGTATTGGCTATTCATCATGACCGTGTAATCCGCTTTTCCTTGCAGGCTCGAACGAATCGCGGATTTCTAGTATATCCAAAGTGTTCATCTGTGATCTGGAATGGCTATCATTGCATCTGACGAATGTATATATCTATATATGATATCTATTTAGGCGTTGCTTATGTTTTGCATCCGCGCTAGTCCAGCCCCCGCTCTGTCGTTAGTTAAGTAACCTAACGGGTGATGACGGGACCCCGTGGCGAATGCGGATGGCATAAGCGTACGTCACATTTTCGTTGTTTTCTGCAATGGTAGGATTAAATGATGGGGCACATTAAAATTAATGCAAGAAAATAAACCAAGTAAAAGTCGTTGGAACACTTTTAAAACCACTCGGTTCTTTTCAAAAACCAACTTTTAAATGCGGAGCTTGAACCACTCCTTTTAAAAGCTATCTCGTTCCATCGATTATATCAAGTTCAATACATTCACGGTTTCGCCAAAACCATCCATAGCCCTCCGTCGTTTCATATGAATATCCAACAGTATTCAACCTGTGTTTGTTGGCCTTAGTCAAGGCACAGTGTTTGGTAGCTGGTGGGTATTCATATGTTGCATAGATAGATGCGTTGGTTTGGGACAGTCGTATTACTTTGTTGGCCATAGTCAAGGGTATATACGGGTGGGTTCAAATCAACCTGGACAACGACGGGTAGAACTTGACATGTGACTTATGATTTGTTGGCCTTAGTCAAGGTCATAAGAGCATGGGACAAAAATCCACATCGGGAGTTTCTAAAGAAACTGAAACTTGCTAGTGCTGCATACCATTTGGAGTGTGATGATTCTGGTAGGATTCCTTCAGTTTTATCATGCAATGATATTTGGGTCCCGATCCTACTGTGAGTATATGCTACTCCTCGGGAACTTTCTCACTTAACGATCAATGCTATAAACCAAGTAGGTGTCTAGAAAGGTGTTAGCGGGGCTACGCCCACAGGGAAAAGAGGTTACTTAATTAAGGAACTTCACGAAAGCATTGGAAAACCTCCCTAGAAGCACCGACACTGGCCTGGCTGAATGGTTAGGCAAGTATTGTACGGTGAAATTGATCCTGACTAATTCTTCCTATATGGTTTGAGGAGGGATTCGAGAGACAGTGGGAGCCATCCTGTTTAGATAAATTAAAAACCAATCTAAACTTGTATGAGCATCATGCTGAGTGTTTTCTTCTCTCTCTCTTAATTGCAGCGACCCAGTGACCACACCTAGGTTACATCTAGATAATAAATTGACTGAATCTGACTGTTATGACTGGCAAAGGTCTGTCCAGATGTCCATTGCCCATGACAAGCTGGGATACCTCTTAACTAATCCAACCCCTACCGTCTCAGGACCAGTGTCCCCTATCATGGATATTGATATCCAAAAGACATCGGAAAAAGACTGTGCGAAAGCTAAGTGCCTCGTGTTAGCCTCAGTTGATGGTGCATACCAGAGGCAGCACGAGAAGATGGACTTAGTTTCTATTTTCCTCCATAACAAAGATTTATATGGAGAGCAATCTCGTATCGCAAGATATGAGACCTCGAACGAATTGCTTCCAACGAGGTTGGCTATCGGGTCATCTGTAGTGGGCAACGTCCTTAAGACCAGCTATTTTGAGCTCACGGACCTGAAGACCACGTTGAAGAACGGGTCAGATGCTGACTTGATTCTACAGTCTCTACCTTCTACCCTGAAGGAAACCAGGGAAGTAGAAGGAAAGGGAAGGGCAAAAATTTCGGGACTGGATGTAGTAAAAGAGGGATGTTCCTATTGTTACAGGAATGAACATTAGCAGAAGGATTGCAGGGCTAGCAAAGCCAGTAGCCAGAATTCGAAGCATATTGTGGCTTCGGCTTCGGGTGTGTTTGTAATAGAGAACTGTATGTCAGTTAACCCTACTTCCTGGGTATTGGATACCGGATCAGGATCTCACATCTGTAATTCGTTACAGGCTCTGAGAAACCATAGGATTATCAAGATAGGTGATATGACTCTCAGGGTTGCTAACGGAATGAGCATGTATGCTGAATCCGTAGGGGAGTATCATCTTGGACTGACAACTGGGCAGATATTGATTCTGCGTAACTGTTTTTATGTACCAGGTGCGACTTGTAATATCATATCTGTATCCTTACTTTCTAAGGAAGGATATGATTTTACTTTTGTAAGCGATGTGGTCAACATCCACCTAAATAAAGTTATGATTGGGTCAGGTACATTAAAAAACGGGATATACGTATTGAATCAAGCTCAGATTTTCATTGTCCAGAACACACTTAAAAGAAAGTCTCCGGAATTAAATCAGGCTTTCTTATGGCATTGTAGACTGGGTCATATTAATGAGACACGGTTGAAAAAGTTACATAAAGAAAGATACTTGGATCCGTTCGAGTACCAGTCTTATGCCACTTGTAAATCTTGTCTCATGGGAAAGATGACAAAGACTCCGTTCACCGTTCACTGGACACGGAGAAAGAGCAAGCAAGCTCTTGGGACTCATACACAGTGACGTGTCTGGTCCAATGTCTACACATGCGTGAAGTGGTTATTCATACTTCATTACTTTCACAGATGATTTCTCTAGGTATGGACATGTCTTCCTGATGAAGCATAAATCCGAGGCCTTTGAGAAATTTCGGGAATACAAGAATGAAGTTGAAAAACAAACAGGCAAAAGTATCAAGACACTGAGATCTGATCGAGGTGGTGAATACTTGAGTGCCGAGTTTCTGGGCTACTTAAAAGAGAATGGAATTCTCTCTCAGCTTACTCCTCCATACACACCACAACACAACGGTGTATCGGAAAGGCGGAATCGAACCCTATTGGATATGGTTCGTTCCATGATGAGTAAGGCTGAGTTACAGCGATCCTTCTGGAGTTATGCACTAGAAACAGCTGCATATCTTTTGAACCAAGTTCCTACTAAGTTAGTGCCTACCACACCATATCAGATGTGGAGTGGGAAGAAACCCTGCCTTAAACACATTAAGACATGGGAGTGTCCATCTTTTGTTAAAAAGCAGCATGCGGACAAGCTCGAGGCACGTTCAGTACAGTGTAAGTTTGTGGGATACCCAAAGAACTCCAAGGGGTATATTTTCTATTACGCAGAGGAACAAAAAGTTTTTGTTTCTCGTCATGCCCGCTTCTTGGAAACCGAGTTTTTGGAAAATCAGATAAGTGGGAGCGCAATAGAACTGAAAGAAATTCCAGAACCACGAGCTATTACTGAAAGCTTAGTAGAAACAGAGGGTTCGAAAGAACAGGACATTCCTACGCCGCTTTGCAGGAGAAGTAGGCAGTCTCATCTGCCCGAGAGATACTACGATTTTCTCATAGACGGGGATAGAGAGGATTGCACTATTGATTATGGTGAGCCTACTAGCTTCCAGCAAGCCATTCAGAGCGGTGACTCGGTAAAATGGCTGGATGCAATGCTGACCGAGATGGAGTCCATGTACACCAACAAAGTTTGGACTTTGGACTTTGCTCCAGAAGGGGTAAAACCCGTAGGCTGCAAATGGATCTTCAGAAAGAAGATTGGTGTAGATGGGCAGGTTGAAACCTACAAAGCTAGACTTGTTGCAAAGGGTTTTCGTCAAAGACCTGGTTTGGACTATGACGAGACCTTTTCTCCAGTGGCTATGCTCAAATCCATTCGGATCTTTCTTGCCATTGCTGCTTTCCACGATTATGAAATTTGGAAGATGGACGTAAAGACGGCTTTCCTAAATGGAAATTTAGAAGGGTGCATTTATATGGATCAGCCGGAGGGATTCATTCAGAGTGGGAGCAGCGGTAAAGTGTGCAAGTTGCTCAAGTCCATCTATGGACTGAAGCAGGCATCGCGGAGTTGGAACATCTGCTTTGATGATACTGTCAAAGAATTCGACTTTATCAAAACCCAGATGAACCATGAATTTACAGTAAGATTGTAGGGAGAACTGTGGTATTCCTCGTCTTGTACGTGGATGACATTCTCCTAATAGGAACTGATATTCCTATGCTACAGTCAGTCAAGGGATTCTTGTCACAGAGGTTCTCCATGAAGGACCTGGGCGATGCCAACTACATTCTGGGGATCCAGATCTATTGTGATAGATCTAAGAGGATGTTAGGACTTTCACAGTCCAGGTACATCGACACCATACTGAAAAGATTCAGTATGGAAGATTCCAAGCATGGTAATTTACCGGCTTGTCACGGGATCACCCTCTCCAAAGAGATGTCTCCCAAGACTGATTTGGAAAGGGATCGCATGTCTATTATACCCTACGCTTCTATGGTAGGCTCTATAATGTATGCGATGTTATGTACCAGACCAGATGTAGCATACGCATTGAGCGTTGTAAGCCGGTATCAGTCGAACCCAGGGGAGAAACACTAGATAGCGGTAAAGAACATTCTCAAGTACCTGAGAAGGACTAAGGAGATGTTCTTGGTGTATGGCAGAAAAGACCTCCAGATCGAGGCCTTTGCTGACTCCAGCTTCCAGAGTGACAAGGATGACTCCAAGTCCATGTCGGGTTATGTCTTTACCCTTAATGGAGGGGCGGTTTGCTGGAAGAGTTCCAAGCAGGAAATCGTTGCTGACTCAACTATGGAAGCGGAGTACATAGCTGCTTGCGATGCCGCAAAGGAAGCTGTCTGGATGAAGAGGTTCCTCACGGAGCTTCGGGTGGTTCCTACCATTGTTGATCCAATACCGCTGTATTGCGACAACAACGGCGCTATAGCTTTAGCGAAGGAACCCAGGTCCCATCAGAAGTCCATGCACATTTTGAGGCGGTACCACCTGATCAGGGAGATCGTAGATCGCCGGGAGATCGAGGTGAAGAGAGTAGATTCAGAGAATAACACTGCAGATCCACTCACAAAGGCCCTACCCCAGACTCAGTTCGAGCGGCTGATCGAGATGATAGGTCTTCGATACGCCAGTACATGGCCTTAGTGCAAGTGGGAGATTGTTAGTGTATATGCCCTAGAGGCAATTATTGTATCATACTAGTTTGTATATTACTTGATGGAAGCTTGGGATATTTACAGTTGTATAGACAATCTTGCTCAAAATTGTAGTATACTACTTGGTTTGTCTCTACTTCAATATGTGCATGTGTTTCTTTTAGCATATCGCTTATACATATTAGTAGAGCCCTTAGGATCTTTGCTTGATTACCAGCGTTGTGATGGCAGTCACACTCGTGTGGGCTGGGTAATCCATAAGCACATCCTTATACAGGTCCCTAGTCGTAGGACTATCGAGACAGGGCATCGATACTCCGGAGTAGACTAGCGTATACGCTTCTCATCCCAGCAGGTGAGATGGTCTGTCCCACAGCCATCAGTACGTCGTACTAGAGATAGTATGCGGGTGCTCGTTAGATTACGAGTACACTGGACAGGACTCGTCGGGAACTGTTGGTTGGTATTATACCTATTGTCAGTTATCAGTTCCCAGGTGACATGAGTACAGCTTAGTCCGCTGACTTGACACTGTCACTTCACCTCGAGTGTGTTCCTGCTGTACTTAGATTACTACCTTACCACGGCTCAAAGGAGTCGTGCAAACAGGTAGTAGTTGGGTGCAGTCCCGAAGCACTTGGAGGTAGTGACGGTTAGAGAGGATTCATCTCTCCCGGTATTGGGGGTTGACATCGCGCCGACATCTAGGAGAGCCATTACATGAGTAGTCCCTGGCCAGGGCAAACGAGATATACTGGTAGGTTTCCAGTGTTATCTCAGGGTGTTCTGGGCTACACTCCGACACGACTTGTACCGCTATTAGGGGACTGACGTTTACCACCCCCTAGGCCCGCCATGCGATGTTTTTAGACGAACGGACCGGACTGTACGGAGATTGTCACATACAAGTTCAGTAGGAGTTCGGATGGGTTTACCACATCGGCCTTGTTATCGACATCTACCTGGGGACCGTTACGTACAGCTAGTGCCGCTTGCGGTCTGTGGTTAAACCCACTGCCAGCGTAGTGTCGAGTCTTCAGAGTCCCACACGGAGAGTTTCCCTGCACTGAGCAAAACGTGTAGAGGCCGTATAGCTTTACGGCAGGGCTGCGATCACTTACGTGCACTTGTATGCATATGCTGTTCGGGCAGGCAATACTAGTGGGCTTTGGTTTAAGCCGGATCCTAGTATTGCACGGATGGATTTGTTTTGTCTTCTGTGCTTTCGCATTCTACGGAATGCGGATGCGGGTGTGTATGCACAGTTTTGAGGAGCGAAGAAGGAGGAGGTGCCTCAGTAGGGTTTTGACAGTTGATTCGGTCAAAACCATTTTGAGGCGGACTCATTAGGGTTTTGGCAGTTGGTTCGGTCAAAACCATTATGAGCCAGGGACATTATTTACTAATCTTTCCAATGATAATTATGTGATGGCTAATTGCTTTGACCATTTGACCATATTTCACCACACTTGACTTTATTGACCGTTTGACCAAAGTTGACTTTGACCTTCATGAGAGGTCTAGAGTTTTCTTTGGATTTCGTTTTCTTTTTGGATTATGAAAATGGTCAAGTCATTAGTAGCCATTAACTTTATCATGAAAGGTTTGGTAATGATGGTGTTTATGCATTATTGAACCATGGTGCCGTTTTTCTTTAGTTAACAATTTCATTTCTCTTTTTCTCATTCTCTCTCTTGTGACAAGAAAAGAAAGAGAGCTCCATCGTTGCAAGTTCTCGTTCATCTTCCTCCTCTTGATTCTTCCTTTGATCTCATGTGTTGAGAGAAAAAGGATCCAAATAGACAAACACTTCCATCAACCTCTTCTACACAACTTAGGACATCAAGACTAGCGATCTTGTTGCCCTAGCTGCCTCGGCTCGAGGTGGAGCTCGGTGTACAACTCTCGGGTGGATCGTCTTCGACTCAAGGAGGCCGCGAAGGTGACCAAAATCTGGATCGATCCTCGAAGCTTGGATGGACGAGCGGGACAGCGGAATGAAGACCCGAAGGACCGGTATCGTGAGGTATAATTTCTATGGCATAGTAGATATCACCTCTAGTAGTTTGTTGGTTTCTTGTTTAGCAAAGATCCGTGTTTTAGTTCATGTTGCCTTTGCGCCAAAAATTATTTTTCGTCGTTTCTGCCTCCCCGTAAGAACCGGGGTGAGCAACGTGGACTTACAGGGTGAACATCTGAAAAGCTGGGTGGAAGAGCCAAACGATATGCAACAGCACCAACACGCTCGAGGATCTCGAAGGGACCCACGAATCTAGGGCTAAGCTTTCCCTTTCGCCCAAATCGCATCACGCCCTTCATCAGAGAGAACCTCAGAAAAACATGATCGCCAACTGCGAACTCTAATCTGCGACGGCGCCTGTCTGCATACAATTTCTGCCTGCTCTGAGCTGCTCTCATCCGGTCTCGAATCAACTGCACTTTCTCGGTCGTCTCCTGCATGATCTATGGCCCAAAAATACCGCTCTCGCTCAGCTCAGTCCAACAGACAGGCGATCTACATCTCCTTCCATACAAGGCCTCGAAAGGTGCCATCTGAATAGTATCATGGAAGCTAATGTTGTAGGAGAACTCCACTAAAGGTAAATAACGATCCCAGCTACCGCCAAAGTCCAAAACGCACGCTCTGAGCATGTCCTCAAAAGTCTGAATAGTCCGCTCTGACTGGCCGTCGGTCTGCGGATGAAATGCAGTGCTGAAACTCAAACGAGTGCCCAAAGCCTCCTGAAGTCTCTGCCATAGTCGGCTGGTAAACTGGGTGCCTCGGTCTGATACAATACAAGTCGGTACGCCATACAACCGCACGATCTCGTCGATGTAAATCTGGGCATACTGAGCAAAACTGAAAGTGGTCTTCACTGGCAGGAAGTGAGCCACTTTCGTCAATCGATCCACGATCACCCAAATGGATTCGTACCCTCGACTGGTCCTGGGTAGACCTACAACGAAGTCCATCGAAATCTGCTCCCATTTCCACTCCGGAATGGGCAAAGGCTGCAACTCTCCTGCTGGCCTCTGATGCTCGGCCTTGACATGCTGACAAGTCAAGCACCTTGATACAAAGTCTGTAACATCCCTCTTCATCCCGTCCCACCAATAGACATCTCTCAAATCACGATACATCTTGGTGGATCCTGGATGAACGATGTACGTAGATCTATGCGCCTCCTCAATAATCTCACGTCGCGGTCCCTCCGAATCTGGTATGCACAATCGAGTCCCAAATCGTAGTACTCCCTGATCGTCGATCACGAACTCGGAATCTCTGCCCTCCCTAATCTGCTCCATGATCTCTGAAAGTCGGCCATCACCGGGCTGTGCCTCTTGAATGTGGTCAAGTAACTGCGGACGTACACGAACATGCCCAAGCTGTCCCCCTGTCGGAGTGAACTCGAACTCAACTCGGCTGTCACATAAAATCTGCCAATCTGCTGATGAATGCCTCTGCACTACGTGCAAACAAGATAGACTACCCCCGGGCCTCCTGCTCAAAGCATCCGCCACTACATTGGCCTTGCCCGGGTGATACAAGATCTCGCAATCATAGTCCTTCACCAGCTCCATCCAACGACGCTGTCTAAGGTTCAGGTCTCGTTGCTGAAATATATACTTTAAGCTTTGGTGATCAGTGAATATCTGGCATGACTCGCCGTATAGGTAATGTCGCCAGATCTTAAGTGCAAAGACCACTGCAGCAATCTCCAAATCGTGAGTGGGGTAGTTCTGTTCATGTTTCTTCAATTGCCGCGAAGCATACGCGATCACCCTGTCATGCTGCATCAATACGCATCCTAGCCCCACCCGTGAAGCGTCACAATAAACCACGAATCCGCCTGATCCTGAAGGCAATGATAATATCGGCGCCGTAGTCAAACAAGTCCGTAGCTGCTGAAAAATGTGCTCGCACTCCTCCGTCCAAACGAAAAGAACTCCCTTCCGGGTCAAACCGGTTAAAGGTGCAGCAATACGGGAGAAATCCTGAACGAATCGCCTGTAGTAGCCTGCCAGGCCTAGAAAACTACGGATCTCCGTAACCGATGTCGGTCTAGGCCACAGCTGAACAGCCTCAATCTTCTTCTGGTCTACACATATGCCATCTCTCATAATCACGTAACCCAAGAAACCAACGCTGTCCAACCAGAATCACATTTGGAAAATTTTGCGATGAGCTGGTGCTCCCTCAGAGTCTGCAACGTAATCCGCAAGTGCTACTCGTGCTCCTCTCGGCTCCGGGAATACACCAAAATATCATCAATGAACACTATGATGAACAAGTCGAGATGCGGCCTGAATACACGGTTCATCAAATCCATAAATGCTGCTGGGGCGTTGGTGAGTCCGAACGACATCACCAGAAACTTATAGTGGCCATAGCGTGTACGGAAAGCTGTCTTCGGTATATCCTCCTGTCGGACTCGCAGCTGATGGTATCCTGATCGCAAGTCGATCCTCGAAAAATAACCCGCACCCTAAAGCTGATCGAACAAATCATCAATGCGTGGCAACGGATACCTGTTCCTCACGGTAACCGTATTCAGCTGGCGGTAGTCGATACATAAGCGCAAACTTCCGTCCTTCTTCTTGACAAACAGGACCGGAGCACCCCATGGAGAAACACTTGGTCGAATAAGTCCCTTATCTAATAAATCTTGCAGCTGAACCTTCAATTCTCTAAGCTTCATCGGGGCTATCCGATAGGGCGGTATAGAAATAGGCCCCGAGCCGGGAATCAAATCAATACAGAAATCGGCATCGCTCTCAGGCGGCAATCCTGGCAGCTCATCAGGGAAAACATCGGGGAACTCACATACAATCGGAACACGGTCCAATGGAATATCTATAGCTCTAGTATCGCAAACATAGGATAGAAATCCCCGACATCCCTTCCTTAACAGCTGACCAGCGCGAAGAGACGAAATCAATATGTGAGGGGCGGCACCACGGCCCCCCTGCACAACAAAAGCCGACTCGCCGGGAAAACAAAATCTTACTGTCTTCTCGCGGCAGTCCACAGATGCATAGCACGTGGCTAACCAATCCATACCCAAAAGAACGTCGAAGTCCAACATCTCAAGAAGGATCAAGTCGACAGGAAGCTCTCGCTCGCCAATACGGACGGTACAGGATCGGAACACGTGCCTAGCAACAAATGACTCTCCTACGGGAGTGGTCACAACAAGCGGCTGATCAAGCAAACCGGACACTCTACCCAAACTCGGCACAAAGTGTGTGGAAACGTACGAATGCGTGGATCCAGGATCAAACAACACGCGTGCATCAATAGAACATACTGATAGGGTACTTGTCACGACGGCATTGGATGCCTGTGCATCCTGGGGTGTCAATGCGAATACTCGGGCCTGACCTCCACAGATAGTGGGCTGACCTCGGCCTCGGCCTCTGCCTTCTCGTCCTCTCTGGATCAGTCCGCCGCGTCCACGGCCTCTGGGTGCACCTAACTAGCGTGGAGCATCGCCTGTGGCAGGAAGTAGAGCTCTCTGGGGAGAGGGCGGTGATGGTGGTAGGGTCACATGCGGAACTGTCGCCGCTCCCTGTCGTCTCGCCGGGCAGTCTCTGATACGATGGTGCAGACTCCCGCACCCAAAACATCCCGGCGACGCCTGTTGTCCCTGTGGATACGAACTATACAGCTGTCCTCGTCCAAACCCTCTGTTGGCTCTATCTCTCGGAAAGAATCTGGTATGCTGCCTCTGATCTGTCGTGCCGGTACGAGTCCTCTTCGGCTCGGGAATGGCCGAAGTTGCTGAAATACGTGCCTCCATCCTCAATGTCGTATCTATAGCAGCTGAATAGGTATCGAAGTGCTGGGCGCCAATGGCAAGAAATAGCTGGGCATCCAGTACCTGTATGAACCTCTTCACCCTCTTCGCTTCGGTATCCACCAAATACGGAGCATATCGGGACAACTGTGTAAACTGGACGTCATACTCAGACACCGTCATCCCTGGATTCTTGACCAAGGCCTCAAAACTACGAGCTCTGGCGTCACGAACGCTCTCCGGAAGGAAACAGGCTAGAAAGACTGCTGTGAACTCGGTCCAAGTCATGGGTGGTAGACCTGCAGCTCGACCTCTCAAAACTGACTCCCACCATATCTGTGCGAGGCCCTCTAGTCGGAAACTCGCCAGCTCTACCCATCGATCATCAGAACATCTCAGCGAGCGGCATACCTTGGCCAAACTGTCAAGGAACGTCTGTGGGTCCTCTGCTGCATCGGTACCCGTGAAGACTGGAGGTCTCAGCCTCATGAACTCTTATAGCAAAACAGGGATGGCCATGGTGGTAGTAGTAGGAGCAGGTATCATAGTAGTCTGGGATGTAGTGGGTACGTCCTCCGGCCTCGGTGCACGACTGGCCGTAACTAAGGATCCCACCATCTGACGTAGCTCCTACATACTCCCCATCATCTGTCGCGGCTCCTCCATACCGGACTCAAGCCTATCCATACGGCCTAGGGAAGGCGGATCAGTCTGTCCCTGCGGCGTAGGCATACCACCCTGCTCAGTCCTATTCTCGGACGAGCCAGCTCGAATCTCGTCTCGGGCGGTAGCCCTCTGTGGCATAGTGACTGGTACAGGAAACAGGACAATAAAAACGGTGCAATAGAATCATAGAATACACAGAATTGAAGAAGGAATTTCAAGCAAGTATATCCTAAAGTCACTTAGGCGAAGTACCGTATCGCAAGTATGCCGCGGACATGCCCACGCTACGCTACCCTGCTTAAGTCACTTACTCCATCTACTAAGGGTCATCCTACACTCGGAAAGGTAAAACCTATCGCTCTGATACCAACTTTGTCACGACCCGCAGAGTACGTAACGTGACCGGCACTTAAGTAACGAAATGTCTCAAGGTGTCCGTAAGATAAGTAAGCCGAAGCCCAGAAATCAAAACCTAAATTAGAAATAGAGTGAAGGAAAAGCCATTTTCATTTAAAGAACTTTGTCCCATTAAACCATATCAAATTTCCTTTTTTAAAAACCAGTTTCCTTTCCCAAATTTCCGGCAAAATCTTCTTTGTAAAAAAATCCCCCAACGGGTACAAACAGGAATACAAGTGAATAACAGAAATATGGCATCCGCAAGCGGGAGCTAGCTCTTCGCCTCAAGGCGGTCACAAATCCCACGCAATGTAAAGTACAATGTGCATAAGTAAGCATGAAAGCACAAGAAATAACATGTCGAATCAAGTGAGCTCGACCCCAAATAACATAAAGTCCACCAGTCTCACAACCTCACCTCTAGGTCAATATACAGTAATTCAAATAAAATTGGTACAGCTGAAATAATAGCAGATGGAGTACTCTAGATACAATGAATATATAAGGTGGTACAAAATGACAACAACCCGCCTATGAGCAAAAGCCCCGAGTCCAGGCAAAAATAGCAAAAGATGCTAATGTGTCCGCCGCTACAGTGCTGACGGAGTGGACCTGCACAAAAGCTGTGGCACAACGGGGGTGAGTTGCCAGCTCGTGAGTAATAAATAACATCTACAAAGGCTATCGCATGCATGCACACAAGTATCCTAGCATCTCTAAAACAGGTATGGCTATATGTACTAGCAGGTATGTACGCAACATCAGTGTACTAGCAGGTAGGTATGCCACATGGATGTAGTAATAGGTATGTATGCCACATAAATATACTAGCATGTATGTATGTTATATGAGTCAACTCAACATGTAAGTATAAGAACTAATCTTTCTTTTGTTTTGAAACTCTTTTTAAATATCAGCATAATATCCATGGAATCAACAAAATCCGTGTCCAGCAACGACACCTCAAAACTGTCTCAATCTCATATATCCATGTCAAGTATCTCTGGCCTCAGCCATCTGGCTGATCCATCCCAAATATCCATATCTCAATCTAGCGGCCACGGTCGGTATCCTCTGGATATCCTCCGTGCCAAATGAAGTCACCGGTAGGTAATCCGTCCCATGCCAGGCACAACGCCATCTCCTGCGATCTTCTTGCCCCGGGGTACCTTACCGGGCCCACCATGTACCCGAGACGGTTCATCCACCTCTTCGAAACGGGTCTCGAAAACCACAGCAAACTCATGGTGGACGACATTTTACATCCCTAGAAAGCCACAACTTTTATATTTTAAAAGATTATAAATTTGAAATCTTGCGGCGTTCCCCCGAAATCCAGAAATATCATAAATCTCATGAAATCATCATGGGTGCATATGTCAATGATAATGAATGCATATGGTATCAATGTTCAAGTTGCAACGTATGATTTATACTAGGCATGAGCAAATGATATAATGATATATATGCACGTGAATAGCAATTCTTATGATTTCATTCTAAATATTTATTGCAATAGCACAGGTCTAAGCAATTAACATGTTTCAGATTAATTGTTATCTAGTGTCGTGACATGGCAATTACCAGGGTGTGTGTATACACATGAATAGTGCTCGTGCTGCATATAAAAACCTGGTAATGGTGCATGTGTCCTACAGAATGAGTTTGCGAATGTGGGTACAACATATAGATCCTAACTGCAGTAAATATCATACAAGTATTATTATTTCTAATGTCACAAGTAAATGTTAAAGTTTACTATTTTCAAATTTACTAAATCTATCGGGCGACTTGCGCCATCCAAACGATCGCCCCCCGTAGATGTGAAATATACTCACCCGTGATCCCGCGCTAGGTGTGTCCGACCACCTGCTTCACTTTCTCCGTTGCGCTCGAAGTCTCCGCTGGCAAACCTAGAATTTACAAAAGTCGCCATATAAGGAAAAATCCAGCAAAACATGATATATCGATAAAAGGGATACGCGTATGTGAAACTAAACGCGCGTGCACACGACACGTCGCGACGCGCGCAAACCCACCAGAACCTACTCCGACACGCTGTGTCGCGCAGCGTGCCACAGAACCACGCGTATCACGCGCGTGTCGCACAAGTTTTAAAACATCGAAAACACATTTATAGCTCCAGATTTTTGCCTCTGGGCCCAACTTAAAAAGTTACAGATACCAACACACTGATCTACCCAGAACACCCCCACACACCAAAACCTAACCCCCCACCCCTTACTCTGGCCGCAATTTGCGGCCAGAATGAATAAATCGGCGGCCTCGAGTATGAGGTGGGTCCCCGTGCTTTGTGTGTGTGTTTATGCTAGTCTCAACATGCTACAGTTTCACCAATTTTATTCTGGGAGGTTCGGGTCAACAGCAGATCTAACATAGGCTAAAAAGTCGCTAAAATTGCTAAATTACGCCAACTCGAACAAATCGGGTATTTTTGTGAAATCTGGGACCAAACTTGGGTGATCTAGTCTCAACAGCATCTAATAAGGCTACTCTAGCCATCACAACCATTATTTGGCCAAAACACCCCTAAATTACCCAAAATTACCACTAAAACATATAATAAGCACTAAATTAAGCTAGATAACCATAACTTTAGCAATTAGGAGTCAGGTTAAAGGGTTATACCTCTAGAGACCCTAGATGAAGGAGAAGAGAAGGAGGAGGAAGTGGGTGTGCTGCTGGAGTGCTGCTGCTACAGCTCCAGTGCTGAAATTCTTGGCTGGAAAGTGCGGTGACTGGCTGCAGATGTTGTTCTGTAACTTGCTAAAGCTGCTGCTGATGTTTTGTGTTGTGTTTTCTATTGTGTTGCTGTTGTAGCAGCAGGTGAAGAAGGTGTTGTAGCAATTGTGGTGGAGTGTGGTGTGTGGTGATGTTGTGTGAGTGTGGTTTTGAAGTTGGGGCTGTTTGCAGCAGCTGGTGTTGCTGTTTTATTGCTGAGCTGAGGCTGAAATGTGCTGATATGAGCTGAGATTGGGCTGATGGTGATATATCAACTGTTGTAGCAGCAATTAGTGTTGGTTTGGTAGCTGATTTGTGGCTGAAGTAGAGGCATTTGATGATGATTATGTGTGTGAGTGAGAGATGTGAGGGATGTGAGTGAGAGGGTGATGGATATGCCAAAAAGTTGTGAAATGAAAAAGGAGGTGACACTTCCTTAAAGCCATCATTCTTCCTTTCACAAACAAAGCTAGCATGACAACCATCACATCTCTCACTCTCTCTCTCACAACAAGCAAGTTAACCTAAACCCTAAACACCCTTGGACAAAACCAAAAACCCTTAATTAAATCCAATTTGCCTAATCAAGTGTGTTAGACCACTATGGTTAACTTAAACATGGTTAACCCACAAGCTCATTTACATGGCAAGCCAAGTCTTAACCCTAGTTAACGTGCACAAGGGTGTGCGGTCGAGACAAAATTCTACTAAAATAACCATAAAACCAGATAAATTATTAAAAACCCGTTTTGGTAAACTTTTTACCAAAAACCCCACATTAAGACACAATTACCACTAACCCTAAACTTAGGTGTTACACTATTCATGTTGTATCCCGTTTGGGGCCAGTATTTATAAAGGAGACTCGGCCGAAATTTTCAGAAAATACTTGAGATTTTAAAAATACATACTTCGGCCTATGTTGTTAAAACTATTTGCTTTAAAATGGTTTTTCCTTCACTCTACTGCTTCTTTGGTTTTGATTTCTGGGTTTTGGCTTACTTAGATTACGTACGCCTCGAGACGTTTCGTAATTTAAGTGCCGGTCATGTTCCGTAATTTTCGGGTCGTGACAAGTAGTGTTTTCCTTTTACCTTCTCTCAGGTTGTGAGAGCTCCTAGGATTAGGAGAGGGTACACCTATTGCGCTTATTGGATAGTCTTCTTCCAAACCATAGGCAGGTGCTGAACGGTAGGGAATGAAGAAAACTAATTTGCCTAAGTAGGGTGTACAAAAGGTAATAAGTAAAGACAAAATAAAGGGATTAGAAAGAGGGCAAAGTAAAATGCGACTGCTATCATTCACGACCAAACCGCGTATATCATCGCCACTCCTATTTCACCTTTTCTTTTCTACGATTCAGGAGAAATATAATAAGGTTTATTCGGTTGTCTTTTATCATCACCTTCTCTCAGGTTGCAAGTACTCCTAGGATTAGGAGAGTACACCCATTATGCTTATTGGATAGTCTTCTTCCAAACCATAGGCTGGTGCTGAACGGTAAGGAAGGAAGAAAACCATTTAGCTTAAGGGGGTGTACAGAAGGTAATGAGTAAAGACAAATAAAGGGATTTGGAGAGATGGCAAGGAAATATACGGTTACAGTCATGAATCTGATAATGGAAGAGGAATTACAAGGAATACCTAAATACCCCTTCGAAACATATTCATATTTCAGTTTCACTATGCTTTGTTAATAGAAAACTGATTTCCCAATTAGATCCTTACTCCAGGATATGTATTACCAGGTATGGTTCTCACATGTGTATGGTTTTATAGATGATGAGTGGGAGTAAGTTATTGGGAATTAGGTGACTATCCTCGTTATATCGGAATTCGTTGTAATTGGTGATGTTTGAGGAAATCGCCTGGGTTTTTGCCGGACGGCAAATATTTGGTTTTGAATATCCGTTGTTATGCACCAATTTCAAACTGATATATCTGTATGTTTATTTTTATAAAGTGAGATATAACTTTTTGAAATTATGTTCATGACATTTACCTATATCAGTTGATGGTTAGGTAAGGAGTATTAAACAGCGGTGTAATTCTTCTTGACCATAAGTACAATTTTCAACCTGCAACGTACAGGATTTGAGTTATTCGACTCAGGGGACTTATACAAAGTATTCTATGTTGTCCAGTGTCCATGAGGACAGAGGGGTTGGTCCTCGTACTATATTCTGTTTACTAATGACTTCTCTAGTTTTTAGAGAAGTGTTTCGTAGAAATACAGGGTCTAAGTTTTGAGAAGTTACAGGTACAAGATTAAATTAGAGAACCATGTGATGCAAGTATCGGGATTCTTCAAGGTGATCGAAAATGTAGATACTTGTGTATGGTATTTAGTTGATAGTAATGGTTTTGAGAACTTGCTTCTCTTTCAGGTTACTCATAATTGGATGCACTCCTAAGTTGAGTAATGTTGATCGGCCTCTCTCCATTCAGTTGACATGCACTGGAGACAGCTGCATGATTTGACTCTGGTTCCAATTAAATCAGTGCCTCTTTTTCTATATTGTATATAGAATGGATCATATCTTAACGATGTTAAGGTATATGGAGTTGTCCGGCTTATGCTTAAAACCAGACACTGGATAACTCAAGGCACGTTTTTGTAATGGCAGTTTGTGGGTTAACCCGGGCTATAACGAGGGTTAACTTTCTACCATCTGGAAGATCAATAGTGATATTGTTCTTGACTCGCCCAAGTTTTAGTAAAATGGACTTTTTCAGAAAACAATAGTGGTAGAACTGGAGGTGATTCCAGAACCGCAAACGATTACTGAAAATTTAATAGAACCTAAAGATTCAATCAGGTATGACATTCAATTAGACACTCCACCGATATGCTGGGTAACCTCAGGTGCCCGAGAGGTACTACGGTATCCTCAAGGACGGTGACAGGGAGGTTCTTATTTACCCAGACTTGCCATTACTGTTGTTCCAGACTATGAGTCCCGGCAGGAGGATGAGTATAGCGTTGTTCTAAACTAGCTTTAGAAGTGCACGTGTATATGACTCTGCCAGAGGGTTGTCGTAGTCAGTGGGAGCAGCGGAAGCGTAGTGGACAAGTAGCTTATGTTTATTTATAGACTGAAGCAGATATAGCAGAGATAAATCATCTAATTTTGATGTGACAGTCATGGGCTTTGACTTCATCAGAATAGGGGATGGATCTGTTAAGAAGGTAGTAGGGTGTGATTTCCTGGTATTTGGATGACATACACAGAGTAGGAAGTGAAATTCTTATACTATGATCGGTTTTACTGTGGTTGCCACACAGTGGTTTCTCCATATAGGATACGGATATAATATCAAGCATTCTGGTTACTAGATCTAAGGTTTTAGATCTAGATTTGGGTAGTTTCCCAATCTTGGTACTTAGACAGCATTCTAAAGTTGTTTTAGAATGGACAACTCCTGGCATGGTGGTGTAACTACAGGTGATGGATTCACCCTCTCTAAAGGTGTCTTATAAACTAAAGGGGAGAGGGATGTGCATGATTAGCATATCACTTGCTTAGGCAATTGAGTTCATCATGAGATGTCAAGTACCACACCAGATATTTTTTTTGCACTAGATGCAATAAGTTGATATTAATCCAATCCTGGAGAAACGTTCGGAAGCAGTTTTAGAACATAAGTGGATGTTCTAGGGATTTGATAACGGCAGCCTCCTTCGGGAGACGGTTATCATTCCAGGCTTTCAAGGTGACCTGGATGACAATGTGACTGTCAGAGTTATAGTTTTCCCTCTAACGAGGGGCAGTAGTTTGGACAGGTGGTCCAAGCAGATACTGAGGGAGGCATGCAGCAGGATACTGATTAAATTCAGTTGACAATACAGTCTAAGAAATTTGCTGGATTTGGAGTTCATTGATGAACTGGGTCCCATCAGACATCCAGACATATTCTAAGACAGGTATTGCTCAATTTGGGAGATGGCTTTCTCCGCAAACTTGAGATTAAGAGAGACATAGAAAGAAACATCGGGGAGGATCCACTCACTGAGGCTATTTCTCAAACACAATAGTTTTACAAAGGATCTTTGTGACACAGATAAGTAGAGGAGTTGGGTGTTCGGTATCACACGGGCTATGAGTATGCGACATCGCAATAATTAGCCTTAAGTGCAAGTGGGGGATTGTTGGATATAGTGCCCTCAAAGTCAATTATTGGATCGCAGGTACGTGATTGCAATGATTGAGGAGGACCTATACCAGTAGGACAGTCTTACTCGAGATGATAGTATGCTAACTGGTTTGTCTTTATCATCGTGTACATGATTCAGGTGACATTATAGATCACTATTACACGTTGATAGAGCCCTTAGGATTCTTGCTTGACTACCGGCTATATTATGGCGATTATATACGTGAGAGTTGGGTAGTCTATAAGCACATCCTTAAAGTGTCCCTAGTCGTGGGAGTTTCGAGACTGGGCATCAATACTCCATAAGTAGACTAGTGTATACAGATCGCGACCCCGACGAGAGGCGATGGCCGGTCTCACAAGCCATTGGTGTCAGTTGGTTCACCAAAGACGTATACAGGTGCTCATTGGGTTATGAGTACACCGGACAGGACTTGCCGGGAACATGCTAGTTGGTACTATACCTGTCGTCAAATAGCAGTTCCCTGGTGACATGTGTACAGATTAGTCTATCGACCTGAGATCGTCATTTGTCTCGTGTGAGTTCCCACTATGCTTTGATTACTACCCTACCACGGCTCAAAGGAGTCGTGCAAACAAGTTTTAGTTGGGTACAATCCCGAGCCACATGGAGGCAGTGAGCGGATCGGCAGGGGATTCATCTCTCCCGGTATTGGGGGTGAGATCGCGCTGTGTCTGGAGAGACATTACACGAAGTCCTTGGCCAAGGCAAGTGAGATTTACTGGTAGGTATTCCAGTAATATCTCAGGGTGTTCTGGGCTACACTCAGCCATGACTTATACCGCTTTTGGAGGTCTGACATTTACCAGCCCCCTAGGCCCGATATGCGATACTCATAGACAAACGGACCGGACAGAACGGATATTGTCACAGACAGGATCATTAAGGTTTCTGGATGAGTTCGCTCATCAGCCACCCTTTTAGTCAATACATAGGTAGCCATTACATACAGCTAGTACCACTGACGGGCTTGTGGTTAAACCCACTGCCGGCGTATTGACGAGTCTTTAGAGTCCCCCACAGAAAGTTTCCAATGTTCGGGAGAAACGTTGTAGAGGCCGTATGGTTTTATGGTAGGGTTCGATCATATACGTGCACTAGTGCACGTATCATGATCGGACGGATCATACTAGTGGGCTTTGGTTTAAGCCAGATCCTAGTATTAGATTTGTTGGATTACTTTAGTCTCATCGCATTTGCATTCAGTCGGAATGCGGATGCATGTATATATATAGGTGAGGGGTATCCTTGTGATCCGTCACGAGTTTACTTTAGATGTTGCCGTATCTTTTTGTTGGACTAAACATTTGGGTTAATGTGTAGTTGGTGGAATTTGTGAGTGCAAATCATCATGAGGAGAAATTAATGTGGCGTGTGCAATCTAGTGACTCATGGTCTCTTTTTTTTGTAGCCAGGTCATGTTAATTGATTGATTATTGTGTTGAAATGAAAGGTGGAGAGAGAGAGAGGGCAGCCATATGAGTGGTGCTAGCTCTTGGAATTATTATGAGAACTCTCATTTTTCATTCCAACACAATAACAAAAGAAAGCTCTTCCTCTTCCTCTTTCTTCTTGAGCTCACAATCTCCATTAATGGCTTCATCTTCAACCTCCATCCATACAATCTCATGTGTTGAGAATCAATGGATGTTTAGAGACAAAATTATCACACACATTCTCTACTTCACCTTGGACATGTCGGCTAGCAAACTTCATGTCCGAGTTGCTTCGGTTTGAAGTGGGAGCCCGTAAAAAGACTTCTTGATGTGGTGCCCTTTTCAACGAGGAGATCGGAGATCGAACGAGATCGGAGATGCCGTGAGGAGCTTAAGATGATGGCTAAAGGCCGAAGGACATGGATCGATCGGTATAGCCATTCTAAACTTCTTTTTCGTTTCTAGTTAACGGTTAATGGTTCGATCCGGGTGATTGGTTGTCGTAGCGCCAAATTTGAAAAGTTTTTGTTCCGCATTTGGCCTCAGATTGACGGCTGGGGCGCTACTGTAACCCAACAGTGTCATGCATGATGATATATGTTTCATGGGTGTATGAGACTTACATTATAGTTAGGATAATCCTAGGGTTTTTATTTATCAAAGTAATTCTAAAATGGTGGAATTTGTCATGGTAGAAGCTTTGAGAAAGCTTGAGGATTAACATTGACCAAGTCCACTCCTTTTGTTTTGTTAAAGATATTTATTGACCTAACCATTATCCTTACCATGGTAAACTCTCTACATGAGTTAGTGTATGACACTAACTCACCTATAGTTGCTATTCTCACCTCATGAGTTCATTCTCTCTTCATCACTTCATCTTCTTCTTCATGAGAAAAAGCTTGCTAGCTTTTTCCAAAATGAGAAAATATTGTGAGAAAAATAAAACTAAAGTGAGCCCATTTCCTACTTCATCATCCTCTACTATTAGCCATTTAGTTTATGGTGTTTTCTTCACTAAACCCTAATTTAGTGAAGAGGCAGCATGAGCTTGAGTCTCCTCGACGTAGATCATCTTCGGCATCGAAGGCTTCGAGTTAGTTTGCATCTTTCACCTTATGGAGCCTCTCAAGAGTTCGGGAGATCATTACTCGCAGTGAAGGGACATCTACATGGAGCATTTGATGTGAAGGACCGGTCTACAAAGATTGTATTCCGCATTCACTTGGATGTTAAGTTGTTAACATATCATTTTGTCTAAATTTCTACTTAAGATTCTAGGGTTAGGGTTCTTTAGAATGGCAAAAATTTAAAAACGGCATGGACGATGCCTCCCGAAACCTTGCTGTCGCGCTAGGTAACCCTACACCGTGTAGCTAGTACACGTATATGATTGAACCCAGCCGTAAAAACTATACGGCCTCTACATCGTTTCGCCCGAAGCAGGGAAACTCTCTGTGTGGGACTCTAAAGACTCGACAATACTCTGGCAGTGGGTTTAACCATAAGCACGTCAGCGGTACTAGCTACACATAACGGCTACCCAGGTATCTGTCGAAAAGAAGGCCGACGACCTGTTAGGAATATATATGCCCTAGAGGCCAATATTGTATGATATAGTGGATGCTTGGACATATATATATAGGACTTTCTTGCTCGACATGATAGTATGCTATCTGGTTGCTCTTTATCCTAACATGTACACTTGTATTATTATACTGTCTCTCTGATACATATTGATAAAGCCCTTAGGATGTTTGCTTGACTACGAGGACTATGATGTAGATCATACTATTGGGACTTGTGTAGTTTACAAGCACATCCTTTAACAGTTCCTAGTCGAGAGAGTATCGAGACAAGGTATCGATATTCCATAGTAGACTAGTGTGTACGTTTCTTGACCCTATATGGGGCGATCCCATAACCATTGGTGTTTGACATCAAAGATTGTACACAGGTGCTCATTAGAGAATGGGTACACTGCACAGGACTCGCCGAGAACTCCTAGATGGTACTATACCTATCATCAGATAGAAGTTCTTTGGTGACACCGGTACAGGTTAGTCTGTAGACCCAAGATCGTCATAGAGTCTTTTATGGTTCCCACTGTGCTTTGATTTCCTCCCTACCACAGCTCAAAGGAGTCATGCAAACAGGTGGATTTTGGGTACAGTCCCGAGTCACATGGAGGCAATGAGCGATAGAAGGGATTTCGTCTCTCCCGGTATAGGGATTTGATGTTGCGCTATGCTCGATTGGTTATAACAGGAACTCCCTGGCCAGGGCTGTTGATGAGATTTACTGGTAAGAGTTATCAGTAGTTTTTCATACCGTTGTAGGACACACATCGGCATGACTTATCAAGTTATTGGGGTCTGACGATTCCACCCCCAAACTCGATATGCGATATATCAGAAGAAGAGACCGGACTATACGGTAAGTGTTACCTATAGGCTTCATGAGAGTTTGGACAAGTTTGCTTGTTGATCTTCTATTCGCTCAATACATGGGTAGCCGTTACGTCCAGCTAGTGCCGCTGACAACTTATGGGTAACTTATGTGATTATTACCTACTACTGGCGTATTGACAAGTTTTTAGAGTCCCACACAGAAGTTTCCTAGTTCAGGTGAAACGAATTAGGCCACATATGCTGATATGTGCGAGAGCCAGATTAAATACGAGTATGTGATACCGTATTCTAATCTGGCAGTTATTTGTTATCAGTTAGGTTATATGTGATATAACCGGATTATTGAATCAAGTGTTGATTTGATAATATGATATATAGATAAATAATATTAGTCGATTATATATGATATAACCGGATTATTAAATCAAGTGTTGATTTAATAATATGATATATATTTATATTTGATATAATTATATATTAACTAATATTATTAGCTCACTAATTATTTTTGTCATAATATATATATTATATGAAGCATGGTTGGATTTTCTATTATGTGAAAATAGAAAATGAAGTGAAAAATGGGGAGACTTTTGAGGGATGGGCAAAGGATGGCTTTTATCATTTCTTTATTATTCTTGACTCACTATTCAAGCATGATTGCAATTTATTTCTTGCTTGAATAAGTGAGGTCAAAAGAATAGCCATTCTTCACTAGAGTTTTTCATGAGTTCATGTCTTAGCAATTTTGAGCTCTCTCCATTTTTTCCATCTTCTTCTTCCTCTTCTACAAAACCCTAACCCTCACATGAGATGTGAATCATAGGGTTTTGAGATAAATCCTAGTGAGCTTAGAACCCCTACTTCACCATCCTACACTTAATTAGCGCTCAAGTGTAGTGTGTTTCCTTCACTAAAGAGTTTAGTGAAGAGGTAGCTTGAATTAGCGGAGCTTCGGGTAGATCATCTTCGGCACTAAGATCGCATAGGAAGCTCGATCCAATTTCAAGTGGAGCCTAGTGGAGTCGCGTGGGCTACTACACGGAGCTTGAGAAGAGAAGGACATGGTCTACGAAGGTTGTAGCTTCCATCTCATAGCTAGGTTTTGCGATATCATCATAGTTAACCCTAATATTCTAGTTTGATCCTGGGTTAGTCTAGCTTAGCACATAGAAATTTTTTAAATTGCATGCTTGATGCCCATTTAAACCTCATGGTGGTGCTAAGGTAGAATTTCATGGTATCAGAGCCAAGCTAGAACATCAGGGAAGGTCTTTACGACGTTAAAGTGTTCGATCGGTTTTCGAAGCCGGATTTTTTGGCAAGTTTCTGTTGTTTTTCAAAAGTTGAAATTTTTGTGATTAAAAATATGCAGAAAAATGTGCAGGTAATTTAATGGACCCTCAAGAAATTCGACGACCCAACTCTATCAAACCGTCGCGGAACCGCGGCTAAACCCCATGTTTTGCCGCAGTTCTGCCACATGTTTGATGAGTTGAGGTGTCGTTCCTCTTGTGTTGCTCCATTATGTAATTATGCACTCTCTGGGTGTTTTTAGTCAGACTCAAGTTGTTGAGGTCTCTAGAATTTATGGGTGTTTGATAAATCGATCGAAATGTTTAACGTTGTCTAGATTATGATGATATATGATGCAATATTTGGAATCCACAACAATTAGTTTTGAGAAAACTAGTTAGTGTTTTATAAATCTAGTATTTTAGTCTAGGTTGATCAATTGCCACGGAGTTTCGATTCGGATCAAAACTCCGTCGCAATCGCGTATTGTACGCGATCACTAAGTCGGGAATCTTGTTGAATTATCCGACTGCTTATTGAAAAGAGTTTTCGGTTTGAGACTAAAATGTAAGGTTTATAGGGTTAGACATGAAATTCGGCATATGAGATATTCCGGGTTTATGATGTCTAAGGTATTTGTGAATTCTAAATATTATAGTTTTACCGTAAGTGTAATATGTGGTGTATCCCCGATCTCGTTGCTATCTGTCAACGGAATTTGGGATACGCATATTTACTTACATTGATAACATGTGATATTATGTGTTGCTGTGATATGTTATATTGGATCGTCGTGAATAAATAGCCGGGGTTTTTTGCATGAGATGAGAGTTTTTCAATTTTCATTCATATAAAAAAATTGTATTTAATATTCTTTTATTGGGACACTTCCGGGTTGAGGATGATGCCATCATTGATGTATATTATTTACTTTTCCGCATTAGGATAGACCTAAGGCGGTGAGCACAAGTAACCGGGTTCTGGAGTCCAGTGGGAGACCATTTCGAGGAGTCAAGACCGGGTCTCCTAACTCTAGAATTGGCAGGGTTGCTAGCCGCTCTCGTAGGGGTCTAGGGATGCGGGTTTGGCTATTCATCACGACCGTAGAGCCCATGTTTTTCATTAGTGGCTCAATTTAAAACACGGACTTTCTAGTATATCCAATATTTCATATGTTGACTTCTGCTGTTGTGTTCTATGATGTGATCATATAACTGCGTGAGACAGATGCTATATATATGATATATATAATAAACGTTGCTTATGTTTTGCACCCGCGCTAGTCCAGCCCCCACTCTACCGTTAATTAAGTAACCTAACGGTGCATGACATGGCCCTATGGCGAATGCAGATGGCATAAGCGTACGTTCTATTTTCGGTTCTTTTCTGTGATGTTTAGGGAAACATAAATGATGGGACTTCAATAATGAGATTAATGGAAAGAAAAGAAACCTAAAGATGTTGTAGAATCGAAATTTTAAAAAGGTGGCTCTAGTTCTTGCTTTGCATAGTGGTATTCCTTGATGAATATCCAGCACCTCATTCGATGAGGAAAGAGCCGAGATCCCTTCACCGGGAGTGACCTCTTTAGAAAAATGCTATAACCCACTCGGTTTTTTTTTTTGCTTCTCTATTTCTTGCTTTGCATAGTGGTATTCCTTGATGAATATCCAGCACCACATTCGATGAGGAAAGAGCAGAGATCTCTTCACCAGGAGTTACCTCTTGTTAGTTATATATATGCCCTAGAGGTCATTACTGTACATACGATGTATGTTGTAGTGGATGCTTGGACATATATAGGGAGGACTTTCTTGCTCGACATGATAGTATGTTGTCTGGTTGTACTTTATCTTAACATGTACTCTCATTGTCTCTATGTTACAAGTTGATAAAGCCCTTAGGATAAGTACTCGACTACTGGGACTATGATGAGATAATACTAGTGGGGCCATAGTAGTCGACGAGTACATCCTATAACTGTTCCTAGTCGAAGGTGTATCGAGACAGGGCATCGATACACTAGAGTAGACTGGCATATACACATCTTGACCCATATGATGGGCGATGGATGATCCCATATCCATCGGTGTTTGACATCAAGGATAGTGTACGGGTGCTCAGTGGAGACTAGGTTGTAGGGTTCCTAGGCACACTAAGGAGGTCTCACAAGGCATCAACCATGTCAATTTGAAATTTTACAAGTGCCGAGAAACCTTAATACAGATCGTTAACTAGATTTTAGGCGACAAATGCAACTAGTTAACAACTTAACTAAGTGAACGGAAATACAACCTTTGTAGATCCGGTCCTCCACCTCCACAGCTCCGTGATGAAGTCCTCTCCGCTGTCCAAATCGAATCCATGACTCTAGCATCTGCTTCATCGGAGAAATGGGCGGGCTAGGTCATCGACTTCGATGCCGAAGATGATCTACGTCGAGGCATCACAAGATCAAGCTCCCACTTCACCAAGTCATGAAACTTGTGAAGAAAACACCCTATACTACTTGGAAAGAGGCAGAGGATGAAGAAATAGGAGGTGGGTTCACTTTAGAATTGGATTTCTCACTCATTTGCTCAAGTTGCCATTGATGGTGGCAAGCTTCTCTTCTTGATGAAGATGAAGAAGAAGATGATAGAATATAATAAGTATTATCCAAAAAGAATAATTAAAATGAATACTTATCATATCCTAACCTTGGTTAAGTGTAGAGAATGAACTAGGGTTAGTTTGAATGGTTAGGGTTAAGCATGAAGACAAAATGGTCACTTAGTCAAAGATGCTTTGAAGCTTCAAGAAGCTTCAAGCAAAGAACAAAGAAAGCCACCATTTTCTCTTTATCATTTTCTTTTGCCAAAATGAACAAAAGAAATAAATAAATGAATAAGTAAATAAACAAAACCCTAACCACTCATATAACCATGGTTTAATCTTTACACAAACTCAAGTTAACATGTTTCATCAAACATGATACAATCAAGTGTACACAAAAATATATCACATATACAATGTGCACATCAAGTGAGAAAATCCTTTTAAAATGAACCTATATTAGTTAATGTAAAGTTATATATCAAATATATAATTATACATTAAATCATTAAATCAACACATGACTTAATGATCCGGTCATATCACATATAACCGACTAATATCAATAGTAACAACTTATCGAATCAACACTTGATCCGATAACCCGGCTATATCGTATATAACCGATCAATGTCACAAATCGCGAGAATCAAATACAGTATCACATACTGGTATTATTCTCGGTCCCGCACATATCTCATATGCGCCCCTATTTCGTTTCGCTTGAGCCAGGAAACCTCTGTGTAGGACTCTAAAGACTCGTCAATACGCCGGCAGCAGGTGATGACCATATCAAGCATCCACAAGCCGCAAGCGGTCTGCTAAACGTAACGGCCACCCGGGTATTGAGCGATCAGAAGATCGACGAGCAAGCCCGCTCACACTCCTGTGAATCCAACCAGTAACACTTACCGTACAGTCCGGTCTCGTCGTCTGATATGTCGCATATCTCGCCTAGGGGTGGTAAACGTCAGACCCCAATAGCTCGATAAATCATGTCGATATGAGGTCTATAACAGTTCGAGAAACTACTGGTAACACTTACCAGTAAATCTCAGCAACCCTGGCCAGGAATTTCCGGTTATAGCCAATCGAACACAGCGCAACATCAACTCCCTATACCGGGAGAGACGAATCCCCTCCTATCGCTCATTGCCTCCATGTGATTCGGGACTGTACCCAAAAACCACCGTTTTGCACGCCCTCTAGGACGTTGTAAGGTGGAAATCAAAGCACAGTGGGAATCACACAAGACTCTATGACGATCTCGGGTCAACAGACTACTCTGTACCAGTGTCACCAGAGAACTGCCATCTGACGTAAGGTATAATACCATCTGGGAGTTCTCGGCGAGGCCGTCCAGTGTACCCAGTCTCTACTGAGCACCCGTATATCATCTCTGATGTCAAACACCAATGGATATAGGATCATCCATCGCCCATCTGTATGGGTCGAGAAGGTATACGCTAGTCTACTCTGGTATATCGATGCCCCGTCTCGATACACCCACGACTAGGGACCTTGAAGGATGTACTTATGGACTACCATATCCCCACTAGTATGATCCACATCATAGTCCAGGTAGTCAAGTACACATCCTAAGGGCTTTACCAACATGTAACAGAGAGACAATCAGTGTACACGTTAAGGTAAAGATCAACCAGATAGCATACTATCATGTCGAGCAAGAAAGTCCTCCCTATATATGTCCAAGCATCCACTACAATATACATCCTATGTATAGTAATGGCCTCTAGGGCATACATATGACTAACAATCTCCCACTTGCACTAGGGCCAGCTGTAGCAGTGGTTGTAGTATCTCATACTCAACCATCCCATAAAAGTCTCTCTCTGGGAATAGGCCTTCGTGAGTGGATCCGTCGTGTTATGCTCTGAGTCTGCTCTCATAACCTCGATCACCCTGGAGATCAACTATCTCCATGATCAGGTGATACTGCCTTAGAATATGTCTGGATCACTGATGGGACGGACGTTCCTTGGCATAAGCCACAACTCCATTGTCACACAATAGGAGGAACATAGTTCATCTCATGAACCAATATACACCCAAACAGCCTCTTTGGTAGCAACTTAAGTAGTGATGTATCCTGCTTTTATCGTATAGTATGTCACGGTATCTAGCTTGGAACTCTTCCAACATACCGTCCCTCGATTGAGGCTAAAGACAATGCCTGTGACTGACATTCAGTCGTCTTTATCACCCTGGAACCCTTCCAGTGATTCTCCCCAGGATCAACTGATACCATCTCACTACATCTAGTGAGAGTCCTAACATCCATTTAGATCTATCTCATAGATCCAAAACCCAGGATTTAGGAGGTATCACTTTGATCTTATATGAAGAATCATTGTAATAAGCGGAGATTGATCGAGCGTAGCATAGGAAACTCTTTCCCTATCAAGAGTATGTCATCCACGTACTCTACGAGAATCGCTACCATACTCCCTACTACCTTTTTATTTATACAAGGTTCATCTACCATTTTGATGATGTCAAACTATTTGACTAATCCATCAAAACAGATGTTCCAACTCCGCGATGCCTGCTTTATCAAATAAAATATCTTGCACACGTTTCCGCTACTCCCACTGTCTACGAGGCCCTCTGGTTGTGTACTTATAGACTCCCTCTTCTAAAACATCATTTAGAAAAGCTGTCATGACACCCAACCACCAGATATCGTAGTCATGGTATGTATCCGTGGCAAGTAGGATCTGGATGGACTTAAGCATAGCCACTGGAAAAAGGTTTCATCATTATCCACGCCTGGTCGATGACGAAAACCTTTAACAAGTCTAGTTTTGAAAGTCACAACCTTTCCAAGTACACCAAGTAATCTTCTCAAGATATACTTGCTCCTGATGGGGATTTAACCCTTCAGATTTAGCAACCAAAGTCCATACTTTGTTGGTGTATTCCATCTCAGATCACTAAGCATCCAGCCATTCTTACAGAGTCTTACTCCTGATGGCCAGCTCGAAACTAGTTGGGTCATCATCTCATGATGCAATCCTCGCTCCCACTGTCATAGAGAAACCTAAGTATCTCTCAGGTGGGTGAGGAACCCTACTAGATCGACGGAGAGGCTGAGGTTCGTCGGTGACTATTGAATCTTTTGGTTCTATCAAATCATCAGCTGTAGTTTGTATAGCTGGAACATTTCCAGTTCTACATTACAGAACTTGCCTCCAGATTGTCCGGATTTTACTTTTAGACATAGGCCGGACAACCCCAAATCTTAACTAGCTTAAGACATGGGCTCTTCCCTTTCCATATCACATATGAAGTGGTAGGCAACTGATTTGATTTGAACCCTATTCAATAGGTACGCAACTTCATAAGTGCATAACTCCCTAAAAGAAAATAGGAAACTCAGTAGTACTCATCATAGAGCAAACCATATCATATTGGGTGCTATTGCTCCACCCCGATATACCATCGTGCTATGGTGTATTCGGAGGAGTAATGCTGAGAGAGAATCTCATTCTCCTTTAGAATAGTCCAGGATTTCCGTGCTCAAGTATTCTCCTCCTCGATCACATCAAAGGACATAATACTTGTACCCTTATTTTGGTTCTCTACTTTTAACTTATATTCCGTGAATATCTCAAAAGGTTCAGACTTGTGTTTCAACAAGAACATATGTCTGAATCTTGAGAGATTATCAGAGAATGTAATGAAGTACAAAGAACCGGTCCTGGCATGTGTAGACTGGGGACCTAACATACAACATCATGTATCAGTCCCAAGAATTTACTAACTCTTTCTCTGTTTCCAGTAAACGGAGCTATGGTCATCTTATCTTTGTGACATGACTGGCAAGTTTCACAAGATGTAAATTCAAACTGATTTAAATATACATCTAAATTTAACTTCAGCCAGTCGGGTCGCATTGATATGACCTAGTCTATAATGCTTCAAGAAGAATTCGTTCATTTCTGAACTCTTCCTCTTGTGTGTGATCCGTATACTAAGAACTGTAGTTTGATTTAGAACATCAATGCTTTTAGATAACGTGCCTGAACCGATCAACTTTTGATATAGGAAATGTTCAAAACATTATCCAACAATACAAAATTTTATCATTTCTTTACTAATAAAGAGACTGATATGATTTTGTATATCAGGTTCGGTATCTAATAACATTCGTTCTGAATCATTGTATTGGTAATACAGGGTGACAGTGACCGACAGACTTGGCTGCAACTCTTGCCCCGTTTTCTGCCTCATGAAACTTATCACCCGTTCTCAGTTCTTTACCTATCTGTAGCCCTATGTAACAGATTACATATCTGGGATCTTGATCTGGTATCACATACCTAGGATGTAAAGAATATTGAGAAACAGTTCTGTGTAACGAACACACCCGAAGATGATGCATCATATGCACTTTCCTCGTTTGGGCGGCACGAGAATTCTGGTAATCCCCTATTTCCTGCTCTGTCTTATAACAATTATAAGTTGGAGCGGGACCAACGTTCCCCAGCTCAGTATAACAAGCGGGTTCGGTCAATGATCCGTTTTATTATCTTGATTAAGGCGTGATATGGTCGCTACCTGGAGAGAGAGAGAAGAAAACACTCAGCGTGCGCTCTTGCAAGAATAGATTGGTTATTATTTTATCTAATCAGGATGGCTCCCACTGTTTTTATCAAATCTTCCTTCAAACCCTAAAAGGAAAGACTAGCCGGGATTAATTACACACTACAAGTTTGCCAATCTTTCAGCCAGGCCAGTGTCGGTACTTTGAGGGAGGTCCCCCGTGCTTTCGCACGAACCTAATTAATGTAAACCTCATTTTTCCAGAGGCGTAACCTCGTTAACACCTTTCTAGACACCTACTTGATCGGCTAATTGTAATGTGTAAAACTCTCCCAGGAGTAACTCTTACTCGCAGTGGGTATCGGGATCCAACTATCTCATAGAAGGTATGCAATCTCATTGCAAATCTCAACACTTGAAATTCCCGATAATTTTGACCCTAACGTGCTATGACCTTGACGAAAGCCAACAAAGCATAGCCCGCTAGTCAAGTTCAACCCGTACATTTCTTGATTGAATTAAACCCACCCGCACGACCCTTGACGAAAGCCAACAAAGCCGCACGACTACCCTAATCCAATCGCATCGTATGCTCGCAGATAAGCAGCATATAGCTACCGCACACTACACCTTGACGAAAGCCAACAAATGCAGCACGAATACTATATACAACTTATCTGAAATGACGGAGGGCTATGATAGGTTTTTCTGAAAACCTATTGCGTAATGAACTTGATATCGTTGTAGAATCAAATGATTTTGAAATGGAGTGCTTTTGAGGTTTTTCTAGTTTTGCTAAAGCAGTCACTCCCGGTGAAGGGATCGTCGGTCCTTTCCTCATCGAATAAGGTGCGGGATATATCATATATATCACTGTGCAAAGCAAAAACTCTTAAAAACAATCAAAAGACAAACCGAGTGTGTAGCATCTGCCAGTTATTGCTAAAGGAGTCACTCCCGGTGAAGGGATCTCGGTCCTTTCCCTATCGAATAAGGTGCAGGATATATCATATATACCGCTGTGCAAAGCAAGAACTGTAGCTGTAGCTACCTGTTTTATTTTGAAATTCGATTCTACAACATCTTTAGGTTTCTTTTATTTCATTAATCACGTTAATGAAGTCCCATCATTTAAAGTACCTAAACATCACAAATAAATACGACGTACACTTATGCCATCCGCATTCGCCTCGATGTCCCCTCGTGCACCGTTAGGTTAGGTAACTAACGGCAGAGCGGGGCAGGGCTAGCGCGGGTGTAAAACATAAGTAACGTCTATATAATATATCATATATACTATATACAGTATTTATCACAGAACATCACATGATCACATCACAGATATCGCAGCAAAAGAATCATATGAAATATTGGATATACTAGGATGTCCGTGTTTTCAATACGAGCCAGTATAAAACACGGATTCCACGGTCGTGATGAATAGCCAAACCCACACCCCTAGACCCCTACGAGAGCGGCAAGCAACCCTACCAATTCTAGAGTTAGGAGACCCGGACTCGACTCCTCGAGTTGGTCTCCCACTGGACTCCAGAACCCGGTTACTTGTGCCCTCCTCCTTAGGTCTATCCTAGTGCGGAAAAGTAAATAATATACAAAAGGTGACATCTTCCGCAACCTGGAAGTGCCCCAATAAAATAATATTACATACAAGTTTTTACATGAATGAAAATGAAAAAACACTCATCTCACATAAAAAAAAAACCGGCTATTCAAACACGACGATCCAATATAAATATCCAGCAACACATAATATCACATGTCATCAACGTAAGTAAACATGCATATCGCAATTGTCGTTGACATATAGAAACGAAACCGGCGATCACATATTACACTTACGGTCACAGAAAAGAAAGTGTAAAACTACAACAGTTGGAATCCGCAACCTGCATAGACATCCCATGCCTAATCAAATGAATTCCTTAGACATCGCATGCCTAACAATTATAAACCCCGCATTTCAGTCTCATTATAAAAAACACTTTTTAATATCAAGTCGGGCAATTCAACAAGATTCCCGGCATCCTGATCGAATGCTCGTCACAAACTTCAGTAGACGGCCGTACCCCCGATGCCGTCGACGAAGTGCACCAAGGCGGAACACCGCTGCCGCGAGCACCCAGATGGATGCTTTCGGCGACGAGGGTTCTCCTACAGTCACTTGGTCGGGGCTAAGGGATGTAGCTGTCTATTAAGTTTAACCGACGAGTATCCGCGTACGCTACGTGATTGCGACGGACTTTTGATCACATCAAAATTCCGTGGCAACCGATCAAGTGAGACTAAACTGCTATGTTTATAACATTCATTCAGTTATCTCATAACTACGTGTGGATTCCAAGTATTGTATCACATTCCGGATAAATAGAAAATGTTAAACCTTTCGATCGAACAGTCAAACACCCAAGTTTTCCCGAAACAGATCAACACATGAAACAAGTTTAAAAACATCCAGTTCATGCCTCAGTACCAACGGTCCAGCCGTAGAAGGGTCAAGCCAACGCCTCAAATGTGACACGCCGTACTGCCCCAAACCCTAAGGTTCAAAGGGCAGTTCAAGACAGTCACATAATCGAGTTAAGGTTTGTTGTCTTCTAGAGGGACCATTGCGTTACTTGCACTACTTAGAACGTCATTAAACTATGGAAAAATCCAACACATGGAAATTTCCCGACAGGGGAAAAATTGGGTATTTATATCCGGTCGAACTTTCTAACATATTCAAAAAATATATTCAAAAAAATATCCGGAAAACACAGAAAAGATTAGACAATCCGATCGAATCACCGAAGTCCCAATACAACCCCAGAAAACTCAACTCTTGAGTGCAAATTAAAACTTCCCAGAAAACTCAGAACCTGAAGACACAAATTACTGTGCAAAAATAGAGGGATAATCTCATAAATTGACCGTGGAACCGCCGCATAAGCCATGCTTATGCCTCTGTTCCGCCGCGGTTTAGAAGGATATGTTGGTCAATTTTGCACCGTAATTCTTAGAATTTCCTGCTGAATTTTTTAAGAATTTTTAATATGGAAAAAACCCAGTTTTGTAAAAATGTCCAGAGAGGGTGAAAAATCGGGGTTTCGGGTTCGATCGGGTTTCTAACATCGTCTCGCCTAAGGCTCTAGCTAGGCTATGATACCACTGTAGGGTTCCTAGGCACACTAAGGAGGTCTCACAAGGCATCAACCATGCCAATTTGAAATTTTACAAGTGCCGAGAAACCCTAATACGGATCGTTAACTAGATTTTAGGCGACAAATGCAACTAGTTAACAACTTAACTAAGTGAACGGAAATACAACCTTTGTAGATCCGGTCCTCCACCTCCACAGCTCCGTGATGAAGTCCTCTCCGCTGTCCAAATCGAATCCATGACTCTAGCATCGGCTTCATCGGAGAAATGGGCGGGCTAGGTCGTCGACTTCGATGCCGAAGATGATCTACGTCGAGGCATCACAAGATCAAGCTCCCACTTCACCAAGTCATGAAACTTGTGAAGAAAACACCCTATACTACTTGGCAAGAGATTGAGGATGAAGAAATAGGAGGTGGGTTCACTTTAGAATTGGATTTCTCACTCATTTGCTCAAGTTTCCATTGATGGTGGCAAGCTTTTCTTCTTGATGAAGATGAAGAAGAAGATGATAGAATATCATAAGTATTATCCAAAAAGAATAATTAAAATGAATACTTATCATATCCTAACCTTGGTTAAGTGTAGAGAATGAAATAGGGTTAGTTTGAATGGTTAGGGTTAAGCATGAAGACAAAATGGTCACTTAGTCAAAGATGCTTTGAAGCTTCAAGAAGCTTCAAGCAAAGAACAAAGAAAGCCACAATTTTCTCTTTATCATTTTCTTTTGCCAAAATGAACAAAAGAAATAAATAAATGAATAAGTAAATAAACAAAACCCTAACCACTCATATAACCATGGTTTAATCTTTACACAAACTCAAGTTAACATGTATCATCAAACATGATACAATCAAGTGTACACAAAAATATATCACATATACAATGTGCACATCAAGTGAAAAAATCCTTTTAAAATGAACCTATATTAGTTAATGTAAAGTTATATATCAAATATATAATTATACATTAAATCATTAAATCAACACTTGACTTAATGATCCGGTCATATCACATATAACCGACTAATATCAATAGTAACAACTTATCGAATCAACACTTGATCTGATAACCCGGCTATATCGCATATAACCGATCAATGTCACAAATCGTGAGAATCAAATACAGTATCACATACTGGTATTATTCTCGGTCCCGCACATATCTCATATGCGCTCCTATTTCGTTTCGCTTGAGCCAGGAAACCTCTGTGTAGGACTCTAAGACTCGTCAATACGCCGGCAGCAGATGATGATCATATCAAGCACCCACAAGCCGCAAGCGGTCTGCTAAATGTAACGGCCACCCGGGTATTGAGCGATCAGAAGATCGACGAGCAAGCCCGCTCACAGTCCTGTGAATCCAACCAGTAACACTTACCGTACAGTCCGGTCTCGTCGTCTGATATGTCGCATATCTCGCCTAGGGGTGGTAAACGTCAGACCCCAATAGCTCGATAAGTCGTGTCGATATGAGGTCTATAACAGTTCGAGAAACTACTGGTAACATTTACCAGTAAATCTCAGCAACCCTGGCCAAGGATTTCGGTTATAGCCAATCGAACACAGCGCAACATCAACTACTGCCAGCGTATTGACGATTCTTTAGAGTCCTACACAGAGGTTTCTTGACTCAGGAAAAATGGAGTAGGGGCACGTATGTGATATGTGAAGGACCGAGGATAATTCGATATGAGATACCGTATTCTATTCTCGCGATATTTCATATCAGACGGGTCATCGGATCAAGTGTTGATTCGATGAATCGGTAAATGATATATTAGTCAATTATATGCGATATAGCCGGATTATCGGATCAAGTGTTGATTCGATGATTTAATGTATAATTATATATATGATATATTAAATTACATTAACTAATATAAGATCACTAAAAAAAATTCTTTTTCTCACTCGGGTAATACATTGATATTATGCGATATATATTAATTGTATTATTTTATTTTGTTACAATAAATATTATATATGTGATATATAATATTGTAACATGTTATGTGTCACGACCCGATGTTTGGCCCGTGACCGGCACTTAACCACGTGACGTCTACAGGCATAACGCAGCTAAGTGAACCGAAAAACCCAGAAATCAAACCAGTGAAAGTATAGAGTGTTAGAAGTTTTTAAAGGAAAGCATTTACTAACATGATAAGAAATCTAAGTAAAAATCACCAAGATAGTAATATACGACGCCGTTAGCGAAGATCAAGATCCACAAGTGGGAACAACACAGATAGAATAAACTGCAAGTACAGCCGGCTCACAACGAGCTCGACACCAGAAAACAAATATAATACAACATCGTCCTCACACTGTCTCTAAGTCAAATACATACATGGTAGATGGAGAATACTAGATACAACAATGTACATACTGAAGATAAACAGATACCGCACAACCCCACCTATCCACAAAAGAGCTAGTACACCAACTATGGGGGTATTTGTGTCAAAAGATGCAAAGCAGCCTGCCGCGACTACTCCGAAGGGCAACCTGCAAACACTGTGGCACAACGGGGGTGAGTTGCCAACTCGTGAATAGAGATAACATATAAAGGTAATCGCGAGCATGCACGTACTACGCTACTCTATCATATGCCAACAGATGATATCAATATGGGATAAGCAGTATGTGCAATAATCATGCAAGTGCTCTATAGGGTACTGTACTACCGGATGAGGTACAAATTTAATGCTCTATCAGGTAATACATCTACAGGATGAGGTACAAAAGTAATGCTAAGCAGGGGCAATATAATATCTACACGGAATGTCGACGTGGAAATATATATCGGTTTCTCAATGCACCCAGATCTCCCAAAAATAGCTCATGCGCCGGCACTCTCCTCGGCCCTCAAATCCTGTACATCTCTGAGAATCCCGAGTGCCCAACATCGGCACCCAAATATCATAAATACTCGTGTCTAGCATCGACACGCAAAATATCCTGTATCGGGCAACCGTCAGTCCGGGTCAGCCCTCTCTCAAAGTATATAACGGGAATCCGTCAGTCCGGGTCATCCCTCTCTCAAAGTATATATCGGGAATCCGTCAGTCCGGGTCATCCCTCTCTCAAAGTATATATCGGGAATCCGTCAGTCTGGGTCATCCCTCTCTCAATACATCGGGCATCCGTCAGTCCGGGTCAGCCCTCTCTCAATACATCGGGCATCCGTCAGTCCGGGTCAGCCCTCTCTCGATACATGCCTCTAGCACCGAAAAAACACGGGGTGACGCCCCAAAATATCATATCAAGGGAACCGGGTTTTTTAAATGATTACTTATTTGAAAAGGCCACGGTTCCCAAATCCAGAAATCACATGAAATCTCAACCAATAATACAAGTAATTGTGATGTGATATGTGCACCAAGTATGTATATCAAGTCATGTCACATAGAAATGAGCCACAATGCAATGATCCAATGTGATATATGTATCAAGTATGAGTATCAAGTCAGGTCACATATAATTAAGCTACAATGCAATGGTCCAATGTGATATATGTATCAAGTATGAGTATCAAGTCATGTCACATATAATTAAGCTACAATGCAATGATCCAATGTGATATATGTATCAAGCATGAGTATCAAGTCATGTCACATATAAATGAGCTACAATGCAATGATCCAAGGTGATATATGTATCAAGTATGAATATCAAGTCATGTCACATATTAATGAGCTACAATGCAATGATCCAAGGTGATATATGTATCAAGTATGAATATCAAGTCATGTCACATAATAAATGAGCTACAATGCAATGATCCAAGGTGATGTGTGTAGTAGGTATGCAATGCACTAGCTAGTAACCATGAACAAGCAATATATATATAAGAACACTATAAGGTCCTATCAGCCCTGACGTA